>CM053573.1:85683379-86193964 GCA_028646485.1 Cryptoprocta ferox
AGGGGCACATGTACCCCAATGTTCGTAGCGGCACTTTCAACAATAGCCAAATCATGGAAGGAGCCTAAATGTCCATCAACTGATGAATGGATTAGGAAGATGTGGTTCATCTATACAATGGAATACTACATGGCAATGAGAAAGAATGAAATCTGGCCATTCGTAGCAAAGTGGATGGACCTCGAGGGTGTCATGCTAAGTGAAATAAGTCAGGCGGAAAAGGACAAATACCATATGTTTGCACTCATAGGTCTAACAGGAGAAACCCAACAGAGAACTATGGGGAGGGGAAGTTGGAAAAGAGTTAGGGAGAGGGAGGGAGACAAAACATGAGAGACTCTTGAATACTGAAAACAAACTGAGGGGGGAAGGGGAAGGGGGAAAGGTAATGGGGGGTGATAGTCTTGGTGGAGGTCACTTGTGGGGAAGAGCACTGGGTGTTATATGGAAACCAACCTGACAATAAACTATAAAGTTTAAAAAAAAAAAAGTCTGAGAAATAAAAGGGGAAAAAAGTGTTAAGAATGAAATAAAAATATAGAAAATTAAAAAAAAAATCTAAAACTGTTAACGTTTGAAAGCCATTTCAATAAGTAAACAGTAAGTTCTTGGAGGGTTTTGAATGGATCAAGTGATATTTTCAAGTGTGTGTTGAGGATGGCCCACATAGACACATATATGGGGAATACATTTTAAAAAGATATGATGGGAGGTAAGGAGTTTACACAGAATGCTACTGCAGTACTACAGTGAGAAAATGCGAGAGACTAACCCGGGACAGTGGTAGTAGAAACAAAGAGGAAGGGATGAGTTTGACAAATGTGTAAGATAAAGTGCTCGGTAATGAATTGGATGTAAAAAGCTTACAAAGGAGTCAAGATTGCAAGTATTTCTAGTTTTGATAAAATGAGTGGATACAAATTTCATTAACTTAGAAAATATAGAAACAAATAAAGCTTTAGGACAGAAAAGTTAAATTTTAAACACTTGAAGTAAGGTGTTTGTGAGATATCCATATAAAGTTATCCCAGAAGATGAGTGACTATATTATTCATGATTTGCTTAGTTCAAGTCCAAATTCTAAATTTGAATAAAAATAATTTAAGCATACACATAGTAATAAAAATGTAAGAAGGATTATATATACTCTTTAAAGTATATTGAGTGTAGTACAGATCTTTGAGTGATAGTGAGATCTCTGAATGGCACTGATATTTAAGCAAAAGTAAATACAAAACCCATGAAAATATTATAGATAGAATAATCAGGCAATGTAAATAGTAGCATATGAGTTTGATTTTATGGGAGTCAAAAAGGTAGAAAATGCCTGGAATGAATAATCAATGCTTCAAAGGAAATAAAGAAATACAGTAAGACGAAATGATCCATTAAAAATAGATTTCAAGGATTCCTGTTGTCTTTTGTCAGAGGGGTTTCTGT
Organism: Cryptoprocta ferox; assembly: GCA_028646485.1. Classification (NCBI taxonomy): domain Eukaryota; kingdom Metazoa; phylum Chordata; class Mammalia; order Carnivora; family Eupleridae; genus Cryptoprocta; species Cryptoprocta ferox. Next base: position 85,684,820 of record CM053573.1, read on the forward strand.
GGATTAGTGAGCACAGGAGACAGCACAATCAGTTGAGGAATAAATGTGAGAAGTGAAACATTAACTATGAACTACCTTATTCTCTCCAGAAATTCAGGTTAGGTTGAAAAGTTAAAAAATATTTAGCATTATGTAAAGAGAGTGAAAGAATTAAGGAAAAGTTTTATTTGTTGTGTTTTAGACAGAATTGATGTGGACATGTTTTTTTTTTTTTAATTTTTTAAAATGTTTTATTTATTTTTGAGAGAGAGAAAGACAGCGTGAGCAGGAGAGGGTCAGAGAGAGAGGGAGACACCGAATCTGAAGACAGACTCCAGGCTCTGAGCTAGCTGTTAGCACAGAGCCTGACCCGGGGCCCAAACCCACGAACTGTGAGATCATGACCTGAGCCGAAGCCGGACGCTTACCGACTGAGCCACCCAGACGCCCCTGGACATGTATTTAATGTGAGAGAAAGCATCCAGAAGATAAGAGATTTTTAAAAAGCAGGAAAATTTTAGGGAAATAACTAGATCATAGTCTTCAAAGAATTAAAAGCTCAGTAAAATTATCCAGAAATCAATAGAGGAGCCGTTGGAGGGAAAGGTGTTGAAATGAGAGTAGGATATAAATACGGTAGACGACAGTGTTAGTACATATACAGAGGTAAAGAAAACACTCAAGTCATATTTAATTCATTTCTAGACTAGATTGAGTTAACTAAACTTTAACTTACTATCATACCAAATATACCCTTTGAAAATTTTTTTTTAGAAATAATCATTTAAGGGGCACCTGGATGGCTCAGTCAGTTAAGCATCTACTCAATTTCAGCTCAGTTCATGATCTCAAGGTCGTGAGGTTGAACACCATGTCATCAGGCTCCATGAGCCTGCTTGGGATTCTCCCTCTCTCTCTGCCCCTCTCCTGCTCTCTCTCTTTCCCTGTCCCTCTCTCAAAATAAGTAAATAAACTTTAAAAAAAAAGAAATAATCATTTAAAATATTTAGTTCATATAGGTTTACTGGGTGTTGATCTAAACAAAAACATTCTGCGCATGCCTTTTCTATGTTGTTGGCACTTAATGAACATGACCTGGATGAATAGAATAATATTAAATCCACATACATATCTTTAAGGTGGGAACTATTATGACACTCTGTTTACAAATGGGGAATTGAGAGCCAAAGAGTTCCACACATTAGCTCAAGGTGATACCGTAAGTAAGCGGTAGAGCCTGGATTCAAGCCTAGGTTTTTCTGACTCCACAGCCGACACTTTTATTCCTATGCCATACTTACTCTTTACTGCCAAAATTCTCCTTAGCCAAAGATTTTAGTTGTTTGAATTTAAGTGAAAAAGGATGACTTCTACCATCTCTTGTTACAATTCCCTCCAAGACATAATCTATTCTACATAAGTAGCATAAATACTATGTAGAGTTAAAGGATATAATCAAAGACTCCCTACTTTGACTAAATAAAGTTGAATCTACAAAGTCCCATGTGCATTTCCCTCATTGCAATATTCTCCTTTCTGCAATAAGAGAATATACACATCAATACTTAAATTTAATATATGAAACTAAAACACTTGCAGGTTTTGAATGGCACTGACATTCATAATGTGCTGGGCTGAGGAAAAAGGTAATTACAGTCATAATTTTTGAAACATAACATTCTCATTACTATTCAAAGTAAAACAGACCTCAGGTAATGTGGAGTTTAAACAGAAGTGTAACATACAAGGGTCAAATGTGGAACAATATTAGGACATTACTTTCTGAATTCATTCATTTTTTTCATTTCAATTATTTTTTCAAGTTTTAGGAAAGTCCATAGCATAAGCTTTATTGAAAATATTGAAAATATTCAAGGTACCTTTATAGATCTATTCATATTGATATAGCATCCTAATTTTAGACTTAAATGAGGCATTAGAAATCTTTATTTAACCCAGATACACAAAGTAAAACATGTAAAATTCAAATGGTTAAATAATTTTCGAAATATTGCAAAACAGTTATTGGAAAGCCAACACTAAAAGTTGCCCCTGTGTGTGTGTGCGTGTGCGTGCATGTGCACATGCTCACATTCTTTTAACATTTTGCCTTTTCCTATAAAGTATTTTTAAGAAGGGGATAATAATTGTAATATGTCTTATACATGCATATCATTTCAATGAATTCATGAAGTGTTTTTCGTCTTGAAGTTCTTCTATGCCAACAAGATTCTTTCATAGGATTCAATCTTCATATTTTAGACTTTCATTCAGCTAATTTCCTCTATAATCTTGCCCTCTTTCACCTCTTAATCTTTGAATGTATGCCTGTCTTATACACATCATGCATCATTAAATACTCTGTGTTATGTTTTGTTTTGTTTTATATTACACTTTCCAGACAAATCAGGAGGCAGGGAAAGCTAAGTTATAGCAACAACAATGACAACAACAACAAAAAATAAAAAGATGTTCCTAGCACAGCATTTTACAAATTAAGGCATTTCCTAATAAATTCCTTTAGGTAATAAATTGATGGCAAATAATTAAGATTAAGTAAAAAGATGTCACCAAATTATTAAACTTTCTTAATAAACATTAATTATTCCATATAGTAAAATAAATGAGTAGTACTTATTAATATTTCCATAACTGTGCTGCTGTTTTAAATAAAAGAATAACATCCGACAAAACTCATGCTTTTATGACAAGAGGAAGAGTAGCAACAATATTCTTATTAACATAAATATAGTAAATGTATATGCATTAAATGAATACAATAATTAATTTAAAATACTAATATTTATTCATTTTATATATTTTGAATAAAATATATAAATATATTTATGTTAAATAGAAATATGTGCTATTTATGTAATAAATTTATAATATTTAATATTTTTCTATGGTAAATAAATGATAAAGTATCCTTCTATAGTATAATAAATATATAATAAATACATTAAACTAATAAATAGTATTGAATGCTCAACAATATTTATTGAATACTTGATTTATGGCAAGTTACCTAAATTCTCTGTGCCTCAGCTTTCTCACCTGCAAAATGAGTTATAACAAAATCTACTCATAAAGTCATAAGGATTAAATGAATTAATATATGTAGAACATTTAGAATAATGCCTCAAACTGTTAATCTAAGTAGCAACTCTGTCAGAAAGGGATTATTGTCCACAGTTTGCAGATGAAAGAAACTGAGGTTTAAGATGAAGGATGAAAAATTTGCTAAGGAAACACATTTACTCATTGGCAGGATTTTAACCTAAACATACGATTCATTCACTCTCATTTAACGCCGTGGCCATTCAATACCAGTTCATACTTAGTGTACTAGTCTAGTCTATAACAAAATAGACACATAATAATGTTGCAGAGTTCAAATTTTCATAAAATTAACTAGATGCTGATTAAAGACCTATTTTTTTTCTAAAATTGTCTTCTTTCAACTATCTTCTGATATTAAAACATTTTTCCTTTTAGGAAATAAATTGAAAGCAGATGATGGTTTATGTTTTTTATTTGTTTTGTCGTAATGTACGTAAGTGGTATTATTTAAAGTTGGCACTGGATGTCAGTCTCAGTATTTTTATTTTATAATTCATTTCATGTATCATCAAAAAAAAAAAAGTAAAATCTAAGAAGTACTGATTAAATCCTTTAGGTTTTTTTCATCACGCCAGATTTAGAGATAGAAATATTCTCAATGAATTCATTCAAAGTTTTCATGGTTGTGTACCTTGTGTGAGAACTGAAATTTCAGCTTTGGTCAGTTGGGTCTTATACATGCACCTGTACCTACCTCACAGCATCAAACAAACTGTACCGTTCCACTACTTCAGTAATATATGGCCTACGAAGGTTAGTAGGCATCTTCATGAATATAAAATAATAAAAATAAACTGCCTACCTGAAATACTTCTATACAAGTAATATCTCCACAGCAAGAGATAATACCCATTTTCTGATTGGTAGGAGGTTTAATGGATTTTCAATATATATGCTAAACACTACTTAACAGAGGGTCATAATACTTTCAACATTTAAATATAATCTGACTATGAAAGATGTCTTATAATTTAAGCCAGACTTCCTAAATATTTTTAAGCCAAGTATCATTTTTAAATAAATATTAAACGTCTTGACTATTTCAGAGATTCTGGCATGGACACTCTATGTGAGTGAAGTATTAGGGAGGGATGTGAGGATCTTATACTCCCCTTTAGAATCACTTGTAATAAAAAGACTTGTATATGCAAATTTTTCTCAAAGTAAAAAAAAAAAAAATCTACAGGTAGTTATACCTAAAGTAGAGATATTATCAATCCTTATGTTCTATAATATGCATTAAAAATATTTTATGTATGGGGTGACCAGATGGCTCAGTTGGTTAAGCATCCAACGTCAGCTCAGGTCATGATCTCACACTTTGTGGGTTCCAGCCCTGCATTAGGCTCTGTGCTAACAGCTAAAAGCCTGGAGCCTGCTTCAGATTCTGTGTTTCCCTCTCTCTCTCTCTGCCTCTCCCTGGCTTGCTTTCTTTCTCTCTCCCTCTCTCTCTCTCTCTCAAAAATAAATAAACATTAAAAAATATTTTATGTATAATGAATCACATATAAATATATACTACTAAAAAGGCATACTGCAAAAAACCTTCAATTAATCCTCATAAAATAGCACATACTATTTTATGATTACTCCACTTTGTAGGTAAAGAGACTGAGGCACAGTGAATTTAAATATTTTGTTCAAGCAGTAAAACTGGGAAATGAACCTAGGCAGTACCTGTTTTCTTAACCATTCATTAGCAAAAAATATACTGCCTATATTTATAATACAGTATAGTATTAACAAACATTCCTTAGAGTCTTTGCAGCTGAGAAAAAATGAAATCCCACTTTACTTCATATACATTTCATATATGAATAAAATACACAACTGTGCATAATGTTGTGATTCAAAATCTTTGCTTGCCCTGAACTTCTCTTCGCCTGGGAATTCATCTCTTCTTCAGTAATTTTAAATCCACACACTCCTCTATTGTATTTCAGTTTTTAAAACAGACTATATGAAACTAAAACTCCCCCAAATATTTTGGATCCTTATACTAACAGAATTAGGCAATAGAGATGTTATCTCCATTTTCATATGAAGTTTAAATAATCATGAAGTTAAGGAGACAACACCATAAACTCAAGTCATTGCATGTTTAGCTGAATGTTTTTTTTTTTCTCTTTAACTTCCGTTCTTTTGGGAGATAGATGTTCTCTTAAATACCAGATGCACTAATAGGTGATTATAAATTATTTCACAATCACCTGGAGTTCTGGAGAAGGTTCCAGGAGAAGTCGCCAAAGAGAAGGCAAAGGCACTATGGGTCCCCAGGGTGTCAGCTACTTACCAACACTTCTAACACATTTCAGTTAGTTAGAGCTGGTTCAGCTCCAGCAGTGCATCCTGGCTACACAGGAGGGGAGGGTGCCCCACCCAGTGGCATTGTAACATGATTAATATACTATGTACCACTGAGAATGCAGCAGGACTTACACAAATAACTTGCAAGGTAGAAAAAAGAAAAAAAAATGTTACTCTCAGATCTTGGAGGGAAAGAAGTTTTCTCAGTAATGAGAAATCCAAACTTTAATATGGTCTTTAGTAAAACCTGGTCTCTGGTAAGGTCTCAAGTCAATTTAACAACAGCATTTCTTTGAGGTCAGAGCCTGTTAGCCTTCTGAAAAGCTTTCTGTTGAACCGTCAGTCAGTGCTTTTCTCAGGGCTGTATTTAATCAACTGTGAAAGAAATGAGGGATTTAAAGGTCTTAAAGTTAAGGGCAAAAGAATCTAAACAACAGGTTAAGAAGAAACAAATACATTATTCAAATCCTGGGAGAGATGTTCCAGTCCTTCAAAGTCCTTTTGCTAGAAATAGGAAGAGATTACCTCTAGAGTCATGACCCCATGTTCCATAATCTAGGTGAAAACACCCAGGGAAATTAAACCTGGAATATTAGCCTATCTGAAATATTGCCATTCATTAGATTACTCTTACTATCTTAAAATCTTTTTTTTTTTTTTTTTTGGTCAAATACTAAGCCCAGTGCAGGTAAAGTTGTAGAGAAATCAGAGGAGCATAATTCTCTGAGGAGAAATGGTTAGTTGTTTAAATCCATCCCAACCTTCCTCCCCATTTCCCTTCTATCCCACCCCATTGGCATTTCATTTAACAACGTATGAATGACTTCACATTAATATAGTCAGATATCCCCAGGAAAATTGCATATTTTTACTCCTGTTACTACTTACTAAAGGCTAAATGAATATCTTTATTTCCCTATGTGTCCCAGCGAGTATAGGTAGATTTAATTTAGGGACTGAAAATTATTTCTGGAATATCTTAAGTTTGGGGCAATGTTTTCCTTTAGCTTAGATGCATTCATTTTAATCATTCATTCCATTTATTCATTTGGAAATCAATAAAAACACAAAATTAATTCTGCAATTCACTAAAGCAAAAATCCCATTTAATTGAATAAATAGTCATTAAAGAAAAGAGCGATTGTAGCCCTTAATGGATAAAATATGTATGCTACATTTGTCTGTTGGTAAAAGTCTCTAAAGACCACAAAGTTTGAAGTTTGACTTCAGAAAATTATCCAACTCTCAACACAGAACAGACTGTTTCCTTTATGAATTAAAATATAAAGAAAGAAAATATGCTTTTGATTTCTGATAGCATCTTTCTTTAATTTTCATTTGAGAATAATCTGTTATCTCTATTTTCCCAAGTCCTCCTTTAAAGACAGTGAAATTAAAAAGACATTGATGTTCTACTTTTCAAACAATAGGTCACTTCTGATTAAACTTCGATTGAGCATTAGACTTCCAGACTTAAAACAAATTGCCTCCTTTTGCTTTTCAATTTGGACCCAATTTCCTACTGCCCTCAGGTCACTTGATGGTAATTAATTGATTATGAATCAACTGAAGGGAGATTCAAATTGGAAATAGAGAGAGAGAGAGAGAGAGAGAGAGAGGAAGAAACCTGTTTTTTTCTTTTAGTTTATGACCAACATTTTATAAATGATTCCATTCTCTCTCAAGTTTTATATATATATTATATTATATTATATTATATTATATATATTATATATAACCATATATAATATATATTTAAATACATATTATATATTATATTATATTTATTTATATTATATATATAAATATATATTATATATATTCATCATTTAACAAATTTTACATTTCTAAAGTATTTTTAAGAAATGTAGAATGTTCAAATTTTACTTCACTTTAGATTATTATTTGCATTTGGGGAAAAGTTTTAATCAAAGAACCATATCATACTCTACAATTATTAAGTTCTTTCACTGTGATTTGCTAGAAGAACCAAATCTGAAGGGTAGCACTAATCCTCACCAATATTTTAATACAGGCAGCACGGTACACTAGGTTAAGTAGGAATTTTGGAACTGGGTTTGAATTCTGTCTCTGCTGCTAAATATTATAACTTCAAACAGGCATTTTAGCTCTCTGACACCATTTCTTATGTATATTATTGGAATCTTGATATAGTGTACACAGAGTATTGTGTATTGTTATTATTATATTCTTAAAAAAGATATATTTAAAATACCTATATTAATAATAGTTATATATTATTAGTATTACTAAATGAAATAATGCAATAAGCAAAATGCTCAAAATGGTAGCTTGCACATAGCTGCTCCAAAAATGCTAACATTTATTATTATATTATTATTATTTATTATGTTAGTGTGTTATTAAACTCTGTATCACATGCTTAGTATGACTTTAGATACTTAATACATGTTTTTGAACTTAATATCTTTGAATATTTATCAGAATCATGCATAATCAAAAATTCTATTCAAAAAAGTAAAAGGTGGACTTTTTATTCATCAAAAATGTCCAGAATATTTTAGAGAATTTTTTATAGGATCATTTGGGGATTAAATATTCAAAATAACTACTACTACTTATTGATTGTAAGATCAGTAATCAAGAAGCCGAAGGCTTGATATGTTCTGACTAAACTATCATAGCCACCTATGTGGCCAGGGACAAATGTCTTATATATTCGCATCCTTTCTTTCCTCATCTATAACACTTAAACAAATGTTCATTGACCTATGGGTTATCACTTATACATTTACAAAGAAGAATAAAATGCAGTCATTGACACTGAAAAGCAAACAAACAAGACACATAAAGGTATAAATACACATGTACAAATACATGTGTGCATGTTTGTGTATGGAGAGACATAGAGGAGAAATAAAATTTACGTAAGCACAAAATCTAGAGAGAAGGAAACACACACATATATGTGCATATAAGTACATTAGATTTACATGTATATGTATATATGCTATATAAATATGTGCATGTTTGCTTATGCATTTATGAAGAAATAAGCTTTATTTAAAATAAAGGAAATGATAAAATGGAGTTATGCACAGGATGCCAATCCCAAATAGTGGACTAAATGTTCAGGAAAAGCATCCTGGGAGAAGTACTTTCTAACTTTAACGTTGAAAGATAAAATATAGTCAGGAAGAAAGGGGGTTAGCATATTTCAAACAAAGGGAAAATCATGCTCAAATGCAGACAAATGAAGAACTCCTTGCTCCTTCACTGGATACTCTTCAGAGTTTGGTGTGAATTGGCTAAAATATTTGAGTTGTGCAGTGTGGCTAGGATGTGAGGTTATGGAAGTTCACTGGGGATCTTGATGTAATGCCGAAGAATTTGGACTTCATTTTCGAAATAACCAAGAGACATCTTTAAGGTTTTAAACATGGAGCAAGGCAGTTCGATTAGATTATTTCATTGGCATCTCAGTTCTAATATTCTGTGTGTGATTCATCCCAAGTATAGTACTTGAAAGATCTTTTTCAAAACAGTTTGTGTTTATAAACTCACTTTAAAATATATAACAGCAATTTATAGCCATACGTATTTACTACTTTTATGAATTATGTCTTGGTCACAGTGTAGTTATAAAATGAAAAATAAGTATTATTTTTTACACTTTTTATGAGTGTAAGCTGGAAAAGATACTTATTAAACAAAGCTGTTACAACCATGAAAGAAGCCATATTTGATTTAAAATTTTCAAAGTGTTTTTATGATTACAATGCAATAATGCAAACTATGACCAACAGAATGTGAAGATAAAACCTCTTCACAGCAAGTCATCATAGATCACTTTCTACATAACAAAACTCTTCTTATGTTAGCCTGACTGCAGTAACAGAATTTTGTTTATATGATTACATTCAGTAATGTCCAAAACATGTAATCCAGTTCAACAATGATTATTTCAGTCTTTATCCGTATAATTATACACCATGCCAGAGGACTGTGTACTGTTTGCAGAACAACTCTCACCTCCTAATTTACTAAGAAAGAAAGCTGAAAATATCTTCTTTCATTTAGATGAACTTCTATGCTTTTCTGATTTAAAATTAAATTTGACATTTGATGTATATTTAAGTCACTAACATGGTAAAATGAATAATAGTAAAATCTCAACAAATATACCTTTATTAACAACTTTTAGAAATTATTTTTCAGCTCCCTGTCTTAAATTTAGAGTTGGTACTTCAGGCCTGGAAAAGGTATTAGCACTTAGGTAAACCCTTATTTCTACATCTGAAGAAATTGTCATGAAGAAGAGAGCTGATTAGAGTCAGTGCTTGCTCCAGCCACCATGCTGCCATTTCATATCACCAGGTGACTTTTCTAAAATGCCCATCAAAACTGCCGTCATTCATAATGCAATGATGACTAGGGCTTTGCAATAGAAAGAGCAAAGGGGGAATGAGGTACTTGTAAGTGAATTTTCTCTCAGCTCTGCTGTACAGCATCTAGATTTCTGTTCATTGCTAAGTTCACACATTTTAAAGAGATTTTTTTAAAGGCCAAAATAGTAGAAACATGAACTCTAGCAATGTATTTATAGTAACAGTATTCCTTCACATGCAGTAACAAATACTCATGTATCTATGTGATTAAAATACATAGATAAAAAAGAAAAGCATATGAATGCAGTCCATTTCTTTAATAAAGTTAATGTCATATCTACATACTTGAAATTTCTTCACTGAAAATCTTTTCCATGCCCCCATTACTGGAATTATTCTAACTTCAAATAGAGGTCTTTAAATATATGAAAATCCTTGAAAATCTCTCCTTCTCCCCTTTTTTTTTTACACATTTAACTGCTCCCAATGTTCCAAACTACACATGATTTATTATTTTTTTCCTATTAGCTAGCTCTGATAGATTTCAACAATGAGACCAAAGTCAGGGTTCAATGCCCATGTGGGTTAATAGGCTTGTTATTGAAAACATTTCCTTTCTGGATCTCCATTTTCATCCTAGTTAGTAATCTTGAAAATATGCACTGCTAACCAAAAGGGAAACCAAAAACTCAATCATCACTACTAAAAACACTAAGTCACACTGGGCCTTGGGTCAAAAGGGTTATCTTTTGTGTGTATGTATTATGGTGGTGTCAAAGGATAGTGATGCATATTGGCATTTAATTTGCTTTGTTACTGCTTCAGAAATAATAAAAATCAATGACATCAACAAAGTCTAAGTAGCGTAATGGCAAAGTGATAAAATTACCTTGTATGTAATTTCTGGTTTGCATAGAACAGACATTCAGTAACTTGTGATAGAAAAACAAAGATTATTAGATTATTATTGTTTCCATAAGTTCAATACATTATAAAACCTATAATATTATTACAGCAACTATGTTTAAGAGACTTATCTACAAGACAAATTCACACACCTCCACAAGTGCTATAAAAATGTTTAAAGGATTGTCTCATTTTGCATTCAAGGAGTATGCCAAAGTCTGTAGAAGCATGAAGGAGAAAGAAACACTGGGGAAGAAAAAGAAAAGCAGAACAAAAATACTTCTTGTGTCTGCACTGTGGGCTCTTTGTCTTGTAAAATGTATTTCCCTTTCAATACATAAGTCATTGGGCAAGGGACTCATTTGGCAGATGAACTTCTTGTAATAAATTATATATTCTGAAGTTTGAAAACATAAATATAGAAATTGTAGGTTTAGGGGGAAAATGGTACTAATATACCTTATTTAAGAGATCAAGAAGGAAAAAAGATTTTAATAAAAAAAATAAAATAGCCATAGCCCACAATTTGAAGTTGCAAGGCATTATCTTCCATCAAATGAAAAATAAAACAGACAGCAACAACAACAACAAAACCTAATATGTGTTGGGCTTGACATATAAGAAAGAGGCTGCACATTCTGGTAGGAATGGGAAGTAAAAGATAGGATTCTCGTCCAGGCTTTGCCATAACGTGGTGACCTTTTGGCAAAATCTTTAACATTATTGCACTTCAGTTTCCTATTAACGCAGGACATCTAGCTTCCTTTAAATTCCACATGTCTCAGATTTTAGATTCTGTACGTTTTCCTTACATATAACTTGCTCTTCAGACTCTAACCATTGTTTCTCAATCCTGGCTGTACATTATTATTAACCCAGAGAACTAGTTAAACTCACTGATGCCTAGGCCCCACCCAGAACAATTAAATTAGAAACACAACGTTGACTTTAAAAGATACCTTTTAACAAAATCCCTTTAATTGGAAGTCAACCTCTTCTCTCTTTTGGAGGTATGATTGCAAAGAAAGGCATAGTTACAGGTTTTTAATTGATGCTAGTTTAGGTTCGCCTGGGTGGCCCAGTTGGTTAAGCATCTTACTCTGTCTGCACTGACAGTGCATAGCCTGTTTGGGATTCTCTTTCTTCCTCTCTGCCCCTCTCCCATTCACGCTCTCTTAAAAAGAAATAGATAAACATTAAAAAGATAGATGCTAGTTTATAACAAATTTGAACTACATGGTAACTGTTACCTGACTTTATAACATTTCAGACAACTTTTTCATAGGTTTGGAAGTAATAGATAATAAAAACTAGTAGATAATATGTTGAGCCCCTATCCTGCCTTTATTTCTATAGGCTCCATTGTCTTTGCCAGCAAAATAAAGGTGAAGTTTTATTTGGTATTTATGTATATGTGAATCTACCAAGGAGCACATATATGTGATTTTTTTCACATTATGAGTGGAAAAAGTTTCAACAACAGGAACACTTTAATTTTAATAGAGTGGAGGACAAAAGGATAATTATAAATTAAATACCCACTACTATCATCCATAGAAAATACCAAGAAAACACCTGAGAAGAAAAACAAAATTTAATCATGGATTTGGGAAAACTGATGACTTTTCCCCTTTACTATTATTTGCTTTCCATTTTTTTCCAACAGTGTGCATGCATTATTTTTTTTTAATAGAAAGACTTGAATTGGAAGAAAACACAGCTTAAGTTTCTGTGAAACTCTCATCTGAAAAACATCTGGCTTAAAGCCAGAATTTTCCTCCTGCTCATGAAAAAAAGTCCAACTTCACAATACACCTGCTTCCTCTCCTCCCTGCAATTTCTTTTTATAGTCATTGAGTGAGCTGCAATTCAATAGCTTTTGTGATCTTCTTCTTTTTTCTCTCCTTTTGGTGTGGCATGAAAGACATTTCAAAAAACAACATAAACAACTCAATTGCTTGTTAAATTTTATGTTAAGGATATGCACTGACCCGCCAAAATCACTATAGACAACCAGACATGCTGCTGAAATTTAAGCATCCCTGCCCACCCACTTGTTTACAGAGAAAGGGAGCAGTGACCTGAAAATGCCTTGCTCTTCTCTGACACTTCCACTAGAGAAACCAAACCAGGAGAAAGGAATAGAAGTATGTGAGGTTTCCCCTATGATATTCTATTCGTCTCAAGGAAAGCCAAATTGTAATAAGGATGAAGAACAAATTCAACACAGTTTGTTCACATATGTAAATGCAGATTTGGGATTCAAAAACAGTAGGGGCCAGACCTGTGGTGATGCCAAGTCTTGCTTTACCAGGAAGAAACTGTAGTGAACATACAGTGGCTTCAGGGGTAAGGTGTTCTGAAATGTCATTCCTCAAATATTCTGAATATTTTAGCTGAATTTACACTGACATGAAGTATCTTTGTCCTGAATGTGACAAAAAAAAAAAAAAAGGTCTCCTCCTTTCGTTAGTCCCTTTCTTTCTCGGTCCTTTACTGACATCCTCAGCAGCAAAGTTGTTCTCATGTAAGCAAAAAGACATTTCCCAGTGACTCTAGCCTTGTTCGACCATCAGAAAAGGCAACGTTCCCTTGTTCTCCAAACAATAGGAGTTCTCTTTCCAGTGGTTTTGCTTTTCTAGCAAGCAAACTTCACCAAATTCTGAGTTATAGTACCTGCTTCTAACCAAGGTGCTGGGGCATGAAATATTCATTCATATTCTGGGAAGTTTTTTTGTCAGGTTTAAATGCTTTAGCACTTAAGAAATAGCTCAACACCCTTTGGAACTTCAAGGCTTTTTGTGTTTTGTTTTGTTTTGCTTTTTGTTTTGCTTTTTTGGTTCTGTTTCTCTTCAGTCCTTTCCCTCTATCCCTTCAGGATACATAAAATATAGTGGCAATGTAAGGAACAGTTGATAAAACATGCTGAGGGGATCAGATGGTAAAGCTCTGGGCTTGGAGAATGTGATCCCGGGTTTAAGCACTCTTCCTTGCCAGCCTTGTGAGGAAAGATTTTCCTTTGGGCTCTCTCTCACCAAGAGATGCTGAGCTACAGGGCAAAACTCTGTGAAGAGAATAATGCCTTTATTCACCCTGAGGAAATACACCAGTGATTTGCTTCATTATTCAATAATTGATTATAAAACATAGAGATAATGTAGGCTGCAATTTATTGTTCCACAGCATCAAAAATAGAAGGCTTTGCTGTAAAATCATAATTAAATGTCGGTTAAAATATTTAGGCGAAAAACAGGCGGTATACATTTTAGGTGTTTTCATGCTGAGGAACAAATGAGGGTTAGAGTAAGGAGCCTGGTGAAAGCAGAGATCAGACCAATACTAAGAACAGAAAAGAAAGCAAATGAGACAGTTTTTTGTATTCCCCACCAAATCAGAATCACTGTTTCTTTGACCAACCCAGTTACCATAACAAAGTCTTTGGCCTGCATTAGACATATACACATAACATGATTTCCTCAAAAAAAATTCTCCACTTCCTATTGATGCACTCAATTTCTCTTTAATGGGAAGAATAATTTTCCTACTCACAGCTAGAAATAAAGGCTTAGAAAACAGATGCAGATTTGAGCAAATGAATTAACTTAAAAATTGTTCTCACAGGGTGGCTCAGTCATTAAGCATCTGCCTTTGGCTGAGGTCATGATCTCACGGTTCATGAGTTCGAATCCCACATTGGGTGATCTCAAGCCCTGCTCCGGGTGAGCCCCACTTCTCTCTCTCTCTCTCTCTCTCTCTATCTATCTATCTCATTCTCTCTCTTTCTCTCTTTCTCTCTCTCTCTCTCTCTCTCTCTCTCTCTCTCTCTCTCTCTCTCTGCCCCTTGCTCACTTGCGCCCTCTCTCTCTCTCAAAAAAGAAAAATAGTAATAAATTGTTCTCATGGACTTTCTATAGAGCAGCACAAGTGAGTCAAGTCAGATACCTGAGCAGAACTCAGAAGGCGAGACATTAAAAGGTCTTCACTGAATGGGGAAGAAGCAAATAGCAAAGGATCAGGTGGCATTAAAATCACAAGTAGATAACTGACATCACATTTCTGCTGATTCTGATTAAAGGGTAGAGACTAGATGGCATGAAAGGGAAGGAGTTTCTTCTTAGCAAAATACCTAGGAGAAGAAACAATTCCATGAGTTTGGGATCCTTTACTTAGCTCCAACTCATTATACATAAGCAGAACCTGTGAGCCTGCCTAAGTCATGGATTTTCCAGAAAACTATACGGTTCATGCTAACCAATGTTGGTACCATATCCTGTTAACACTACTTTAGGTCTACTTTCTTTCTCTCTTATCTGGACCATTGCAGTAGCTCTCTAATTGGTCTCAATGATTCTTATCTATCTTCTATTTCACAACGGGAGTCACCTTCCTAAAACACAGATCTGATGAGGATGTTTCCATGCTTAAAGTCTTTTCATTTTCCCTCATCATATAAAGAATCAAACCCCAAATATCATGTAGGTAATGCTTTATCTGGGAATCTACAACCTAAACCTAATCATAAGGAAATATCAGACAAACCCAAAATGAGGAACATTTTACTTAAAACAGTGGGTAGAAGGAAAGGGAAACTGAATATTTCAAAAATTTCAATGACATAAAAGATAAAAAAGAAATTACAGTAAGCTACCACCTCATATCCATTAGTATGGCTACTATCAAAAAAAGAAAAAGTTAACAAGTGTTGGTGAGGATGTGGAGAAAGTGAACAGTGTGCAGTGTGGAGAAAGTGACCCTTGTATACTGTTTGTACAAATGTAAAATGCATATCTGTGGAAGACAGTTTGGAAGTTCCTTAACAATTAAAAATAGAATTACCATTATGATCCAACAATTGCAATTCTAGGTATATAACCAAGGGAACTGAAAGTGGGATCTTGAAGAGAAACACTGATGTTTATAGCAGCAATATTCATAATAGCTAAAACATACAAATAACCCAAATGTCCACAGATGGATGAAAAAGAAAAATTCAATATATACATCCAGTAGAATATAATTAAAGAGGAAGGAAATTCTGATACATGCAACAACATGGATAAATGTTAAGGATATTATGTTAAGTGAAATAAGCCAAGTGCAAAAACACAAATACTATATGATTCCACTTACATGAATTTTCCAGAGTAGTCAAAATCATAGAGACAGAAAGTAGAATGGTAGTTGCCAGGCACAAGGGAAGAGAGAGAGGAATGGAGAGTTATTGTTCAATGGGTATAGAGTTTCAGTTTTAAAAGGTGAAAAATTAGGGAGATGGATGGTGGTGATGGTCAGTCACACAACAATATGAATGCACTTAATATCATTGAACTGTATACTTAAAAATGGTAAAGATGGTAAATGTCATGTTGTATTTTATCACTATAAAATTTTTATCACTATAAAAAATTTTATATTTTATCGCTATAAAAAATTTTATATTTTATCACTATAAAAATTTTTAAAAATTAAAAAAGTCAAAGAAACACTATGTATATGTTCCAGGTTAATGAGACTGAAAAGCAGAATAACAAAATGCAACACCTAATCATAGACTAGTTTTTGTACTGGAGAAAAATAAAGACTATAAAGGATACTACTTGGCCAATTTAAATAAAAAAAGAACAACAACTAGAATGTGAAGAGTAGATTAGGTTAAAATTTTATTAATCAATTTTATTAGAATTTCGTTAGTGTTAAATTACTGAAGTTGATACTGCATTGAGCTATGTAAGAATATTTCTGTTTTGCGGAAATGTGCAATGACATATTTAAGGCAAAAGGACATGATGTATATAACTCTGAAATATTTTAGATTATATATATTATGTATATAATGTATATACACACATAGATATCCATGTCAATCTATATCTATATATCTATATCTATCATCTATTTCTATATCTATATCTATCTTAATATTTACCTATTCCTCCATCTATCCAGAGAGAGAGAAAACAAATGATTGATAAATTGGGAAAAGTGTTAATCATAGATAATTCTGAGTAAAAGGTATGTAAGATTTTGTATTGTTATTCATATTATTCTATTCTTATTCTTGAAACTTTTCTGTAAGTTTGAAATCGTTTCTAAATAAAATGTTAAAAAAAAAAATAGGACTCGAGTCCTAGATTCTGCATATGGAATTTGGGGCCCTTCCCAGTTTGGCCATACAGGGCCTGTCTCCCCAGCCTCTTCCCAGTTCCCTTAACACTGGACTGAACCTGATACTTTCTGATTCACAACATGGATTTTTGTTCAAGCCCTGTAACTCAGCTATTCTTCTGCATAATAATTATCTACTGATCTTGTAAAGCCCATATTAATTATCCTGCCCAGTCTTCCCTGTCAGAAATAATGTTCACTTTTGTCCCCTTTGGGATGTAGATATAGATATATATGCTTATTAACTGTGTGTATAAGTTCAGAATATGGCACAATTGCCTATATTATGCCTATATTATAGCTCAAACTTTCAAATCAGTTAATGATTAGGTTAATCATTGATCAATCATAATTAATTGTTAATCATTAACTAATTAATGCTAAGTGACTATGGTTTCATAGGATTCATATAGAAATGGATATAAATATATGCATATATTTTAAGCCAGATAATACTTCTCTGTTTTGACTTTTATTTGTCCATCTACTCTCTCTTGTCAATAGTTACTATGTATAGAAAGAAGTTCTTCCAAATCTATATTTTCTGAAGAGATGCTCATAAACTATTAGAATTGAGAAATTCCTATATACATATTAATAAAATTCAGGTCAAGATGAGTACACATTAATATATATAAGTATATAAGTATTTATATACATACATATATGTGTATGTTTGTATACACACACACACACACACACACACACCCGCACACACAAGTTCCAAGGAATTGAGAGTCTGATTTTGTTAAAGCAAAAATTATGATTCTGTAATTACTTTTGGTACATACTCTACAATATAGCTATGGCTATATATTTTCACTGAATGTCTGTTTTATAGCTAAAGATATTATAAAACCACAATGAAAGTCAATGATCTGATATTTAGTTTTGGTGTTTGGTGTTTCTGGAAATATTGAATTTATGTGTTAAGAAATCAAACCCTCTATTTATCTGTGGCCCAGCTACTATGTAGTATATACCTAGCCATTTTATCAAATAACTTCAATTTTTACCTAGAACAATAAATTTCTCTATGGATGAAAGCATGATTCATTCACTGTGTTCAATCTATTCAAGATATTTTAATAGTAAAAAAAAATTAAAAATGTCAGATTTTGACACTTTTCATATTAGTATTTTGCTGTGAATTTATAACATGCCCCAAATCACCAGATATTCTGTGCCCTTGACACCTGCATTATATTCAGTCAGTCTTTCAAAATCAAATGGGACTTCTCATATTGTGTCCAGCATCACAGAACTTAAAAAAATGATAAATATTATTTTTTTTTACTGTGTGGTATAAGAAAGCATTAGAGAAAAGCATTCTTTTGTCCAGGTACAGAAGACTTTAGAAATAATTTCTGAATGTATATATTTTACATTTTTGACATTAAATAATATGCTATTAGTTATTTCAGTTTTTATTATTTTAAAACCTTAATAAATGGTTACATAAATTGTATAAGAATACTAAAATGTGCTTTAAAAGTAAACATCAGGTACCTAAAAAGTCAATAAAAAATTATTAGAAGGCATTGTTAAGGTGTGAAATGAAAATGCTGTCCTTCATTTTAGCTATATGACTAAATTTGTCCTTCTTCAGAAGGGGAAAAAACAACTCTTTGTTAGACACAGATTTCTCTGTATCATAATTAGAAATGCAGATGGGAAGTTTAAATTAGGCAATGGCTGACAGGAGGAAAGACATTTGCTTTTATAACTGTTGGGAGTGATTTCAAGTTCAAATCCTTTGAAATGAAACGAGGTCCATTTGTTACAGTGTATAATACAATGGCACATGGTCTGGTTAGTTGGCTCAAGTTTGGTTAAGACTAAAATGCATTTGTGGAACAAAAGGCAAATTAAGTACAGACACTGGTAAGAAATGCTCAGAAAAAAATGAATTCATTTTAAATTTCCAAAAGCTAGCATATTAAGGCTTTCCAAATCTTTCTAAGAGCTCATCTAATACTTCTCTGTGATAGTTTTTACCTTTAAAAGAGGAAACATCTGCTATGCAATGAGATGTGATTCTTTTAGAATTTAAGATTATATATGTATGTACATTTAAAACTAAGTTTCTTGAGACTTGAGATATATATAATTAATTATTTTAGATTTCTCTAGACTTTTTTTTCTAGCCAAGGATATATAACAGAGAATCTTATAAATAATTCCTCAAAATAATTAGAAATATTGGTGTGAATCCTTGAGATTATGTCTATCTTGATTTAAGTTTTCAAAGTTTTAAACTGCATATGACATACCTGGTATTCATTTTTATTGAAATCAAATATTAGGAACTAAAGAATATGATTTCCTCCTGCTCTCACAGCTGATATGGATCTAAGATTTGCATCCATAAAATAATTAGATAATAGTGTTTAATCTAAATGCTACTTTCAATTATTCATATGATATTAAATGAAGACAAAAATCTTAAACTGTTTCTATAATAATGTTGATTTATATATACAGTGATGAGTGGTATTTGTCAAATGAAGCCTAAACTACCTAAGAAACATTGTTAGTGGGCAAAATTATATATGTTCCATCTCATTAACTGGAAAAAGAGTATATTCAAAGAATACATTTCTAGATTTTCTTTTTGTATTGCACTGATAGTGTTCACAGAAATCTTCTCAACTCCTAATTTTGCTCAGTCAGTGACAAGATAAAGTATACATGAATCAGACAAATCTAAAATACTAGCTTTACTAGAAGTATGTCCATTTGAAATGTGCTCCATGTGAAATGAGTTAATTATTCTCTGGTTTCTAATTCCTACATTGCTTCTGACAGAATCATTTGTCCTTTCTCGGTTACTGAATTAACTTCCTTCTCTTCTTCCTCCCTTCTTTCCTCCAACCTTTCCTCCCTTGTAGTCCTGATACTTTACTTCTACACCATCAGAGTAGTAGTTTTACTTACCATCCATATGAACTTCTGTTTTTACTTATCCTGTTTTCACTTAGTCTGTTTCATCCATTTTCCTGAATAATTTACTAATACTAATTTTTATTAATTTATAAATTTAAATTTTGTATTAATATTGTGTATTAAAGATAGATTCAATTCATAAACAGCCACCAAATTAATATCCTTTACCCCAAACACAGTTATCAACACTATTCTTAGTTCCTGCATATCTTTAAAATTTAAAAATAGTTAAATCTCTATTTTTAGTTCCAACAACTGTTAATTGTATCTCAATTTCTCCCCATATAAGATTAATATATTAGTACCTCTATACTTCTTTTCCAAATATGCCACCTTTGATACTTTTATATTGACAAATTTTCTATTATTTACATTCTATTATATTACTTAATAATTTCTATATAGCTTTATTTTCAAAGTTGAAAACCAATAAACAATATGTATAACATCTTGATTATGTAACTATCATTCACTGGTCAGGCAAATAGGCTATCAGAATTACATACATTTCTGACCAGTAAAACATATAACCCACTCAACCCATTCCACTCAATAATACTATTCGTATAGATTTTCTTTACTTACTTATTGATCAAAATCAAGTGACACTTAAGTCAACTTCATATTCTGGTCATGCTTTAGTTTAGGTTTGGGTTTTGATACCTTCCTTCCTGAATTTCTGATTGTGGTGGTTTTTTTCTCTCCTTACTGAGTGAAGAAACATTTTCTGTCTTGAAATATCCCAAATATCTTCCAGCTTACTACTTGCTCTATCCATTGCTTGAAATCCATCCTATTCTTAAACTCCATTGATTTCATACTCAATTTTAAATTGCAAGTTTCATACTTAA
Organism: Cryptoprocta ferox; assembly: GCA_028646485.1. Lineage (NCBI taxonomy): Eukaryota > Metazoa > Chordata > Mammalia > Carnivora > Eupleridae > Cryptoprocta > Cryptoprocta ferox. The sequence goes on from CM053573.1 coordinate 85,705,467, forward strand.
ATTATAACTTTCATACGAATTTTGGGTTTTCCTATTATTTCTAGGGAACATTTGCTTTGATCTCTGTGTCCTTCCTGATGCTCTGTCCCTCTGCTTCTTATTGGACCATTTGTTTTGTGGATAGCTTCACTCCTATTTCTTCCATTCACTGTTCTTTTGAATCAGAATCACTGTTTGCTGTGTACCATACCATACGTTTTCTTGTTTTTCTCATTTTGTTGAATAGCATCTTAAAAATATTTTCTAAGAATACATACAGGACAGGTAAGCTCTGTGAGCCCGGGTAATAGGTCCTAATTCTGTTTGCTCAATTGATCAGTAGATTGGGTTTAGAATTCTAGGTTTAAAATAACTTTCTCTAAAAACCCTAAAGGCATTTCCCCCATTTTCTGATATTATCCTAACTTGCTGATGAGAAATCTGATGCCAGTCTTATTCTCATCGCTTTGTAGATATACTTTTTCTTACTTTGTCATTTGTTTTTAATCTTTGGAAGCTTTGGGGTTTCTTATGGTAATAACATAACATTTTAAGAATAACTTATCAGAATCAGATTACTAGAGAAGGGCCAGTCTTACATGTTTTTAAGATAAGACAGTTACTTACATTGTGAAATTTCAGATGTCCCTAAAGGTCTGCATGATCTTCAAGTACTGGCCTAACATGTTATATATGCCCACAACTAAGTCATTTAGTTGGGATAAACACAGATATTTTCAAAGGCTCCTGTAAATATACAAATTAAGCATAGTAAGTTAATTCACCAGGCATGTGTTGAATGACAGCTGGTGCACTAAGCACTGGAGATATAAACTAGCATATAATGGTCAATCAATAAGATCTTAGAATGAGAAAGGCAGAAAAATGAGAAACCTGGAGGCAGAAGAGGAAGCTGGGAGACTTGACCCCAGGTCCAGTTCTATGAATGATGTATAGGTGGAAGTTATGGGAATGGACTCTGAAATCAGACTGCCTGGCTTCATAGAAGCTACTTAAACTTTTTAAGGAATAAGTGGATTTATACATAACAAAACATTTAACATAATGTCTAGTACATAGTAGCCACTCTTTAAATGTTATCCATTATTAGTATTATTGCTATTTAGTAATTGTGCATCCTTGACCAAGAGAGGAAACTCTGATCATTAACACTGTCATAGGGACAGTGGAATTAATGATTCCTATGTGACGGGATTTTAAATGAGCATGCCATGCAATATATAAAATTCTTTATAAATGTTTATTATCATATAGTACCAATATGCCAGTGTAAATTTATTAGCAGTAATTTTTATAGCCCACATTTCAGAAACACTTTTAGAGTAGTGCTAGTCTTGCTAATACATTATCACTATCGGTATCACACCATTAAGGGTATAACAAAGATGTTCCTCCAAGGCAGTAAGTAACACCCGCACTCAGGGCCTTCACAATGTTGAATAAAACGATCCAAACAATCAATTTAACCTCAAATGTGTTTCAACTTGTAAAACACTGAGTCATTAACCTTAACAATGTCAGTATGCTCTTAGTACAAAACTCAACTAAATGAGTGTCCAGGGGAATATTTAAGAGTACAATTCATGTAGAGTAATGTACTAAAAGCATTACCAAAGCCTGTTAGAGGGAATAAACCTGGAGTGCACTGTGACGGATTAAGTAACTTGAAATAGTGAGAAAGAAAGGTAGATGAATGGAAAAGGCTCACAAGTGAAAACATCATGCAAGTTTCTCAGAATGGCACATGGCTACAGCAATAGAAGTTGTGCCTAAACATCTGAAGACCTGTGGGGTTGGGGAAAACTTATATCTTTTGAGAAATATTATTTGTCCCATATCTGTCAAGTAATCGGAGTATGACCTCTGTTTCAGTCTCCACGTCTATAAGAAGGTCAAAATAATCCCTACTTGAAGAACACAGCTAAGGTAATCATAGGAGACAAGGAAAAGGTCTTGAAATATACAGAAAACTAAACAAATCAAGGAACTGTTATTATTAACATTAGAAAAATGAAATTACCTAAACCAGTTTTTACATTTTTCATACACTGCCTCTTATTTTAAAGTTTTAATGAATCCTATTTTAAGCTTTTAGGAAATTGAGCAGCATTAAAAAAATGGGAGTCTATTTTTGGACTCAACTGTGGGGTTAGAGGAAAATAATCTTCACTGGCCACATTGCTGATACTGTTGTATAATAGATAACAATCTTTTCACTCTGCTGTATGCCATTTCCCGTGTCTATATTTTTACATGGTCACATAGGAGAGGGATAAAATTAAGTGCATCTCTTTTGCAAAGTTTTGATATTTAATGGCCAAGAGAATGAAACTAATGAGGCTTGATGGTTATCTGCAGATATTAGCAATTTTGTTATGTCATTTATTACTTTGAATAATAGAAAATATATAAAATATATGTACACATATAAGTACACACACTAAATAAATATTCAAACATATTTATATACACATGTACATACGCAGAGAGAACAGAGATAGTGTTCATGTTTTTAGAGAGTATGACTCTTCAGAAAAGATACTATAAAAGACTGTCAGTTATATGGTAATCGTAGCTAAAGTCTACTGAGCACTTACATGCCAAAAACTGTGAAGCTCTTTCTCTATAAATGTAGATATTGATATTCATGTAATCCAGTGATCCTCAACTGAGGGAACTTGGGCTCCAATGGGGCTTTCAGTGATACCTGGAGACATTTTTGGTTGTCACAACTCAGGTGAGGAGGAACTATATGGGCATCTAGTAAACAGAGCCAGAGATGTTGCCAAACATCCTTCAAGACACAGGACAGACCTCCATAACAATGAATTATCCAGCACAATGTCATAGCATTGAGGTTGAGAAACCCTGATATAATACTCAACGTAATCATGATGCAGGATTAGAACTCTCACTTTATAGATGAGGAGATTATAGTTTAAAGAAATTAACTTGTAAAAAGTTACAAGACAGTAAGAAACAAGGATGTGCAATCAATAAGAGCCACACTCTTACCCACAAACTCATTCCCACAAATAGATCTTAACAGCATGCCATACTTTAGCTAGAAATAGATATATTCTCATAATGTTGATTAGCTGTAAGACTTAATAATAGAACAGTTAAAACCAAACTTGTATGTCCATAGTAGGTTTTTTCTCCCACAAATTAATGGAGTGAAAGATCCACACAAGAGGGAAAATTATTGAATTGTTGATAAGTAAACATTCACTCTACTCAAAGTTCAGATATGTTGTACCCTTTACTTTCATAAAGATGGGAAACTTGCTATGAAAAGTGCTAATGAGAGTTGAAAGTTACCTTCAAGAAGTTATGCATATTTCAAAGGAAATAAAAGTCATTATGCATTCTCTCTAAAGAGGATACAATCTCAAACTGTCAAAACCCTAAACTCTTCTACATATATTACATATAAATGCCATCTTTTAAAAACCTCTTTCCATTTTTTCTTCTAAATTAGCTTAGTGGGCCATGGTATTTACAGTATCTTGGTCTGGCCTGTGAATAATGTGACAGGTAATTTCTTCACTTCTTCTTGCCTGTAGTTAAGTTTGACTGAAGATATGGAAAACAACTTTTATGACTTAGGTGGTAAAAATAAATGTTCTGTAAGCCGTACAGAGTGAGGTTCTGGACAGCTAGCATAAAATATTGCATACTGAATTTATATCTGCCAATAAATAATTTAAAAAATGAGGGAAATTTTATACCAATGTACGCTAAAATATTTTCTCAAAACAAATTGATAATGTTAGTAATAATCTCAACATACCTGTCAGAGATAGGTACTGGAGAGCAGGCTTCTCAACATCAAAAAAGTATTCTGCTTGGATGTGCTCAAAAGATGAATCTCAACTAAATAACATTCATTACTGGGAAGCACTAATTTTAAGAATTAATTCTTTAGGGTAAAGAGAATAGCAACATTTAAAGAATGTCCTAGTAATAATAGTCTATTCCTATATCTACAATAGAGAAGGACACGCCTTCTGCAAGAGCCAATGGTTGCAAACAACATGGAAATTCTCTCTAAGATAGTATAATTTAGCATCGTTTAGTTTATAATGATTATGATTAAATCTAAACTATTATAAGCAAACCACCATCTGGAACCATAGCAAATCAAGATTCTATTTTCTATGATGACCAATCATGGGAAGCTTATTCAGACTTCCACTTTGCAATATTGTATAGTAATGTGATTAGATAATCATGCAGACCAATGAACCCAGCTAACTGGAACATAAACAAATGTACAGTGTGTCACTTGGAAATACTTAAATACTTTATCAGGGCCTCCTGACCCAAACTGCTAAAGCTATTTTAAAAGAACAAGAATGAAATTTAACAGGAAGTGTTCTAAATCTGTATGAAAATATATTTAAAGGGGGAATAGAAGGAATGGAAAAGTTAGACATTTTATGTAGTTTACAAGTTCAAATGAACACTTGAGGAATAGAAGAATAGCAACATAGTCAAGTAAGAACCTGTAAACCAACTTCCTAAAAAACAAAAAAATCCACAATCCTCAGCAGTCCACATTAGTCTAATGTATTATTGTTTGTTTTGGGTTTGGTTGTGTCTCCTAAAGATGTTGAAGTCTTAAACCCCAATATCTTTGAAAGTGATCTTATTGGGAGATAGTCTTTGCAGATTATTATGCTAAGAGAAGGTCATTAGAGTAACTCCTAATCCAACATGACTGGGTCCATATTAAAAGGGGAAATCTGGGGGCACCTGGGTGGCTCAGTCAGTTAAGCATGTGATTTCTTAGTTTTGGCTCAGGTCATGATCTTGCAGTCATGGGCTCAAGCCCCATGTTAGACTCTGCACTAAGCATGGAGCCTGCTTAGGATTCTCTCTCCTATTCCCTCTGCCCCTCCCCCACTCACTCATTCTTTTGCTCTCTATCTTTAAATAAATAAATAAATAATTTAAAAACTTAAAAAAAGGGGAAATCTGGACACAAAGACAGAGACAGGTAGAATGCCATATGAATGTTGGAATTATGAAGATACAAGCTGAAGAATGTCAAAGATTTCCAGCAAATCACCAGAAGCTAAGAGAGAAAAATGGAACATATTCCTCTTTATAGCCCTCAGAAGGAACCAATTCTGCCTACTGACACCTCAATCTTGACTTCTAGGCTCTAGGAATATAAGAAAATAAATTTTTGTCTTTGAACCACCCACTTGGTAGGACATTGTTATGGAAATCCCAAGAAATGAATAGACTGTTTAAATAGGGATTAATGTAATTCAGAGTACTGTTTCATGGTTATATACCCTAGGTACAAATGCAGTATACAAAGATGGTTAGGACAAAACTTGCAGACTCAACCAGAACATTCACTATTAGGAGAAAAAGAGAATATAATTAACTTTAAGGCATTACCCTGTTAGATATCATGAGAATAATAAAAACAATAGTTGTGTTGAAGGGAAAGATTATATTATTTATAAGGCTATTAAAACTTGTTTGCTGGAACAGGGACCTAGGTGGCTCAGTCGGTTAAGTGTTTGGTTCTCAGTTTTGGCTCAGGTAATGATCTTGCAGTTTCATGAGTTCAAACCCCATGTCAGGCTCTGCACTGACAGTACAGAGCCTGCTTGGGATTCTCTCTCTCTCTCTCTCTCTCTCTCTGCCCCTCTCCTGCTCACACTGTCTCTCTCTCTCTCAAAATAAATTAATAAAACTTAAAGAAAAATTGTTTTCTGGAAAATGTGGAAGGTTACTAAGCCAGGGAAAGGAAAGGGAAGAGGGGCATAATCAAAGCATTCTTTTCAGAAGTTAGCAGTTTGCAGGATGAAGTGGTGGCTGAAAAGGCTACAGAAATAGGAGACCAAAGTTCAGATGTGAAGGAATAATGAATGGTCTGAATTAGGCAGCAACTGCTAGAGATTCAATGATAGCAATGAGATATATTGTAAGAAAAAATAAACTCAGCAGTAGAATGACTGGCAAAAACAGGCATTAGAAGAATTGACTGGGGTATGAAGAAGAAAATATTCAACAATAATTTCATGAATTAAAGCTTGGGTGAATGAGCTTATGGCTATGTTCTGGATAAGTAATGTTATCAGTTGTCTAGATTCTGAATTCCAGGGACATTATTGTACATAAATATCTTCATAAATGAACTCTACCAGTAGCCAATCCATGGATGATTCCAGAAATGGACTCTAAATACTACCATGGAAGAAGCCATTTTGATGCTACTTGTCACTTTGACCTCCAGAAAGGCACAGGAGTTTGTAGACTTGTAAGACCTGCTGCTCTTGGCTGAAATTTCTCTCTCTCTGATTTATCATCTGACAGGTACAGTTTTATTTTTCCCCCATAGTATTCTTGAGATTTACATTATTTGTGGTGGGTGTATCTGTATTTGAGGAAGTATTCAAGAATCTATGGCAGTGTTCAAAAATTTATAAATGTGTATTTAAATTCTAAGAAAATAAAAATAATTAAAATTTGAAATGAATCCCTCTGTGGCTCAGACACCTTATGTCTAGAGAAATCACTTGGCACTGAGCCTTGGCTTCCTTTTATTGCCATTTATTTGTGTATGCTCAGGCCCGGAGGTTCTAAAGAAATTATAAATCCCTTGAGCACCATGGATTGTATCATAGCTGTATTTGTTCTTAATGCAGAGCGTACTGTTCTGCACATAGTTTGTGCTCAATTAAACTTAATTGATGGTGATGTTTAATATTTTTAAGGAAGAGAAAGATTAAATTTCTTTCCTGTTACCATATTTGTTCCTTTCTGTTATTTCCTTTCTCTACACTATTTTTTAAAAACATAAAGAAGTCTAACAAATGTTTTTAGGTGACTTCTAGGACTATGAGTTTGGTATTTCTTTTAGCAGCAGAGTTAAATCTTCTGTTTAAAATAAGCTAAGTTCCATTCTTCATTTTTAGAATAAAACTTCCAATTATATATGAAAACACAGAGAGGATCCAATAATTAAACAGATAAAACAGAGATATGAATACATTTAACATTCAGGAATAGATACTTTCCACTTCCACACTAACCCCCATTCATCCACCCACCCATGATGAAGTGTCATTTTTCCTATGGCATCTCCTGAAAAATGACATCAGGGAATGATAGAGTACAATGTGGTACAAGTCTATTTTTCTGTTGCCTTACAGGTTAATCATAGTGTTGTAGCAGCCCCAGCTATTTTGAAGGGGTGGCATGCCCACTCTACAGAGACATTCATCATACCCTGGGCTTCTTAACAACCTGCGCTCCCCTCCCCACCCCTAAACACACATATCTACCTTTGTTCAGTAGTAAAAGTGAATATTTATAATTTTAAAATTATGACCTTGGAATCATTAAAAGTTGATTTATGTACACCGTTAACTCCAATTCTTTTCATTGTCCCCTCTGTCCTATCCTCTTAAGAACTGCTATGACCTTGTTGAAGGAATTCTATATACTGCTTCCTTGCAGTAGTTTTGAACAATATACTAGAACTTTCATAAGGCAATCACTGATACCTGTCAAGCTGGTTGTCACACAGTTTCTATTTTCCAGCTTCAACACTTCAAATACTTTAAGGCTTCTTAAAGTTCAGCCTTCAGGTTACATGCCTTGATAAACTTGAACATAAACTCCTTTATGAATGTCATCCTGGTACTGATTATTAAATTAATTACAAATTTATAATTTCTTAGGGTGGATCTTTCAGTTAATATCTTACCCATATTATTTCTATTTTTATATCTGGAAAGATATTTAATTATCTTGATCTCTCCTGACATTAATTTCCAAATACAGACTCCACACTGAATATCCTTACAAAATATTTTAATAAGCAAATTAATATTGAGTAAGTTAATATCAGAGAAAATCAATTAAAAGAACAGGATAACCATTTTACCTATCAGATTGGTAAATATTTCTTTTTCTTTTTCTTCTTAATGAACACTGTTGGCAAGAGTGAGATTAAAGAACCTTCTAATGCTTTGCCATAAAGATTCTAAAATATACCACTACTCAGGAAGACCTTTTTTCAACATGTTGAAGGACTTAAAATATTCATAGTTTGACCCAAACTTTATACCTAGGAATTTGGTTCAGATGAATGGAAAGAGGAACAAATATCAACTTTAAAAGTTTCCATAAAATATTACTAAAATTACAAAACTATGTATGCAAACATCAAAAATAGGTGAATAGTGACATCAAATATGATACAGTTATCCTATGAATTATGTTTTAAAATGAAAACTATAATAATATTATCTTCAATAAATGAATAGTAACCATATATACATAGCATGATTAAACTTTGATTAAAGAAGTTAGGAAGGAAGGAGGGAAGAAAGGAAGGAAAGAAGATTTGTAAGCACTTAGAAGCTTTGATCTAAATATTAATTTAAAAAATGTATCCATCCATTCATTTATAAACTTATTTAATGAATTTAAAGCTACCAATTACAGCATTTCAAGCAAAGAGTAGAACTATTTTGCTTTCTAGTATAGTATTTTATTTCTATTATGCAACATAGCAAGGCTCTCTTTTCAAGATGTATTCAAGAAGCCTATGGCTACCAACAGAATATAGGAAAACTAAATTAATTCTGACTAAATCCTTAACTGATGTTCCCTCCTTTTTTTCTAGTTTTCTGACTTGTGTTTTAGTTTAGAATTTACAATTTTCTCATTAAGATTCAAATACAGAAATTCTACTGTTCTCCTGTTAAAAAATATCCAAAGATGGTTCTTCGCTCAAAATATTTTGGTATGTATATACAAACCATTTGGGCTCATAAAACACATGATTTTATAAACTTTTCATAGTAGTACATGATCATAATCCTCAAAATGGAGTAGATGACAGAGAAGATAGCACTTAAAGACTGCCCAGAGTTTGTTCAAAGTTCCATCATGCATTTCTTTGCTTAGAAAGTTTACTAAAATGGGGGCGCCTGGGTGGTTCAGTCAGTTAAGCATCAGACTCTGGACTTCGCTCAGGTCATGATCTGACTTTGTGAGTTGGAGCCCCACATTGGGCCCTGAGCTGAGAGCACAGAACCTCCTTGGGATTCTCTCTCTGCCTCTCCCTCACTCATGTTTTTGTTCTCTCTCTCTCTCTCAAAAATAAATAATAAACTTTAAAAAATATATAAAATAAAAGAAAGTTTACTAAAATGAACTCTTGCTTTATAACACACATCCTAGACACCGTGTCTGTTTAACTGAATATTTTTCATTTTGACAACTTCTCACTTCTTTTTATACCTCATTAAGTTTGAAATTTTGGAACACATTTTCAACAATATCCTGGAAGTGATTTGTTGTATTGAGTACCTCATAGCTTCAAGGTCACAGCCATTATATAGCCACACCTTTTAGAACCCATTTTACATCTACAACCAGCTGATACTACCAATGTATACTGCCAATATAATGATTGGCTTAGGTCTCCAGATTTCTTAACGACAAATATTAGATAACACACCAAAGGCATTTGAGCAGGTTTATTCAAGAATACTTACTCTCCGGGGTGCCTGAGTGGCTCAGTAGGTTAAGCGGTTAAGTGGCCGACTTCAGCTCAGGTCATGATCTCACAGTTTGTGGGTTTGAGCCCCGCGTCAGGCTCTGAGCTGACAGCTCAGAGCTTGGAGCCTGCTTCTGATTCCGTGTCCCCCTCTCCCTCTGGTCCTCCCCCGCTCACAGTTTGTGTCTCTCTCTCTCAAAAATAAATAAATGTTAAAAAAATAAATAAAAAAAAGAATACTTACTCTCCTACACCAGGATTGTCTACAGTTTGCCATACCTAATGTTTAATACCTAGAGTTTAGGCACTTTTTGTTCTCAAGGTCTTTTAATCTTAAATCAACACAGACAGATGTGTCCACTCAGAGTCCAGGACTCCCTTTCTAGATTAAATTCTAGTTACTTTCAACTCTATAATCTCAGAATTCCCTTCTCAAAGAGCCTTATATCTGCTTCCAGTGACTGGCCAGGCTTCTTTTCCAGGTCTATAATCTTCAGAGAAGACTGTGTCTCCAGTATGCAAACCTAGGCCCAGGAAGTGGATGAGAAGCCACGATGTGAGTGCTAGGGATTATGCTTCAAAGTGCAGACTGGGTGTCCACACAGCTACACAAGGCCCCTTATGGTATAGGATAGAGTCAAGGATGAGCAGAAAAAGAAGGGTGGGTCAAGGATCAAGGGTTAGAAGTTGAGGGCCAATTCTTCCTCTGTTACCACCTTGTGGCATAGGATTCTCATGAGTCTTCAAACATTATATTCAACCTTGCCTTCCCAAAGATTTTAAACAGGTGTTGGTCAGATCAGGAGGAAAAAGTATCTTTTATTTACCATTTTTAGTTTGATTTATAACATTTAAATAATTTATTTAAACTGTTTAGCCATACCACATAACAGCTCCCATTTGTACCATTGCCCTGTACCCTGAAATGTTAGGGAAAACTGGGCTATAGCTTCACCTCTGATCAAATTAAACACATCAGTTCACTTTATTTTTTTTAATGTATTTATTTTATTTTGAGAGAGAGAGAGAGAGAGAGAGAGAGACAGAGAGACAGAGAGCGAGCAGGGAAGGGGCAGAGAAAGAGAGGGAGACACAGAATCTGAAGCAGGCTCCAGGCTCTGAGCTGTCAGCACAGAGACCGATGCAGGGCTTGAACTCACGGATTGTGAGATCATGACCTGACCTGAATTCAGATGCTTAACCGACTGAGCCACCCAGTCACCCTCAAGTCACTTTAAATAGACTAAATTTCAAAGTCACTAAAAAAAATAAAAATAGAATGGAAGAAAAGAGAATGGGAGCAAAAAAAAAACATCCAAAAAACCATACCAGAGGGTAAAAAAGAAGAAAAGGATATGAAGAGTATGATCTTATGTGCAGGAAATGGTGAAAGAAGCCAGATTGGAGAGGGAGAGAGAAGAAAATTGAGGAAAGAAGTGTGAAAGAGAATAGAACATACAGCATAGCAGAGAACAGCTATAGATAGAAGCATTGGGCTGGGAGCAGAAATAACTAAGTATGGACTTACTTTTTTGTTTGAGTTGCTGAATCTCTCTCAGCTTGTATTTTTTTTTTTTAATACAGAGGAATAAATTAAGCTACTTGGGTTCAATGATCAGTGTTTCTCTAAAAGTCTACTAATCTATGAGTGTTTTCTGTTCTGTTTTGTATTGTTTTGTTTTCCAGTCAGTCCATCAGAGAAACTCCGAGCCAGGCATATCTGTGGACTCACCACTCATATGACCATCTTCTCATTAAAGATGCCTCTGATCCTACACTGACCACTTGGATTGTCCAAAATCACAACTTGTGGGAGTCTGCAAACCAGTGACAGGCAATGGAGCTTCCATGCCTAACCTGGACCTGTGGCCAGTACAGAAAAGAAGTGCCTGCATGTAACCATAATATTTTGCCATGCGCTTATCTGACTGTATTATTTCTAACAACAGGTCTCAGCAATATTAATACAAAATTTCTTTTTAATTCAACTTTCATATATGTATACTTAAATGATAAATTAGAATTTGTCTCGAGGGGCATCTGGTGGCTCAGTTGGTTGGTTAAACATCCAACTTTGGCTCTGGTCATGATCGTGCAGTTTGTGGGTTCGAGCCCCACATCAGGCTCTGCATGACAGCTCAGAGCCTGGAGACTGCTACAGATCCTCTCTCTCTGTCTCTTTCTCTGTCCCTCCCCTGCTTGTGCGCTCTCCTCTCAAAAGTAAATAAAACATTTTAAAATGTTTAAAAATCAAACAAAAAGAAGAAATTGTCTCTAAACATGGAGTAGGCATAACATTTGCTCTGAAAAGAATTATCAGTGAATAAAGATAAAGTGACAAGATACCAATTTCAAGAACTAAAAATGACCTTGTGCATAAAGTTACAGCTTATTTTTTTCCTACTTTTACCCACTTATCTGTACTACATAAATGCAACACTATTTAGATTTTAAAACATTCTTCACTAATAAAGAGAAAAATGGGTCAAAATAATTCCAACAATAAAGCTATTGACAAGAGACTGTAGAAATCAAAATACTGATAAATATTTTGTTCTCTTTCAGAATCCTCTCCATTCAATTAAAATCACAGGGACAAGCATCATGAAAGACAGAAGACAACTGTAGCTCTCTTGAGACTAATATAAAAGCCAGAACTTTCATGAGGAAGCAATAGTGATCTTTAAAAGCCAAGTGGCCTTGGCTTCCATCCATTTCTTTTTAACATTTATGAGACTTCAAAGGCCACTGTTATGTCTTTCTTTGTAGTTTCTATAGAAACATTTGCTTATTAAAAAACAAATAAAACTATAAGCTTCTGTCTGAAACACTATAAAATGTGAAACAGATGTTACAAATATGCAATTCCAGGTGCAAATAAAATTGCATGGAGTTGTGGAGGTTAGGGAATGGACAAGGAGATTCAATCATGGCCATAGTCATCAACCACAGCCTCATGAACTCTAGATACACTGTTTCCTTCTGGAGTTTATAGTTAGAGCATATGGGTACCAAAATTGGTGTTAACATTTTAATTATTCATTTTAAAAAGTCATCTAACTTAATCTCCAAAATGGTTTCAGATGTCATAATATTCCATTTGAAGAAATAGGTCATTATCTTTGAAACTAGAAGAGACAAACTTATCCTGTCCTCATCTTCCAGAATTAACTTGGAAATAAAATTATAAACTATTTTTGATAAGACTATAATAAATTACTATAACGAAATCTTTGTATCAGTTTTGCCATTATATATAAGTTATAGGCTCATTTTAAATTCAGTTAAGAAATATTACCCACTTACAGCTATTGGTTAACTTTAAGAACTGTCAAAGCTGAAATGTTTAGAAACTTTGTATAGGAAAGGAGAAAAAATAAGAAACACCATGGTTTTACACTGCACTACGGATACAGTGCGAGGTGGAAAGCATTTTAGAACTAGTTCATTTAATGTAGAAAGCCTTGAGAAACAGTTTAAGACTAGGGGGAAAAGCCCAGATACCTGGCACTACAGTGCTGGTTTCAACAATATTCTACCACTTAGTAGATATGTGTGATGTTAGCCAAGTTACTTATTCACTTTATGCCTGGTTCCATCTCTAGTGAAAGTAGTAATACTAGTACCTTCCTCAAAAGTACTAGTTATAAGTACAAGAATTAATTTAAATGAACTAACATGTTTAAAGGACTTAAAACAAAACAATGCCTACCACAAATGCTATATGTGTTAAATATAATTTTCCTTGATAAAATATAATTTTCCTTGATACTACCCTACCTCTATCACTTAACTGTATAGTATATGCCATCTTAGCCAGTATGATTTGTCCCACTGATTGGCTGGTTAATTATTTAGAAGCTAGTTCAATTAAATAATCAGCAAAAAAAATACATTTGTAAAGTATTATATGTTAATTTAGATCTTGTGAGTGCATGTTTATTGGTCAGTATTTTGATGAAAAACCAAGATATTTTCTCTAAACACTGACCTATTGAACAAAGCTCTATTGTTTCTTTCTTGTCCTAATGTTATCAACATTTCAAGCTGCTTTTTATTTAAAGTGGAATTACAGGGTACCTGGGTGGCTCAGTCAGTTGAACTTCCAACTTCGGCTTAGGTCATGATCTTACAGTTCGTGACTTCGTGTCAGCTGTGCTGACAGCTCAGAGCCTGGAGCCTGCTTCAGATTCTGTGTCTCCCTCTCTCTCCCCGCACCCCCCCCTCTCAAAAGTAAAGAAACATTAAAAAAAAAAACATTAAAAAAATAAAGTGGAATTATTAGAGATGTTTGTGAAGGAAACTGAATGCAAAATGCATCTAGATTAACATGATTTCCCCAAATCTTTTAAGAGTTGCTTGATCTACCACATATTAATTTTTTAGTAGTAATTCACCTTTCAGGGTATTATCACTATAGGTTTCTGAGAAGTAATTTTGTTCATATTCATGATTCACAAGTTAATGTAGCTATTAAAATACCTTATTATTTATAACAAATACCAAGAGCATATATAGATCTGACAATACAGCTGATTCCAGGCAACCATACCACATAACCTGAGAAAACACAAGTGTGCAAAAATTCAGAAAAGATCTACTATGATGAGCTTCAGGAGGCTTTGGGTATTGATCTTTGAGTTTTAAAGGAGTGGAAATTGTCAATGAATTCCACAAGTTGATTAAGTGGAAGTCAGTTAAGAGATCTTCTACCGCCTTCCTTTACTTGATTATTTATATGTCTGGGTCCTAACCTAGACTGTGAGTACTTTAAGAGAAAGAGAGCAGATTTTATGCATCTTTGAACTTATGACATAGCACTGGATTACAGCAAATACTTAATAACTGCTGGCTAAATAAATGAGTTTGAATTAACAAATATCTGAATAAATCAGTTTGATTTATGTCCTTAACTTAAATGTTGCCAAACTTACAACATGGTCAACATTAAACCCACCTGTATACATTATTACAGAATTATTGAAAACTTCATTATAAAACAACTTTCCTCATAGCAGGGATGATCACATGATAATCCTTGAAATAGCATTAGAGCTAAAACACAGTACATATACAACATATTTTAATCTAATGGTGATAGGCATTTGGAATAAATGTCCTTACTTAGAATTCCAAGCAAGGACAACTGCTAGGGGAAATCTGTCCTCCTTGCAGCCATTTCTAAATATTAGGCAATTTGAAGTATGATCTCTTGAATTATCCATTTGAGTCTTAAGAGTTTCTTCGTTCTTTGTTTTTTCAATATCTGTCTCATATTTCAATTTCTTATGTTTACTCCTCAGGCTCCTGGAAACATATAGCAACTTTAATAGCACTCCCTTTGTGACAGGCATTTCATATACTGTACAATCAAAGCTTTTCAAGCCTGCTCTATAACTGTTGATTTGTTGATTGGGGTTTAACCTTCTCTTCTAAAGGAAGGCTTCTCAGAAGTAGAATTCTTTGTAGAGTCACAGTTTATGAGAGTGTTATATTCCCTTCTCCATGCTGTTTGTCAGGTGAATGGGATGGCAATACCCAAAGATGCCCGGAAAATACACACGCAGGTTTATCTAGAATCACAGTTCAAATTCTTGAAAAAAGAGCAATGTTGAACACCTTGTCAGATATAAAGGGTGAAGTAGGCTAGTTTAACCAAGGCCATTTTCCCAAATCAGCATTTCTCCATGTGTGGTCAGAGACCCTCAAAGATCCCTGAGATCAACACTATTTTCATAATAATAATGACATCACATGCCTTCACACTCTCATTTTCTCTCTACATTCATAAGTGTACAGGTTACAAAAAGCTCGTCAATATGGTTTCAGATTCCACACTGAAACTAACCTTTAGACACTCATCCTTGTCAAATCTCAGAGTAGCATCAAAGAAAAGTACCTGCCGTTATGTAAAGAGACTATAAGACCACAGTTTCTTTATACATTTCAACCAAAACAACATATAACAACAGATTAAATATAGAAACACATATGAGACTCCAGCTATCCCATATTAAGCCACAATAAAGAGATTTGCAAAAATGTAAAATATGACACTCTTTTAATAATTTATATTTTCTCATCTTGGGGAATATAATTCTCTTTCATAAAAAATAAGCTATTTATATTAATTCATAACAAGTTTATTATTGATTTTTAAATAAATATACATTTTCTCAGTTTTAATTCCTAATGTAGTAAATATTTACACACATTAGCCACATTACAAGAACTCTTTTCTTTGGAGTTTTCAATACTTTTTTTTCAATACTTTCAATACTTTTAGAGAGTAAATGGGTTTTTAGGACAAAATGTTTAAGAACCTCTGCCCTAAATGAATCAAGTCTGATCTGAATATAATAATACTATATGTTTTGATTGACACTGAAAGTACTTTTTCTAAAATAAATTTTAAAGAGAAGTAATGAACTAGAGAAAACTCTAAAGCACCCCTTTCCATCCCATGTCTAAGTAGACATTTTGAAGTCGAAAGTAGAAAGGTAAAATCTCATTTCTAAGTGACATTACATAAGTTTTACTGTTATGAGACAGATTCTATCAGATACTGCAAAACATCAGCACAACATACGCATAGCTACGCACAACTATTTGGTTCCTTAAGTCGAGAGCTTTTTGAACTGTTATTATCCGTTAATATAACAGTGTCAGTGACTAAGCTCCAAACAGAAAATGCAATGAAAGAATTATCACTAATTAAAGTAAAATAAATTAGTCTTCTACTTAGTAGAATAAAACATGAAGAATCAAGATGTAAACTATGAGTTACTTTGCTCCAGAATGTGTCCATGTGTATTATAGTATTTTTATCTTATTGTATCTGAACAAATTAATCATTTTTCTGTGATAAAATTACCTTAATGTTAAAGTTCACACACACACATACACACACCCAGATACTCCTGCTGCTGTATATCAATTTAAGAATCAAATTGGTATCAAAGCTATCTAACTTAAAAAGAATAAGAGTTTCAAAACACCTATGCTACTTGGCTTTCAGTTGCTGGGTTACTAAATGCTATTGAAACAATTATGCAAAAAACTCTGCTATATAAAAGCTATAATACCTTTTTATCTCATTATCATTTAAATGTTAAATGCTCCATTATAGAGGTAAATTGGGTTTAAAATAGAATGTTTCAAGCAGGAGAGCAAAAAATATAAGGTTAAACAGAGTGAGGAACCAGAGCTTCAATTGTGGTAGAAAGCTTGCTAGGGCATGGATTGATCTTTTGATACACTAAGAAAGCCAGACCCTCTGACATGCCCTATGGAGAGTAAATATACTGATCTGGAACAAAAATTATGTGAACAGCTGTTAAGTGACAGAAGATATGTGCATCGGACCACCAGCCTGTCATAAATATTGCACTCTTAATCAGAAAGCATCTGTCTTTTCATTTCCTTTTCAGCAATCTCTGTATTGTATTTAGTCTGTGCGGAATGCTTCTTCTAACAGGTGCAACAATGTTTACAAATTGAAAACCTTATTTAAATGAAACAACTAAAGACATTTCAGTTCAATTAACAGGGCAATATTTTATGAGAAGGAATAATTCTAGCACTTGGCAAATCCATACATTGCTTTGCATTTGTGAAATTTAATTATTGGAAAATTAGACTATACACCCCAAGAAAAACTAAAGTTGAAATGTGCTTCCAGCAATCTACACATTCTATAAACACCCAGAGACACTATAGGGGAAAGGTACTGGTGGGAATATGGAAACATGAAATATTGGGGACTGAGGTTATAACATGTCATATTTCATAAAAAATAATTTTAGAATAATATCCCATGTGTCCATTAAAAGTGGGGTCTGTGGCACTACTTTGTTTTCCTATAGTTTTTTTTTCCTATTATCATTACTCACTTGTTGAAACTGATCATAATCATAATCTATAATCAATCTGCTGGATTAAAAAATATGGCAGAAATACTAAAGTTAGCATTATAATCACCCAAATAAAATTTAAGGATAATTTCTGCAAAAACAGGACTATAATTATAAAATTAGCTCATTTAGAACACATACAATGTATAAAGTGAAAAGGACTGTAGAATTATCCACTTTGACGCTTTTACTCAAAATGAGTGCAGTGATAATCAACTCAGTTTCTACAGGGGCCAGGCAGGTAATGTAGGCAACATAAGTCTGGTGAAACATGTGGCCCTTTAGGTTGATTGTTTCATTTCCCAATCTGTGATAGCAACAGGCATTGAAGAAATATTCTTCTTAACTGCACTTTAGGACAAACAACATGGCAGACTCCCTAATAAAGAACATGGGAAACTGGTGAGTAATGCACAACTTAGCCAATTGTTTTCATGGGAGAAACAATTTTTCAGTAAAGCTCAGGCAAACAAAATATATCTGTGAACTGGATTTTGCCCTGGGGCTTCCAATTTGCAACCTTCAGTGTAATAGTTGAGAACACAGGCTTACTGTTAAAAAGATCTAAAGTCAACTACTATCTTGGCTATTTATTAGTTTTATGACCTTGGATAAGCTACTTGATTTTAAGCTTCATTTCATCCTCAGCAAAATAAGTGTTAGTAATAAAAACTGACTCATTGGGATATTGTAAATATTAGGTAAGATGAAATAAAAATACTTAGCACATCAAGTACTCAATTAGTGGTAGATATTATTTTATATATTATATGCATTATATATTATATAATATGTAAATATATAATACACTATATTTTTATATCTAATAGTAAATTCATGAAAAAGCTCTAATTTACTCACCTGCTTTAATAATTGACATGTAATAAATATTCTTTATATCATAGATAAAGCCTGTCAATGTTTATGATTCCTGTCAATGTATACATATATTTACAACAGGTTAACACAGAGAGCAAATGTTATTATTTGTTCTTGTAAGAATTCGCCACACAAAATTATCTCGAGCATTTATATTTTGCAAGGGACAAACACATTAAAATTTTTTTCCACACTAAAGCATTATAAACAAGGTCATTTGTTAAAAAGCATAGGGGATTCTCTTTTAATTGCTTTTTTAGAGACAAATATAATAAAAAATAATTTTGCTGATGGGAGTTAAACATTTGGGGTATATTTGAAAAACTGATGAGGTTTTTCAAACTAAGTCTGTTCTAGTGGATAGACTTTAGCCACAGGATTTCTACTGTGATGACAGTGCCTTCTTAGAACTTCACTGTGACCTGTTTCCAAATCTGTCTACTGACACCTCAGATTCTCTAGCTGATCCTCATTAGATCCTCTCTCTTCAGCCTTAGAAGTTCGTTTTCCCTAATAATTAACAAGCCCCACTTTTCCACTAAATGTGTTCTTGTTTAAAAAGTTTGGAAATTCTTCCACTAATATGTTGAAACTACACTCAGATAATCATACCTGTTATGATAGCTATGGTTGATGGAGACCTTATTATATGCTCAATATTAGCTAAGTCTATCACATGCAGTCTCATTTAATCCTTACCAAGGCTCTATGAAGTAGATTCCTTAATTATACCAAGGTTCCTCATCTGTAATATAAAATAATTCTGAAAGAGGTTAACTCATTTGTCTAGTAAGTATCAGAGTCAAGAGTTAAGTATAGACCCATTCCTCAGGCTATACTATTCTGTCTGTCTAAATTCTTGGCTTAAATTTCAACCAGGATGAATTAGATATGTATGGAATAAAAGCTATCATTCAACATGTTAACATGACATGAGTTGGGTGTGCTGAGAGAGGAGGATGATAAAGAGATATTAAAAGATAGCAGGTAGGAGGGCACCTTGGTGGCTCAGTCAGTTAAGTATCTGACTTCGGTTCAGGTCATGATCAACAGTTCGTGAGTTTGAGCCTGACATTGGGTTCTCTGCTGTCAGCACAGAGCCCACTTTGGATCCTCTGTCTCCCTCTTTCTTTCTACCCCCTCCCCACTTGTTCTCTCTCTCTCTCTCTCTCTCTCTCTCTCAAAAATAAATAAACATTTAAAAAATATAAATGTTAGCAAGCAGGAAAATTAAAAATGAGTTAATGCCTTAATACATTGGTTACATTTAAGTGTATATAGTATGAATAGTGAAAGATAAGATACCTCTACACATGTATCCCATTTTACACCACAATAGTGGATGAAAACACAATTTAAAAAAGATAAATTATAATAACTTTTCCATTACCCAAGAATTTATCCCATTACAATAGGATTCACCCAGAGTTTCTCCCTCCATGAATTTAAGTTGTTAGTGACCATTGGCTGTTTACAAAGGAACTAAGGCATGAGTGTGGGAGTGCTACAGAGAAACATAAAGCTAAACATAGTTGAAGCTAGCAGAAATTAAGATATCGCATATCTGAAGTTGAGCCTATAAAAATGTAATTCTGGGGCGCCTGGGTGGCTCAGTCGGTTAAGCGTCCGACTTCAGCTCAGGTCATGATCTCACAGTTCGTGGGTTTGTGCCCCGCCTCAAGCTCTGTGCTGACAGCTCAGAGCCTGGATCCTGCTTCAGATTCTGTGTCTCCCTCTCTCTCTGACCCTTCCAGGCTCATGCTCTCTGTCTCTGCCTCTCTCTCTCAAAAATAAATAAAATGTTAAAAATAAAATAAAATAAAAATGTAATTCAAACGCGACTTTTCAGGAGCATCTATAGTTGAAGAACAAAGCAGGCTTTACTCTATTTCCAGCCACAATTTTGTTAATATAATAATTACCTCCAGCAGGCCACCCCAGATTTCAAATAGCTCCCAATAAAGCATGCATAACTTGTGAAAGGCAAAACATTTCAACAGGTTTGGTTTCATAGAGAACCAGTTTCCTGTGACATGATCATGAGCGTGATCAAAAGGTTTGAAGGCCAACAGATGGATGAACATAGACTTAGTTAAGATAAATCAGGCCTCTGAGATAATCATGGGGAAAAAGCCTCTTATCCTCACAAAATAGTAGTATCTTTTTGAGCAGGCAAACTATTGACAAACTTTGGGCAGCTAATCCACAAAACTCACATTAATATACAGCACGTGAAACACATTTTCCCTTGGGCAAGGAGAGGAGAATCTATTGCACATGTCATCTGTTTCTGTGAATACCGAAGATTACAATTATGTTTTGATGTTAATCCAACTACTGCAAATTTCTTGTTGCAAAGCATACTGTGAAAATGTGAGTGACAGTATAAATCTTTTTAAATTGAATTCAACACTACTGAAAAGAGCTGATGTTTTCAAATACTGTTACAAAGCCTCTGAACAACAAGAATAACTCTTTAAATGAAGCACTCCCTATAGTGACCTATTTGATAAGAAAGACAAATAGCCAGGTTAAAATCAAACTCTGCATATCTGCTATGTATGTGTGTGTGTGTGTGTGAGTGAGAGAGAGAGAGAGAGATAGAGAGAGAGAGAGAGAGAGAGAGAGAGAATTTTTCATTTTTAGGAATAATCACCTCTAATGTTGTGATGTCCTCATAGGTAAACTGCACCGTGGGAACTCCAAGATGGTTGATGAAATAATCAGCATCACCTTGTATCTGTACAGAACTGACATTTGTTTCTCGGCACTTAGCTTTTCTGGAGCAGTTGAAATTATGTTTCTGAAAAACATAATTTAAATTGTTAGCATACACTGTGCTTCTCGGGGTATCCCAAAATCAGTGCTACTCAAAATGTGGTCAATAGATCGGCTGCATCAATGTCATCCAGGAACCTGCTGGAAATACAAATGCTTAGGCTCCCCCCTTGTCCTCTGTGGGAATGGGAACTGTTGGGAGCTGTCTGAACTCACCGGTTGAGTGAAAATTCCTGGTGAGGATACGGCAAGTTTGCACGGTCTCTTGCCCCCAGACAGCGACCAAAATCTACCCTTGTAACTTTCATTTCATTTCTGCTTGGGCACCAAACCTTGGAGTGCTTTGCTGATTAGTGTCAGGAGTGGCCTGTCCCCATGTCCTGTCCCTGAGGTGTGATTGCAGCTGGTCAGGGAAAAGATGAGTAAACTAGATACACCCTAATGCGACTAAGGCAAGCAACATATAATTTTCCTCCTAGCTGAGCAATTAACTGATAACTCACTACTTTCTAGGCCTGGATGCTGTTGCAAAAGTACTACTGCAATAAAATGTATCAATCGTCTTTGCCACTGTGAAAGCAGGTATTATGTCTCCTGGGAATCCTGTTTTTCTGGGAACTTTCTCTTAGAGCTGTAAACAGCCTAATGACCCTTACTCATAAAAAACTTACCTTTACTAAACAATGCTGTTTGCCTCTTGGTTAAAGGTCACTTCCTTAGAACTCTACCTGAGATTTTGTATATCTTGGTTTTAATAAATACCTGCCCTTCCCATATAATAGCATCGGTGCCTGTAGCTAAGTTTTTTATGACAATCATTACTACTAGAATTATAACTTCTGCAGAATCCATGTCCTGGAAAATTGTAAAAATTATCTATGAGAAATCATTTACTGCTCTTTCTGCTCCTTGTACCTTTCACCATAAATAAAGCTAGAGAATCAGACAGAGCAGAGATGCCTGCCTGGTGATCAGAAAGAAACTCGAGGCTCTCTCACTCTCTCTCATGCCGACACCGTCCATCCTTCAGGGACCCCTGGACTCTGGCAGGGAACCTTTGAGGATGGAGCCCAGGAACCTATGCTGTAGCGCTTGCCTATGGTTCTGATGCTCACCAAACAGTGACTAGTGCTGGCTCAAATCAAACTCTGCTTGCTGTTGGTGCTTCAAACGCATTTTTATTATAGATTATTAAGAACTGTAATGACTCTCTAATTTGAAATATTTCAAAATGATGTTGAGTCCCTAAAAAGTTTAGAGGATTGGTTTTTTTTTCAAGTTTTCCGAAAAATGTAAAAGAAGACTCTGTAGGTTATAAATCCATTCTTCTTAGAATGTTTTTTGAGAACCACAGAAGGAATTTTCTCCATTTATTCTTTTTTAAAATAATGTTACTTATTTATTTTGAGAGAGAGAGAGTGTGTGAGCAAGGAAGGGGCACAGAGAGAGAGGGAGAAAGAGAGAATCCCAAACAGACTCCATGTTGCCAGCACAGAGCCCAATGAGGGGCTTGAACCCATGAACCCTGAGTTCATGACCTGAGCCAAAACCAAGAGTCAGATGCTTAACCAGCTGAGCAACCCAGGTGCCCCACTATTTATTCTTAAAAGCATATTCCCTTAAGCCTCAAGTATGAAACTTTTACAGAAAAATACCAGTCTCTTCAGCAGTAATCATGAGAAAAGCGAGACAATAGCAATGAGAATATCACATTTAATATCAAGTAGAAAGTATGTATTCAATATATGTTTGTCACTGAATCAAGACATTGACTCTTTGGGGCATCTCAGTGGCTCAGTTAGTTGAGTGTCTGACTTCAGCTCACTGTTCATGGGTTCAATCCCTACACTGGGGTCGCTGTCATCAGTGGGGAGCCTGCTTTGGATTCTCTGTCCTCCTCTCTCTCGGCCCCTCCCCTCTTTGTGCTCTCTTCCCTGTCTCTCAAAATCAAATAAACATTAAAAAAAAAAAAAGACATTGAGTCTTCAACCACATACCCCGCCCCCATGTTTCTTTGGCATGATATAATTTCAAAAATATAAGTACTGGATTATAAAAAGCAAAGAAACTACTTTATATCATGTACAAATTCCAAGTATTTTTGACAGATTCAGCTTTTGAGAACCGGCACCTTTGAAGGTATTTGTTCAGTCAGACTAGGTTTTTGCTCCTAATTGAATTTTGAATGCCTTAGACAGGCAAGGCAGTTACCAGTTTCCCATCTCTGGTGTCTTGCACTCAGCCTGCTTCACTCGTTCAAATTCACAGAATGGTGGCTAGATGTATTTATATTTGTGAAACCTAGACTGTTACACTCTTATGTTTTTAATAAGGATTTAATAGAATCCAGTCTTTTCACAGATGCTTTAGCCAACAAAATTAAAAATAATTTTTAAAAGAAGTCTACTTTCCCTTTAGTTACATGGTTCCCCTTATTTACATGTCTTTTTGAGACTTGCATCCTACTCAACATCAATGGAAATCTAGGTTTGGCTTTAATTTATTTTTTCATGCCAAATTCTTAATATGCACTCCAAATATCAGCCACACTGATATTTCCTTAGAAATCTGTGAGAAAAATTTCCTTAGAATTTTTTTTCTCAACAGAAGACTGTCATGGATCAAAACCCAACAATCCTAAATTTCATATTATGTGTCTCTGAAAGAATGAAATTAAAAAATAAATGTGAGGGGCACCTGGGTGGCTCAGTCAGTTAAGCATCCGACTTCGGCTCAGGTCATGATCTCACAGTTCGTAGGCTCAAGCCCTATGTCAGGCTCTGTGCTGACAGCTAACTCAGAACCTGGAGCCTGTCTTTGGATTCTGTGTCTCCCTCTCTCTCTGACCCTCCCCTGCTCTCTCTCTCTCTCTCTCTCAAAAATAAATAAAACATTAAAAATTTTTTTAAATGTGAAATGTAAATGCAATATTTGATATTATTTTCATGCAGTCATTATTGCTATATAATAGCTTCCCTGTCACAAAAGTATGTTTCCCATATATGTAAGTTGCTAAAATGACACAAATCCCCCCCTCCCCCCAATCAATCCTTGCATTCTTTGTTTGCCCTACAAGTTTCACAAAGCACAGTTCTTGTTTTACATCGGCCTTTCACCAGGCCAGGACATTCTTTTTTGAAGTCATTACTGATACTCAAGTCTCTCTGTTCTTGCCATGGCTAATCCCATTGCATAGCTCATATTTTCACTGCATTCCATTTCTGTGATTCCTTCCAGCTACATCATTACTCATATGTTCTTTATTTTTCGGCCAACTCAAAAGGGCAACTTCCAGCCTTCAGGATTACATCTCTTAAAATACTGCCATATTTTTTCCCCTACTCTGGCTTGCTTTACTTCACCCATTTATTAATAAATCTATCTTTTCCCTAAAGGTTTGTATTACCACCTCCATAAGTTATAAAAACTCCTTTTGTAAGTCAATTAAAATGGTGACAGAATGAACATTATTTAGAATTGTTTTTTTTTTTAATGTTTTGTTTATTCTTGAGAGAGCAAGAGTGGGTGAGAGGCAGAGAGACGGGGACAGAAGATCTGAAGCGGGCCCTGTGCTGACAGCAGTGAGCTCAATGTGTTGTCTGAACTCACAAACTGTGAGATCATGACCTGAGCTGAAGTTGGACACTGAGCCACCCAGGTGCCCCTATTTAGAATTGTTTTAAAATTATGTTTAGAAGGTTGAGGTCTACTAACCCACATTGATGGTGCTAAATGTGGACTATGTGTGGAGGGAGAAACAGTAAAGAACAGTAGCACTGTTTGGCCCAGATGCCTGGAACCTATAGTTGGAAGTGATTGGCTATTTGAGTCTCCTGTCAGAGTTAAGCACAAATGAAGCGTAAAAGCTTCAAGAAAGCCAATCCAAAACTGGAGAATCAGGGACAACACAGTTCCCTGAGGAACCTTCCTGGACTCTGTTCCTGACCTACTAAGCCCACAGTTTCCCTGCAAAGTTCTGGAGAGGTCTTTTCTCACCAGCTCTTACTATTTCTCCTCTCTTTGTTTCTCTGTCTCTCTCTCTCTCTCACTGCCTCCTCCTGTATTGCCTATTCTCCTGTGATTTAACTACTGATTAGGGAAGAAATCGTTGTACCCTCAAGCCTCTGTTTATTTTGTTCTTTAGTGCTTTTGTTTGTAGCTATTTTCAGAGAGAAATAGGACAAAAAAGAACCTGATTTTCAGACTGGATTTTTTCCCCCAAGTCATTTCATCTAGGGATTTCCCTGAAGGAGACCATTCCTGGCCCAGAAACCCTATTCTCTAAATCTTTTTATCATTCATTACTTTAAATCTAGGCCAAATCTATAGACCTTCAGTGATCCTAAATCTGTATTCTACCCTAATGTGAGCTGTTTTCTCACACAACACCTCAGTGGATTGTGGCAGATCCGCCCTGGGTAAGAGGTACTGATCTGCTCAACCCCTGTGACCACTAATATCTGAGGGGGATGTAGAAAGAAATGTTAATTTCCTTCATTTTACTAGAAGTTAGCCACCATGGGAGAGAGAAGGTTGGTAACAAATTTGTGCAGGTCAATTAATCTTTTAAATTTATTTACAAGGCTGAGTAAATTCAAATTAAGTATTTCATGCAAGGAGTTCAAAATGCTCCATACTTAATGTTTGATAACAGGCATTTTTATTACAGTTCATAAAATAAGCAAGTTCAGGCAATGACCATGATTATGTCACTTGTTTAATTTCCGACCACAAGTCTACTGAAGACCTGAAATGAAATCACCATCTCAATCCTAAAAGCTGTGTGCTCTTTGCAAGCGTACTTTTACGCTGAAAGCTAAAACCTTATAGTAAATGATCATATAAGTGAAATATAAAGAAATTAAGTCGACATTTACTTTAATTGTATAGCAATACCAAGGCACATTGACAAGATTCTAAAGTATTTAAAAATCTGTTTAATAATTCAAACATTGTATTTCTCCCACACTCTGCTTTCCCCTGCACACATAAGTATTCACTCTGCATTTGTAGGAAATCAAAGGTGATTACTTATTCAAACAGCAAGAAAGTATAACGTTCAAAATAAAAGTACCACATTCTATACATTGTAATAAAATTAAGCACTTTCATTTCAGTATCATTTTGTAACTTCAATGTGTAGAAACAGTGTATCTCCTTGGTTTTCCTGAATTTCACAGTATAGTAATGTTCCAGTTGTGATAATGATGCTTTGGTATTTTGAAAAATGATTTCTCAATATAGGCACTGGGATGGCTAATTTTATGTGTCAATTTGATTGGTCCACTGATACTCAGATCTTTGGTCAAACAGTATTCTGGGTACATCTGTGAGGGTGTTTTCCATAGATGAGATTTACATTGAAATCAGTAGACTGTCTAAGGCAGATTGCTTTCCCTAATGTGGGTGGGCCTTAATTCACTCAGTTTAAGGCTTGAATAGAACAAAAAAGCAGACCTTCCCAGAGGGAGGAACTTGACTTGAGCTGGGACATAGGTGTGGAGGCCACTTTCAGGCAAATGGGCTTCAGCAATGAAATGTGGAAAAGGTCCACAAGACCACCTGGCTGTATACAGACAACCCATTTCAAAATATCCATAGTCCCTAACCAATCAATGGACTATTTATAACTAGGTACAGTTACCAAAAGAGGGACTATTCCATACAGAGTCATACCTCCTCACATTCCATCCTTAAAAGCAGCCCCCACCCACTGCCTCAGTGGCAGGACAGCCTCCCCTCTGCTGTCCTGCCCTCTGTTCCCTTCACCCTATTCAATAAATTTCTATCTCCTTTGTTCTGCATCAGTAAATTCTTTTAACCTCCTACACCAAAGGTTCTACCCCATTGTCATCCCACATTTGAAGGCCCCCATGCAATCAAGAGACATCCGATTTAGGCACAAAAACAAAAGGGTCTTTTCCTTGAAACTCAACTGAAACACATCAGATCTTCTTGGGGGTCAAGCCTGCTGGTTTTGGGGATGGAACTCACACCATCAGCTCTCTGGGTCTCTAGCTTGCCAACTGCAGATCTTAGGACTTCTTAGTCTTCATAATCCTGTAAGCCAGTTCCTGGTTCTATTCCTTCTGTTTCTCTGGAGAATAGTGACTAATGTAGATCACCTTTCTGTTTAAGAAATTTTCATCAGAACTAGTAAAAATTTAAATTTTTAATAGTGGTGATGATGTGGAGAACAAAGGCAAAAGGAAATGTAGACAAAATTAAATTTCCTTATAACCTGCAGCCCATTGACAAATACTTGAGACAAGCAGAGTAGGACATTTCTCTGAGAACTCCCAACTGTCTTATTGTTAATGCTTTGCTGGTGGGGGGCAGGGGGGGGGGGTGGAACAACCTTAGCATGACAATAGTCAGGCTTTCAGGATCCTGTGAGTCTTCTTTAGCATAGGAAAATCTTTTTGGAAACTCCCCTAGTCTTTACTTCCCCCAACTCCCAATCCCAGTGTAGTTATTTCTGCCCAAGTGTCCTGTCCTCTTGCTATAATAAAAACACCTTTTTTGTACTGAAGACATCTCAAGAATTCTTTCTTGGTCATTGGCTCTGAACTGCAACACTTCAAACCACATCAATTAAAAGTACTGGGTTTCTGTTCCTTTGGTTAACTGGAGGTAGTTTCATAAAATTGTGTTACATTTTTACTTTAGAACTGATAAACATGATCCCATGCAATGTGAACATGTAAATAGTTAAGGGATCGCAGAGAAATTATTGCTTTTTGAAACTACAGAGAACCGATAATATGAAAGCCCACAGAAAGCACCTGGGTTATTCTCCAGAGATCCACAGAAATTTAGGTGATCTGACCAAGGTGGGGTGTGGGGGGAGAGTTGCATCTTTATTTCCATTCAATTCTAACTGAAATTTAACATTTCATTCAAATATGAAGTAGGCCCTAAACCGGATATATTTGCAGTACCTGTGACTTTGTAATCAAATGAAACCAGGCATTTTTATATCACACTTCAATTGTAAAAAACTCATTACTAATTTGAAAAGATGGCAATTTACAAAACATTTGCTTACATTTTGATGTTTAATGTGTTAATTTAAAAAAGCTTACATATTAGTAAAATGCAAATTTATGTGTTTTAATACTTAGATAACTGCAGTTTGACATAATTAGTTTCCTTTGTAATCCTGTGTATTTTAAGCATTTTAAAACATTATTTCTGAGAATGGGTCTGTATAGGATTGATCAACCTATCAAAGTGGTCCACAATAGGGAGCTCTCCTAGCAAAACAGTTTCATTTAACAAATTAGAAAATTGGGGCTCCAAATCAACAGAAGTAGAATTTGATTCCAGATCTTTTCACTCCACATACAACACTCTCCTCTCTACCATGCTGATATGCCTACCTTACAGACCACATTAACTCAGGGGACCCCCTGAATCTTAAATTTGTTCTTTCTGGGACTGTAGGAATCTTTTTTTTTTTTTAAATCACATTATAATCACTGGATGTGGTTGTAACCAACTATCTGAGTATCTGTGGCATTTCTTCAATGTTTATTTAGTGTGTATGTCAAGAATCCCTCACTTATTTTGGTGGTATTTTTATGCCAGTGCCTCAAGTTGCTATCTATACCCAGTTCCTCATAATGTATTTCAGATCTCCTTTAGTAATCTTTGAGAGGCAACAGGAAGTTATACTTACTGACTCTTTAATATTTTAAACTGGAAACTTATTTCAGCTCTCCTACACACCAGCATCTGATAATGTGTTTCTTATATATACATTTAAAAAATAAATCAGTAAATATCTTGCAATACATTTATTAAAGATTAAATTGAGTCTGAGGAGAAAACTAGCTTTTTAACTTGATTTTTAAAAGGAAATTTTCAACCTATAAAATGGGATTTTCAAAATCTCCAGTATCTCAAGCTTTCTGCAAAGGTTTAATCACCTGCTTACTGAGTGTTAACAAAGCATTTTCAGCTTTAAATGGTGCAGAATGCTATTCCTCTAGTATATGATGAGGGAGCATAAGGCAAGCTGACAGGTCACAACCCCTCCCCCACCACCACCAGGTGGGACAAGTGTGATATTCCTGGGGCACTCCTGACTGCCCAAGAACAAAGGAAAGGGAGAAAACAAATGATTAACTGATAGAACTCATAGTCCTGCAGGACCTGAGTCTCCATCTATTTACAAATGTCTTAGTAAATTATGAGAAAAAGGCAATCTTATCAAATAGCCTAATCTCCAGAAACCTATAGACTCTGTGTCCTGGAGCCCCACCATCACCCCTCCATAGTGATGTGGGAAGCAAAAGCAGAAGGAAATGGCAGATAGAACTAAATTTCCTTATAACCCATAGCCCATTGACAAATACTTGAGGCAGGCAGAGTAAAATATTTCTCCAGGAACTCCCTACTATCTTAACGCTAATGCTTTGCTAGAGGGAAAAACAACTTTAGCTTGACAATAGCTAGGCCTCCACTATCCTGTGAGTCTTCTTTACCAAATAAAAATCTCATTGGAAACTTCCCCTGAACTTTACCTCCCCCAACTCCATAGTATATAACCAGTCTCTCCTCATGGTCCCGGGGCAGCAATTCCTGCCCACAGGTCCCATCCCTGTGCTTCAATAAAATCACCTTTTTGCACCAAAGACATCTTCAAGAATCCCTTCTTGGCTTTCAGCTCGGGACTCCATGAACCCCACTATCACCCCCCAAAAATCTCATCAGTATACACAAGTAGAATTGCCAAACTGAAAAGTTAAATTTTCATCTCATTCTATTCATTTTTCAAACTTTAATACTGTTACCAAGTATGGAGAAATGGTACTTTATATTTGAAATACTTCAAATCATATTAAAAATATATTTACGGAGTAATGAATGCTTTAGAGAGCACTCTGTAACAGTGAAAAAAAGAATAAAGATGTTTTCCTTTGTTTTTACTCTAACTTAGGTCTCCTCCCCAAACCCCAAGTTGACTCTACTTTGCCTTCCTCTTCCCTGGTTAATTGGTTAACTTAAGATTCCTGGCCAATGGGCACATGATAACAGAAGACCTATTTCTTTTTCTTTCTTTCTTTTTTTAAAATTATCCACTTAAGGTTTTGTGTAACAATAAAAAGTAGGTATGTTATTTTAAAACCTTCAAAATATTTATATTCCTCTCAAACTGTTGGGCTTAAATAAAAAGCTCCACTAAAATAATAAAATAATAGCCACCCTATGGTGTCATGCACCACAATATATTCCAGATGAATCCAGCTTTTTATATATTTTTTTAAATGTTTATTTATTTTTGAGAGAGAGAGAGAGTGGGGGAGGGGCAGAGAGAGAGGGAGACACAGAATCTGAAGCAGGTTCCAGGCTCTGAGCTGTCAGCACAGAGCCTGATGTGGAGCTTGAATCCACAGAGCACAGGTCGTGACCTGAGCTGAAGTCAGATGCTTATCTGACTGAGCCACCTAGGTGCCCCATGATGAATCCATCTTTTAAGGGTAAAATCTAACTCATAAAAGCATGGAGGAAACAATGGAAGAACAATTTTAATAATCTTAGGGTGGGAAATGTATTTTTGAGTATGTCACATAACAAGATGACAAAAATCATTAAATACCCCAACAACATAAACATATGTATTTTCTGCATGATAACATTACCATAAACAAAGATAATTGAAAACCCAGGGAAAAGAATAGTTACTATTAATTCCCTAGACAAATGGCTAGTTTCTGTATTACATAAAGCAAAAAGCCTAAAAAGACAATAAAAAATAGTCAATGAATATGAACTAGCATTTCACAGAAAAAATAATTATAAGTGCCCTTTATGCATAAAGTACATATGAGGGTCTTTCATTTTTACTTTACAAAAAAAAAAAAATCTTTGTCAAGTTTGATTATGGACTGAGTTGTGAAGGATATGGGAACTCTGGTGTCTCATATATTGCCAAAGAGAAAAACAAGTGTTACAAATTCTATGAAGATTAAATAAATTATATCACATCCATACGATGGAATAATATTCAATTTTTAAAAAGAACAATGAAGCTACTTATGCATTGGAGGTAAATAATCTCTAAGATACAATTTTTACATGGAAAAAATAATGTGTAGTAAGACTCTATATGTTGTCATTTGTCTTTTAAAAAACTGCATATGCTCTAATACAAATGGGGTTTGCCTCTGGGGAGAGGTACTTGTGGGAAGAACAGTCTTAGGAGGAAGACTTTTCGTTGTCTACTTGTTAATTACTTTTGACTTTTAATCTATGATTGAATCATCTGTTACTTTTGACTTTTAATCTATGATTGAATCATCTGCCAAAAATAAACTTTTCAAATCTCCTCTGAAGTACATACCTTATGTTTCCAATTCCAAGATTCTCTGATTATGAGGTAATCAATTTAAAAATAGCTTCTGTTGGACAGTAAGAGAGAAGCGAAACAGGTAACAGATAGCTCCCAGTTTCAGAAATGTTAACATTTTACAAAGTAAGTAGAAAGATGCGGTGCTTAGAATTATATCACCACCAACAATTTAATATGAGAAGGTCCATTTGGAACCATCAGAAATGTCTTTACTACTGGGGAGGGGACGGATAAAAGTAACTGCCTCTTAATAGGGAAGAGTTCTCTTTTGGGAGGATTTGGGAATGGATATAACAAAATGAGTCCCCTGCTGGGGTAGGGCTCAATAAAGTAGGCAGCCCAAATAACCAGGAGTTTACTGGAAGAGAATAGACAGCCTAAAAATGGTGAGGTAAACTGAAAACAAACTTCCATTCATTTTATAATCTTGATTTCCTTGAGGACCATTCTTATCTACATGGTTGCAGGTATTGTATTTTCTAGGCAAGGGTCAAGTTATTATCAAAATATTCTAAATATGGGCCACCTCACTTTCTACAAGGAGACATTTACATGAGGATTTACCATTTAGAAACAAACACCTTATTAGATCATAATTCAATCCTGTGAGATGGTAAGACAAGTATTATTATTCCATACACAGATTTAAAAATTTTTGGTTAGGGTGCTTGGGTGGCTCAGTCAAATGTCTGACTCTTGATTTTGGCTCAGGTCATGATTTCATGGGTCATGAGATTGAGCCCCACGTGCAGAGGCTGCTTGGGATTCTTTCTCTCCCTCTCTCTCTACCCCTCCCCTGAGCATGCACATGCACATGTGCGCTCTCTCTTGCTCTCTCTCGCTCTCGCTCTCTCTCTCTCAAATTAAATAAATAAACATCTAAAAACTAAATAATACAAAATAAAAAGTTTTGTTATCCTCTAGGGATTTCTAACTGGATTGTAACATTGTTGCTCTCTCCCCTATCTGCCTCTACCCCTGATTTTATAATCCTCTTCCTCTCCCGTTTACTAAGGAAATAAGAAAGGGGTTCCTTGGTTTGTACAGAAAGAGTTGGTCGGCTGCTGACTAACCAACTCAATTAAAATTACCTTATAGTTTAAGAAAATGATGACTTAAAAAAAAGTACCACATTAAGAGACTCCAAAGTGTCACTCTGGCACTTTCTCTGATTGGCTTACTGCTGGTCATTCCAACAGCTAAACCTATTTCCTCATGAAATGCAAACTATATACAGAATGACAAACCCAGAGCCCTTCCAAAAACTGTACTCTGATTATATCTAAATGAAACTGTGAGCATATTGGAAAGGTAGAGAGGAACCATCCAAACTGACCTTTGGCCAATGCACTGGATGAAAGCACACGCCCGCTGGGTACAATTCCTATAGGACCTTTAATGACCAAAAGGATCAAGATATAGATTTTATGTCTCAGTGAAGGATAACAACTCTGGCTTCACAATGCTGTTCCATGCTGAGGAATTGGCTGACATAACATAACTTCAGCTATTATTTCACCAGGCTTCTTGAGGTTTGTCTTAAATAGCTTCTCCTGGCCTCACAGGCAATGCTATTTTAAATAATACGGTGTCAGCATTTCAGTGATGTATTCCAACTGCCAGGCATTAAAAAAAATTAACTGAAAAACCTAACTGGTTTTCAATTCAACATTAACTGTCTCAGGCTGCAAATATTTTTAATGAAATATTTAAACAAACTCTACTGTAGATGAAACAGTTTAGTCACTTCCCTTCAAAAAAAAATCCAGACATTTCAAAGAAAGTAAACCCGGAAGCACGGAAACAATTGGAGTTCCTTTGCATATATTTAGCATCATTCAGTAGACAGCAGGAGAAAGTTTGCTGTCCTCCCTGTGACCAGGGGTACAGGGCAGTTGTAAATCAGGTGTGTGCTCTCAGGGTTTTTTTTAGAGGTAATTCGTTTAATTTTAGGAGGGCACAGGGAGAAAAGGCTGAAAAATGCAGACTTGGCAAGCAGGAAGGCAAAAGGATGTGGATGGCATACCATCGCACATTACCATTTCAAGCAAGTTAAGTGCTGAGAGTGAGAAATAGGGCAGAGGAAGTAACACAATCAGCAGTACTATGTCTGACTCTGACAGATGACAGCATCGTGGCATAACCGGAAAGCCTGGGGCCAAAATAACTGCTGGCCTAGGAATAGCTTTGCTAGCGTGAGTTCATCAGAGCTTTGTAACCACCATTCTACCCAAGAAGCACTGTGCATGGGATACCCAGGCACCACCCATGACTCACACCCCAATGCCAATCGCCACAGCTCAGGTTTCTTTGTACCAGACCTAGGACCATTATTTTGGTCCCAGTGTACCAGTTAGTCGTTCACTTACACCACTAGTTTTAACTCAATTCTCCTATGAATTTTTGGGCCTCTCCTACATGTTTTTTGAGGTCAAATAATTTGTTTTGTCCACCTTTCTATTGACCCCATATTGGTCAGCACAATAAAATGGGTACGATAAGAATTTGTAAAAGTAGGGGCGCCTGGGTGGCTCAGTCGGTTAAGCGTCCGACTTCGGTTTAGGTCATGATTTCACGGTTTGTGGGTTCGAGCCGGGCGTCGGGCTCTGTGCTGACTGCTACCTCAGAGCCTGGAGCCTGTCTTCAGAGTCTGTATCTCCCTCTCTCTCTGACTCTCCCCTGCTCACGCTGTCTCTCTCTCTCTCTCTGTTTCTCTCTCTCTCAAAAATAAATTTAAAAAACATTTAAAAAAATTTAAAGAATTTGTAAAAATGAAATCAGTCCAATTGTATCAATGTTTTTTCCAGTAGGAAAGAATGGTAAGGGAGAGGAGAAGAAAAGAGTTTTACAAACATCATCTGGTTTGACCTAGGTTTAGACCTGAAAATGACTGGATTCAGAATTCTAAAGATCTCAGGAAGCTTGAGGTTGAGTTCAGATAATTCCATTAGTCATAACTGTACTCGAAGGCTCTCTCTCTTAATTCCCTGCAGGGCAAAATCTGCTTTCAAGAAAGCCATGTATCCTATTAGATACCTGGAGGAAGTCAGTAAGTATATACTGACATCACAGAGCACATTGTGATAAATAGGTGTTGAGATAAATACTAAAGAACAATCAAAGCATGACCCACAAATAGACTGCAGATGAGATAGACAATTTTGCATTCTTCCTTGAAAAGCACTGATGTTTCTTTTCAGCAGTATGACTTTAGGCAGTTATTTAACTTCCTGAAGCCTTGAATTTCTCTAATGTAAAAAAGAGACTATATGTACAATATGCGGAGGTTGAGAGGAGTAAATTAAATAACGCATGCAAAGCACTAGGCACCTAGTGCTCCATCAGAAGTACTTAGTACCTAACTGTTATTATTATGAATTACCTTTACTACTAAAGTAACCAACAGTCCACACACACACACACACACACACACCACACCTATATTTTTGGCAATGTCTTTCTACCAAATATGTTTAAAACTATTTTCTCCTGCCTTCTAAGACACGGAATGCTCATATTTAGAAAGCTAAATCTTTTCATGATTATATAATGCACTTTTTCCTAAAGAACTTTGGTAAACTTTGGTGAGGACGCTTTTTTTTCACACTTTTTGTTTTTCTTCTTCTTAAATTAATCTCTTTGCATTTTACTTAAAAATTTTTTAATGTTTTATTTTTATTTTTGAGAGACAGAGACAGAGTGTGAGCGGGCAAAGGGCAGAGAGAGAGAGGGAAACACAGAACCCAAAGCAGGCTCCAGGCTCTGAGCTGTCAGCACAGCTCGCTAGATCATGACCTAAGCTGAAGTTGGACGCTTAACCAACTGAGCCACCCAGGTGCCCCTCTTTGGATTTTATAAAAGAGTTCATGTGACAGAATTGTATTTTTCTTATTTAAATACCCTTACTAAATTCAATAATAGATATTATTTTTAAAATAGTATACAAATATTAAATACTGTAAAATGTATTCCCCTTTTGGTTTCCCACAAAAAAGAGGGTTTTTTAAAAAAATTGAGGTAAGGCTGTGTAAAATATGACTATCTATACCTGAAAAATGATAGGGTATCAGTTCATATTTTTTCATGCAGTACCTAGGAATTTTTTAATAAATTATTTTATTTCTCTTAAATTAAATTTTTCCTTAATAAAATCATTTTCTAATCTGTGATGGGAAAATACAAGAAAAAGATACTTAAAATAGCACTATAATTAACAATTAAAAAGTAACAAAAGTAACAAAACAGATTAAAAATAATCTAACATTAAAAAAATATATAATACCTACTTAATATTTAAAATATATATATTCCATATCTACTATGCACCAGATGCTTTCGTATATATTTTATCTTTATAACAATATTTTAGGGAGTAAATAATTATCCTTAAGCTGTCTTAAAGCCACCATTGCTAAGAGAAATTAATTTAAACAAATCATCTGCAGTTATTTAGGTGGTGAGAAGGCCCAACTTTGGACCATAGTTTCTGTTTCCAGGTCCAGTATTCTTGA
Source organism: Cryptoprocta ferox (assembly GCA_028646485.1). Classification (NCBI taxonomy): domain Eukaryota; kingdom Metazoa; phylum Chordata; class Mammalia; order Carnivora; family Eupleridae; genus Cryptoprocta; species Cryptoprocta ferox. The sequence goes on from CM053573.1 coordinate 85,741,443, forward strand.
CTTTTTAACTGCAATGCTGGGATTCTAAAAAAGTCAGCTTTCTTCTCACTACATCTGGAACTCAAAGCACTTAGAAATGAAGGCCACTTTGATATGAGACTTTGTGTTGGATTTCGCATTTTTGCAGATAGACACAAAAAGGACACAAATGACACTTAACATGTCCTCTTGCCATCTGCCATGTTGACATCTCACCTGGATGTGAAATAGTTATTTCAAACTTAACTCATCTGAGATTAAATTCCACATTATACTAAACAAAATAAGCTAGTCACAAAAAGGTAAGCACTGTATTATTCTCATTATATGAGTGCTATTGACTGAAATGTATCCCCCCAAGTCCCTGTGTTGAACCCCTAACCCCCAAAGTCACTGTATTTGGAGATGGGGCCTGTGAGGAAGTGATAAATTTTAAATGAAGTCATAAGGGTTAGATACTAATCAGATAGCTCTGGTGCCCTTAGGAGAAGAGGAAGACACCAGAGTCCTCTCTCTCTCCACCATGTGAGGACACAGCAAGAAGGTCATTGTCTGAAAGACAGAAAAAGGGCTCTCACCAGGAACAAGCACCTTGATCCTGGACTTCCCAGCCTCTAAAATTGTGACAAGTAAATGTCTACTGTTTAAGCCACTCAGCCTATGGTATTTTGTTATAGCAGCCTAGCCAGCTTAATTCAAAGAAATATCTAGAGTACTCAAATTCAGAGACACAGAAAGTAGAATGGTGGTTGCCGGGGACTAGGGGGAGGGAAACTGGGGAGTTGTTTAATGGGTATAGATTTTCAGTTTTGCAAGATGAAAAAAGTTCTGGAGAACTTTTATATTCACAACAATGTGAATGTATCAACACTACTGAACTTTATGCTTAAAAATATGTCCATTATACTTTTTAACAAATAATTTTTTAAAAGTTAATATCAGGGAGCTGGGCTGGCTCAGAAGATAGAGCATGGGACTCTTGATTTGGGGTTGCAAGTTCAAGAGGCAGGTTGGGTGTAGAGATTATTTAAAAATAAAATTAAAAAAAAAGTTAAGATAGGGGCATCTGGGTGACTCAATCGGTTAAGTGTCCAACTTCAGCCAGGTCATAATATCATGGTTCATAAGTTCGAGCCCCATGTTGGGCTTCATGCTGACAGCTCAGAGCCTGGAGCTTGCTTCAGATTCTGTGTCTCCCTCTCTCTCTCTGCCCTTCCCCCACTCATGCTCTATCTCTCTCTCAAAAAAAAGAATAAATATTAAATTTTTTTTAAAAAAGTGTTAAGATAGTAAATGTTTTATTAGATATATTATACTACAATTAAATATTTTAAAGTGAAAATAAAGAATAAAGTAATGATTTCTCATTTAAATCAGCTCTTTCCCCAGTATTTCTTTTCTCCAAAAATGGTTCCAGCATTCATCTAGTTGCTCACATAAAATCATTAGAGTGATTCTTTACTTTTCACCTTCTTTTGCTGCCCCTAACACATGTAATCTAGTGCTTCTCAGACATTAGCATGTAAAAGATAACCCAGAGGGTTTGTTAAAAACACAGATTTAGAGGCTCCATTCCCAGACTTCTGATTCAGTATATCTTGGGTGGGTCTCAAGGAACAAGTATAGAGGTAATAAATATGAGGTAAGAGCTTAGAGAATTAAAAGGAATTACTATTATCATAAACATTTTTAATACAGAAAAAATTATGTTGATTCTTAAAGCTCAGAGAAATGACATGTTTTTCAGAAATAATAACTTTATTCTCCAGAGACTGTCTCCTAATTTTTTTTCTTGGTTATGTGTTTGCTATTCAGTGAAATGATGCCAATTTTAAATTGACCAAACGAAAAAGTTTCATTAAGAAGTCAAAGATAGCATTCAACCTGCAGTACAATTTCTATCATTTGGAATAAAAAATATATCTTTTCCTTTTTTTGTTCTATTGGTTCTAAAAGCCAGTTTTCTAAAAGTCTATTATCTTATTATTTCAGTACTTTATATGGAATATTGACCTATATATTCTTCTGCATTTTGTAGCACTTTGAAGTAATTAGGATGTTACAACCATCTGACAGATGAGGACATTGAGACAAAGACAGGTAAGCAATTGCCAATGATCCTATAAATAATAAGTAACAGAGACTCTAGTAGAATTTGACTCTTCCTCCAGGTTTTTTTTTTTTTTTATTCCCCTTCTTCATGGCTTGTCAAAAGATTTTTTTCTCAAGTTGTTGCTTCAGATCTTCTTCCCTGGTTAAGTTTATTTTTTTGGTAAATATTTGTCAAGGAGGAAGCAGGAAGAAGAGCTGTTATCACTGCATACACTTATGCTGTACTGTGCTGATCCCATTAATAAATACCAAGGTGGCTGGTTAACTTGAGCCTGTGCCCTGAATTCTGGAGTTCATTGCTCTCTGCCTTGGTTGCCTCAAGACCACTATCCTTAAATTTTTTTTAAATGTTTACTTAGAGAGAGAGAGAGAGAGAGAGAGAGAGAGAGAGAACTTGAGTGGGGGAGAGGCAGAGAGACAAAGACAGAATCCGAAGCAAGATCCAGCTCCCCAAGCCGTGAGCTGTCAGCACAGAACCCAATGCAGAGCTTGAACTCTAGAACTGTGAGGTCATGACATAGGCCGATGTTGAACACTTAACCGACTAGAACACCCAGGCGCCCCTAAGATGACTATCCTTAAAGACGACTGCTCAGAACTTAAAATAAATTTAAAAAGAGAATTAAGAGAATTTTTTTTGGATAGTCAATGCAGTTCAAATCCCAAACATTCAAAAGTAGGTAAAATGTTACATTAATTATCCTGCAACTCAGAAATGATAATCCTAGCATAATATCAATAAGTAAGGCAAGGAGTGCCCTTCCTTCAAATGATATTAGAAATGATTAGTTCTAATCTTTCAGGGTTGTCAACAATATGCATGCCAATAAATAACCACAGATTTCTTCCTCTCTCTTAATATGTGTGTGAATGTCTATGTGTATGTGTACATATTTTTAATATTTATAACCATTGCACAATCAATAACAGTTTACTGAATACCTACAAAGTGTCACATGTTCTAGAGAATACAAATTATTAACAAAAAACATACTTTATATTTTCAAGGATTTTGCGATATAGTTGGGTAGGAAGTGCTTACCCATATAAAGTGCTCAATTTGTAGAAAATAATTGTGCTTTAAAGGGTACAGTATATTGGTTTGAAAATTACTTTTGGAAGATCCCATAAATTTAGTAGAATTGAATAGAGTCTATTGATAAGAAATCTTTGGCAACAGCTAAAAAGTTAGCAAATAATGCAATACTATGCACTGACTGCTATCTGAAAGGCAGGTAGGAGTTTTCAACAATAGGCACTGCTAGCTACAAGATTCTTTTTGGATAACTGAGCACTGTGGTAGATAGATACATTATTGACGTGATACCTTTATCAATTAAGCTTGGGTTTCTGTCTCAAATACATGAGGTCAAACAGTAATGTATTATTTCCTTGCTTTGACATGGAACAATAGCTTAAAGAAACACACATAACCTCCTACCTACCTGTCCTCCTGCCCCTACCCCCCACCCCCCCACCACCAACAAAACGTTTAGGACTCATCAGTAAATAGGATCTTGGCCTATAGGAGCTAGAATTAGAAAATATTTGAGAGCTCCTATTTATAAAGTAACTAGGTTTATGCCAAATTGTTTTGGCCCTGAGGCTCTGAGGAAAATCCACAAAAGCCTTTCTTAGATGTACACCAAGTTTCATGCTGTTTTCCAAGATGTGAATGCAGCATAGTATGTTCTAATTAGACAAGCATAACAGATTTAGAATAAGGCAAATAACAATTGATAACAGATAAATTGCATACATTTAAGCTAATTTATATTTTATATAGAGGTATTTGCTACTTAATTTCTTTTAGTATTTTCTTCTAAGTTAAATATATAATATATGTAATCATTCTGGGGTTTTGCTTATTAAATAACAGGATTTTAAAAATGATTTCAAAGGTTGATAAGCCCTCAATAAATTATATCTCCTATATCATCAGAGAAAGAAATTGGCACTAGCCTTTTAGAAAGTCATTCAGCAGGATGTATTACATACTTGAGAAAGGTATTCTTTGATCTACGATACCATTTCTGAGAATCTATCCAATGTGACCAATCTAACAGAATAGGAAAACTATTTACGTAAAAATATTTTCCATTCCATTGTTTAAATTATAATATATTATACTTTTGGATGAGTTATATAAGTAAGGAATATTAGAAATTACATAATTACCCAAACCATAAATGCTTAAATTAAATCTCATAGTCATTAAACATAATGATCATAAAGGTTAGTAGCATGAAAATGCTTTTGAAAGAATACTGTTAGACTAAAATTTAAAAATGTAAAACCTAAGAGCAAGATCCTCCCTCCTAGTTTAAACTCTTTAAGAGCTTCCTCAAAATAAAACCCAAATCCTGACTCTGGCAAAGCCCAGAGTGCAAAGCTCATCCTGTGATCTGGCCCCTGGCTCCTTCCTCCCTTGTCTACTACCACACTCTCCCTCACCCACTAGCATCCCCCACACTTAGGACTACTTCATTCCACCATTTGGAATACATGTGCCCTACTCTTTGCTGGGCCAGTTCCTTTGGGTCTGAGTTTAAATGTCCTCTTTCCCCAGAAGACTTGCTTCATTATCCAATATGAAGCAATCACTCCCTAGCATGTCCCTTTGCTTTAATTTTCTGCACAGTACTCATTATCATCTGATAATTTCCTGTTCACTTTTAATATGTGTGTCATCAGGCTACTCCACTAGAATGCACACCCCATAAAAGCCAGATCTTACGTTCTGTCACTGGTACATAGAATGCTTGATAAATATTTATTTTTTTTAAGTTTCTTTATTTATTTTTGAGACAAAGAAAGAGAAAGTGTGAGCATGAGCGGGGGAGGGGCAGAAAGAGGGGAGACAGAGGATTCCAAGTGGGCTCTGTACTGTCAGCACAGAACCCAATGAGGGGCTTGAACTCATGAACCGTGAGCTCTTGACCTGACCTGAAATCAAGAGTCAGACACTTAACCGACAGAGCCACCCAGGCACCACAGTAAATATTTCTTGAATGAATGTGAGGAGGTTAAGAATATGTCAGTTCAAAATATGCTACTTTCACATAAGAACTGTTTAGAGCTGAAGGCAATTGAGAGGAAGCAGACACAAGGAAAACTCTTTGCCCTCTTTCTCTCTACTAGGCAGGATGATAATCTCCTATCAGCCCAGAGACAGATGGCATCAGAGGAATCCATAGAACAAAGTCCATAAAAGCTTACCTTCCATTATTTCCCCCCATATATTTACCTTCCCAGTTTGCTGCCCCTAAAAGCCTAAAACTTTTCCTTTGTCTTATCTCTTTTCTACAAATATATTGTCCTTTGTAAAGATGCTATAGAAGCTCAAGTGCTAACCACCCCTTTCAGTTATTCATCAATTCATCAATATTCAGTTCTCTCAGGCAATGCACATGTTAATAAATTCCATTTGTTTTTCTGTAATTAATCTATCTTTTGTTCAGTCTAATTTGTAGGGCTCCAGCCAGAGAACCTAGGGGAGTAGAAGAAAAGTGTTTTATTTTCCTCCCTTACAAATAAATCTATCCATACTAATAAATCTTATTTAAACAGAAATACCCTTTAAAAGAAAAATTAGCTATATTTAAAGAGGATTTTGTATAAACCTCTAAATGATCACATAACGAGCCTAATTTTGAGGCTACAATACCCATCTACCATTACTACTTGGGAATAGCTCCCGTAATTGAAACATCAAGGATTCCCAAGGAAATGAATCACAATTTAAGGTTGTGCTTTTCAAAGCAAATAAAATTTCACAATGCCAAACATTTACAAAAACCCCAAACAACATATAATTAAGAAATAAACTATTCAGTTCAATGTATAAGTACAAGAGCTATATACAGAAAGAAAAGATTCATGGGGATATAGCTGTTTGGGAAGATTTTATGGAGAAGACACAACTTAATTCAAGGACAGATAGAGGGATTTGGACTCCATAGCTTAGGGAACTTTAAGATATTCTTATCCCTTGTGACTTGCTCTTTTAGAACCTTCAAGTCCTAAATTATTCTATCAATCATTTGGCTTAGAGCCCAAGATAATACAGGACCAATAGGAAATTCGAAGTCCTCAAATTCTCAGGTAATATAATTATTTGTTCTTTTTAGAAGCTTGAAAAGCTTCAACTAGCATGCAGTTGGTCAGGAAACATCTAGAATTTATAGACTGTTCTTAGCTTATAAGCATACTTAATCAGCATCTACTACATTAAAAAATATATAATGATTTAGACATGAGACCCAAGTCATTTCTGTTTACTTCCTAGGGCCTTGATATGCTTACAATACAAACTGAGCTATCAGCAAAAACGGAAGATAATTATTTAGATATAAATATGGATATTTAACAAGATGTCTATAATTTCTTATTGTCTATTGAGTGCTTTGAAAGGCAAGAAACTAAAGTAAAAGAAAAGCCTAAATCTTTAAAGGTAGATTTTAATTTGGTGGTATTTGTTATAGCCCTTAAAATTTTTAAATATTGATAAAATATACAATAATACATTATTACCAGTAGTATCTCTTAAAGTGCACCCACTTAAAAGTAAGTGAGATTATATTGAATCTTATTCCCCCACTGAATTAAGCAATTAATTCTAGAAATTTCTGACAAGCCACAGGTACACACTTGAATCCCCACCTGTAAAAAATGTTATGAGTCATTATATTCATCAGTGTATGTCTCTAAATCAATAAAATGATATAAAAATGCAACATAAGCAAAGAGGAAATTTTAATATATTGTATAATGCATGTTTCACATCTTGTTATACTTTTATTAAATATTCAGCTGCTAGCATAACACTATAAGGCTGTGGAGCAAGAACACACACATTAATAGAACATTTCTTTAACAACTTATAAAAAAGAAACATGAAGATTTTGACAAGCACATAATATGGTAAATCTCAGTAATATGAAAGTATAGCTGTATATTTCAACATAAACTGAATGTTCAACATTTTAAAATACCAGTAGTGGGAATAAAGTAATTTAATAGGCAGAATTGCCCCTAGTCATTTGCAAACTACTGAAAATTTGCATGTAAAATTTAATACTCTATTTTCTTTTTCACTAGAGGCCTTTTTGAAGAGAGGAGAAAAGAGCAAATGTGAAGAAATCATGTATTAGTGAGTATATTGTTCTTTTAGCAACTTCAAATAAAGGAATAGCAACACTTTACTGCATTGCATTTCCAATGAACTTCATATTTCAGCCTAACAAACATTTTCTTCACATTCTCATGCTTGCTTTTCTCTTATAGTTTTGGTGATAAACAGTGATTACTCCTAACATATATATACAGTATATACATATTTTTACACGGTTTTATAAATTTACACAGTTTATATACAACATAGTTTTAGACCAATAAATGATACAACATAAATCTTTAGTGTAATGATATATGGCCATAAACACTCCATGTTTACCACAAAACAGAATTATTATACTAGAGGATACCTAGAACTCCCTCCCATATAGATTTTGCCATATATAGATCAGTACAGCAGAGAATAATTCATACTTTAAGAGGGATGACACTTTCTAAGTTTAATGAGACCGTTAGTTTAACTGTGAGGGAAGATTTAAAGAGTAGAAATAGTTAGAGAAAAATGTGAAGCCAGAAGTTTGGTCACTAAATAGTTCTTTTACATCTGCATTTGACCAAAACCAAAGCATCTGACCAGGAGATGGCAGAGATACTATATTTCTGTTGTTGTTATTATTTCTGCTTAAGCCAAGTCTTCCCCACTCTACATTACGGGGAAAGCCTATGAAAGCCTATGTTGCTGGGGCCTCACTGACCTCTGTTTTGAGTACAATTCACTCCTAAAGTGTCCGTCTCCCCCCTAGCTGAGAGGTCTCATCATTATAACTTTTTCAGGGCTCTCTGGTTCAGATCATTGAACTTGCAAGTATCACCTGCAGCTAAGCGAACTTCACCCCCACCTCACCAAATGCACCATTCATTAACTTGGTGGCAAGGACACACACGCACACACGCACAGTCTCAAAATTGATTCTGTATCGAAACTGTTTCTTCAGGTCCAATTCCTAATTTTTCCAAAGGACTATTTCACAGAAAACTCGACTTTAGAGTGGCCTGTCATTCTTTAATATTATCTCTCCTCTGTCTTAACATTTGGCTAGCATTAAACTGATCTGGTGCCTTTGTTCCTTCCAAAGAAGGTGGCACCTATCAAATGTTTTAGAAATGTGTGAGCTTCCCTAGAATGGCATAGAGAAAGAGATTCCTTCCCAACAAGAAGGTTTCTTTATTTGTTGCCTTATAGGAGGTGCTCACTCTAGAAACAGTGAATTAATAACCGCCGCACAACTGGAGATTCCTAATTCTTTACCCCTCGTTGTTTATTTCAAATGGAGACCTCAACATTATTGAGGTCAGAACAATTTATTCTGTCCAGGCAAATAAAGAACACTGCTAAGTTCCTTTCTAAATTGTCCCCAATATAGGGCCTATAATCACGTCTTTCCTGTAATAAGGAATTAAATTATCAATCAATAGCTTTAAAAATGTCTTTATCAGTTAAAAAAAAAAAACCAAAAAACCTTAGCTACATTCCTTGTCTTTTACAGGATCTATAAGTAATACATGTATAGAGTATTTGCTTTCATGTTTGGTAATACCTAATGAAGCTAATATTTTGTCTTAGAATCCATGTACTTCCCGGTATCTTAATGTAGAGAAATGATGCTCCTCTTCCTTTTCTATTTCTCAAGTGTCCAGTAGGTTAAACCAGTTAACTTAGATTAAAGTTACACTAAAAGTTCTATTATTTTTTCCCGAGCTTCCCAAATACTTTAAAATACCATGTTGATAAAATGTTTTCTGACCACTCTACCCAAAATGTTAATGGTTTTCTGTTGACCTCCCCTTCAGCAAAAACTCACAATATGATGGAAGCAAAAGAAGATTTAGAATTTTAAATCATATAGGTGATGGTACATTTAAATAATAATATCAAAATAAAGTGCAATTTAATGAGAAAATATCCAAAGTTATATAATGCACAAAATGTTTTTAGCACTCTAAAGTGTTTTATTATAAACTTGGTAGTTCCATTATTATTGCTATTATTAATATTTAAATGAAAAAATGGATTTGTTCTTAAAAACTTATTTAAAATTGCTTAAAAGGAGGTCTTATCTCCATGGTTCAGAGTATGGCTCAGTCTCTAAAACACAAATATGAACAAGAAACCAGGCCCATTTCTGGGGCTCGATCAAAATGAAATAGTAATCTCCAGAGTTCCTTAATTATTTGGCACTATTCTATCAAAGTGAGAAACTGGTCTTACAGAAACAATTTAGAGCAACAAGTCTGACTGGATTTTCTGCAATCACAAATGCAAAAGTACCTTGGGTCTAGACTAATGGTTTACAACTAATTTTTAGACTTCCATATATTTATTAGCAACAAGAACTCGCTATTGCAAGCAGAAGAAAAGCATTTCAGAATCTCTAGAGGGAAGGAGAATTAACGCTACACGTACACTTAAAAAACGGCCACCCCCTTATACCTTAAAATTAACCCCCTTAAAGCTGGCATGTGTCTTCCAGTTGAAAATCACTGCTCTAGACCCCAAAACTGTGGAAAATGTAACAAGAAGCAGGGTGCTGTGGCTAACAGAAAAGTTGGTTACTTCCAGAATTTATACCTTTAACTATTGCTGATGAATTCAACTGGAATAATAAGCCCCATTTGGGAGGAAGAGTGAAGACAAAGAGTAATCAAAACAGCAATCCATACTCCTATGGAAGAGGGAGGTTAGGAAGTGCTGGGATATATTTAGATGAAAAAGAGAGCTGCAGTAATCATTTGTCAAAGACAATAAAAATCAAATGTGTTCAACCATAAAACTTTCAAATTAGACATATTAGCTGTGTAAAATAAATATTATCTAGAATGGAAATAAAAGATATTTTCCATCGAAAAGAAACCTATCCTCTAATTTTTGCCAAGTAATTACATAGAAGCTAATATAATCATTTACCTCAGAAAACCCCAAAATGTAAAATGAAATTTTCATTACAAACAACATAACTAAAACTTAAAATAGCTACTGGAAACACGATGAAAATGTCCTGATCTCCTTTACCATAAGATGTCTATATAATATTAGTTTCCAATGAAAGAGGATTACATGTTTAATTTTGCCAAAAGGGTTTAAAAAATTTTTTTTGCTGTTTATTTATCTTTGAGAGAGAGACAGAGAGAGTGCAAGCTGGGGAGGGGCAGAGAGAGAGGAAGACACAGAATCTGAAGCAGGCTCCAGTCTCTGAGTGGTCAACACTCAGAGCCCAACATGGGCTTGAACTCACAGAGTCTAACACGGGGCTTAAACCCACGAGCCGTGAGATCCTGACCTGAGCTAAAGTTGGACGCTTATCCGACTGAGCCACCCAGGTGTCTCAAGGAAAAAGGTTTTAAGTGCACATATTGTTAGATCATTTAGGGGTGTTCTTCAATGATTTTCCAGTTAAAACTGAAATCCATATTTGTGCCAAAGAAAAATGTGATTCAGATTTTCAAATAGAATCAGAGCTTCACAAAGCTCTGTATCAATATCTCAATGTATTCAACAATGTTTCCTAGACAAATTATGGTACCTCTGAAGAGATGCTACAGGAGAAAAGGATGATTGATAGGGTAATAGTAATGAATAAATTTCTTTAAATTATATTCCAATTATTTAAGAGTTCAAAAATGGTAAAGAACCAGTTAGTTTTCCCATATTATTAAAAAATATGGGTAATAGCTTATTTAGCACCTACTATTTTTCAAGGCTCTCTCATGTTTATTATCTCCACTGAGTGTTATAATTCCCAAACTATTAAGTTTTAAAGACTGAAGTTCTTTGAAGACTATCTCTCTATTGTTTATACTTAACATATTCAATGACTGTATATATGAACAAATTATTAGCTCTAATTATGAACATTAATTTACAATAAGAAAAATGAAGAATTGAATATTATGTATCTTATGGCTAGTGGTAGATTCATGATTTCAAATTCATATTCTCTGATTCTCTCTGAAAAACTACATTGCCACAGGAGATATTAGAATTCATACTATGGTGACAAAGTAGAAATTTTGCCATAGTGAGCACAATTAAATTACATAAGTACAAATGTGTAATTAGATTCATAGAAATAGCATAAACCTAGCATTTACAACACTAAAAATAATTTTAAGAATAGATTTAACATTCAGAGTAGTGCATAAATCAAATATGAATAAATTGCACTGTCAGTTAAAGGAAAACAACACAATAGTTAGATGTGTAAACAGAATTCCCCATTCAACTTTACTTGGTTTCCTATTTTGGCTTTTCAAATCTTAACAGAAGTGGTGGCATGAGTATCATTAAAGAGTAATGGAAATGGGCTTAAGAATCACATCATAGAACCACATGACAAAAGAAAAAGACAAGATGCATGGGGAAATTATTTCCCAAAAATAATCTCCCCAAATGTCACATATACACTATCAAAAAGCCATTTTCAATTGTTGTTATAAATAAAATATAATTAAAAAAAACAATGATACATCAGTTCAGAAGGAGATCTTGGTTTTGCTAGATTGCAAAACAATCCAGATCGCTAGCAATCTTTGAGAACAAAATACAGGCTTTCCCTTTTCTGGGCGGTGCTGGGAGTAACAAACATTAGAGGCGTTAGAATCACCCTATGAACATTTAATTCTGTTAATTACCATCTATGAGTCACCCATTTGCCTTTTAAAACTCTAGTAAAATACCATCCCCTCAGTAAGCACTAATCACACCTTTCTCTGCACATTTATTCTTCAATTAGTCTTCTCATCACTTTGTATCATATTCTACATCATAATGGCGTTTGGGCCTTAAAGGTCATAACCAGGATGATTTATATCTGAATCATCAGTGTCTAGCACTGTGCACTTTCCTTAGTAGGTACTTGAAACAACCACTCACCCTACCATTCAAATATTACAATGACATCTGTGAAATTTCCCCTTATCCATCTTGCTGGAAGCAATTCTCATTGGATCTCAGTGCCTTAGAACTTAATCTACCAGCTGCCACTCCGCTGTTGCCCCTTCACTAAAACTCTTGATGCTGTATTATAGTTACTACAGTTGTGTTTTATCTGCCTTACCAGAGTATCAGCCACTTGAAGGTAGAAGCCTGTATTATTTCTATTCATATCCTTAACAGCTGCCCTTAAACAGCTGTTTAGTAAATGAGTAAATGGTACTATCATTCATTCATCATTTCGCTCAGTCAAAATAAACACAAAAAAACCTTGGCCTCCTCTTGGTTTCACATTTCATATCCCATTTATCAGTAAAGCCTGCCAACTCTACTTTCAAAATGTATCTCACCAGCCCAGAAGTACCTCCCTAGTTCAAATAAACACTGTTTTTCCTTTTCCTACTGCTATGGTCTCCTATCTGGCCTCTTGTTGCCACTCCTTCCAGAACATCCTATTCTTCCTGAGCAAGAGTGATTTTAAAAACATTATGTTGAACCATGCAAATCAATAGTTTAAAACCCTATAATGACTTTTCATCCCACTTAGAATAAAACCCAAACTCTCTGCCATGACCTCCAAAGCCCTACATGATCTGTGCCCTATGCTCTCTGACCTCATCATTTACCACGTTAGACATTTAGACACTCTGCTGCAGTCTCCCTGGTCTTCTTGATCTTCCCCAACATGCTCCCACTTCAGAGCCTTTGCTCTTTGTTTTCTCTTCCCCAAGACTTATCCACAAGGACCATCTGTTTACTTCATTCAGATTTCTGCTCAAATACCTCTTCCCTAAAAAAGGCATGGCTTGGCGATACTAACATAATGCTCCTTCCTCTCTATTCCCTTGGACTACTTTATTATTGTTTTCATAGCACCTATGTAATGTAACTGACATTACATTAACACATCTCTTTGTTGTCTGAAACCAAAGTAAATTTCTACTCTTCTGTTAAGCATTACAGAGAAAAGACTTATATTCCTATCCCTGTGTTAAATAATTCTGGAATCAAACTCACTTCTGTCCCTGTGTTACATAATTCCATGGTGAACTGCATGTTTTCTTTTGAGAGTATGCAAAATAACTTACCTGTTTACTTGCAGAAATGCCTGCTCTTTGAAGATATGAGTGAATCGTAAACAGCTTAGTTATCAAGCTTTGTTTTAAGATTCCCACTTCATTGTGCCCTCCAGTTCAAAGTAATTCAGTCAAAAATTCTTTACAATGCCAATCAGTTTCCCATTTTGCAAGACCTTAAAATTACCCAGTCTGGTCCTATCACCCTATAAATATCCTGACCCAATTTCCCATTCTGAAGCCTATCATGACTGTCAAGATTGTGCTCAACCTTAGTGTAGACACAAATGAACTTAGTTTTGCTTGACTAAAAGTTTTTTTTTGTTGTTTGTTTTTGTTTTTTGCTTTTTGTTTTTCCTGGTGCTATTTTAAAGAGTTACTAGTTGATGATGCTGGAGGTTCACCAAGATCCTATCAAGCTGTTCTCACTAATTGTGACTCAAGGCTCTAGACTCAGAAGAGAAGAGTTCCTTGAGGCCCCCTGAAGTTCCCATTTGGGGATCTCTTAAACTGCAACCAAAATATGAGTCCCATATTGGGTCTGAGTTCTAAATGTTTCATTGATCTTCCAAATTCTGTTGGTTTCCTGGAATGCAGAACAATTATGAATCTTTATCCACTCCAACTAGAAAATGGTTATCCTTAGTAGAAATAAAAAACCAAAATTTTTCTGCATCCTCTTGTCACTATCTGTTGTGAATCTATATAACCCAAATATTATTTTGTTCTTGGACTATCAAGTCAACAGTCAATATGGTTTAATTGTCTCCATGAATAGAGGACTATAAGCTCCTTTAAGGCTAATACCTAGATTGTCTTGTTCACCACAGTAGCTCTGGTACCCAGAAAAGTGCCTATTATGTAAAACGTGCTCAATATATATTTGTTAATGAAATGAAGATCTTTTTAGATACAAAATACTGAAAAACTTAAAATTTAAAAAAATGCATAAGATAGACCTTGAATTTCTCAAGCCAAAATTTCTGATGAGAGATTTGAAAAATATGAATGGAGACAAATGGAAGAATGGATTCATTTATATCTATCTATATACTGCTATATATAAATTTCAATGTTAAAATTTAGGACTTCAGTTAATGGTTGTTTGGGAAGCAAGGTGGAACCAAACTTTGCCCTATCCCGTGAAGCTTGCATTTGTGTGTCAGAGGAAATTATCAACCTACCAATTATATTAAATAAATATAATCAATGAACATCTAATCTGAATATTCTCTCTGTACAAATTAACACAGTAATATCTCTATAGAAATTCCCCTGGATTATTGCCACAGACATTACTTTTTCTATGTTCTACTTCCCAAGATAATTTAATAAAATGTGAAGCCAACAATAACATTCTGATCTAGCTTTTTAAAATTCCATAAGGAAATGGATATCTAAAAACCCCAATTCATGGCTCAAAGTTTCAGGAAGATCATCCTTTCCAGTTTAAATTTGTCAAAAAAATTTTTTTCTATACATTCACATATCCAAAAGACATCAATCTACCAAATGTAGCCCACCAAACAGACGAATCAAATATTTCCTATTTCAAATATTTAACTTTCTCACTAGTATTTTCCCTCCAATTCTATATATCCTGAACACATATCTTCAAATTTGTTTAGATATCAGTAAGCAGGAACTAACCTTTCATGGTCTCTCCTACCCTCATCATTGATGCTATGTCTTTTTTTTTTTTAAACAAATATGGCAAGATCAGCTAGTAAAATCCTCATCACAGCATCTAAATTTCTTCTTTGGGAAGCTAACAGCACAAGGTTTTCTAAGATATGTTTCTTTTACTGGTTCTTTATATATTAAGTTAGTTCTAATTCAGATTTTTGATGTAGTATGGTTTTTTGAAAGCTGCTATTTCATGATCGATAATTAATATTATCATTTGTATACTTGAACACTGAGGCATAGTTGTAAAGTCACTATAATGATTAATTCACTAATTGTCCTATACTTATGGTAGACAGAGATGAAAATATGTCCTTTCTAAAACCAAACCATGCTGTCCCCCCTACACACACAAAATAAACAAAACAAAATAAAATCTTTAATAATACAAGGTGTAGTGATATAATAAATTTACAGATTCATAAGCTGGCTTCTCTATATAGCCAAAAGTATTACTGATTCATTTTGATATATAAAATATAGTATGAGAAGTAGCAATGTTCAAAGAAAGTATTACTTGACCAGTGAAATTATATCCTTAAATAAGTTACATAGTCTCCTGGAGTCTTAGTTTCTACACCTGTAAAAAGATAGTAGTAGTGTCTATTTTTGCTATATTTTTACAAATATACAAATGCAAATCCCCTAACCTAGTGTCTGGATTATCAGAATCGCCTAATAAAGAAATGTATTCTAATGTTTATCAAAATAAAATGAGTAAAAAGCCAACATTTATTTTTAAAATCTGCTGTACTGAAGCCCCTCAGTATACCCTTGAAAAGTGTTTGTCTTTCAAGACTATTCATTCAATATTTTAAATAGTAAGTTTTTACCATGTATTCACTATAAACAAATACCTCATTCCCAGCTCTCCACAAAAATTAGGCTGGGCAAAATCTTTCCATATATAACCCCATTTAATCCTCACAAACATCTTAAGTAAAATTAGTATGGCTTTGTTTTTAGAAGTGAGAAAATTGAGACTCATATAAGTTAGGTCACTTGCTTATGGTCAAAGAGCTGCTAAGTGGCAATTACCCAATTGAAATCTATGTCTACCCTGTCAATTTCCACATATTTCCCCCCAAATATTATCCTATTTATCAAATGGAATAGGAAGTAACTAACATTTATTGATAGCCTATTATTTGCCAGATACCTGGCTTTTGATTTTTATTTTAAGCATCCTCAAAAGCACCCTGTCATCCTCAGATTTTCATGAAAATTGAAACTGAGGTTCACAGGGGTCAATAATGAATAGATGACCAGTAAGTGGCAGAGCCGAAATTCAAACTCAGATATGTCTGGTTTCAAAGCCTCTGTACAGATGGTGTGAACAGTGGAAAAAGTTGGGGCTTTGGAATCAGACTGATCTGGGACACAACATCAGGTTTGCCATCTGTCAGCTCTATTAAACCTCGATGGGCCCAATTTGTGCTCCTAAAAATGGACATAAGAGTGCATTTCTCATGACTTTGTTGAGAGAGTGAAATGAGATATACACACATTGCGTAAGATCTAGAACAGTTAATAGTACCTATTATACCATCTGCCTCAAGAAGAGGTAAAGCCATAAGGATTAAGATGAATAAAACATGATTCCCAGATTTACAGCTTGAAAAACAGGTGGTTCCGTTTTCCAAAAAATTAAAATATATACTCCTATAATACACAAATATGTCATTTCCCTCCTCTTCTTATCCTTTTTTCACCTCTGAAAGGGAATGCTTACATATCAGGTGACACTCCATTATCTCCCACAACACCTAATGTATCTATACCCACTGGAAATGGACTGGCCAATCACTTTTTCATTCTAGAAATTTGAGATTGAGACATCGAAAATGTGGCTGGTCATATTGATAGGCACAGGACATGTGAAGGGGCTTGCAGCCTTTCGTGACATGTATTCTCTATTAAAGAAACTCAGAAAGGCAACTCTCTTGGGGAGCAGCAGGAGAATAAAACAAAAATGCAGAGTTAAGCTGAGATGAGACAACATGAAGCAACAGAGAGACAGAGAATTGATAAACTGTCAAGTTTCTGATGTCAGGCTGTTATTTCCTAAAACTGAGTTCCTTGAGATTGTTCTGTATCCTTTTCAACAATCATATATGCAAATTCAAGGTTTCTGTTTTTCTAAGCAAACAAACCCTGAAACAGAATATGTTTTAGGGGAACTCTATGTAATAGCAGCCATTGTGGTTATCTTTCCAACATTTGATTTATTATATACTTCATAATGTAGCAGTCATGTGTTTGGATGGGACTGCTCACCCACGGTTCTAGGTGTGGGTCCTGACTGGTCTCAGAACTTAACATGTGACAGGTTAGGAAAATGGGGCTGAAACCAGCCAGCTTGCCTTTAGTAGGGGTTTTTTTTTTACCCTCAGGGCTTCTGAGAAATGTCTTTTGCTCTACGGAAATAGCTCTCTGAAGAGCTGCTTTCTTTCTTTTTGAACAGTATGAATGAAGAAATAAAGCCTAGAACTACTGAAACTATTGTGTAACTTTCAAAGAAGCCAATTTGGGAACACAGCTGACGCTCAGAGAACCATAGAGCCAAAAAATCCTAAAGAAACACAGCCAAATCAGCTTTTACCAGGTCTATAGTCCTAACTACTTCTGAGCCAATATATCTCCTTTATTGTTTAAACAGCCAGTTGAACTGAGTTTTTTGTTAGTTACAACTGAAAGCATGCTGCCCGATTTGGGAGAAAAGGAAGGGAATAGGGAGACAAAAGGCAATGAAGTCATTTGGGGGCATGTTGAATTTGATGATCTTGTGGAATATCCAGGTGTTGATATGCAGCGTGCAATTGGAACTCCAGCTTTGGAACATCAAAGGAAAGGAAACATCAAAGCTGGTGATATAAATTGGGAGGGTCACCAGCATAAAGGGGGGAACCTAAGCCCTGGGGATAGCTGAAGTCATCCAGAGAAGACACATGTAGAACTGACTGTGAGCTTTTCTTCTTTTAGTCACCAGTATCATTTGGCTCAAACAAAACCTACTTAAATATAATTTTTTATAGAGTTTGCTTGCACTTGAAATGTTTCAGAAACACCTAAAAATTAAACCCTTCCCTATAGCAGGAAATATACAGTTGTTTGCATTGCTTTTCAGGATGATATATTGACATTTCAATGCTAAAGATTTTTTTTTCCATAGGGGATATAAATTGAAAGATTTGAGCAGAAGAAATGAGCACTAGATTTTCTATTACCATATGCCAGAAGTATGATTTACAGATATAACTTTTACCTGGCATTTATTTGTTCTAATTCACTCAATTCTGAATTCTGAGCTAATTATCTTTTTTTTTTTTTCTTTTAAGTAGCCTCCATGCCCAGCAGGGAGCTTGAACTCACAACCCTGAGATCAAGAGTTGAATGCTCTACCAACTGAGCCAGTCAGGCTCTCCTAAGCTAAATAAATAGTACATGTGAACTTATTAATTCTATTGACAAATATTATATATGTATACATATATATATACACACACATATATATATAATACACACATATATTTTATATATATATATATATATATATATATATATATATATATATATATATAATTTGGTGTTTCCACAGGGCTTATTTTGGAAGAAAGGCTGATTTCTACTTGCTTCATATAATCCTTAGGTATGTATCATAAAAATGTATTTGAAAGAACTGGGTGTTTTCTTTACTGCTAGTGATTGTTGTATCAGAAGCAAGGATGCAGCACTATAAACACTGGAGAAGAAATTAAAAAAAATAGTGGAAGAGAAAATGGAGACAGGATTAAAAATAAAAAGTGAGAAGAAAACCGTTTACAAAAAATATAATTACTTTTTCATAACAAGAATTTTTGGCTATGTGTTTATGATGAAAACAAAACCAAGGGCATTTTGAACAACAGAGAAAATCAATATAATCGACCTTAAAATAACCCACTTTGTGAAGATCTTAACTTTGATATAAAATTGGCATGTTAAGTCTTCTACTTAAATATCCTCATACTAGGCATCCTGCCATCAACTTCAATGGAACTTGGATAGTGAATCTCTCATGTGGAAATTCTGAAAATTCTTTTAAAATTTCCCCAATAAATATACCTTGACTTTTGGGATGGTTGTATTCTTGCTTGTCCTATAAACTCTACTTGGGGTGCTAGTTACCTGGTCTAGGTCCTTGGGAAAATAATTAAATCTCAGGTCCTCAATTTCCTCATTTCTACAAAGAGGGAATTATATCAATAATTCTATTCAAGGAGGCCTTGTCCCTTTAAAATCAGAACCTATAAAAATAAATGGATACATGCTGTTCTTTGAAAAATGTATACAGAATATTAAAAGATAATTTTATTTTTGAAAAAAATACTGATGTTTCAGATAACAAATTACAGAAACTTTAGCTCAGCAAAATCATTTTGAAAATATACCATCTTTTGATATTAGTGACTATCAGATGAAGAAGGTATATGTGGGAGGAATATGATTCTAAGGGCAAAGCCCTATCAGAATCTCTCCCTGGTTGGCTTCTAGAGCCCAGTTCTAGTCTGACATTTTACTGTTTATAATTCTCTCTCTTCTCTGCCTTTGGATGCAGTTTGATGCAGTTTGCTTTTGCACAATGGCCTCCTTACAATCACATTCACTTCTGAAGTCTTACAATGAGACCACTGCATCTCTTGTACATTCTACTGGGTTTCAACCCTCTCCTTTCTGAAGGACTTGCTTGGAATCTTTTTTCACAATTTTCCCCTATACTCTCACCAACAAAAATTGCTTTGTTATGAAAATGTATATGCACTTTTTCAACCTACATACCCACTCCTGTGCAGAGAACACATCCTACCTCTTGAGAATCAACCAGATTCTTTTTTTAAAAAAAAATTTTTAATGTTTATTTATTTTTTAAGAGAAAGCGAGCACAATTGGGGGAGGGGCAGAGAAGGAGGAGGACACAGAATCTGAAACAGGCTCCAGGCTCTGAACTGTCAGCCAAGAGCCTGATGCGGGGCTCAAACTCATGAACTTTGAGACCATGACCTGAGCTGAAGTTGGCAGCTTAATCAACTAAGCCACCCAGACACCCTGAGAAATCAACCATATTCTAAACCTGTGAGTTTTCAACCCCTAAGGGACACCATGAGAGTTTTATAAGTAGTCCTAGAATATAGAACCCCTAAAGCATAAAGACTTGTCTATAGAATCACTTATAACATGTGTAGTCCTATTTTTCAAATGTATGTATAAAAGCACATGTAATATAAATGTATATATACTGCATGTAGGAAGTTACAGAAACAATGTTACATGCAGAATATTATAAAATGCTGTTGAGATTTATACTATTTAGATTTGTTTCTAACATATTACTAAATTCAGTATATCCCATGTACTACAGCAGGGAAATATTAAAATACTTCCTCTAACTCAGTGATTTGGTACTATTTGACAAAATCACTGATTAGAGTATTATTTGTGTACTATCCTGGATCATCTTTTTATTGGTGGGGTCAGACTTTTGGATGGAGGTGGAAGGGGATTAGAGACCAGCTAATCCAATATTCTTGATCTATTATTTAATTTCTCAAGTATATCTTGGTTAGCTGAGTAACTAACACTATTTAATTATAAGAAAATGTTGCTATCTAGCATTCAAGAAGGTATTACCCATCTAACATTAACCTAGATTACAACCAGGTAATTATCATCTATACTTACAACATTGAGGTTGGTGGCCTCATCAGCTATCTAGATAGGAAACTAAGCCAAACTAAAAACAGGTCTATGTAGTGTGCCAGTGAAGGTTAACAGCAAAGTTTAACCATGATTCCACTTGGCTTCAGCAAACACTAAGCCAAACCCAGAGTTCCTCTCATCCAGGTTAGCTGTCTCTAAGTCCTTTTTCCTTCTTGCAGCAGATACCTTGGGATCCTCCCTATCTGGCCACTCCCATGACAAGCCCTCAGACTCCTTTATTTTAAGGTTTTCAATGCTAATCATTTCAAAGAAAAGACAAAAGCCCAAGGGAAGTGAAAAACCTTGGGGAAAAAAATCACAAATCTTTGGAAACGTTGCTCTTATGACATTAAGTCTGGAAAGTGTGACTCTATTTGTTATGCTAATACAAAATGGAGTTGCTCTTGGATAAATGCTTTAGTTTCTTTCTGAAAGTGGATTCACCCAAACACTACCTAAGAGTGAAAGTAAAATGTATGTTTCCTTAGAAGACGTTTCCTCACTTCTACAGGTGGGATCCCAAAGCCAATTAAGATAAAACAATAATAATATTTTTATTTTGTTTTTAGTTCTTTTCTTTTTTCTTTTCTTTTCTTTTCTTTTCTTTTCTCTTTTCTTTCTTCCTTCCTTCCCTCCTTCCCTCCTTTCTTTCTCTTTCTTCCTTCCTTCCTTCCTTCCTTTTTTCTTTCTTTTCTTTCTTTCTTTCTCTTTCTCTTTCTCTCTCTTTCTTTCCTTCCTTCCTTCATTCCTTCGTTCCTTCCTTTAACTTTGGACCACTATTTGGAGTTTCTATTTCATTAGATCTCTGCCTTGCCAAGGAATGATCTTCCTCTCTGGCTAGTTCCTCATCAAACCTTCCATTTTGATACATTATATATTTTATGCATTCATTTGCCCACTTAGATAATCTGAAATAACATAAAATACATAAAGACACTTTGGCCTATAGATGTTATAGAAAGAAAAAAATTAACAAACAAATTTCATGTCATTTTAATTATAGTTCTAATTTTAAGAAAAGCCTTAAGGATTTAATCTGTGCAAATTTGTCAACTTTTTTGGGGGTAACTAAATTGTTTAAAGAACAGGAAGGAGTAATGACTATTAATTTCATCTTTCTATTATTTAAATGTAAAATAAGGGTCACTTCTAGCCCTTCTAATTTTTTTAATGTTTACTTATTTTTGAGAGAGAGAGACAGAGTGTGAGCAGGGGAGGGGAAACAGAGAAGGAGACACAGATTCCAAAGCAGTCTCCAGACTCTGAGCTGTTAGCACAGAGCCTGATGAGGGGCTCAAACTCATGAACCATGAAATCATGACCTGAGCTGAAGTCAGACACTTAACTGACTGAGCCACTAGGTGCCCGTACCCTCTTCTAAAGACATATTTAAAGATAATATAAAGCACTGGCTACACCAACTGCAAAAGAAAAAGTGTGTGTGTGTGTGTGTGTGTGTGTGTGTACTTTTTTGATAAACTGAGACTTACTAAAAATTGCATGAATCACTTTTATGATTTTTCCCTGTACTAACACTAGTTGCTGTTGCAAAAATATCAGTTAAGTAGTTCCAAGATTAGCATTTGACAAGAGTGTCCTCATTTTTAAAAAGGCTGATATTTTACATTTTAAAGATTCTGGCTGTGAATCGTAGATTATTCTTTTTAAAGGCTCTAGGCACTCTTGTTTTCTATCACACAGACTTGATAAATATTAAAATCTACTAGGGTTCTTGCAATACTTTCTCCATTTCCCAGCTGAACCTAATCTTTGATATCCCTATAGAGAAAGACGAATGTTAAAATGTAATTTTTTAGAAAAGTAATGATGATTAATAACAACCCAGTTATCATCATAAGAGTACCTGAAAATAATATTTAAAAACACCATATTATAAGTAGAAACTTTTATGGGTTACATATTTTCAATTAGGTGTTCCAAATTTAAGTGTGATTGGAAAACTTATCACACACCTTGAGGAATGCTCATTAGCACAATGAAGGCCCAGAGAAGTCCATCAATGAAAGAAAAAAAAAATACTCACTTAACTTTGACTAATTTGGCTTTTCTCAAATGCATTTGACCAATAATTCTCTTTTTTTTATAAACATTGAGGAATAATGTTTGAGAAACACTAGACTTGATGAAGTCTAACAAACTTTTTAGTTTTTAATGTTTTTCTAAATGTCTACTTACTTATTAATGAGTTATGGAACTGTGTTTGAATTCACATTCAAATTGATGTGTCTACAGCAGGCTAGATTCAGAGAATGAAGTCTAGTGAATTGGTAGGTGGGTGGAGAAATGAGAGGTGGTACAGGGAAAGGGAAGAAGGGAATAATAAAATCTTGCATTCCACCCAGGCTAATTCTGAGTTTTGGCCTGCTTACCTTTGTTAAAATCACCCAGATGAGTTTCCTTTTTAAGCTGAAAAATTACATCACCTAGAACCAGGAATGTTAAAAAGCTGTAATAGATTGGATAATTTATCAAAAACAACCAGAATAAATTTTAAAAGGAATGGGAAGTTCAGTGAATCTATGCATATATTATCCCTATCATTATCTATTCACTCATATGTCTATCATTTTCTATCTTAAATAATTTTTAAATGAAAAAATAGAAAAAATATTCAGCTACATGTTCTCTCTTCTGTTAATCAGCACGTACTGGATTTGATCATGCCACCTTTTGACCACCTTCTACTTAGAGCATGTTTCTATGATAAGAAATAGTATATTTCTGTCATTACCAATTTACATAGCTATCTCCCTTTTTAAAGAGTAAGCTCTTTGAGAAATAAAAAATTTTATCTTATTGATATCTTCAGTGCCTTTC
This sequence comes from Cryptoprocta ferox, assembly GCA_028646485.1. Classification (NCBI taxonomy): domain Eukaryota; kingdom Metazoa; phylum Chordata; class Mammalia; order Carnivora; family Eupleridae; genus Cryptoprocta; species Cryptoprocta ferox. The sequence continues at coordinate 85,764,936 of CM053573.1, forward strand.
AGCACAACAAATGCTAAAAAGTTTTTTTTTTTATGTTTATTTATTTTTGAGAGACAGAGAATGAGTGGGGAAGAGGCAGAGAGAGAGGGAGACACAGAATCCAAAACAGGCTCCAGGCTCTGAGTTGTCAGCACAGAGCCTGATTTGGGGGTGGAACCCACAAATGATGCGATCATGACCTGAGCCGAATTTGGACGCTTAGCTTACTGAGCCACCTAGGTTTCCCTAAAAAGTTTTGAATAAAGGAAAAAAAAATAATGAGTATAACCACAGAAGAAACAAAAATGATATGAGTGTTTATAGCACATTATGTAGAAATGACAATAGGATGTGACAATAGGATGTGATGTTAAAGAACTAATTAATATGAACTATAATAGAGAAGAAAAATCATGTACTATTTAGTTGTAAATTTTAGTGCAAAGTCCTATGGGTCACAGGTTTTTATTTATTTATTCTTTACGTCATCCCAAAGAAAAATGTGTATTGTACAAAAATGTAATTATGATAAGCAAAAACAACAACAACTACATTCGCCAAAAACAAACACACAAACACTACAAGCTAGTAAGTAAAAGCCTAGGAAAATTAGATATTAGAAAATTAAAGTGAAGCCATAATCATCCAAATTGTATGCTAGAAGATAGTCTTTAATTACATTTATATCTCCCTAATAACCAGAACAAGAAGGAAACAAGGTTAATTCCACATCAGATTATCCATTGAAGATATACTATAGCTGATCTTAAAACTGAGACCTGAAAGGAAATTTTCAGGTAGGTAAAACATAGCTATTACAGGATGCACCATCCACAGCACTACAACACATAAAATCACTTTCTAGGGGTAGAGTTCTATAACATGCCATGAAATTGGGTGACAGCATCATGCCACACAACAAGTTTAATAAACCAGAGAGACTAAAAGAATGCAGCTTAAATAATTTACATGTTTTTTAGGTCTTAATCTTGGGTAGAGAGGTTCAGAATATTAGATTATCTAGAGCAAGGTTTCTCAGCGATGGTACTAATGACATTTTAGGCATAATAGTTTTTTGTTGGGAAGGCTGCCATGTACAATGCAGAAGGTTGAACAGCATCCCTTGTCTCTCGTCTATTAGAAGGTGATAATAACTCCCTACCATCCAGCTATAACAACCAAAAAAAATGCCAAATCACCCCCATTTGAGAAACACTAACACACACTGGGATAGAAACACAGATCCCCTTAAAAACCTATCCAAAGCTACGGATTCTTTAACCAGGAATGGACCTGTATGTACAATGATAAAAATGTATATGTAACTGTCACAGCTCATGGACCCTCTGCTATACTTAAGTTAAGCACCTCTCATTTAAAGGAATGATGAATTACATGTCTTTCAACCAAAGTTTTATGAATGTTTATTTCTTTCAACTGACCCTTATACAATTGGGTGGTTTTAAGAGATATATGGAGAAATTTTTAAGGATTGTTCAAAAAAAATAATTGAAATTAGATTGAAAACACTGCTTTAACCAAAGTTGTCAAAAAATGATTTCTACAATCAAGATAAAAATACCTTGGATTACTGCTTTTGTTCTGAAGAACAAAATATTTTAAATATTTTAAATACTAAAGTAAGAAATTGTGTTCTAATTGTGTACTGAAAAGATAACCTCAGAAGTGAAATCAGACATAAGAAAAATTATTTGCTGAAAGCTATTGTACCTAAATTTGTTGTTTCAACATGACAAGCAAACTTGTACCATTTTATTTGAAGGACTGCCCTATCTTTGAGATTTAAGTGTGTTGTTCTACCTTGTGGTTCTAGGGAAAAGCACAATGCCCCAAGCAATGCCATTTCAGAATATGCCATCTTCTTGCTCCAATGATTATTTAAGATATAGTATATGATCTCATGAGCCCTAATAAGTCAGCCCAGGCAGTTGAGGAAACACTTTCTCCTGCTGTGTACACGAAGCCTATAGTTGCTGATGTCTGTAACTGTCACTACCTAGGGAGTATTCAACAAATGTTTCTGAGTACTTACTACATGCTAGCCATGGTTAAAACAATCAAAATCGCTGCTGTCAATGAGCTTAAGTTATAGTGAGGAACAGTACTTAACCATATAAATAAAATAAATAATATAATTTTAAACATTAATAATGCTTTAAAAGAAAGTGAAGCAAAGACATCAATATATATTATCTCCAAATTCTTGAGGTTATAGTTTAAAACATTTAGTTATTTAATGAATAGTTTTATTATGAAAGTTCAGTGCTTTCTTGATAACATGTTCTGAAGGGAAATATAAAAAGACATTATTAAATACTGACCTGGTGTTAGAAAGTAGGAAAATGTTTATTATTTTTATTACTAATACTTTCCTGAGGATTTTCCTATTTAATAAAAATGTACTGCCAACTATTTCCCTTGGTGGCCATTTCCTAGGGTGAATGTAACAAATGACAACAAATTATGTGGCTTATACCAACAGAAAGATGTGCCAGATTCTAGAGGCAAGAAGTCCTAAGAATTCTCTCAAAGGTTCTAGGCTAGGATCCTTCCATTCCTCTTCTTAGCTTCTGACGGATGCCTGTGATCCTTGGCATTCCTTGGCCTGTAGATACATCACTTCAACTTTCCCCATGTCTTTACATGACCTGCTCCCAGTGTGTTACTGTGCCAAAATTCCCTCTCTTTACAAAGACATCAGTCATTGATTAGGACACACCCTAATGCACTATAACTTCATCTTAACTTGGTTATATCTGCAAAGACCCTTATTCCAAATCAGGTCACATTTACCAGTGCTAAAAATTAAGGCTTGAACATATTCTTCTGGGGAACACAATTTAACCCACTACACTTTCTATAGATGCTTAAACATTTAGTACCAAATATAGGCTCACTTCCAGAATAAAAAAGTAGAATTATAACTAAACAAATTATGTATGTTTTGAACAACAAATTCCACTTATTTTGAGAATTCTAAAAACATTCTAATGATTACTGACCATGGAATTTCTTCCAAAGAAACAGTGACATTTCATTTTTGACTTCAATTAAAATAGCATTGTTATTTCATTAGATTATAAAAACTCATGTTCACTTTAAAAAGCAGTTCAGGGGCACCTGGGTGGCTCAGTAGGTTGAGCGTTCAACTTCGGTTCAGGTCATGATCTCATAGTCTGTGGGTTCAAGCCCCATGTCAGGCTCTGTGCTTACAGTGCAGAGCCTGGAGCTCCTTTGAATTCTGTGTCTGCTCGTGCTCTGTTTCTCTCTCTCTCTCTCTCTCAAAAATAAATATTAAAAAATTTAAAAATAATAATAAAAAAGCAGTTCATAAAAATACAAAAAAGGGAAAAATTCATAATCCCATGAGACAAGGATACTATAAATATTTTATCATACTTCCATGCATCTATTTATATTATGCTTAATGTATAATATTATGACCCTTGATTGTCATTCCAGCTCTGATAGTAGACCCCTTTTTAAGGTAGGCCTTTCTTTTTCTGGACAGCTTTAAATGACAGAGGGTTTTCACTCTTCTTGGCAATCAACAAACACTCTCTTCTAATGTCCCCCATTGGTCCTTGTTCTGCTTTCTTAAACTACAATAATATACATACTCCCTTAGCCGTATGTGAGGACAGTCATCTCATCTACCTTGATTTTTCCCCTTCCCTAAGCTTAATTATTTCAGTTAAAGTTCATATAATGCAACTTCAAATGCTATCTTCCTCACCTTTTTCTGGTATACGGCCCTTTTAAATTAGACTCTTCAGAACTCATGCACGTTCTCCAGGGATGGTGTGACAAATGGAGTGAAAAGTGAAGTGACTATCACCCCCTTTCTTTTCTCTAAAGCTTATTAATACATTTTAAAGTAAATCTAGGCTTTTAATAGTCATGTAATACCGTTGATCCATATTTAGGTTGGTGCCAAATAAAATTACTAGTGCTTTTCCACGTGTGCTATTATTTTGACTCAGCCAATTATCTATTATGTGAACTAGGATCGGTAAGGATAATTAAAATCCACAGCTAATTCTCCAAATACATCTTATCTTTTAATCTAAATTCTTTCCATAACTAAATCTCTACAGAATCATTAAAGAAGTATAAAAACAGATTGATTTGGAATTTGGTGTTTTTAATTCCATACCCTAGTAAAATGATCATAAGTAAAGATTCAGAGATAATAGAAAAACTGTAAGTGTGTTGTAGATTATCTTACTGATAATAACCCAAAGCACTGCATTTTAATATTTTATATTTCTAGTATTTTAAAGTTTATACACTAGCTTTTCTTTGAAAGAATTCCAGGAATATACTTCATCTTTCATTTTTGGCTAATAGAAATTCAGTGGATTCAATTTTATTTGGCTTGCTAACCACTTAGATTTTTTTTTACACTTAGATTTCATCATCATGGTTGACATACAAATCTGATCATGTGCATTTTCATAGATACCTTATTATTATACTTATTTACAAATTCAGTGAATGTTTATTGAGTGCCTAATATACATCAGGTATCTCTCCAACTTTTAATATGATGTATTTCTACTTTCTTTGTGTATAGGTATGCTCATTTGTTTGACTACAGTGTATTATAGTCTAGAAGACAAAGAAAATCCAAAGGATTAAGGGCCCAATTCCCTTTTATGATCTGCCTTAAGGGTCTCATCCTAATGTAGGGCATATGGTCTCTTTGGTTGACTACTCAGGAAAAGGCATGGAGCTCATGAACTCAGTTCTTAGCTCTGTCATTGTTTAATTTTGGATAGTAACTAATTTTCTATATTAGTGAAATACCACCACTGGAATGACCTTCAAATTTAAGTTTAGAGGAAATAACATAAATAGAAAAGTAGTAATTAAATGTGCTTATATGAAGCATTGAAATGTACCAACATTTTAATTTTAATTCCACAAATTTGTTTGTGTAACATTATCTGAAATAACTGAGGAAAATTTTTAATAATGGACAGGAATAAAGAAAGAAGAAAAAGGGGCACCTGGGTGGCTCAGTTGGTTAAGCGTCCAACTTTGGCTCAGGTCATGACCTCGTGGTTCTTGAGTTTGAGCCCTATGTTGGGCTCTGTGCTGATAGCTTTGAGACTGCAGCTTCAGATTCTGTGTTTCCCTATCTCTCTGCCCCTCCCCTACTCATGGTGTGTGTGTGTGTGTGTGTGTGTGTGTGTGTCTCTCTCTCTCTCTCAAAAATAAATAAACATTAAAAACTTAAAAAAAAGAAAGAAGAAAAGTTATTTTGTATCTTCTCTTTTTAGCTTTGTTACACACTAGGACTGATTAGAGATGACTCATGCATGAAATTATGAAAAATAATAATTTATTTAACATCACAGTTGGATGTCATCCTTTTGCATGCTGTAAGAGCCATTGTAGTACATCTGTCCACTTACTGATAAAGTGTATTAGTGGATATGAGCCTTTACACATCTTATTAAGACTCTGGATAGAGAGAGTGGAAACTTTAGAAGAAACATAAAAAGTATGAGATTGTTTTGGATACGGTGTCACAATATACGTATATATATATTTGCCAAACATTTGTATTTTATGTGTGGGTATATATATATGCCAAACATTTTGCTATTTTTAATATATATATGTATAGTATCACTACATAAATATATATTTACCAAGCATTTGTATCATTTTATATATTTATTTTATATATATAATGCCAAACATTTTTATTATATCCAAAAGTGACACACACAAGATGAGGAAGACTAGAAGACTAGCATTAGTCTTACAGAGACTAACTCACAGAGATGGTGAGAAAATTAGTTAAAACAACTTAGAGTTAATACCAGTGATAATAACAAGCAGATTTCCAGAATGTTGAAGGAGGCTGGCAAAAAAAGAAAAAAATTTGAGTTTTCTTGTTATGGTATTTTAAAATATGAAAATTGAATACAATTTCATAATATGGAGAGAAATAAAGTGATCACAACTTACAGCCATCCAGAGTTCAGGCTTAGTGTATTTTCAAAATAGGAAGATAATCTTCAAGGTCTTTTTCTTTCCCCAAACCAGTATTCAAAACAATAATTGGGGAATAAATTGTTCAAATAATCATTTTCTTTCATTATTTGAGAGTTTCAGGTTCGTAGCTACAATTTCAGGAAGAGGATTTATTTGATCATCCAATCTCAGCCCTTTAAATTAGAAGTTCTCATCAGAGTGCACATTTGAAGCAGGCTGGTAACATGCAGCAGTTTGCATAGCTTATCACACACTTATCTCACATATATCCATACATTTACACAAAAGCTTAAGGTCAGCTCTTCTGTACGCCTAACATAGTACCTTCTCCTTGCCTATGTAACCACGGAAACAGCCTTGGTCTCAGCCTCTAGAAATGTGGGCCAACAACTAAACAAAAGATAAACTATAGGGATATATGGTTGTCCTAGAGACCTGTTTGCTAGTGCTCCTTTACTCTCAACTCTTATGCCTATTAGTGACAACAATGTTCCAAGTCACTTCAGCAAATTCCAGATATTATACAGCGCTTTAAAACAGCTTTCTAACAATCAAAAGATCAAATGTATCACATGCTCAATTTAGCCAAATAATAAGTGGCTAGGCAGCATTATGAAAGGCTCTGTAATAAATATTTGTCCTTTTAGGCTACACTTCACCTAACTGCCTTATTTAAAATAATTTAAAATAATTTAAATAAGATGATAGATAATCCTTAGATCATACATAAATAAGATGGAAGATGATCCTTAGAGCTTTACCTCCTCTCATGATTTCTGATAAGATGAGATACTTCTTGCTTTTGTATTGATGGCACAGGCATTGACTGAGGCTCAGTCATCAGGGAGTCCCACCTAGGACTATGTGACTTGAGGGAGAGAGCAAAAATGCAGGGACTGTTGGGAAAGTATTCATGGCAGCAATGAGAAGCTGCTGGTAGAGAGATCTAGGAGTACCAGAACCAGTGACAGAAGAGCAGCCTATTTGCTTCAGGTGGATTTGATCTAGCCGGCTTATCTGATGCCCAGTTCCTCTGATTTATGGCCACTTTATTTTTTTAACGTTTATTTATTTTTGAGAGAGAGAAACAGAGCATGACCAGAGAGAGGGAGAGAGGGAGACACAGAATCTGAAGCAGGCTCCAGGCTCTGAGCTGTCAGCACAGAGCCCTACGTGGGGCTCGAACCCAAGAACCGTGAGATCATGACCTGAGCCAAAGTCAGACGCTTAACTGACTGAGCCACCCAGGCGTCCCTATGCCCACTTTAGAAATGGGTCCTCCAGTCTTCCAACAGGTTCTTTGGGTAGTTATATATAATCTAGTATGTTCACTTTTGCTTAAATCGGCCAGAATTTTCTTTTGTTGTTTGCAACCAAGAACACATATAATAGAACACTTTCCCTTCCAGCTTCACAAATAATACCAAGCTAATTTAAATAAAAAATTGCCAGGATCAAGAACCAAAGGATTCATCAGCAAAGCACCAACCTCTGAATTGTCTATTTCGGATGCTTTCCACAGGCAGGATGCTAGCCCCTCAATGGTTGTGGAGAAAAGGCAAGAAGCCAGGGATTCATCAACAAGACTATCTGTTGAGATCCCCACAGAAACAAGTCTCTGTTTGATACTCGCTATTCCTGCTGTGGGAAAGCTTTTTAACTTTGATTCATAGTCTATTTTTTTATGTGACAAGTTTTTGGCAATGCTACTTTTGCTTTCTGCAAACCCACAAAGAGAAAAAGTAAACTCACATGATCTGAAGAAAAGAAAATAGGTCAAATACTATGATAAAGACTGAATCCCTTGATAGCTTTGCAACTGTTAGGTAAAGAAGCCGATGCTTTTAAACAGAGAGATCTCTGTAGACCTAAACAGGATATAAGCTACTGGATCAGAATCTCTTGGAGGTAAGGTTTAGGCATACATACATAACATATATACATACATACGTATGTACATACACACATATATATAATATAAAAATATACATATAATGTATTATATAGCTCCACAGCTAATTCAGATACTTATCCTTAGTATAGAACCAAACACTGCTTTATAGAGACCAGATATTCAGAAAAAAACCTGCTTGAAAAAAATCAAAATCCCAGCTATCTATCCACTGAATAGAACTAATACAACTTTTTTCACTCCTTTCAGTACTACTTCTATCTTTCATTTTTATCTGATTTTCCTTCTTTCATTTATCTGTAATCTTGCCTCTCAGTAATGGCCAGAGACTCTGCTTTTGTGATCATTTTTCCATTCATTTTCTCCTTTACCAAAAGTAGTTTCACACAGATAACATACCCCTAACTGCCTATAACCAAAATCCACTCTGAACCAGGTTCCATTCCTCACTCCTCACCTGTACTCTGAACACATTTCCATGAGAAGAAGGGATTCCCACAGAAATAACCAGGTTAAGGAGCAAAATCAAAATTTGACAGCCTCATGAGACTTGCCAGAATATCACATCAGTGTTTAATGCTGAAATATCCATAGATAATGCCCCCGAATTGCCTTTTGTACTCATACAGAAATAGGATGGAAAATATGATGAAAACCCTTATATTTTTAGAGTGATGTTAACCATTTTCCTGTTCATTGTTACACTTAATAGCTTATGAATACTAATAAATCTGTACATTTTCCAACATTAGTGATAATGTTCAGTCATTTTCTGAGCAATAGAACTTACAATTTAAATCCTCAAGTAATGAATTCATAGCTATACAATCAGAAACGTATGGGAAGCAAATAACTACAACTGTTTATTAAGAAATTAGTTAAATTCCAACAGTGTCATAGAAAGATTCAATTAACATATTGCAGTTACCACATTAATCGTAACCACGACCTCATACACCCCAAAGTTGCACACCTAATTTCTGAGAAAGAAGGACATTAGAGTCACTTGTAAATTCTCATAATCAGTATATTTATAAGAAGCAGCAAGGATCTGTTCAATGAAATCCATCTGGATTGTCCTGTGAATCATTCATTGCTCTCATCTTGCTCTTATGACTAGCTTTGTCCCCCACATTTGTGGTTTTGGTCCTCTCACCCTTTAGAAGGTGACATCTGCATGTGTATCTTTTACAGATTTCTCTGCTAACCATGACAGGATTGAGTAACCTTTGGAAAAACCCTGGTAATACTTCATGTAATTCTGTAGCTTGTTGACCACTAACGTCCACCCTCCAAAGCCCTGGGGATTCACGATGCCACACTCTGCTGTCCATTTTAGTATGGCTTTGACATGTTTAAATGGTCACTGCAAATCAGATTTTCCTTGTTGGAAAAAGCATTAGTAATGAAAAGTGCCTGTTTTCATATATAGTCATCAAATACTTTTTCCCCACCATGGCTAAAATAACTTGGATTGCTCCATAGCATTGTCCATTTTGAACACAATTAAACTATGTTTTATCCAAATATGCACATTATTGCCATATGCTAATCTCTAGACCAGAACTTTTGGCAATGATGAAAATGTTCTTTTAACTGTCCGGTAGGGTAGTAGGGTCACAAAACGGAATTAAGCACTTAAAAAGCGGCTCATACAACTGAAACATTGAAGTCTTCATTTTACTTAATTTTCATTAATTTAAATTTCAATTTAAGAATCCACACATGACTAGCAGCTATATAGTTCAGACCTAGTTTGTGGTTTCTTTTAGGCTTTTCCCTTGTTCTTTTTATTTTTGAGATCGTGTCTGGTACATATAATAAACAGATTCCATGAATAACCTTTATTGAATTAGTGAGTGAATTGTGTACTTTGAGATTAGCTTCCAACTTCCTGAAAAACTGAAATAATAAGCACACAGAAACTAGGACAAAGCATTGAGCTCAAAACAGTGTTCAATAAGTAATAGCTACATGTATATTTTAGAGTAGCTTCTTGTAAAGTTGCTCCTGAATATGTTCTTTCACTCTGCAATGCAAACAGGGAAGTCTGAACAATAGATGAACCTCTGCAAACCAGACAATAGTACTTCAGCTTTGAATTTGAAAGAATTTGAGTTCATGGGCTGTTGATCCAAGAAAACAAAGGCAAATTGTTTGCGTCTGCTGGGCAACCTTTCAGGTCTCACCCAAGAAAACCTTTCAAAGTAGAAGAAACATGCAGAGACAGGTGTTATATTTTTTCACAGAAGTGACAACAGATACTATCTCATTGGGATGACTACTGGTCCTCTAAAGAAAATTGTACAGTACTTCAGCCCCTACTCAAGAGCATTTCTCATCACCTTGACACTAACATCAATTCTTGCTTTGTCTTCTGTCTTTCATGTGATAAAAATAATTGCAGAAAAGCAGATTTGTTATCTGAAGCTTTCATTTCTTTCTTTCCTTAAAGTACTAAAAAAAGTTGGCTCCTATCTTAGATTTCATGGGATTGAGTTTTCCTCATAAAATCTTAAATAGAAGAAATGAAAGAGCTCTGGAGAAGTTAACAGTGCTACATCAATGAAATGGATTAATAATTTAAATTATCTAAAAGTTCAGTTATTCTTTTATAAATTGTTGATATCATTGACCCTGTTATAGCTTCCATAGACTTGATCTAGAATCATTAACATTTAATAAAGGCATAATTGCTCGTGAAAATTTCCCAAAAGTTTAAGGAAACTGTTTCTTAAGCCAATTAGTAGGTAGGAACCCATTGATTGATTCTTAATCCAGACAAAATTGAACATATCCTGGGTTAAAACATGATTGTAACAAGAACCAGCTCCTTGCAAAGGTTCCTGACATTTGTAATTTCCCACTGTATTTGAATTAATTTGACACAGAAGCACAAACTCAGTCCCTGAGGTAGAATTAGCCACATTGATGGTTCTGGCAGAATCTGTGGGAGCTGAAACTGGTCACTAAAAGTCTCTTGATGTCTCAGTTTCTACCTGATTAAACTGTGGGACCATGATGAGCAAGAGCCCATGTATTAGTTTGCCAATGCTGCCATAACCAAACTACAGACTGGGTGGCTTAAACAAGCCTAGTTCTGAAGCCTAGGAGAATAAGATCAAGGTGTCAGCAAGTCTGGTTACTTCTGAGGCCTTTCTCCTGGGCTTGTAGATGGCTACCATCTTGCTGCTTCTTCATGCCATCTTTTCCCTGTGCATAGACATTTCTCATGTCTCTTTGTGTCCAAATTTCCTCTTAAAAGAACACCAGTCTGATTGCTTAGGGCCTACAGTAATGGCTTCATTTTAATGTGTTCACTTATTTAAAAGCCGTATTTTCAAATATAGTCATATTCTTAGGTTCTGGGGGTTAGGGCCTCAACATATGAATTTGTGGGGGGGGGGGGGAGGGCGGGTGACACAATTCAGCCCATAATAGCCCATCTTAGTTTCTCCTATGAGTTTAATGAGACTAGATTATGATCAGTTTGGGTGAGGTTATCTGGAAACCACCAAGGCAGGAGTGATTGGCCTTCTAACCATGTGTCCACATGACTTTCTTTATTATCTTCTGTGATACTGCCCAACTCACATGCTCTTTGGAATGTGGCCTCTTAAGTTAATTATTGAGAGAGGTCTGGGAAGTGAAAAAGAAAGAGAGAGAGATTCTAGCTATGATACTCATCTAGTCCCTCTTTACCAGAGAGCATCTATAACACAATAATAACTAATATTTGTAGATTACTGACTAAATGGCAGGCACTCTGCTAAGAGCTGTAGATATATTTACCCATTTACCCTTCATGAGGGCTCTCTCAGGTCACTTACAGTATTATCCTGATTTCAGGAATGAAGAAAGGAGGCACAGGGCTACTAAGTGGAAAAACTGGGATTTAAACCCAAGTAGGCTGAATTCACGGTGCAAATAGCACCGTGTGTTAAACAGCCAGAAAGTGACAGAACTAAGGAATCTTATGTCATTTCTTAGTTCTGTCACTTTCTGGCTTTTTTGCTCTTGTTAAAGTCCTATAACTTCTGAGTGCCTCCCTGCAACAGTGTCTGTTTTATACAGTTGTTGTAAAAGTAAGTGAGTTAATAATATTTAGGAAAATTCTTTGAAAATTACAAAACATGTTATAAATATTTGTTCTTATTTCTTTTCATTATTTTCAAATGGCCAACACAACTGAGCTAGCAGGTAGTGACATTTTTATTAGGAGACTTTTAAATTTACTCAGTGCTATCACTGAGAAACTAGTCATGATAGAGTTGACTGACATGCCCCATGTATATGGGAATGAATGACTATGATACAGAAGAAAATTCACATTCCGACTCATTCATTAATCATTTAAACATCTAGTCTATGTCCCCTGAAAACCTAACACCATAGAATGAAGTTCAAATAAAGATGTGATTAATTCAACATAATGATTATTATAATAGAGCCCTCTATAATATACACAGAAAAGAAGCAACTCATTTTCTTTGATGTTAAAGCGATGAGTAGTAAGGATATTTCTTACAATAGATGACATTTTTAGGATGAGAGAAATATCCTCAAAAGGGGAAAGGTGAGAGAGACATTTATATCGGCATAAAAGAGTGAAGCCTGTTTCTGAGCTAGCAAGCCCCTCACACAAATTCAACAGTAGGAGGGCTGGATAAGACCTGGTCAGGTGGGTGAGCTGGAGAATGGCTGATGTTAAAGCTGTAGTAGTTTTATAGAACTAGGACATGGATGCCATAATATTGAGGAGAAATATTACACTATAAGAATAGCAAACAACAGGTGCTCTGCTCACTGTTCTCTGTGTTTACAATCTAATGTCAGTATTTAAAAAACTCTCAAAATGTAAGATACTCAAAAGGGTGCATTAATATACTTTTGCAACAATTTAAATAAGCAACTAAGAGGTCCTGGAATTATGAAAATGGAAGTTTAAAATAGAAAACAATAAAGGGATTTCGAAGTGCTCTGAAATAAAAATAATGGAACTCGGTTAAAGAAGAGAAAAAGAAAGGGTGCCTGGGTGGCTCAGTTGGTTAAGCATCCCACTCTTGATTTCGGCTCAAGTGATGATCTTGTGGTCATGATTTCATGGTCATGAGATTTAGCCCCATGTTGGATTCCATGCTGAGTGTGGAGCTTAAGATTCTCTCTCTTCCTCTCCTTCTGGCCCTCCCTCATGTGCATGTGCTCATGCTCTCTCTTGGAAAAAAGAAAAGAAAAGAAAAGAAAAGAAAAGAAAAGAAAAGAAAAGAAAAGAAAAGAAAAGAAAAAGGAAAGGAATAACTATTAAATCAAGTCATATGAAATTGTTAGTTTTATATGTGAAACAGTTGAATATTTGTGTCAGTAAGTCTCAATCTATTATGACAATACTAGATTTCTAACTATTGGGTTAAGTGAATGTTTGATCCATTGACTATGAGAATATAGAGAGAAGAAGAATAAAGTTTGAAAAGTAATAAAAGAGAAATGGATACTGTATTGGAACTGAGGTTCCTGGGAATATTCACATAAGCAAATGGGCACACACACAGGTTCAGGCGCTCTCCAGGATGTCTTTGGAGGTTGATACCATAGGAGTTAACTAGCTCACTCAGGTAGAGTGTAAAGAAAAAAAAAAGAAAAGAAAATATCTGAGGTTGAAACTGTATGTTTGTACCTGAACACAAGTGTGGAAACATTTAAGTGGTAAACATGGGTATTATTGATGAAGTAGGAAGAGACTTCACTAAAAATACATTATAATGCAGGGCACCTAGGTGGCTCAGTTGGTTAAGCATCTGACTTTGGCTCAGGTCATGATCTCGCAGTTTGTGAGATCAAGCCCCACATCGGGCTCTGTGCTGACAGCTCAGAGCGTGGAATCTACTTCAGATTCCATGTTTCCATCTCTCTCTTCCCCTCCCCTGCCTGCACTCTGTCTCTCTCAAAAATAAACATTTATTAAAAAAAACACATTATAATGCAAATAATAAGAGAGACTGAGAACAGTCTGTAAGGTTAAGAGTTGAAAAGAGACACCTGGATGTCCCTCATTGACCCTTATAGAGCCAAAATATCCCTGCCAACAATTTCAAAGCAGACATGATTTCCATTCTGTAGTAAAAGTGTAAATTAGATCATTGGGAAAGGAGGAGTGGATCAAAGATCTACAAATGGACATTATTAGTGGAACAATTCCTTCAGGTGTCAAGCTGATGAGAGAGGATAAAGAGAGGGCAGTATGCACAGAGTGAGGCAGCACTTAAAGATTTGTTTGACTTTTGTCTTGTGTGTTTATTTTCAGTGAGAAAAATGTGTTTATAGATTGGAAGATCTAGGGAAGAGAGAATGACTGAAGATATGAGAGAAGAGGGGATTGTGAAGTCCCAGAGGAGGAGGGAGCGGCAACAGAAAATATCACCTCAAGTGGGTTAAAAGAATAAGGAGCTTTATGGGGGTGCTTGGATGACTCAGTTGGTTGAGGATCCAGCTTTGCCTCAGGTCATGATTTCATGGTTCGTGGGTTCAGGATCTGCACTGACAGCATGGAGCCTGCTTAGGACTCTCTCACTCTGTCTCTCTCTGCTCCTCCCCTGTTTGCACTCTCTCTTGCTCTCAAAAATAAATAAATAAACTTAAAAAAAAAGAATAAGGTGATTTATAACTACAAACCCAAACTCATAAATAACCAAGAACATTTTCTGTAACTCCAAAATGTTTATGCATGGTGGCTATACCTTAACACACAACTGTGAAATAGCCCAAGAGACTGTCCTTAACAAGTCTCTATATATTCTTTAAAAACAGTGCTGCATTTTTAAATTTGGTTAATTCTTTCTTGTAACTTTAATACTACTGGAAGTGTTCTGCTTTCCCACCCCCCTCCCTATCTTAAGTTAGTGAAGTGTGACTGAGATGAATAAAAATATGTTAAGGAAAAGTCAGTAGAAGAGTTTACATTTTTCAATCCATATTCAAGTATGATTTTTCACAGCAAAAGTATGTGCTCCCAAAGGCTGATAACATATTTTATCTTTAAAATTATTAGATCAAACATTTAGAGAATGAAAGTTGATAGTTTCTAAATGTTGTACAATATTATCTAAAATGAACATAAATTGCATGAACCTTCAAGTTTTCATCCATTATACAATGACCTTCGGAAATTACTTCTGCAGCAATAAAACTAAACATTCAAGGATGATGCATGTGCAGTGCATTAAGTTAGGAGTGTTTACATGGCACGCGCTGCAGAAGATAAATCGACAAATTTCCCAAAGTACCACACCATACCTACTTTTTTCCCATTTCACCTGAGTAAAAAGCAATAAAATATCTGTGTTAGAGGAAACTTTAAGTGCTATAGCTTATAATTTTTGTGTGCTCTGAGGTAAAAGAAGAAGGTAATGATAGCAGTGGCCAGAAATCTTGGGTCAAGAGAGAGCCTGGTAGTAAATAACCCCAAATCCTGCTGTGGCCTGTTTAAGACTTTTCAGTTTCCATACCCCATGATTGGTCTTGGTGTGATTCCAATCACCAGAACCCAGAAGGAAAAGGCAGCAGCTTTACACTTTACACTTGAAAAAAGTTCCATGATGCAAGTCTCTGGGAGTTAAAACTTTAATAAATAAGACAATCTATTATCTTACATAGATATTTTTCATATATTGTTTACTCTGCACCTCAAACTTTGCTTTACCTCTTCCCATTTACTCCTTCTTAGAGGAAAAGATGTTCATCCTGTTTGCCAAGGTAGACTTCTCCCCCTAGGCCCTTGAATACATTTTCCATTGTTTCTTTCAGATCCTTCCTACATTCACTATCTGATCTCTTTCTTGGAGTTTTAGTTTCTCTGTTCTGAATACAAATCCTCAGCCTATACAAATCCCAGGGCTACTTTCTACTGAAATCAAACCAAAACACAACAAATATGATTCAACAACATCATCCCTAGACTCTATCATTCCCACAAGTGATGTTTGTTCTCTTCATTTTGCTCTGAAACAAACCATAATGCTTTATTTTCCTTTTTTTCCTCCTCTTTTTTTTCTTTTACAAACCATGGTGTTTTAAAACAATAATTTATTACCACTCATGGTTTTGCTGGTTGATTCAGTTCTACTGGGCAATTTTCACTCAGGGTCTCTCATGCAGTTTTAGTCAGTGAGAGTTGGGGCTGGAATCATGAGAAGTCTTGACACACATTTCTAGTCTGGCATCTCTTCGTGAACATTCTTCTCATAGCTATCTAGGGTTTCCTTCACTTCCTTTCCTGCAGCAGGTCTTGTAAAAATCCTAAACTTTGGTTGCTGTCATATCCTCTCACTGTATCATCCACATACATGTAGCTAACAGTTCCTGAGAATTTATAATTTGTTATACACTATGGCAAGTACTTTTTGAACATAATCTCAAGTAAAATCTATAAACTAAATACAGTTCCTATTTATAATCTCTTTTTCAAACATGAACAATCAGGGTGGCTCAGTTGGTTTAGTGTCCAACTTTGGCTCAGGTCATTATCTCACGGTTAGTGGGTTCGAGTCTCATTGCCTGGTTCTGTGCTCACAGCTCTGAGCCTAGAGCTTGCTTCGGATTCTGTGTCTCCCTCTTCTCTGCCCCTCCCCAGCTCACACACTGTCTCTCTCTCAAAAATAAATAAACATTAAAAAAAATTTTAACATGAACAATCAGAACCTTAGAGATTTTAAGTTTCTTGTCCATGGTCACATAACTAGATATTATTTATTAGACTGGTTAGGAATTTAAGGCCACCCTATACTCTCCCATTTATTCTTTAATTCCTTACAGTGCACTTTTATTTTACCTGTTTCTTCTCTTCAAGATCAGCATTGCTTTGCTGTTTATCTAGACCAAATGGTTATTATCCCTTCCCTGATCAGCTGTGGGCTTTTGAATATGGTAACCATTCTATCTTCTTAGAATGCTTACCTCTTGGTCTCAATAGCATTTGATTTGGGATCATCTTTTGTATCTGTGATGATTCAATTTTCTTAATCTCATTAAAGTTCACAGTTCCATTAGCCATTTCTCTACTCATTTGACTCCTAATATTTTATATTTAGCGTTCACCTTTCTCCTAAACTCTAATTTCATGTTTCAAACTCTTCACTAGTTATTTCTATCCAAATGCTCTGCCATTATTTAAACTCAGCATGTACCTAAATTATTCTTTTTATTCTCAAGACTGCTATTGACCTTTTCTCAATATGACTTATTTCTGATAAAGGTCTCTATCACACTCTAAGTCACTAGCTCAAAATGTTGGTGGAATGAATACTTATTATTTTGTCTTGTGTCTTCTTCTTTTGGGAAACCCACCTTCACTGTCTCTCAGTCCAAAGGATTCAAAAGGGTTTGATCCAAACTCCAGCTCCTGTGGTGGGCATCTGACTTCAACTGAGCCATTGAGAATCATACCCTGCTATCTGCCTGCAACATACATAAAGATGGTCCCTTTTGATGAAGACTTTCTAGCTTCTAGGATAATGTGATCCTAGAGGCCAGAATCCATGTTCACCACCACAAATATGGAAGCTGCCTAAAGATGAAGCCAATAAGAGAAAGCAAATCTAAGAAACTGTTAAACACAGAACTTCTTGTTTCAAATGTAGAAACCAGTAAGTTCTCATTTTTGTTTAAACAATCTTGAGTTGCTTCCTGTCACTTGTAATCTACAGACTCTTGACTGATGCCACTGCCATTATATTTGACTCTTGTTCTCTTATGTAATTCTTGTTAATGCTATCCCTATAAAATTCTCTTCTGTGTTTTATCACAGCTACCACTCTAACTCAAACCATCATCATCTGTCATCTAGAGTAAAGAATAGCCACCCACTTGCTGTAGAACTTCACTGTTTCGATCAATCTTATTCACTGCTGCCAGGATGATCTTTTTAAATTACAGTTTTGATTTTGTCATACTTCTTGGTTTGTTATTCAAGACCATTCACAATCTATCTGTAGAGACCTCTCTCCCAATACCCTGAATCACGTAGCAGAATGCAGTGCTTAAGAGCAGACAATGGAGCCAGATACCCATGTTTAAATCCTGGATCTGCCACTTCTTAACTATATAAATTGATCAAGTTTCTCAACTTATTTATGCATCAGTTTCTCCATCTATAAAATGGAGATAATAGTGTCTACCTTATAGTATGAAAACTAAATATTAATGAAGCACTTGAAACATAATAGTTATTAATTTAAAAAGTAAAATGGTCAAGTGCTCAAGGAAAAGGATTTTATGCTTTCTTTTTTTCTTTTTTTTTTCTTTCTTTCTTTCTTTCTTTCTTTCTTTCTTTCTTTGTTTCTCTCTCTCTCTCTCTCTCTCTCTCTCTCTCTCTCTCTCTCTTTATATACCTTATGCCTAACACATTCTGACTTAGAGGTGGCCCCAATTAAAAGTTTAGTGAATGAAGGGTGCCTAAGTGGCTCAGTAGGTTAATCATCCGACTTCAGCCCAGGTCATGATCTCGCAGTCAGGGAGCCCTGTGCCGGGCTCTGTGCTGACAGCTCAGAATCTGGATCTTGCTTCAGATTCTGTGTCTCCCTCGCTCTCTGCCCCTCCCCCACTAATGCTCTCTCTCCCTCTCTCAAAAACATAACATTAAAAATTTTTTTTTAAAAGTTTACTGAATGAATGAATGAATGAAAGCAGTCTCTGCTCTCTTCAAACAATGCTTTCTGCTCCCCAAGAAGATCTAACTCTATGTTTATACTTCTGTGCCTTGGTGTCTATTGTTGACCTAGAAAATTCTCTCTCTCCAGTTATACATATATACGTATACGCTGTATTATATATATATATATATTATTCTTCCATACCTTATTCAAATGCTGTCGTCTTGAGTAACTGTGCTAAATTCCTCTTGCCAGATATAAATGCAACTCCTTCTTTAAAAAATCATTCTGATTTATCTAGACTTCTCTAATAGCACATATCTTTTTCTCTGCCTTGCATTAGAGTTATTTATGTATGTGCATTACCTTCTTTCTAAAGAATGATGATTATAGGAAGTGGAAGAAGGATTATCTTTGTAGTATCCCATAATACCTAACACACGGTCTTGCATGTTGTAGACATTCAATATTTATTTTTGTGTTACTATATATGACTATAATATATATGGATACAAGTGACTAATTGTTAGTAGAAATAAATAAGAATATGTCAATATTGAAGATCTAATTGAACTATGAGAAAGAAACATTACAATATTAGTGAACCAAATAGGCTAAAGACTTTAGATTTAACTAAACCAGATCAGAACCCACACATACTAGAAGCTGAAAATTTGGCTTTATCTGTTTGCTTGTATTGAAGAAAAGATATAGCCAACTTACTATAAGGAAATCAAATCAAGCATCATCATTTGAGGAAATGACTAATGTCATAATCAAAATGTACCTGATATATGAAAGCCAATAATTTGGACATTAAATGATGAAATGGGTACTGGGCCTGGCTGATCACTTGGAAACAGCCCAACAAGAATCCTCTTAGAATGCACACTTAAGGCCCCCATCTCAGGATCTCAATCATGGCTTGTATAAATATATAAATCTGAGTCTGTAACCCTAAATCTCAAGTTAGATGCAAAAAACGTAGCTGGTAGATTTAAAGAAGAAATAAAATAAATTTAACTCATAAAAATAGACAGTAGAATGGTGGTTGCCAGGAGTTGAGGGGTGAGGAAAATAGAAAGATAATGATGAAAGTGTACAAACTTTTAGTTATAAATTGAATAAGAGATGAGGATCTAATATATAAATTGGTGACTATATGTCTGTATGATATATAGTGTCATACAGTGACTGTATGTATAACTGAAATTTGCTTAAAAAGTGAAAAAGGTATGTGAGGTGATGGATGTGTCAATTATCTCAATGATGGGAATACTTTCAACAATGTATATGTGTCTCATTGTACACTTTAAATGTCTTACAATTTAATTGCCAATTAGACCTCAATAAAACTGGAAAAAGTTAAACATGGAAATAAGAACAGAGTTTAGATACAAATTTAAATCCACAGATTTAGCATTTGTACCCAATTTTGAGAGAAGAGTAGTGAACAGATCGTAATGGTTATATTTTTATTTGCTTAATTTTTAGGATGATTAAAGCATTAAGAGACTCTTATGCTAGAATTGTTAAGGCATTTCATTTTTTAAGTTTGTAATTAAAGTTTAAATGTTTGGTGAAATCTCATTAGCTACATGCACATTTTACTAGTTGTAGTAGTAGCATATTAATAATTAGAACATGTTAAAATAAATTGGAAATTAGGCAAAGTATAAACATTACTAAATATTCCTGTCTTTGTACTAAGGCCTTTTGAATATTAATGAATCTATACAAACTGAAGTATGAATTGTTCACTAATGAATCACAGCTCAAATACCTAATGCTAAACTGAATTAACACTATAGTGAAATATGAAGAAAATATAACTATTCCAACTAGTCCCTCTATTTGAAAAAGTTTGTTGAAAATTAGCAAGTGACCTAAATTCTTAGGAGGTGAATCTAAGTTGTATAATCACTGAAAAGAAAGTCGATAAGTAAACCGAATATTGATAAACTCACAGAAAGCCTCTAAGATATACTTTGCTATGACTGTATTAGTTTGCTGGGGCTGCCAAACTAATGACTTTTTTTTAACTTAATTGCTTCTTTAAAGATCCTATCTCCACATACAGTCACATTCTGAGGTACTGTGGGTTAGAACTTTAACATGAATTTTGTAGGGGGAACCAATACAGCCCATAAAGAAAAGACTCAAAGATATTTATTTTATTGGTGGAAAACCAATTAAAAATAATGCTCTGAAAATAGAAACCAGTTGGAAAGACGATTTCATACAACATTGAAAAAGAAATGGAACAGAATTGAGCCCAGAAACAAAGGGTCAATAATCTATGACAAAGGAGGCAGGAATATATAATCGGGAAAAGACAGCCTCTTCTATATAAATGGTGTTGGGAAAACCAACAGCTACATACCAAAGAAAGAAATTGAACTACTTTCTTATACCATACACAAAGATGAACTTAAAATAAATTAAAGACCTAAATGTAAGACCTGAAACCATAAAATCCTAAAAGAAAATATAGGCAGTAAGCTCTTGAACATTAGCCTTAGCAATATTTTTCTGGCTATGTCTCCCCAAGGAAGGGAAACAAAAGCAAAAAGCTTTTGCACAGTGAAGGAAACCACCAACAAAATGAAAAGGCAACCTCCTACATGAGAGACTATATTTGCAAAGGATATATCCAATAAGGGATTAATATCTAAAATATATAAAGATCTCATACAACTCAACACAAAAAGAAAACATAAAAAATATGATTAAAATGAATACACATTTTTCCTAAGAATGCATACAGATGGCCAACAGACACATGAAAAGATACTCAACATCACTAATCAGTAGGGAAATTCAAATCAAAACCACAATAAGATATCCTCTCACACCAGTCAGAATAGCTAGTATCAAAAAACAAAACAAAAACAAAAAACAAGAAATAACAAGTATTGATGAGAATGTGGAAAAAAAGGAGCCCTTGTGCACTGTTAGTGGGAATGTAAACTGGTGTGGTCACTCTAGAAAACAGTATGGAGGTTTCTTGAAAAAAACTAAAAACAGAGGTACCATATACGCCAGAATTCCACTTTTGGCTACTTACTAGAAGAAAACAAAAACACTAATTCTAAAAGATATGTGCACAGTTATGTTTACTGCAGCGTTATTTGCAATAGCCAAGATCTAGAAGCAACATAGGTGTCCTCCGTAGATGGATGTATAAGGATGTGATATATACACACGATGGAACGTTAGCCATAAAAAAGGATGAGCTTGGGGCGCCTGGGTGGCTCAGTCGGTTGAGCTTCCGGCTTCGGCTCAGGTCATGATCTCGCAGTTCGTGGGTTTGAGCCCCACGTCAGGCTCTGTGCTGACGGCTAGCTTAGAGCCTGGAGCCTGTCTTCAGATTCTGTGTCTCCCTCTCTCTCTGACCCTCCCCTGCTCATACTGTCTCTCTCTCTCTCTCCCAAAAATAAATAAAATATTTAAAAAAAAAAAAAAGGATGAGCTCTTACCATTTGCGAGGACACGAATGGACCTTGAAGGTATTATATTAAGTGAAATAAGTCAGAGAAAGACAAATTCCATATGATTTCACTTATATATGCAATCTTAAAACAACAACAATAACACACAAATAACAAAAACAACAGAGAAAAACACTCATAACTATAGAGAACAAACTAGTGGTTGCCAGAGGGGAAGTTGGTGGAGGGATGGGAAAAAGAGGTGAAGAAGATTAAGAGCACAAACTTCCAGTTTTAAAAATGAATAAGAAAAAAAAAAAGAACGAGGCATGAGGATGAAATGTATAGCATAGGAAACATAGTCAATAATATTGTAACAATTTTGTATGGGGACAGATGAAAACAACACGTCGTGGTGACATTTCATAATATCCATTAATGTCATAATTGTCAAAACATTATGTTATACACCTGAAACTAGTATTATATATCAATTATACTTCAATAAAAAATAAATTGAATTAAATTTAAAAAAGAAAGCCCAACCCTTAAGTGTATCTATTCACAACAGTCATGCAAAGATGGGGAAGTAAAATGATTTATAAATACCCAGATAAGTAAACTCTGAACTTTATATTCACACTGTACTACAAATACAACCAAGATTGTTCCATCTACCCTGTAAACACCACATAAAACAGTATTATTAGTAAGATAGTAACCTGGATCAGTCATAGGCAAAATTGTAAAATATAAAAATGTACTTTCAATAATTTTTTACTTCCCATTTATAAAGACTTCATAAGCAAGAGATTAAGACTACCGTATTTGATCATTTGCTTTCCTACAAAATGTTCTCAGGGTGCCTGGGTGGCATCCTACTTTGGCTCCGGTCATGATCTTATAGTTCTGAGCCCTGCTTCTGGCGGACCTCTGCACTCTCTCCCCCTCTCTCTCTCTCTGCACCTCCTGGGATTCTCTCCCTCTTTCTCTGCCCCTTGCTCACTTGCTCTGTCTCTCTCTTTCTCTCTCTCTCTCTCTCACAAGAAAACAAACAAACTTTCTCAATTTACACTCATATATCACTTTTAGGGATAAAATTGGCACCATATCTCTGGAAGGACTTAGTCATATTTATGAAAATCAGTTTTGATTTGATTGCCTGATTTTCTTCTTATTGTGGTAAAGTTCACAGAACATAAAATATACACTTGAACTACTTTAAAATTACACTTCTGTAGCATTTCACACATTTACAATGTTGCACAACCACCTCCACTACCTAGTTCCAGAACTTTTTCATCACTTGTAGGATTTTTTTTAAATGTAAAAACTTTCTTGTTATACCATATACCTAGAGAGAGAGAAAGCGAAATAGCAGGGTTTCTTAGAGTCCTTATATGTAAAGTTCATAAGAAAGGCACTAAAAATGTCTTAACATTAACAGATAAAATGGATAAAGAACAGTATTGTGTTGCTATTTCACTATACTTCAATACAGAAGTTGAGTTCATGTCAGTGACTGAGAATCATTTAAGAAATAGAACACAAGATTTTGTAAGGGAATTAGTGAAAGGCCCTATAAACAGAATATGTTAAGTTCCATAAATAAGAGTTTCATCATTGGTATTCAAATTCAACAATGAAAAGTGAAAAAAATTAAAATTTCTGAGGCCTGCTATGTTCTAATTATTTGTGACAGGTTTCCCGATACATTGTCTAGTCAAATCTGCATAATAAACATGTAATATACATATTATAAAAAGACTTTTATAGATGAAGAAACAGTCTTTCATGAGACTAAGTCATTTGTCAAAAGTGATAGTCAATAATGATGGAGCTGGAAGTCAAACCTAATTCTCTCGTTGCAAATTCAAGGCTCTTTTCACTCTACCACACATGAAATATAATACTGATCTGAGACTAAGTTTGTTTTCAGATGAAAAAGTCATACATACATATTACATCCTATTCCAAAACCATCAAGAGGAGTTAATATAGACTGGATCTAAGCAATTTCCCCAAGAAGAAAAATATTGTAAAAGTAAAACCCAGCAAATCACATTAAACATTCTTCTTCCACTTTTTCAAGTATTCTGTTAGGGGTGATGCTTACCTTTCTTTTCTATGATGTTCATGGCATAGGGGAGAACCTTTTGAAAACTTATATTTATATATTGATATCTTTCTTTCTTTCTTCTTATTATTTTTTTTTAAGTAGGCTTCACATCCAGTGTGGAGCCCAGCACAGGGCTTGAGCTCACAACCCTGAGATCAAGAGTCAGAAGCTTAGTCAACTGAGTCACTCAGGTACCCCAGTATCTTTATTCCTAAGAGGGGAAATCCTTCTTATAACTATATCTCAATCTTTTTTCCCCTATATTATGACAGTGTAAATTTAGTGTCTTCACTTAAAATGACATTAAAAGTTATTTTTAAGATTCTTAATATGTTTTCACATACAAAACAGTAAAGTTCCATAGTTATGACATAAATTCAAGTAGATTTTTAGAATTATTTCAACTCACCTCTATACAGTGCAAAAATATATTAGAAAAACTGATTAACAGTTAATCCAGACAAATTTATCAGTAGTTAATTAATAATGAATTAGGAAGGTATTTTTTTTTCTTAATTTATTTTTATTTTTTTGAGAAAGAGACAGAACATGAATGGGGGAGGGGCAGAGAGAGAATATCTGAAGCAGGTTCCAGCCTCTATGCTGTCAGCACAGACCCCGGCATGGGGCTCGAACTCACAGACCAAACTGTGAGATCATGACCTGAGCCAAAGTCAAACACTTAACTTACTGAGCCACCCAGGCGCCCCTGGGAAGGTATTCTGTAACTCTGATATGTCTTAGAGAATAAGCCTCAGTAATTCTAAGGAGATTAAAAAATACTTATATTTAAATTAACCTGAGGTATTTTTCTCTCCGTATAATCAATCAAGATATACTACATTATTGAAGATTATATATCAGAAAATTACATTTTAAAGAGTGCTCCAAGTGTCAACCTGTCATATATAGCAAAATCACATACATATGTGACAGCTAGGATAGTTTTAGGTAGAAAGTCATGCTTCTCAACCAATGAAATAGATGTGCTTATAAAAACTGAGATAAGATGTTATTTCATGAAAAGACAAATTTCTAGTTTGAAGTAGGATAGAGTAAAAGAGAAGTTACTAAGAAAAGTGAAAAAGGCAAGATACTATAGTTCCTAACTACTATGTTATTTAAAAGTCCTAAATCCTATTTCCAGTGGGATAATGAAGCTCTGATGTGCAGATTCCTGATTTCAGAACTAAAATTTTGACACTATTGACATACTAAACTAGTCATTAAAAACTGACTTTGAAATTATGTATATTCATTTATCTCAGAGAAGAAATGTCATTTTTAAAATGTTTGAATGTGATACTTTCAGTATAAATTCTCTGCTATTTTAATTAATAGCAAGTAGAAGAAATTCATTACTATCAGTTCATTATAAGATCCACAGAATATTCAAATAAGTCAAATAGAATTGAATGTAAAGCATCCTACGTTTCTCAGATCACAGCTCTACCTTTTTTACCTTAAAAAAATCAAGTCCAGGGGCGCCTGGGTGGCTCAGTCGGTTAAGCGGCCGACTTCAGCTTCAGCTCAGGTCATGATCTCACAGTTCATGGGTTCAAGCCCCACGTCAGGCTCTGTGCTGACAGCTCAGAGCCTGAAGCCTGTTTCAGATACTGTGTCTCCCTCTCTCTCTGCCCCTCCCCTGCTCACACTCTGTGTCTCTCAATCTCAAAAATAAATAAACATTAAAAAAATTAAAAAAATCAAGTCCTGAAGATGTAGATAAACCTCAATATTATAAAGTTAAACAAGAAAGAAAGAAAAAGGAAAAAAAAAGAAGCTAGCAAGCTTACATTTATTCATACTTGAAAGCCAATCCATCAATTTTGCTACCTTTTATAGAATTCATAAATAGTTGTTTTCATATATATCATAATGTTCCAGGGAACACATTTTCTCAAACCACAACTCTCATGAAATTTAGATGTGAAGAAAACGTGGGTTAATTTTCTTTCCTTCCCTTTTTTTAATGGCATCTAATTTCAGCCACAGACTAACTTGATATAAATGAAAAAATATTTATGTAAAAAAAACAAGTGAAAGCTTTAGCTCCTTGATATCTATAATGTACATGTTCTTTTGATGATCTAAAATAATGTTATAGTATATACTACTGGAGAATATATTTAGAGTTGCTAATCATTAGTGACTAGAAATTGAAGAGTTTATGAATATTATTTGGACTAAGACAAAAATAAGGAAACAGGGATAGTTCTACTAGAGGTTATGTTTTTTGAGCTAGTATTTTAAATCAGAAATGTTCTTAACAAACACCCAGCCTAAAGTTTCTCATTTTAAAGGTGAAGAGATTGAATGTCTGAAAAATTACACTTAAATATATGTAGCCAGTTAATAGCAATAATCAGAAATTGATTTCAAATTATTGAATACTCAAATCTATTTTCTCCTTTCTAGAATAAAGAATTCCAGAAACCGGAGATCCTTTTTAGGATCCTGACATAAAGTCAGGGAAACAAAGTCATGGTAAAACTGTTTTTTTTTTTCATCTCCACTTTATCATGCTTTTAGCCTGTGTTTGTCACTATAATTCTAGCAGACTTGAAATAAAAAGGAGTATATAAATTTTCACGTTCTTGATATTTCCAAGTCCCTAGCATCTAGCAAATCTAGGCCAAAAATTTCAAAAGAATGATGATGTTTGTAAGAGATGTAAATTGTGGAAACTATGATAGATTGCCAGCTTATGATAAAATTTCCTATTTAAGCAGCAGTCTCAAATAAATGCTAAGAAAGGTCAATTGTTTGAAAAGTATGTCCCTCCTACCACATTATAAATATCATATGCACACTAATATCATGTGCACACATTAATTGAATGCTTTCTGTGTGAGAGGCACTATACTTAGTGCTAAACGTGGCTTATACTCAGACTGTCTGATTCTAGGATCTATGGTTGTAATACTTATTTATATCACAAATGCACTTTAAAATATAAGATTATACTTTCTAATTAGCATTTTGAGCACCATCTTTATAATATAATAAATAGCTATTTCCACAAAATCCATTTAAAGGAAAAAAAGAAAACACTATGAGACTTGGGAATTTAGAAAAAACATTTAAATAAATTATCCATTAGCAGTCATTTTATCTAACCATAAAATTTAATGGCCATTGTCTATCCTGAAACTATTTCACAAGCATCTATAATTTGTAAACAAATAACAAACTTCCAAAGATGATTCTGAAAAGGAATTTGATGCAAATGACTGAAAATCAATACAAGTGAAGAAAAGACTGTGGAAGATTTTTCACCCTTAGTAAGCATCAAACTATTACAAATTTTGTAGAAAGTAAATTCTGCAA
This sequence comes from Cryptoprocta ferox, assembly GCA_028646485.1. Lineage (NCBI taxonomy): Eukaryota > Metazoa > Chordata > Mammalia > Carnivora > Eupleridae > Cryptoprocta > Cryptoprocta ferox. Next base: position 85,792,380 of record CM053573.1, read on the forward strand.
ATGCACAAAATTCCTAAGGATAAAAATTATATTAGGAAGAGTTTCATTCATCTGTTCGCCAGATATTTATTGTGTGCCTGCTCTGTGTAAGCAAGTATTTAATATAATAATTATGAATAGGACTCTGAAAACAAACTATCTGGCTTGCCCCCTATTTATATGGGCTGTGTGATCTTGAGCTGATTACCTAAATTTTGAGCTTTAAACTTCTCATGTATAAAGCAAAGTTATAATAATATTTTCCTTACAGAGTTGAGGGAAGGAATAATTTATGTAAGTCATAAAAAGTACTTACCTGTGTATTTGGCATATATTAAGTGTTCAATAAGTATTTTTAGATATTCACCTAAAGGCACTGTGAAATGGGAAATTCAAAGATGAAACTGGCACGTATCCAATTTGAAAGGAAATTAAGTTAATTTTAAAATTAAGAAAACTTCATGGACATGATTATGTAGAAAAATATATGGATAGAGAAAATATCAAAAATGGAAAAATACAAATGTTTGTTGTAACTTCTTAAGAAAATGATATAAATTAAAAGATATAATAAATCACAAGTATCAATAACATAATACAGGTTTTAAAGTTGCCAGAACCTTAATCAGCTATAATTTCAAAAGACCTTTAATCTGTAGTTTCAGACAAATCATGGTTTCTGGTGTGATCTAGTTTGCTGTCATCTATTTATTTTGGGATTTAATCTTGGTTTTATTTTTTAAAATGTATTTATTATTTATTTGCATTATGTCATATTAATGACTATGACATAAGCTTCCTAAGGGTGGAAATTGGTGTCAAATATGTTTTGCCCCATTACAATAGATGTCACTTAAATAAAGGGAGGAATGGATTAGGCTAAATCATTTACAGAGAGAAGTTGATGAGTCAGAAGTTAAATATATAATTGGGAGATATAATATCTATTACATCTAATATCGTATAATATCAATTTACAATATCAATTACATGTAATATAAATTCAGTACCCTGAATGACAAATTTGGGTGACTAAAAGTAACATAAAACAATTTGCTGCAAAAATATGGCAGGCTAAACACATTTTTGTCTCTTATCCCTCCTGTGACACAACTAAAATAAAAAAGAAATAATAAAAACTATTAAGGATTTTAAAAGACACAGAGATAACAGAAAGGAGACATTAACAGAAGATATAAAAAGTAGGAAAATGAGTAGTCAATAATTTAACTGGGGAAACAAAATGACAACAAAGTGCATTTTGAGATACATACATGCAGAGAGATTCAATTAACCAAACAGAAACACAGATGCACGCAGGAAGTGAATTCTGGTATAGCACAGGCTGAAACTGAGGCATGTTTTGGAAAATGGGAATATGCTGAAGGTCTGTACATGAAAAGTCTCTGCTCATGCTACTCTTAGTCTCCTCCCATACTGAAAATGTCAACATTTAGGCTCCCATCTTTCAGGCAGAAGGCTAGATGTTTGCTCTCTAGAGGAATGGAGCACATGTAATGTTTTGGCACTCATAGGTACCAGGCACAGTGCAGAATGGGGTGAGTCTCTGTCTTAAGTTTTAAGGATAAAAATTTCCAGACACATGAGGAAAAATTGAAGCATGATAAAGAAAGATTGACATAAACAGGAAAAAAAAAGGAACTGCAGAAAACACCAATACTGTATGGACCAGAAGACATTATCAAAAAAGCTAATCTTTATCTTTAGACAGATCAAAGAACAACAACTAAAAAAATCAACTGTCTCTGATTTAAAAGAGAGAAGAGAGACGGAGAGAGAGAGAGAGAGAGAGAGAGAGAGAGAGAGACAGAGGAGAGTACACTCTGAAAAAGAAACAATCAGAAGAAATCAATATAAAAAGTTTCAAAAGTTCTTAAAGAGAGGTTATCTCCCAGAAATTAGATTTTTTAAATAAATGACATAGAGATGGTAAATATGAACAAAATAAAATGAGAATGAGAGAAACATCCCAGGTCTCTCAGAGGCAACCAGGAGAGGTTTCAGATAAAAAGAATAAAGGAAATAGAAAAAAGCATCAAAATTTATACAGAAATTCATCAGAAATGAAGGACATGCCTAAAAGGGCATAGCAATTGTCCCATCCAGTATTTGCAGAAGTAATCGTCATGAAGCAATACTTAATTTAAGAACATCAGGGATGGGGTGCCTGTGTGGCTTCATCAGTTAAGTGTCCGACTCTTGATTTCAGCTCATTATCCCAGGGTGTTGGGATCAAGCCCCACATCAGGCTCCATGCTCAGCATGGCGCTTCAGATTCTCTCTCTCTCTCTCCCTCCGCCCCTCCTTCCCATTCACTCTCTCTCTCAAAAAAACAAAACAAACAAACAAACAAAAACCCACCAGGGGCAAACATGCTACAAGATATCAAAAGAAAAAAAATCATATTTAATAGAAAAACAATCAGAATGACCCCGTATTCTAAACAGCATCACTAAAATCCAAAAGATAATGAAAAAAAGTCTTCAAAATTTTGACTGAATATAATTTTCAGGCTAGATTGTATATAAAATCTAACTAATAATTACAGTTAGGAAAATAATGTTTAGGCATTCAAGAATTCATTAAATTTATCATATACACTTCGTTTCTTTTGAAGCTACTCTTAGATGTGTTCCATTAAGATACAGAAATAAACTAAGATTTAAAAAGATATGATATTGCTTGTACAGAGGATCTATTACAGAAGAACAGCAATAAAAAATCTCAAGATGAGACTATGGAGCAGGCTCAGTCAGCAATTGTTCCCGATTGAAGTAGAATGACAGAAGACTTCACGAGATAAAATATTGCAAATCTTGACAAAATAAAGACTTCAGAAAAATAAGCTATACATTTCCAGCAATAATATTTGTGGCACATGAAAAGCCTCCTGCCATGGAAAAGGCAGATCAACAAAAAGGAATCTATTACACTTACTGACCTCAAAAATTCTAAGGTGAGAAGAAACCACAGATGTATGTATGAAGCTCTGTGACACTGACAACAAGGGCCAGTAGATGATAGGTCCATGGTACTCAAGGAGGGATTCTAGTCATTAAATATTGTCATGTGGGTATGGCTGAATGGGCTTAGTCCCACGTCCCTGCTCTCAGTAATATCAATTTGGAACATCCTTCCTATGTGGTTTTTCTATGGTGAAAAAGTATTCTTGGAGTTGGAATATACTTAAACCTATGTTGTATTTGGAGTCAATGCCGGTACCTAGAAATAAAGAAACTGACCTTCCATTCACCTCTGGCCTGTGTGTGATCACCTAGCTATTGGAATTCAGTCTCACTAAGAAGCAGAGTCAAAGAAGGAATTTTTAATTTCCCTGATCTTCTAAGCTACAGGCTTATTTTAAAAGCTTACAATGTATTAAATGCCTAAAAATGAAAGGGCAGAGTTACTCTACCATTCTAATGCTAGAAATCAGCTGATAGATGTAGAAAGACACATACATAGGATGTTTATTGCCAATAGAAAGAATTAAAATGGTTTAAATACTCTAAAATATGTATATGTACCAATTACAGAATGCAAATTAATAACATGGGAAAATATTTAATATAGTAAGTAAAAAAATAGGTTATTAAATACCAAGTATAGTATGTAATAGATTTATGAAAATAATATATATACATATACATATTTGGACTAAACAGGATAATATCCAAAGTAATGGAATTATAACTTTTATTTTTTTGTGAGTTTCTATGCATTTTTAACTTTGTCTGTAAGAAGTATATTCTACTTTTGACAAAACTTTTTAAAAGTATTTTATGTTATGTAAAAAAGAGAGGAAGAAATAATACCAAAACATCCATCTAGCTAATCCTACTTACTTTAAAAATTTACATCTGAGCTTCCTAGCTCCTAGGAAAATGAGGAAAACTTAATAGATTGTACAATTTTCACTGTGTGTGTATTTATCTATTTAGTGTTTATCTGTCTTCATCACAAATAATTTGCAATTTTTGACAATAAGTTGTCATGGAGCTTCCAATAAAAGATGCAAAGCAACATAATGACAATGTCTGTACTAGTAGATTGAAAAACAATTGCTTTGATATAGCAGTGACTATTACATATATTGGTCATTGAGAAAAGACACAGATATAATGTTTTCTAAGGGAAATGCTGCAGAGAGCAAAGTTAAGTGTCCTGTGTTCTCTCTTGGTTAAGCTATGCAGCTTTCATGGGTATAATGTTTAAATTGATTATTTTAATAATAAATAAAAAAATAAAATAAAATAATAAATGCTATAGAGGGTAAAATTAAATCGTTAAGCTGCTTTGGTTTCTTGTGAGGTGGCATAATGTGAGAATTGAGCTTGATGGTCTTGAGCAGTAAATGGTCAACATGTCTCATAGACAAATGTTTCACCTAGTATGTTTCTCTAAGGGTGGATTATGTTCTGATAACATTAGATGATCTCTGTTTTGTTAGATTTCTGACTACTTTAATCTTGTTTTTAAGGGAAATTGAATCCAAATAATACAAATGGAAGGCTGCTAGAAAGAACAGCTCTTCTTTTTTAAATATTTTAATAAAATGAAAATAGCTTCATTGTGTTTTCTGATTATAAAATTAATGTCTTTACCTCTAAAACTGAAAAAATAGAGGAAAGACTGAAATAGGAAGTAAATCATTAATAATCCCACGGACCTATTGTTATCATTTAAGTGCACACAACATTTAGATATTGACATTTCTAAATGTAAATACACATAAATATGCATATGATTATAAACATATGCAAAATGTATATGTGTATAAGTTATATATGTTAACATATGCACATAAAAAAGGATATCAATGTTATAAAATGATTACTTTAAAAGTATATTATTATTTTCCATCAAAACAATATTATATCTACAACATATTTAGTGGTTAGAAGAGCAAGAATATGTTTTCAAAGAAAGACTCATATGTGCAAGATACTAGTCATGTAGATGAAAAGTTGATGTTTAATTATGAAAATAAGGAAGAGTAGATGGTTTTCTTACTACACCCTAATTCCTTTCAAAGGCTTTATTTAAAAGTAGTGGAATATCATTTAATACATCAATATACTTATATGTATACATATCCACTCAGATATTTATGTATGATGAGCATATATAATTTACAGCTGTGTATGAATATGTGTGTATATTCATATGTGTGATTTTACAATCACATTCATATTTAAATTTGTGTGGCCATTCTTTGAATGCTTAGAATTATTATGGTAACACAGGCAGTACACAGGCTTCCCTCAGAATATTGCTTCCCTGCCAAAGGAACTGGTATGTTTGCACAACTATCAAACATTTACAATCATTGTTCATTACATAGGTATCATTTTTCCGTTTGAATGGCATTTACCATCTTACCTGATCAGCATTTTATACTCCATATGTCTTAATGTTCTTTTCTTTCTAAGACACTTTAAGGACAATGATAAAAAGTGAGAAAGCAGATAAAAAGCACCCTGTTTCTCAAAGCTGCAAATTCAACTTCAAGGGCTTCATTTTAGCACATTTCAGAGCTGCCTGATTGACTATTCCATATACTAAAGAATGAGTGGCAATTGAGGCCAATCATGCTGAACTAAAAGGAGTTGTGGAAGCAAAAACTTTTGATGTAGAGTTCAACTGTAGGAGATAAACAGTATTATTCTACACTAAGAGATGGAATTTTCTCATCTCAAAGCTCAAAGGAAAATTTTACTCTGGAAATTCTTTTAAAAAATTCATGTTATACTGTCTGCATTAAACAAGTTATGTTAAATCTGATACCTGAATTTCTGTAACTATTACATAGCTTTATCAGAGGTCCAAATATAATCTTGTATGATGAACCTATTCTAAGTAATGGGTAACTTTGCTGAGATCAGAAAACACCAAAGACCTCATTTCTGAGTTTTTTGGTAGTATATTCATTTGCAAATTATTTTGATTATGTTGTTTATAGTCAAGGTAATTTCTAACCATTTTCAATATTATGGCACATGTTAAAGAAGTGACATTTGGATCACTACTGTAAATGGTGGTTGCCTACAGCTGGAGACTAGACTATAGATACTGACAGCAGGAGGCTCTCCCTGACTACTCAGGTAATCCATGTACGGCATAGCAGATGGCATGGCCCAATACGCAGGAAATTTTGCTCTCGAAGGATCTTTATACTGCAGTAAGCTTAGAGTGCATTGTCTACAGCTAATCAGTATAATGGTCAAGTGAAAAATAATTCTGTAATTCAGCAAAGCAAATTTCATAGAAATGTAATAATAAAATAACCAAAAATATACATTTGGAATACATTTTATTTTTTATTAATTTGTTTATTTATTATTTTTGAGAGAAAGAGAGAGAGCGAGCAAGTGGAGGAGGGGCAAAGAGAGGGAGAGCGAATCCCAAGCAGGCTCCACACTGTCAGTGCAGAGCCTGACACGTGGCTTGATCCCATGAACCGGCGAGATCATGACCTGAGCTGAAATCAAGTCAGACACTTAATCTACTGAGCCACCCAGGTGCCCCTGGAATGAGTTTTAAACATCAGACAGTGAAAAAGGGTTTACAAAGCTAGCCCTAGGTTAGAACCTTACAAAGGAAAAAGTTAGAAAGCTCAACCGCCTAAATTTTTAAAACTTATGTATTTCAAATGAAGAAAAAAAGTAACATGCAAACAAGATAAAAGTTTAATAAGCTTTATATATAAACATATAAGACAAACACATTAAAAGCAAAATGGGGAAACAAAGTTTGCTAAAGATGAAATACAAGCAAGATATAAAGAAAATGAGAGCAACTTCAAATTAACTAATGATCAAAGAGGGGGATATAGAATAATGAGATTCTGCATACTATCAATTGATCAAATAGGATAACCCTGAATTTGATCAAAGGTTTTGGGTAACATAACTCTCATATTTTATTGGTAAAATTATAAATTATTATGTCTTTCAGGAAGACAGTATATATCAAAAGTCTTAAGTAACTACATACCCTTTACTAGCCATTCTTCTTATAAGAAGTTTGCTCTGGGGTGTAGATGACATATATAGTGATTTATACATAAGAATGTTTATAAAAATAAAATTAGAAACAAGTAAAATATATAAAAATAGAAAATTGCTTAAGTAATACATTATATACCTATAGGCTAGGATCCAGTTCAATTATTAAAAATGATCATAAACGAATTGTATTAGTGAAAGTTTAAATATTTAAAACTAAAGAGATATATTTATATGCTAATGTATTATATAATATAGAAAGATGTCAATATAAATACAAAGAGATACAGCAATCTTAATAAATAATCTAAAAGTTTATACAGTAATATTTTAATAGCAATTTGGTCGGTAGAATTATTTCTTCACTACATTTATTTGAGTTCCTAATGCATATTTTTAACAAGTATTTCTTACGTAAAATAATTAAACTAACAGATAAAGCCTTTTCTTTCCTCTTGAGTAGTACATGGTGGCAGATTAGCAAATGACATTTTTTATTGGCTCCTGGACATCATCGATGACATGTTTTTTTAATTGCCATAGAACTTATGGTTTGGTCATGACTTAATGAAGCACAACCAAAATCAGATTTTGATTAGCCAGAGTCTGTAATTAACTATGATTATTTCTGACATGTTCTGATAAGCCAGAGGCAATTTCTGAATCTATAATATCACAAAGTCATAATTGAAATTTGTAACAATTCAATTCAGTATTTATTGAGCATGTATTACATATGAGGTATTGTGTTGTCTATTATGGGGCTGAATGAAGAAAAACACATGGTCCCTAGCCTCAGGACATTTATAGACTGGCAGAAGAAATACTACACGCATCACAAGGCAGACTGTGATCAATGCTACATCAGAGTTTCCAATAAAATGAGTTTAGAGAAACGAGAGATAATTTTCTGAAATGACCTTCAAGAATCATAAAACTAAATTATTGTCAGTAATTTATACTTACTAAGGCAAGAGATAATACTTAGTCATTTTAGGAACTCTGCAACAAAATGGGTATGTATTAGAGGATTTTGTGTTTACTTTCAATTATTCAGAAAATTAAATTACCACTTCATACTCCAAAATTCCAGCTAATTAAGGTTTTATTTCTAAGGGTATAGGGAAATATTTTCTCCATCATTAGGCTTAATTTTATTATTCTTAATTTCATCTCATTATCTAGAGCAAGATGAGTTAATTACATCCTTTATGGTTGCTTCTATTACATTTAGACAAAAATGTTTTCCAATAGTTTGATTTTGTCATTTTCTTTCTGTATCAAAAATAAAATTGTCTGTCACATAATGGGATTGTCAATAATTTCCTTCAATGTTCCTTTGTCCACACATATCACCCATATCAGAGGAGAAAATTTTGTGTCCCCACCTTTTGGCAAGTCCAAGTAAAAGAACTGGAATAGTGTAATTATGGGGTGACTCAAGCCTCTTCTTTCCAATTAAAACCAATTTTTTATTTAGAGTGTATATGAGAGAGAGAGAGAGAGAATTAGATCGGTGAGATACTTCTGTGAATAGGTAAGTTTTCTCCTTGAAAACAGAAAAATAAATTTGTAATGTGGCAAAGAATATAATAGCTAAAACACTGATAGGAAAAACACAACAAAACATTATTCTGACAGAGTATATCAATGTTTCTTTTCAATTACTGTTAGTAGTTTTTATATAAAAAGTTCACATCATTTGGATATAGGTTTGTTTCAAGTGTGCATCTCTTACTATTGCAACTTTATGAGGGTTAAGAGCCAAAGACATGCAATTGGTAATATTTCTTCATTGTATGAGTGTGCTAAAAGCAGGATATTTTCAATAAGTCTGAAATCTTAGAAGCAGTAGGACTTTCAGAATTACCAACTTCTTACGCAATGCAAAAATATCTCCTACCACCATTTTCTTGGATGATATTAAATACTTTGATAAATTTTGGATCAGGATATGAAGTTTAACATTTTCAGAGTGTTTAAAGAAATTAATGGGAAGAATTCTGTTATTCATCAGGACAAATTCTGAGTTCCATATGAATGATCCTTTTTCAGGTATCCTTCTCATTATGTAAGAGATAATATTTGTTCTATTTCCAGTTTAAAAATCCTTCTACTTTGAGAAGGCAATATAAACAAAAAGACTATGGAATAGCTTTACTCCAATCATCTTCCTAGACTATTACATGCCTATTATAGAGAGATTATTTTTCCTCTTAATGAACCATAAGGTAGAATTGTTTCCTCTGTGGCTTTTCGACCATTTTTCTAGCAAGTAGACAATGGTAGTGTACATAATCACTAGTATTTCAGACAGAAATTGGTGTGGAGCACTAGCAGGTAGCAGTTTCTTTAGATACTCCTAAATCCTGGTTGGAGAGGACCATACTTTATCAAATGTATTGTCAAGACAGAATTCTTACATTTAAGAATAGGCTTCTATTTCAGAAATTTCAAAATAATGCCTACAACCTTGTGTTAACTTTTAGGTTACTATTTATGCTCTTATAAATTGATACCTTCAGGAAAAAAACTCTTCACATTCCAAAGCAGGAGTCAGCAAACTACAGCCAGCAAGCCAAATAGCCTACCACCAATTTTTGTAAATAAAGTTTATTTTGAACACAGCCATATCCATTCTTTTATTATTGGCTATGGCTGCTTTCTTGGCAATATACAATAGAGTGACAAAGACCATAAGGCCCACAAAGCCTAAAATATTTACTATGTGACCCGTCAGAGAAAGTTTTCTGGTTCCTGCTCCACAGTGAGACTATTATTAAAATCCATGTAGGAAACTTGCATAAAGCTCTTTTTGCTTTTTTTCTCACTCAAGATGTACACACACATACACACACACACACACACACACACACACATATTTGAGTGTACATATATAAAATAGTAATGTATGTTTGTTTGTATATGTATGTATATAACTTTTTAAGAACTGACTGCCTAAGCTAAAATGAGTATAGTTTATCAAACTGTGATATATAGTATTATAAGTCAAGGACTATTTTGTTAAATTGTTGATTACTAAAGAATCTCTAAAAAGCAATAGGAAATTACAAACTTATAATTTTGCTTCAAAGATATTTGAAACATCTATTTTTACATGTCTGAGGAAAGAAAAGGATGATGAGGTATAGCCTACTCTAAGTATTATTTCACAGAACTGGGTCTTCTGTGTGTTTCTCTATATAAAAAAATGAATATATTCAAAGGATATAGCATGTGTTATATATTTCTCCATACAGATTATTAGTGGGAGAAAAAAATCAGGTAAAATTGAGAAGAAAGACCAGTTTCTCAAATGAGTCATCAATATTATGTGGTCACATTAGTCACTGAAAAGCATGGAGCAGTACCTTCCACAAAGAAGTAATAGGCTGCAATAAAAATAGGAGAGTCAAAAATAATAAGTGAGAAAAAATATTCCTCTTTTTTAATCTTTTCAGTTTCCACTGAATGGAATTTGATCTGGTGAATGTTAATTCTTTTTTTTCCTTTTACAAGGAAGAAAACTAATTTCATATTGGAGGGAGAAATTTTTCTTAACCAAACACAATTCTCTCTTATTCTCTTCACAAAAAACATAAAGATTTGAATTAAATGATAGTTTTAGTCTCCTTTCTGGAATTTCCATTTTTATTAAAATGAAATCAGGGCATCCAGGTGGCTCAGTTGGTTAAGCATCCGACTTCAGCTCAGGTCATGATCTCACAGTTCGTGAGTTCAAGCCCCATTTCGGGCTCTGTGCTGACAGCTCAGAGCCTGGAGCCTGCTTTGGATTCTGTGTCTCCCTCTCTCTCTGCCCCTCTCCCACTCATGCTCTGTCTCTGTCTCAGAAATAAATAAACATTAACAAAAAAATTTTTTTTAATGAAATCAACCTATTTCCTCTACTTTGAAGCAGAAACTTCAACTTATTTACCTGATAGATGGTAAGTATTCAATGAATATAGTCAGATATAAGCTTACTCTTTTAAAGAAACATTTTCAGAGACAAATTTAATTCTTTTTCCTTTGAATGTACTGGTATTTAATAACTTTGTGGTTCCAACATGACAAATGATATTCTACTTAACTGAGTTGCAAATTCACTTGCCTGTCCAATATTTCTTCCTTTGATAATAAAATAATTGATCCCAGGGAGTGGTTCTTCCTCCAAAAAGCATTTAACCTTACCCATGTAGGAAAGTAGAAATACAGTGTTTTCGAGCCCACAAGTCAATGGCAATCATTAACTGTGAGAATTTAGGCCTCAAGTTCTCTAAACTTTCTCATTAAATGGGGGTTGGAATGGATGGACAATCAAGTGTCTTCCAATTGTAACGCAGGTCACATGGAGCTTTGCAAGTAAACCAGGAAGTGAATTGGTTTGGAGGTAAAAATAACATGACACTAACAAGATAAAAATGGTTTTGGGAAAATAATATATTAGCAATAAGAAGTATGTAACTTTTGAAATTAATAATTCTTTTAAAATAAGGATGAATTTAATAGTGTATATGTAAGGGAGGTGTTTAAAAGATATTTTTAAAATCATTTAGATTAAGGAAGACCGATGAAGTAATTAATGTGTGAAATGCATTTAATCAATTAGATTTCTTAGCCCACAAGCAACAAAAATACACTCTGGTTAATTTCAGTAACAACAAATTGAATGGAAAACTCTCCAGAGCTTCCAGAGTAAATGGGAAGGGAAAAGAGAAAGAAATGTGGCATTTCTGGAGTGCCGGGCAGTGGCAGCTATGAAATGGTCTCAGATCTTGGACAGGATGGTCAAAATGCTGTTGCTGAAAAAGAACTCAATTAGTTTGAAAAAGTCTCTTCATTTTTATGCTCAACTGTACTTTCAAAGTAACGTTGTCTTTATGTCAAATAAACATTCTGAAGGCTCTAAGACATAGCCATCACATACCAACATATTGAAAATATTCTCTACCAAGTACCTTAACTGTGAAGTCCTGGTTTGAATCCCTAAATACAAATGATACTTTACCCACCTATTCAGCTATGATGTAACAAGGACCGCCTACCTCCCTGTTTGGTGGGGGGGCAGAGGTCCTCAATGTCCTCCATCACACTGTCTTCAGTTCATCCAGTGTCATATTAAAGGTGTATTATAAGTACTTTGCTGTTTCTGATAGCACTCTTCATATAAATAATTATTTATGTTTCGTGTGGAAAAAAAGATCCAACTAAAAGTCTAAAAATGGCAAGAATTAATCCAGCAACTTAAACATTATCATTGAGTATCTAATTCCCCTTTCTCTGAATTCTCTGCCACTCTCTGCCCCTACTCTCAGACTCCACACTAATAACTCCTTGCTTCTTTATTATGATAGTAAAATGACTATAACAGTGTCACTACACATTATTAAGGGAAAGAAAGGTGCTCGTTCCCAGTGGGATCCAAAGGAAAGAGAAAAAGCTACTGTTTCCTCAAAGGCAATCGATTCCTCACTGCCTCATTAGATCTGTTTGTATAATGTGTCCATCCATGAACTGACTACTGTGGGCATAGAAATAGGTTGCAGTGACTGGGTCAGATCAACCAGGGTCCACCTCTAGAGGAGAGGGTCAGGGCAAGCCCACACACAGCATCTAGCTAAGAATGGAAGGAGATGTCAGACTAGCCAAAACTGGTTGTTAAGTCCCTAAAAGAGGGGGAGTGGATAAAAGGCAAAAATGACAATTGTCTATGACATAATTAAGAGACTATCACATTGTCTTATGATAGTTTCATAAAGAACAATGTTCTATTTATAAAAATAAATGTTCTATTTGATGTTGGAAAGGAATAGGAGACTGGTTTATTCTGTCTACCTTCATTATTTTTCTTCAACGAGTTTCCATACCCAGATTACTTCTAATAACGCATAGTATGCATAGCCATCTCTATTATTAGAAAAGAACTGTGAGAATTACCTTATTTCACACCAGACACAATGGTAATGACTTTTGGTCCCTGATGACATGACATCTGCTGGATTCAGATCAGTGATCCAGAAATGAAAAGTGCTATCCTGTATTGCCCAGCTTTTAAAATTTCATAGGCCAACAGCTAATTTAGGGCTTTGTCTTTTAAATTAGAATTACTTAAGGTAACTTCTGCCTTCCTTGTTCATCTGATTTTTTTTCCTCTTTCTAATCTTCTGGAATATGGATAATAAAAACAGGTTCTATATCTACAGATGTCTATGACTATTATATGCCAGTCTAACTATTTTCACTTAATCAGTCTATGTGAACAAATATAAAATATGTGGCTTAGTTTCCATTTTTCTTCTATAACTATAACCTAGTCTTCCTTGAGATGAGTAATTTATTTTTTGTAATAGAACTACCTAAGTGACTTGTCAAAATATTCCCTTAATATATTTTTCTAAATATTTGTGTAATATCTTTTTATGCCAATCTTAATTTTATTAGAATTTTTAAAGTCAAAAGATTTTTTTTACAAAATCAAATCACTTTAATAAATATAATTTTCATCCTTCCTCAATGATAATATAAATATAAAAGTTGTAATTTTTCAGGGCACGTGCATGGCTCAGTCAGTTAAGCATCTGATTCTTTATTTCAGCTCAGGTTGTGATCTCATGATTCATGGGTTTCAGCCCCACATGGGCTCACTGTCAGTGCAGAGCCTGCTTCGGATTCTCTTTCTCCCTCGCTCTCTCTCTGCCCCTCCCCCACCTGTGCTCTGTCTCTCAAAATAAATAAATGAACTTAAAAAAATTCTTTAAGTTATTATTTTTTGTCTAGATGCTAGGATGAGTATCCTGGTCTTTTAATCTCCATCCACTACAGCCTTGGGGAAGTACACAAGGAATTCCCTTAATTGCTATATTCCTAGGCTAAGAGCCATTGTTACCAGCAATTCAGATGGTCCTTCATTATATATCCTGCTTAGAGCCAACTGCAGTGTTATTCTATGTGATTGAGTCTTCCAGCTCTCTCTATTAAAGTAAGATGTCTTGGCAGGGAGTTTGGTCTAAGTATAAAAAAGTTGTCGTAAAATTTGTTTTACTGTATTCATTTCCAATATTTTATCAGTAGAAAGATATAATTTGGTGGAGAAGACATGGAGAGTGTGGCTTTAAGCACAGTCTCAAAGGCAAATATTTAATTTTACCATGGGCCCAATTTCTCTGGACTAAGATCTGTTTGAAAGTAAAATCAGAACATGTGTGTGTGTGTGGGGGGGGGTAATATCACTCATTAACTTGCTGGTTTTATGAGAAGTTTTTTAGATTCAAATTCAAGGGTAATAATTTTTTTGAATTATCTACATATAGATGAATGCTGATGTGGTGTATATGTGCATGTACACACACATACACACACACACACATACACACACATCAGTCAAATGAAATATCTAGTGCAGAAACTACTAAATAATATTCAGCATATTCCATAATGATTGGCCAAATAATTACAGCCAGTTAGACTTCATAATATCTACATATTCTAGATTACAGCCAGATTCAACACTACTGTGAAGAAAGGTCTTGTATTCCAGGCTAATTCATGCTTGTTCTCTAATTCATAGTATGTCTTCCTGCAATCTTTGTTCAATTGCATTTGAAAGAGTAACAAAAGAAATCATTAATTATGCCAAAGGTTCAAAGAAACATCTTTGATGTAGAATTAAACAAAAGTTGAAGTATTTCAGTGAAGAGCAATGTTTTTCTGACAAGTGAACTTGTCAGTGACTCATGCTATTAAACATTAACCTTTCCATTTCAATAACGTCAGTTTTATCATGTCACTTTTCTTTTTGGCATTTCCATTTCAGTAGTGTTTGCCTTGGTTTGGCCTATTAACACTTTTACTTAAGTTGGTGCCAATCCTTCTCAGACTACAGAGGTTATTTGTTGGACTACTTTGATAAAGGGTAAAGGAAATAATGCCAAAACATGTATTTCTAACAATTCTAGGAATACCAGGCACTCTATACCTTTCTAAGAAGTTATTCACCATATCTGGATTAGACATATTTTCTGCTACATACATACAACTCCCAAGTGAACTTTTCAATTAAATGCATCTTTAGATTAGGTGGTTTATAGATAATATTAAAATTTATTTAAGATGTTGTGTAACTAATTCTGCAAATTAGTAATGAGATGCAGTGTAGATTCCAGAATGGGGCTTCATCTTTATGGACTTTGTAGGCTATTATGAATGTCAGAGAAGGTAGCTGCCAGAAATTCTCTTGATATAAAGTCTCTATGGATACACTGAGGACTAATTTTCATATCTGGGACTGAGGCACTTGGAGGAAAAGACAAAATCTGCTTTTAATTCTCTAGATAGTACCTCAGATGGGCCAAAAACAGGGAAAAAAGAAAATTACATTTCATTCATTCATAAAACAACTATCTGAGGACTTATTATGTACTAGGCACTGTTTTCAGTCTCAGGAAAACATCAGTAAACAAAACAAACAACCATTCTTCCATATCCTCATGTACCTTACATTTTACAGGGAAGAGACTGATCAACCACACAATCAGTAACTACATTATTATAGAATGCTGTAAAGACAGTACAAGGCAAGGGACTCAGTAGTGCTTTGGAAGGCTTGGGGTGGCAAATTTAAACTAGGTAGACAGGGTAATTCTCACTGTGAAAGACCATGACTGTAGCAGTGAGCAAAGGAGAGTACTAAGAGATGGGACTAGTTAGGTCAGAGGTCAGATCTTATAAGGCTTTTTTAGGCCACTATAAGGACTTTGGCTTTTACCCAGAATGAAATGAGAAGCAGATCACAACACGGTCTAAGTTAGGTTTTTAAGGAATAACTGTGGCTGATATTTTGAGAATAAAATGGGGGCTGGAGGTAGAGATGGAAGCAAGGTGAGCATTAGAAGGCTACAGAAATCATCTTAGGTGGGACAAAAATGGAGACAGAGAAGGCTGTGAGAGGTGCCCGGATTCTGGTTGTATGTTGATGGTAGAAAACCAACAGGATTTCCTAATGGAGTGGTTGGACTGTGTGAAATAAGGAAAGGAATAAAGGATGACTCCACTGTTTTGGAGCTTGAACAACTGGGAGAGAGTTAAGAAGCCCCAGGTCAGATAGGAGACACATTGTGACTCCTCACATGTAAAGAGTCTGGTGTAGTAACTTGTTCTATGACATATTATTTCTAAACCAGCCCTCAAGTCAACTTTTGCCACATCTAGTTTTCATTCTAAGGAATCATAGAGAGTAAATAAGGCCTCTTGGGAAACTATCTAATAATGATAGCCTCAGAGGCTGGGGTTATAACTGTACACACAGTCTCAAGATCGCCGAAGCTAGAGATCAGAAGGATATGCATGGACTTTGAAAGCCATTCCAAATTTATCATTCAGGAAGCTAGTAATGGTGAAAGAATAAAGAGCAATGCCATTTGGGTAGCAGAAGTCCTCCAAGTCACTGATGTATGAGTCTGCATAAAGAAGAATAGAAAGCAAGAGAGTGTATGCTGGGGGTGTAGGCTCTGTGAGCTTTGGAGAACCTTCTCCTTAGCCTCTGCCCTCCAAGAAGAAAGACACCTGGGAAGGCTAAAGTTCTGGCACCCCATTCTGAGGTGCAGGGTAAAGCTAATATGCCATTACCTTTTGATTTTACTATAGTCTGATCTGATGTGGTCTTGTTATACAAAAGCACATTTACATGCTTTGCAATTTTTAAAAGTGCTTTTGACATGTTAAATTATTTAAACAAGAAGGCCATTAGACAGAGATGGCTTTAATGCCTTAGTACTGCAGAAGCAATCTAAAACCTTAGGCTATAATGCCTCAAGGTTAAGAAATCAAAATGTAAAGACAACCAATCATGAAGGGCCAACTCACTTTCTCAAAGAATGCCACCACTTAAGCCACAGCCAATCAAATAATTTCCTTGCTTTGCTTCCATTTCTTCTCTATAAAAGTCTTGCCCCTAGCTCCCATTGACGGAACATTTTTATTATTTTTCTTACTTTCAAATTTTTATTTAAATTCAGTGCAGTATTGGTTTCAGGAGTAGCATTTAGGAATTCATCACTTATAATACCCAGCGCTCCTCCCAATAAGTGTCCTCCTCAATACCCATGGTGTAGCATTTTTTACTACTTCAGTGTGGCACTGCCCAATTCAAATCAATTTTTGCTCAAACTCTGAAACTGTTTACTATGTCTCAGTTTACCTTTTCACAAATACGATCTCTTTTTATTCCCACAGTAATTTTGTTGAAGTAGGTTAGACAGTATTATTATACCCGTGTTTCATGTAATAAACCATACTGAGGCTGGAAGACATTAAGCAATAGACCAAATATCACCAATAAACTGTCAAGCTGGAATAATTCTTTCTACACATTAGACATCAATATTGTGATTTCTACATTGCTGCTGTCTCTCCATTCTTAGCTAAAACAGAAAGCCAGGAATCATTAAAGCAATGGGTAATTGTAGTTCAACTTAGAACTAGTCTACACAGGCAAAGAGCATCACTGATCAGAGTAGCAGTTAGCAGCTGCTATCTAAACAGAGCTACACAACCAAGCTTTCTACCTCCTCTTTCCATATGACAAAGAGCAAAGGAAAAAATTAATTATTTATGCTGCTGGTTAAAGCTAGCAGTTTAAACAATGTAATTTGCTTTTCACAATTCAGTTGTTAACTGTAGTTCTTATCAATCCTTGGCCTCATTAACTTTGTTTCTAATCACACCAAACACACACACACACACACACACACACACACACACACACATGTGAGCGCTCACAGAGCCTGTGAAAATCATCTGTATTACTGCGTATTTCTGTGTTTATTGGATGTATTATAACATATACTAGTATTAAAATATCTTAAGAATAACTCTGACATTCTCAAAACATCATTTACTTTCTTCACTAAAAGAAGTGAATTGACTTATGTTTTTATTTTTCTTAGAATAAATAGCAACAGTAATTGAGAATATAGGATCCTTAAATTAGAGTACACACTAGCAGTATAGTGGCATTTCACTGTGATGACAGCAGTTATATAATATGATTAAAATATACCTGATAAATAAACATGATTTATGTTAATTATATAGTTTTGCAAATAATTATGTCTTTTAGGAGACATTTTTGTGATTTGAAAGTATTGACTATTATAATGCTATTCAAGTAAACTGAACTGTTTTCATAAATATGTATATTTTATGAAAGCAATGATAATTTTTTTTCTAACTGGGTTTTCCTGACAGATAAACTTTTAAAATAGTAGGAAACATTTTACTCTTTGTGCACTTGTATATATTTTTCATGGTTAAAGAACATTTATCTGTATTGCAGTCTCCTTTTAATCTCACCTGTACCAAATAAAGCACTCGGCTGGGAAGTAGTCCTTCTGCTAAACTATCTTGTTTCTCAATACATCTGTTTGACTAAAGGACACTGTTGGCCATAGTTTTGCTCTCCTTCCAGGACTAGCTACTCCAAAATGTGAAAGAAGCCTGGCTGTAATTTACATGTCTGCCAGTCTAATCTCATTACCAGCAACCCTTTGTTGCAAAACTAAATAAATTGTAACTCCTCTATCTGAAATTTCAAGCGTGTAGAATTATTTATAAGACACAATGAAATAATTAATAATATATAAGCATGTAGTCAGTTCAGGACCTGGCACATCCATAATACTAATTTTCCTTTCTATTCTTCTCAGCAAAAGAAGTCGGCACTGCTTTTAGTAGTCAATGCCACCACTTCCAATGACCCAAACACACTCCCAAGGCTGGTAGCCCATTAATCTTAATATAGAACCCCTATGTTTGAAGTGAGGATCATTAGCAACCTAGAAAGACAAAATGCATTGCTTTGAGATGATTTTAAAGTGAACAGATAGATGGCTGAGTTGAGGTCAAATACAGTTATAAAATAAGAAATAAAAGTGGGGAAAAATTTAAATGATAGGTTACGGGACACATTAGGCCCTTAATCGTTCAATTTCCTTGAAAGGAAGATAAAGAGACAGAAGGATGAGAAAAGGATTAAAGAAGAAGCCTGGAAATAGGAGGTTTCCAGAGACTAAAGGAAAATAAGAGGAAAGTGAAAGGGAAAGGCCAAAAAGGCAAATCTAAACTTCAATAAAATCTGATTTATGCCTGGCACATGAGTTGCTATGTGCATGCTAACTGAAGAATGACTATCTTTTTTCAGCATTTCTTCAAATATTGTCTATACATATCTTCAATAGGATAAAAGGCAATTATTAGGATAGTGTGGTTGAGAATATGTACTATGCACAGTGCTACAACTATATATATTAGTATTTTGCTCAACTAGTACCATTTCTTAGGAAGGCTTATTTCCCAAGTACTTATTTTATGTATTTATAAAATTCTTATTTCTTGTTCAGGTATGTTTATTTTAAGGAACAATGCCTAAATGCAGTGGACTCATCCAAATTGTGTGTTATTGGATGTTATTGGAATGAGCAGAGAAGAAATTTACATATAATTCAATTCCCTTCACCTAATAAAATGCTTAAGGAAATTAGAAAAGGTTGGAAGATAGCAAAGTACCAAGTGGCAATGTCAAAACGTTATATTAAATCTGTTATGTTTACCTCATAAAATTCCTTAAGACAAACTTCAGATTCTCATCCAGGTAAATGATGAGTTTGACCTAAAATTACTATTAATATTTTAGGTTAAAAGAAATCAGTAATTTCTTCTTTTTTAAAGTTTATTTTTTTTTTTTGAGAGAGAGAGAGAGAGAGAGAGAGAGAGAGAGAGAGAGAGAGAATGAGCAGGGAGGGGCAGAGAGAGAGGGAGAGAAAGAATCCCAAGCAGGCTTTGCACTGTCAGTGCAGAGTCCAACACGGGGGCTTGAACTCACCAACCATGAGATCATGACCTGAGCCAAAATCAAGAATCGAACATTTAATTGCCTGAGCCACCCAGGTGCCCCAGAAATCAGTAATTTCAAATAAAACTAATAGATTACTGATGTTGACACAAATAAATTACTTTTAATGAAGCAGTGTATCTTTAAGAACCTTTTTCAACATGATGAAAAGATCTTTTGAGAAATTTCTAATCATGTCACATGACAGTTGATACAGCACTCTGAAAGATTATCTGGAAGGGAGCTGAAAGATGTATTTATATACTGAATGCTCCTTGAGTTACTGACAGATTAAAATACCATCCCATAGGCCATGGCCTTCTTTGCCAACTGCACAAATTTTCCAAGTTACTTAAAAAGCTTTTGGCTAAATAAACTCTATGTCTTCAGTCTATGGATACATATTTGAAGCTAACAATTTTCATGATTTTATCTTCTGAGATACATTTGATGACTGGAAATTTAATACTGAACAGCAGCCTCTTGAAGACTTCAGATTTAAGTAGCCTCCTGTGCAAACTGAAGACTTCACTGCATATAAAATTATTGTAATTTTAACAGACTTAGAATCTAATGATTATTTTAACATTCACGCTGAGATTTTCTAGATGTTGGCTAATACATATCTCTTAGATAAGTATATTTTAGGTTCCCTAATTCTTTCTTACTAAAAAGTGGGTAACTTTTTCTTTTCTAACAGTATTTTATGCTTAGTCTCAGCAATATGAGAAATTTCACATCACTAAGCATGAGATGGAACCTTTTGTGGATGATTTTTTTTGGATTTACACTGAATACATACATATTAAAGTTTATGTGCAATGACATTTTAATCCTCAAGGTAAATAATATTCTGGTCTCTTTCACCAGAGATTGGTTCTAGGACTTTGTATGAATGGAATCATACTCTGGCTTCTATGACAAATCATAACTTTTCATGTTACATGTGCCAACCAATTGTTCCTTTAAAAAATTTTTTTTATGTTTATTCATTTTTGAGAAACAGAGAGAGAGAGAGAGAGAGACAGAGCATGAGTGGGGAAGGGGCAGAGAGAGAGGGAGACACAGAATCCAAAGCAGGCTCCAGGCTCTGAGCTGCCAGCACAGAGCCCAATGCAGGGTTCAAACTCGAGAACCACTAACTAGATCATGACCGGAGCCAACGTCAGACGCTTAACCGACTGAGCCACCCAGGCACCCCAAAATTGTTCTTTTTTATTTCTAGATAGCATTCCATTGTATGAGTAAACTACAATTTGTTTACCTGTTCTTCTACTGATAAACATTTAGATTGTTTCCAGTTTGGACTATTATGAATAAAGCTCTGATAAACATACATGTGCATATCTTTGTATAGTTCCATTTTTATATCTCTTGGATAAATACCTGGATTTGGGATTACTGGGTAATATGGTTGATATATGTTTATCTTTATAAGAAATTGCCAAATCATTTTTTAAGTGGTTGTACCATTTTACACTATCACCAGTGAAGTATGAGAATTCAATGTTACTCAAAAAATTTGTCACTATATGGTGTTGACAGTTTTTTTTTTAAATTCAGCCATTCTAGTAGATATATCTAAAGATTTAAAAATATATATATATATATATGTTACATTTGCCCAAGAAATACTTATTATATTTACCTTTTGGGTCCCTATATTTGCCTTTTGGGTGCTCTATTTCTCCCTGCAGGTCATTTCCTTTCACCATGAAGAATCATTTTAACATTTCTGTGTGGGAAGGAGTTAAGGGTTAACTCAGCAGGCCTGGATTACTCAAACCCAGCACATTTCACTCCTGAGAGATGAGGTCTGAGCCCTTGTAATATTCCGCCTGAGTCTTTTGTATGCTTGAGGTCCTACGTCATAAACTATCTAGTAGTTTATGCTAACAGTGTGATTTATTGTAAACTCCATGCTGAGGTCTGATTCCTAATGTGACTCCAGTGATATCTTTATGTTCAGATGCCAGTGGTCCAAACCATGAGTGATATCTCTCTCTTATAGCCTAAATGCCAGTTTTCTGTTGTTTTGTTTTGTTTTGGCTGCTTGGAAGAATCTTCACTCCCAGTCCTATGGCTCGTTTTCAAAGCTTCTGAGGTTTCTTTTTGCCTGGCTGCCTTGCTCCACTGATGACTTGAGTATCTGGGATGGATTTCTCTCAGTTTACCTACCCTGCCTCCTCACCTCCAACAATCACTGTTTTGTACTCAGTAAAATTCTGAGTGCCTCAGAGTCATTTTGCTCATATATCCTTCCTTGCCTCCAGCCACTGGCAGCTCCTTAGTGCTCAGTGAAGATCTGGAACACCTCAGAGGGATTTCTCTCAGCAAACCTAACCCAGGTTTCAGCAGCTTGTCTTGATTGGCAAATATCTGGTATGTTCTGAGGGTATTTCTCACAGCTGTTCTTCCCTGCCTCCAGCCTTTGGTGCCCTACCTTATGTGCTTGGTGCAGGTCTAAGGGGGACAGTGGAGGCTACCAGAATTCTAAATCATCATGTCAACCCACAGGACTTGTTCAAAGTTTACTAGTTCTGCTGATTTTTCCTCACCCATGTCTTTCCTAGATTTCTCCGCATCTTGTCATTCTGCCATGACTGAAGCAGCTCTTTTCACCTACAAAGGACCTACCAGTTTTTGAATTTAAGTTTATTGGACTTAATTTGCAGCCTCAGACCTCTAAAAGATTTTTATCTAAGATTTGTAAAAACAGTGATTTTTGTAATCTTTCTCACTTGTTCTCATTGTTAGGGTAGAAGCAATGGTCCCCTGCAAATTTTTATATCTCAATTAGAAGCAGAAATCCCATATGCAAGCTTTATTTAAAAAAATAGAAAGTGTAAGAAAATAAATACCCACTTTTTTACTAATTCATGAAATATTATTGAGTGGTCTCTATGTACCAGGTACTAGAAATATAGCAATGAACAAAACCATCCTAATTCTTTCCTCTCAAGGAGTTTATAGTCTACTGGGAAAAGTGATAATAAACAAAACTAAGATATAGAAAGTGTTCATGATAAGTGCTAAAGAGAAAAAAAGTGAAGTTCTAAAGGAGATATAAAATGTCAGGATGGTGTTTCATATTTCAAATACTGAAGCCAGGAATTTCTCACTCAGGTGAAGAAAGAATAATGCATCAAATCTATGACCCCTTTCAATCAGAAAATGGGACACTGGATAGTTATATCTGTCACTGTCCTAGGAATTGCTCTATGATGTGCACTGTTCTTCCCGCCATCTTCCAACAACAGAGTCCTCTCCCCATACAACCAACCATATACAAATATAAATTAAATAGCAACATAGATACTATCATGCTTAAATATTTACAAATAATAAGAAAAAGAACGTTAAAACAACGTTGTGAAAAAGTGCATATAAGAAGAGTCACTCCAGGGGCACCTGGGTGGTTCATTCGGTAAGCCTCCGACTTCGGCTCAGGTCCTGATCTCGTGGTTAGTGAGTTTGAGCACCGGATCAGGCTCTGTGCTGACGGCTCCGAGCCTGGAGCCTACTTCGGATTCTGTGTCTCCCTCTGTCTCTGCCCTCTCCCCACTTGTGCTCGCTCGCTCTCTCTCTCTCTCTCTCTCTCTCTCTCAAAAATAGACATTAAAAATTAAAAAGAAAAAGAAGGCACTCCAACATTCTGCTGTGATATTTATAAACTAATATTTTTGACCCAGAAATTTGATATTTTGTAATTTATTCTAAGAAAAGTGTGAAACCCTGCAGAATGGCTACTGCATGACAAAAGCCTGGAAAGCTAATGATCACTTTACAACTTCCTGAGACCTGGCTGCCACCAAGTACACACACCTGTGTGAGATTAGTCAGAAGAAGATAATGCAGAGTCTGCTGCTTCTACTATGATTGGATAGTCACAGAAGTATGTGCTGGCACTGCATGCATGGTAAAAAGAGGTGTAATCCTGGCATGGTGGTCTTCAAGGTGCAGGTTGTGGGGTACAACATTTTTCTCTGTATTATGGCTGAGGCAGTGTGGTCCTACAATAGCCTTGAGCTCACTGGATCTTAGTAGAAGCACTGAGTTCTAGACTCAGTAGTTTGGGCAGTAGCTTCTTGAACCCTAAGCTTTCTTATCATACAGAGATAGAAATGCCCTTGGCAGGTGTCTATTACCACGCTGTTCTGTAAGTCATGCCTAGAAAACCTAGGGATGGCTCCTGTAGCTCTTCCAAAGACTTACTAACAATTAATTCCATAACAAAAACTATTTTCTGCTTAAAGGAATGGCTTTTGTTACATGCAACTATCTAGTGACTGATAAAGGAAATTGGAAAGAGGCAAGAGGTATGTACAACTATGTATATAGTAGCAATGCAAATTGAAAAAACAAAACAAAACACTCTTGCCCAGTATATAAATGTTCTTAAAAAAGGAATTCGTTAACAAATGGTAATATAGCTATGAAATAAATCACATTCATTAACTGAATTTATTATTTTGAAAAAAATTCCAAACCTACCTAAAAGTTTATAAGTATATGACAGTAAATTCCCCTATACTTACTTTCACTGATTCACTTATGTACCAAAGATATTATAATATATATATTTTAAAATGTAAACTATTTATAATACACTTAGAGGAAAAACTGCAGAAATATTTTTCTTTCGGTAATGATGTATCTACATGCATTACACAAAAGGTTTTCTCTGAGCAAAATTATAGATTATTGTTTTTACTTTTGCTCATGTAATGTTAATAATTTTTCTACAAAGAGCACAATAAACTAATAAAAGGAACTAAGTTAGTTCTCAGGGAATCCTTTGTAATGCATGTAGTTCTTTATCAAGTTCCTATTTCTAGGATAAAGTGAAAATGCCAGTCACCTTTGTTAATCTTCACCAAAGATCTTGAGTCTGTCACCTCATTTGGGATCCTGCAATATCTTATTATTTTCTTAACCTATAATTACGCACTGAATATTAGTAAAACTTGCTTAACATTTTGGATGATGCACCATATACAGCTAGAAAGTATGTCATTTTGGTTCAAAGATGACAGAGTTTCATGTAAAACATAATTTATAAATTAGTATCCTTATTCAATTTCTGAAAATTTCAAACTAAATAATTCTGGATTACTTTACTTAGAAAAGTGGACTGTGGAAAAAGGTACCAGTTTTGATGTTGTGATTCTAAACTAGCTTTTCTTTATAATGCTCTCTAGGTTCATGTCTATTTCAGTTTTACATCTGGGCTACTGCCACCTTTAACTCCTTCTGTATCTGCTATTGACTGTCACGCATAAATGAGTTGGAGCTACTTTGGGGTGAAATGGTTATCATACATGAATGTGTCTACTCTCCATGTTTATGCAGTTACACTGCCTTAGAAGACAGTTATAAACATCAACACTGGACTTAAAATTGTCATGGTCTCTTATATTCACCAACAGTTAATATATATAGTTTATAGATTTAGAGCCAGAATTTGTAAAGGCTCAATATACATACATAAGCAATAAACATGGAAGTTAACAACCCAGAAACTAAGTACAGGCTGTCATGTACATTTTGCAACTAAACAAACAAATAAACATAAATAAATAAAGGATGCATTCACAAGTGAATTCTTATGTAAATAAAGACTGGCTGGAGCAATGACTCATAAAAATGCTCAACCCCCCTTCACAACACCTGTACAATGTTTGAGCATCTTTAGATAATTCATTTTATTTGAGAATTCTTCTGTAGGCTGAATTGAAATGATTTCTCTACTCCTTGGAGACATACAGAAAATTGTTATCATGGCCCTCAGGAGTATTGTTGTGTCAGAGTTAAAATAGCTTAATTTCTTCTGCTGTTCAATTTATTTTATCACCCTGGTCTTAAAATTATAATTTTTCTACTAAAAAATTTGGTTAACAGTAGTAACTGTGGAGAGATTAGTGTCAAATTATAGGATGCTTAAGGCTATAAATTTGCAGGTGAAATTCCAGATCAAAGGGAAGGAATAATCAGTGCCTTCAAGTCTTATCAGCGCTGTATATTGAGGTGTGTGTTTCTGAAAAACTGTCTGAGAATTGTAGATCTTGCCTTGTGAATAAATCCGCTTTCAAAGTGAAGGGATTGAATACTTATTTAAGCTTCTATAAAAATTCCAATTTTTAGGTGCATATGTGGTTTGTTTAAAGCAACATTTCCCTGACCATTTTCACAAGATCCCTGTAGGAAAAAGGTTCTAGAGCAAAACAAGTCTGGGAAAGATACATGTTCTATCTACCTCTGAATCTTTGCAATGCGTTAGATACATACTGAAGGTTCTACTTGGTATACCTTTCACAGCACACACTGGGCAATGTGAGTTTAAAGCAAGATTCATGATCATGCTCATTTGTTAAGCATTCAGTTGTTACTATATTAATTTCCTTTTGTTTTAGAAAACTCTTTTTTTAGTCAAAGCATTTATTTCCTTTGCTATTTTTAGCAAAAGCCTATTTAGATTTTTCATTTTATATTTTTCCTTTGAAATCATTTAAATTATATATATTTAAAATGTACAAAATGAATTCATATGCATATATATTGTAAAATTATTATCCATATCAAGATAATTGACATATCTATCACCTCACATGGTGAACATAGATAATTGTGTGTGTGTGTGTGCGTGTGTGTGTGCTTAAAATGCTTAAGATCTACTCTAAAAACACTTTTAAGTATATAATATTGTATTATTCACTATTGTTACCATGCTGTACATTTTGCATTTGGGTATCCAATTTTCCCAACAGCATTTATTAAAGAGAATGTCCTTTCTCCATTGTATATTACTTGTACTCTGTCAAAAATTAGTTGACCATATATACACGAGTTTATGTCTGTACTCTGTTCTGTTCCATTGGCCTTTGTACTTGTTTTTATGCCAGTACCATGCTATTTTGATTAGTATAGTTTGTAATATAGCTTGAAATCAGGTAATGTGATACTCCATACTTGTTCTTCTTTCTCAGGATGACTTTGGCTCTTTGAGGTCTTTTGTGGATCCATACAAATTTTAGGATAGCTTTTTTATAGTTCTGTGAAAAAAATGCCATTAATATTTATTTTAATGTTTATTTATTTTGAGAGAGAGAGAGAGAGAGGCAGAGAGAGAGAGAAGCAGAAAGAGAGGGAGAGGCTATTAGCACAGAGCCTGATGTGGAGCTCGATCCCACCACCCATGAGATTATGACCTGAGCCAAAATCATGAGTCAGACATTTAACCTACTGAGCCACCCAGGTTTGCCACCATTGGAATTTTGATCAAGATTGCACTGAACCTGTAGACCACTTTGTGTAGCATGGCCATTTTAATAATAGCAATCCTTCTAACCTAAGAACATGAATTGTTTTTCCATTTATTTGTGTCTTCTTCTATCTTTTTCATCAACTTCTTATAGTTTTCAGTGTACAGGTTTTTCACTCTTTTTATTAAATTTATTCCTAAGTATTTTATTGTGTTCAGTGCTATTGTAAATGGCATTTCATTTAAAATTTCTCCATCAGATAATTCATTGTTAGTATATAGGAACAAATTATTTTGTTAAAAAATCAAGTGGGCCATTCAAATACAAAATATCAACACAAATACAAAATTGCTTGGTTAACATGCTCCTTAAAAATAGAAATAACAGGGGTGCCTGTGTGGCTCAGTCAGTTAAACATCCAGTT
This sequence comes from Cryptoprocta ferox, assembly GCA_028646485.1. NCBI lineage: Eukaryota > Metazoa > Chordata > Mammalia > Carnivora > Eupleridae > Cryptoprocta > Cryptoprocta ferox. The sequence continues at coordinate 85,819,959 of CM053573.1, forward strand.
CTTGATTTTAGCTCAGGCCATGATCTCATGGTTTCTGAGTTCAAGCCCAGCATCAAGTTCCATGCTGACAGTGCAGAGCCTGCTTAGGATTCTCTCTCTCTCTCTCTCTCTCTCTCTGCCCCTTTCCTGCTTGCATGCGGGACCTGTACTGGTCCTCTGCAATAGGGTTTCCCATGCTGGGACTAATTCGGGTGTGACCAATAAAGGCAGTTTCACCAGATTTAAGGGGCATGGAATTTTAAGCAAGCAGGTTAAGCAGGAGTGTCTTAGTTGGCTGCGCTCAGCAGGTGTCTTTGCACCTAAGCTAAGGGGTATAGGAAGGCAATTGCACCACCAGTTCTTTTGTCCCCAGAGGGGCAATGCCACCTCTCACAGATGTACCACAAAAAGTATGAAGTGTCTCTCCCCATGCCCCTTAGGTGATCTTCAGATTGTGCAGTATGCTCTGTGGTTGTTTGCCTGCCTCCACTCCAAGAGTAGGGCAGCATCCTCAAGTCTCTCTTTCAAAATAAATAAATAAACTTAAAAAATAGAAATAACAAACAAAAGCAAAGGAGTCGTAATTTATACAACTTACTTTGGGTAAGTACATCCCAATAGAAACTAAAATCATCCCAGTAGATATGTTTGAAAAGTTTTTTTTTCTAAGCATGAAGCCATTTCTGTTTAATTTCATTACTCATAAAAATTTTAAATAAAATGTCATATATCATAAGGGCAAAACATTACTATTGTAACTGCTATATAGATAATTACCTGATGACACCAGTGGTAAGTTTTTAACCAAAAGATATTAAGATCAAGTGGAGATAAAGGACACTTGTTCATCAGAATAAGTTTCATTTTTTAAAATGGTAAAGTGTATTATACTTCATTAATGATGCTCTATAGGTGATGCTCTATGTTCCTGGTACATACACATAGGTGAAACAGTTTTATCCAACCTGCCAAAAATGGTGATTTACTAATACTTCTCCTGAGTAAATGGTCATTCTTTTGAATCCTGTAGAGGTCTGGCGTCTAATATACTAATCAAAAAGTCAGACTGGGGCACCTGGGTGACTCTGTCGGTTAAGCATCCAACTCTTGATTTCGGCTCAGGTCAAGATCCTGGGGTTTGTGAGTTTGAGTCCTGTGTCAGGCTCTGAGCTAACAGCAAGGAGCCTGGGATTCTGTCTCTCTCCCTCCCTCTCTGCCCATTGTTGGAATACAGAGGACAGAAGAGATAAAGTACAAGAGCAGTGCGTGCTGAATGTAGCATACACTGAACATAGTAGCTGCTCAACCAAGGAGAACAAGCAAAACAGCATATGCTAAAAATAGCAAAAGTGCTTTCCTTCCCAGATGATGTATATATATAGGCAGTTGCATACCTAGGGTCATGGTATGTCTCACATGATTTATTATCTTATTTTTCTGTTTTCATTTCCATATACTATTGTTCACTCCCCAATAAATATAAGAGAACTACCCAAATCGGGACTTCACTCATCCTTCTCCTGCTTAAAGGAGTTTTTCTTGGTGTAGTCGCTCTGGGGCTCTCACTGTTCCAAACCATTTTGAGTAACCCTTTCCTCTTGCATTGCACTAAGCTGCACGACAGCCCCTCCCCTGTTCATGAGCTCACTTTCTCTCTCTCAATCTCTTTCTGTCTCTCAAAAATAAATAAATAAACATTAAAAAAAGTCACGTATTAGGGGTGCCTACATGGCTCAGTCAGGTAAGCATCTGGCTCTTGATTTCCAACCAGGTCATGAGCTTAAGGTTTGTGAGTTCGAGCCTTATCTGCTTGATAATTCTCTTTCTCTCCTTCTCTCTCTCTCTGTCCCTCCCTGGTTCATTCTCTCTCTCTCTCTCTCAAAATAAATAAATAAAAAGTTAAAAAAGTCACAGACTAAAACTAACTCAGCTAAAGCGATTTTAAGAATGTGACATTCATTTTGATTGTATGGATGAGTTCAACCTCAATTTATTAATATGTTAATATCTCTAATTATTTGCACTGTTCTTTGGCTGTGTCACCCAAATATTTACATCAGCTGCCTTCTGAAATTCAGGCTTTGGTGCAGAATCTGACTAAGGCTTCCCTTGACATCTGGATTTAAATAAAAAGGATTTACAAATTGCCAGCATATACTGAACAGAAAACCTTGTAAAACAGTAATAAACTGGAGGGATTGCTTGGTTTCAACACAAAGAAAAGTACTGTAAACCTAGGAGATAGATTAACCTGTCAATAGGATCACAATTTTAAATGTGAGATTTTACTGAAGTGGTAAATTAGTATAAGATAGGATTTTAAATCAGTTTATTAGTCTTTATGGTCACTTTAGTTGGCTACTGGTAGTAGAAGCAGCAGAAAGGAAGATAAATTAAGTCGAATTAAGTAGAATCCACTGAAAAAAGTTGTAATTTATAGTGAGCAAAAAAGCACAGAGAATTTCTCTCCTTAAAAACTAAACAAAAGATAAAAACTAACAAAGATAAAAACAAATAGACAAACAAAAACTATGTCATGTATCACGAAAGACAAGCCAGTAGAGAACATTTCACAATTTTAGTTTTATATTTTATGGCAAGTAGAACAGAAATTAAGCTTTGTTTCAGTACTCTGTATTAATCAATGAGAGAGAGAGAAAAAGACAAGACAGCGATTTTATTTGACCACCATACCTTCTGTACTCTAGCACTCTGCATTTTGGTCAATATTATGGACTAAATTGTCTCTTCCCCAAGTTTAGAGGTTGAAACCCAGCCAACAATGTGACCATATTTGGAGGTAGGACCTTTAGGGCCATAAAGTGAAATAAGAGCATAAGGATGGAGTGGTAATCCAGTAGGACTGGTGTCCTTATAAGAAGTAGAAGAGACTCCAGGACTGAGCATGCACAGGGAAAAGACCATGTGAAGACACAGTGAGAAGGTGGCTCTTTGCAAGCCAAGGAGAGAGGCCTCAGGGGAAATTTGCCCTGTCTGAATCTTAACCTGGCCTAGTCTCCAGACTGTAAGAAAATACATTTCTGGTCTTTCAGGAACCCAGGCAGTGGTATTTTGTTAGGGCAGCCACAGTATACTAGGACTAGTTATTTTAATTTCACAGTGTATAAAGCTAAAATCAAGAGAAAAAAATTTTAAGTTTATTTTTATTTATTTTGAGAGCAAGTGAGATAGAGAGCAAGTGGGAAGGGGCAGAGAGAGAGAGAAAGAGAGAGAACCACAGGCAGGCTTCATGCTGTCAGTGCAGAGCCCAATGTGGGGCTCAAATTCACAAACCATAGAGATCATGACCTGTGCCAAAATCAAGAGGCAGACACTTAATAGACTGAGCCACCCAGGCACGCCCAAGAGGAAAAAATGTAATTAATAACTCTGTTGTTTTTAATTCAGACTTCTGGAAACTCAAACATTTGAGCCAATTACTATCTGGGGCTAAAATGTCTCCTACCTCTTGCTTCGACCCCTTAGAGAATAGTGGCACGGTCAGGCAGAATGGAAACCAGCACGGTGGGACTTAGTAGCATTGTACAAGTACCACAGCAGAAACAGCTGTGCAGTCCAGTACCCCTCCACACAGAAGAAACAGATCAGAAGCATAACAAAGTTATGCTTGATTTGAGCAAGGAAATGGAAATGGACATCAGTTGTGGGATTTGAAAAGAAGCATTGGTAGTTCAGTAAAAAAGCAGTTCATTTATATGATCGAAGTATTGGGCTTTTACAAGGCAGACTGTTAAATTTCCTCCAGATTCTGAGTATATTCAATCCTTCTGCCACTGTTATATAATGCATGATTCTGAATTAAACTGATTTCATTGCCTTTTTCCTGTGAATTCCAGTATAGCACCTATCACACTCACCCCTATATTTTAGCTACTTATGCATGTCTTAGGTTTGTGGTAAAGTCATAAGCTCCTGGGCAACAGGGACATTTCATCTACTAAGTTTGTTTCCTATAACACCTACAACAATGTCATATACAGTTGGGCTCTTTATAAAAATATTTATCATATTTTAGAGCTCTGAAACAGACTGGGGCTATTCATAATGAAGTATTACTGTAGTCCGGTTCTGGGCTCAATGCTCTAATGAATGCAGTTGAATTGAGATATATGTACTATATTTTCTGGTGGGCAGTTCTTGGTATTAAAAAATAAAACATGGAAATTAAAAAAAAACACTATGAAACTGAAAAATATCTTTGCTACTTTTTTCACAGCCTGAAAATACAACAACAACATTGTGTATCATGTGGACAGTTTTATAATATTGATGCAATAGTTTGGTGTTGATCAGGTTTGCCAGTGTCTCGCAGGTGTTTCAAAAGTGACATTTAAGAAGAATATAGCTAGATTGACTACTTTCATATGTACGAATGCTTCAGGCTTCCCCCAAATAACCTCTTAGAAAGTTCTTCACTATTTACTCGAGACTTGCAGGGCACTGACTGATACATGGATGATCAAACTCTGTTTTTCTAAAACCAAAATTAATACCTTCTGTGAACTATGAAAAATTATTTCAAAAGATAAAGGTGAAAAGGCAATATATATATTATATATATTTAAAATTATTATTTACGGAGTAATCTTAGTTATCTTTAATTTCACAACTTACTTTACAAGAAGGCACTTGTGTTTCATTAACTAAGAGGACATTGACCTGTATATCCTTTATTGAACACTTAGTCAGTGGAAATTATTTTCAAGAACGATTTTTCTAAAATAAATGGATCTTAAAAGATCTCTTATTCCCTTTTTATTCCCTACTCATTTAGGGAGCATTGGGACGCCATTCATCTCTACAGAATATTATATGATCCACAGTAGAATGAAAAGTATCTATCTATCTATCTATCTATCTCACTCAAATGCTTGTGAATAAGAGAGTAGATAACAAAGATTTATAATGCTCCTTAAACGGCAATACCAAATTAAGTTTGCCATGCTTTGCATCAGATACTGGAACAATAAGTGCTGTTTAGAAGATTTGCATAAGATTAAAAACTAAGGTATGTTGCTACCAGGAAGAGAGTGAAATGTCAAGCCATAGACTGGAAGAGAATTCACAACAAAAGAATTCATAACAAAAGACTTAATTCATTTAAAATGTTTTACTGAAGGGGTGCCTGGGTGGCTCAGTTGGTTAAGTGCCTGACTTTGGCTCAGACTGTGATCTCATGGTTCCAGGCTTCAAGCCCTATATAGGGCTTTCTGGTGTCAGCACAGAGCCTTCTTTGAAATCTCTGTCCCCCTCTCTCTCTGCCTCTCCCCAGCTCACTCTCTCTCTCTCTCTTTCTCTCAAAAATAAATAAACATTAAAGAAATAAATGTTTTACATTTTACAAATTTTTGACAAAATCCTTTGTTTTATGTAATTAACTTAGTTTTTTGATGTCTATAATGCACATATTAACATTAACACTGTAAGTTTAAAAAAAGTTATTTCACTGTATTTTTGCATAGTAAAATGTAAATAAGTAAAATATTAATATGAAGTTAACATTTTTGCAAAGGATATAGAGAGGTAATTTATAATTTGAAAAAGTATAGTCATTTCTGAAATAGGGATTTAAAAATATTAATATTTAATTTTTAGTTTTTTAAATTAGATTTTTTAACTCTAAAACTTATAAGCTACTTTAAGTGAACTAATTATTACTTTTTGGTAAAAATATTGGTAGCACAAAGGAAGCAGAAATGCTGGTTCAAAACGCTAACAAAAGTAACAGAAAAAAATCAACCATGTAAAGCCTTAGTTTTTGCCTCTTATTTACCATTCAATGGGTACCTCACTGGCAGATTATTACTCCTTTCAGAAGACAAACTAATTTATTAGTTATCAGTGTTACAATTTAGAAAAACTGTTTTTTAAGATTTTTTTCAAGTGATAATGAAAATTTCCAAATAAATACCAAAGAGAGAGGGCAGTACATGTTCCTATTACCTAGCTTTGGTAACCATCAGCTTTTCATTGTTCTTTAGGTAATTTTTTTAAGGTCGCTCTTTCATGAAGTTTAAGAAAAGCCTATAGTCACTGGTAGTAGATTCAGATTCAGCAAACCCTTCTGAATCCTAAAAAATTTCATCTTCTCCACTCAGTATGATTCAGTTCAAATTTAGTAGACTAATTTCAGGGAAATGGCTTTTCTTAATGTCAGTCCTCTTTATTTAAAAATCAAAGTTAGAACACCAAGCTGGAGGAAGAGCTACAAACGTACATTGCATTCATCTCAGACATGATTGACTTGTATTATTTGTCATAGATGTTGTGACATTACTGACACATGTAACAATATGGGCATAGTTTAAAAATCATTAGCTAGGGGCCACTGGGTGGCTCAGTTGGTTGAGCATCTGACTTTGGCTCAAGTCATGATCTCACGGTGCATGGGTTTGAGCCCCACATGGGGCTTTGCACTGACAGAAGCCTGCTTTGGATTCTCTGTCTCTCTCTCTCTCTCTCTGCCTCTCCCCTGCTCATGCCCTCCCTCTCCCTCTCTCTCTCTCTCAAAATGAAACTTTAAATTTTATTTTTAAAATCATTATGCTAAATCATTATGCTAAATAAAATCATTATGCTAAATAAAATAAAAGTCACACAGAAAGGACTATATACTGAAGGATTCCATTGTTTATGCTATTCTGAAAGAAAAAAACATTCAGGCAAAAATCAGATCAGTCTTTGCCAGCAACTAGGGAAGAACAGAGGAGACTGAATGCAAAGGGCTATCATGGGAAGTTTTTGAGATGGAAATACTGTGTATCTTCATTTTAATGGTGTTTACCTGCTTGTACACACTTGTCAAAATTCATCAACCTGATACTTAAGAAAGGAGAACATTAGTTACTGTATGTAAATTATTTCAATTCATCCAGTAAATCTAACTTAAACAAAAATAATAGCATACCAATGTCTAATGGACCAAGGACAATGAAACTATCATCTTCCTTGACTGCGATAACACATTATTAGTGAAATTTGAACTGGATTTGATTTAGGGTAATTACTTCACATTTTTTTTACCAAGCTTGTAATCCATTAAAATAGTCTATATTTGTCGAGTCTTTTTAAATAAATGCAGTACTGTATACTAAACTTTAAAGATTCCATCTGATACCTTTATTTCTACCACATGGACCTAGGGAGGTTTTTTTTTTGTTGTTGTTGTTGTTTTGATTCTTCACATTGCTATACAAGAGTACCTAAAATTCTGTGTAATCTTTATGTCATTCACAATTTAGTCAGCATGCTTTATAAAAAAAAACATTGTTCTTTGTAGAAAAATCATTTTTAATTTGTTTTCACTTGGTTGTTTGGTTTATATTAGATTATATGAAACATGTGTTTGCATATGGTAACAGACTCTAAGTAAAATGATGAAACACAGAGGTCCTGAAGATTGATAAACTATCTTGGTCTTTGTAAGTAAAGTTACTTATGTTCTGATGTTATAATCAGTTAATCAGTTCCTTTTTTTGAAATAAACATTTTAAATCTCTTTTTAAGTTCCACTGGTGTTAAATTATTTTGAATTATATAAATTACTGTGAGGTTTTGTTTCCTTCAGTTCTCTTCACCTTTATATTTTTAAGTGTTTTGACATTTTAAAGAAAAATATCTGGCATTGAATTATTATATGAAAAATATATCTTAAATTATCATATATATTTGCTTCATATTAATAAAACTCAATATAGATAGTTAAGTAATTCCATTTCTAAAAATTGCATCTTTTGTTTTTTTGAATCTCTGATAATCCTACCTTTCTAAATTGTCCTATAGAATATACACATATAGTCTCTTTCAAATTAAAGGAATTTTTCTTTGAATAAATTTGAATTTATATATACATATGAATTCTTGGATTAGAATAGAAATATTTTCAACTATAGAACAAAAAGTGTCTTCCCCCAACAGATAAAAAGGTACACCTTCCATGTCACTATTCATTACTGAGAAACTATGCTGTACTTTTAAATAATTGGGTTTAAATGCTAATATTTTATAGTTCTCTGTTATAAAATGATGCAAAAACATTTTAAACAGCCTTTTATTCTCAGAAATTTCTATACATAAATATTTCTCTAGATTTTATAGTCCTTATCAGTTTTTAATTTCTATTTGCTTATGAATTTCAATGATTATATATCTTCCAAGGTTCTCAAAATATAAATATTGTAACACATGGGAAGGAAAAGACAAATTTTAAACTAACCTTCCCCAGTTGCCAGATACTTGAGCTAATACTTTCTTCCTTGATATCTCACTTGCACAGCAAGAGAGGCATCTACAGCTGATTTTCTTTTGAGTTTTTCAGGCAAGTAGGAGAGTCATAGAATGCAAAGCACTATAAAGTGCATGAGGAATTCACTTACAGAACTGGATATTATTTAGGGCATGCACATTGAGGTTTGGCTGATCACAAATGTACAGATTTATCCATTTCATTTTTCATAATGTCCTCTTTATTATGCTACATATGGAAATGTCAATGAAAACTATTAAACTAGAAAATACTTTATGAAAGTAATAAAATGTTGGTTTGCATTACATTTCAATCAAGCATTATGGCTAATCTAAAGCACTGTTAATTATGTCTCTTTTTTTCTAGTTCAGTTTCTATGACACTTACTGGAAACTCTGTGGGCATTGAAATGGTCATTTCTACTATACACCAATAACCCTTGGGGGTGGGAGGAAACCACCTCCCAGTGGTGGCATGATCACTTTCATTCTGAGAAATAACATGTATCATTTTATGTGTAGTATAAGTCATAAAAAGAATGCAAAAATAAAAGCATGAACTCAACTAATAAACAGGAAAGATGTTCTGAAAAAATACTTGAAACAGACCAGAAGTAACAAATTTAAAAAAAAAAATAAACAACACTAGTGAGACATTATCACAAACTACATGACTTTTTTAAGTAACTTTATAGAAAAATGCATGCTGCCCTTTCCCATAGTATTTTAAATAATATTTTCTAAATATATTGAATTAGCTATGACTATATTATAGGAACTAGACATAGATCATTCTTTAGCCAGAGTAAAATATTGTTGAAAAAATAGGGCAGGTCCCAAACTTGCTCAAAATATTAATGAGGGGAGAGAGATCTAAAAGTAACCAAATTTACCAGAAAATGTCAAGATCAATAGAATTGGGAACTTGAAAGCTAAATTTCAATTTTTAAGAAATAAATTTATACTTGTACATATGTTCTCTATAACTATAAAATTTTATCTACAACTATCACCATAGCAAATGCAGAATTGCAGAACATAAGAAATTGGTTAAAGGAATATTGATAAAACATTAGTAATAGATAATTCCTTAAAACATAGATGGTTTGGGGGCTCTTGGGTGGCTCAGTTGGTTAAGTGTCTGACCCTTGATTTCAGCTCAGGTCATGATCTCCTGGTTCATAAGATCTAGTCCAACGTAGGGGTTGGTGCTGATTGTGTGAAGCCTGCATAGGATTCTCTCTCTCTCTCTCACTCACTCAAAATAAATAAATAAACACACACACACACACAAACATGGATGGTTTTATGCATATTAAAAAAGTGAAAATGTCAACACATGCCAAATTATAGAGAAATAGACAATTTTGTATACTCATTTTATTAAAAAGTAGTTCATCTTACCTCTACCACCAGTTGCTGAAGAGATGGTGAAGCTACAGAATATAAACTTGAGTTACCCCTTATGGGACTATGGAGACTAACGTAAGCTACAACATTTCTCTGCAGAACCTTCTTGAAATCCTGTAACAAATAAACAAACAAAAAATCTTTAACATAATAAAAGTAACAGAGTTTAATTTGTCAGTTATGTATTGAATAAGAAACACTTTCTACATAAACTCACTGTAGTATACAACTGTTTTAAAAAATCTATTAGGGTGTACAAAGGTCATAAAAGTATTTTAAATAAAGGGGGTAAGGAGTTACATATCATATATGACAAAATATTTTTAAGCATGTTCCTGAAAAAAGTAAAATTTTAAAAGAAAATGTTAACTTTAGAATACAGAATGGAATGTTTGCTCTAGCCACAGAACTTAATTTTATAGTTATTGAATTAGAGAACAGACATGGGTAAACTACTTCAGTGATTAATCAAACTAGGCCTTTCCTTTGAGACAATGAGCTAATTTTTACATGAAGTGGCTCTTTATTCGGAGCAAAATGGAGCATAATATACCTTTGTCCCTGCACATATTACCTGAAATAAAACCTGATATATTTTATGCATATGAGCAGCATAAAATGATTTCAGCAGAAGAGTTTTTCTACTTCTCTGCTGAACTATTCCCCAAAACTGAATACCACTAAGCCTATTAATAAGGTGCCACTAAGAAGGTTTTCTATTATTTTCCTCCTTTCTAGCACAAATGTTTAATGACTAATCATCATGGTGACAATTCTATAGAAACAACCTAAAAACTGTACAACTTCATGTCTTAGAAACTTACTTTATCTTCCTCTGACACTATGAGATGGAAGACTATAAGGGCAAATAGACTACCTAGCAAATCAATAATGTTATTCCTATTTTAAGTTGAAAATTCAGCTATGCCTCTACAAGAGAGGTGAAAAGACATTTCATTTAAAATTAATAAATATATACGTATATTTATTTTGAGAGAGAGGAGAGGGGGGAGAGAGAGAGAGAGAGTGAGGAGTGAGGAGGAGGGCAGAAGGAGAGAGAGAGAGAGATAAACAGAGACAGAAAGAAAGAGAGAGAGAGAGAGACAGACAGACAGACAGAATCCCAAGCAGGCTCCACACTGTCAGTGCAGAGCCCAGCACAGGGCTCAAATTCATGAACTGTGAGATCATGCATGACCTAAGCCAAAAGCAAGAGTTGGATGTTTAACCGACTGAGCTATTCAAGCACCCCTAAAATTAGTAAATATTTTAAATGAATAGGAATGCTGAACTTAAGCTTAGTCTGCTTTACACATAATGTTGTTTTAAAAAATGTCCCTTAAAAAAAAATGTTCCGCAAGTGCCGTGGAAAAACAGCTTCTATTTACATACTACCACCTAGATATTGTATGTATGTTAGTTCATTTAACACTCGTAAGAACCTCATATTAGCATATTCCTTGGAAGATCAAGTCTTGAGAAATTAATCTTGCCTAAGACCATATGTGTTGTGGTGGAAACTATTTGAAGCCTGACTTTTGACTGTAACATCCACAGTAGCCTGTGAAAGATGAAGAATCTTGAATAAAAAAATGGCACTTTTCATTTAGTAAATGGTACTATTTAACTTAAAAATGGTACTATTTCTGTGGTGGGACATGTTATCCATTGCGCCACTGGCCTGCGCCCTAAAAATGGTACTTTTTATTTAGTAAAACGTATGATAATTTTCCTCAAGGATCAAGATTAGATTTGAGTCAATTCAATAATAACTCTATCACTATAAATTTCAGCTTTAAGTTTATTGACCAATATCATCTAACCTTTTTAATTACAACTGTACGTTTCAACGGGGTCCTGTGCAACCAAAATTAAACAGGGCAATATGACATGTCACAAGGTGCTTTCCTTACTCAGCTTCACTAGGAAATCAATTTACAGCATCTACTGACTTTATTTAAAAGAAAAAGTTTCATTCTCAGGAGTAGCTTGGTAAAAGGAGACAACAGAAAAACTAATAGTTTTCTAAATTCCTTCTCAGCCAGATAGTTACAAAATGGCTTATGAACAGTATTATAATAATCTTCTGAGATATAGTAATTTTGTATAGTATACTCTATGAGCCAATAATCAAATCTATATGTTATTCACCATTTTCCTATTCACCATTTTCTTTACTCACATACCTTTGCCTACCTCGTCATGGAAAAAGTAAGAAAGTGACTGAATGAATAATTTGTTGCCAAACATGCATACACACATAAATATGTTAGAACAGAGGTTCCTACTCTTTTTGAACAGTAAGAGCCTTTTTTGACATAAACTACTTTTTTCTATGAATTCCTACATTATAGGTTTTTTAGTTGTATATGATGATAGAGAAAATAGAAAATTACTAAAAGATAAAATTTAGTAAAACTTACAAATAAATTTATATTTTATTAAGCATAAAAAATCTACTTAATTTGAAAATATAATTGCTCACATACATGTAAGGCCATAATATTGATTCAACTTACAGGCTATGATGCTTGATGCTCAAATAAATTCAGACTTCTTGCAATAAACTTCCCCATGCATAGGGGCTCAGGATATATAAGTTTAGAACTACTGTTGTTGGACAGCCTACTTTGAGAAACTAGCTTAGGAATATACATGTTAATTTAGGATTAACATAAATTTATTGTGAAAGCTGATAAATAGATATGGAGAAGGCTGTATGGTATCGTGGAATAAATTTTTGGAATTTGAAAAGAATCTTGAATATACTTTTTAAAAAATGCACCTTACTGTTGCAAGAAAACTAAAATATTGCTTTATGATAAAAATTTTTAAATACTAAAATCAGCCCAATTCACAAATATATTCCCCAAATTGCATCTTAACTTGTTTATGTCTTTGAAGTAAGTAATTTGGAACAGAAGTTTGAGAGGTTGGTTTAGCGATTACATTTGCCAGCTTACTAAAACTTGTTCAATTTAAAAAGGCTCCTTCAGCAATGGAATTTGTTTATTTGAATTAGTTCTTTGGAAAATGGAATAAATATTCACACAACTAATTTTAGTATAGAAAAGTATTCTAATTTGCAATGTGGATATCTTGATAAATTTTACACTAAAATTTTTCTACTTTTAAGACTTCTTATTCTTCAAATTAAAAAAAGACGCTTGCTATTTTCTTTTGTGTATTTTTTGATATTTTTTTTATAGTCAATAGATGTTTTATGTTTGTTGTGAGTACTTAAATAAAAAAGTGAAATAGTAGTAAAATTTCCCATTAGATATTTAGGATTTTTTTTCTCCAAAGCTGAGGCAGTAAAAAACTAGAATATCAAATCGTTTTATTTTCCTAGACAAAATTGTATAGATTTTTTTCCTACATTTTTCCATTAAACTTCTGTTAAAAAAATCACAAAATAAATAGAATATCTAAGTTTTACAATATTTTCATTGTTTTTAATATTGGCATCAATCCAATTAGTGGTTGTTATATTCCATTAAAAATACAGGGCATCTGGGGCACCTGAGCAACTCAGTTGCTTAAGCATCCAACTTTAGCTCAGGTCATGATCTCCCGATTCATGGGTTCGAGCCCTGCCTTGGGCTCTGTGCTGACAGCTCAGAGCCTGGAGAATACTTCTGATTCTGTGTCTCCCTCTCTCTGCCCTTCTCTGGCTCGGCACTCTGTCTCACTCTTTCTCTCAGAAATAAATAAACATTAAAAAAATACCTTTAAAAAAATACAGTGCATCTGTGAAACAGAGACATATCAAAAGCTTTGAAACTTAAATATTCCAGTGGTGTTCTAACTATGATCCATTGCATGCTAGATTTCATTGGATAAAGGCTTCATAAGGTAGTTTAGATAGGTAGATGGGTTAATAAGTAGATTTGCAGAAAAGAAGAGACAGAGAGCGGTATAAGAATAGGAGGATTGAAGGGTACCTGAGTGGCTCAGTCAGTTAAACATCTGACCTTCAGCTCAGGTCATGATCTCGTGGTCTGTGAGTTCGAGCCCCATGTGGGGCTCTGTGCTGACAGCTCAGAGCCTGGAGCTGCTTCGAATTCTGGAATTCTGTGTCTCCCTCTCTCTCTGCCCCTCCCCCACTTGCACTCTGTCTCTCTCTTTCTCTCTCAAAAATAGATAAAAAAAGAATAAGAGGATTGAGTAGAGGGAGGAAGGAAGAAAGGGAAGAAAAAAGGAAACCAATATTTTGAGACTAATCTACATATTGTAGAGGTATGGTATCATGCTAGAGTAGTAGACATTTAACATAAGATATTGTTTCCTAATTCCAGATAATTGCTAAAAAGTTAAAAAGAAAAAAAGTAATTGTATGGATCATCTGATCTTTCCTTGTCCAGTAACTGTCAACCTGTCTAAGGAGAAACACAATAACCAGGTAAACACAATTGGGGGTGTATCAGAGTCTATAGGTCTGGTAGCAACAAGAGTAAGGTAGTTGCAGATCATATATAATTCACAGTAATCTAATCTTCCCTCATTCTTATAGGTGATCTCAACAAATTAGCAGATGGGACAACTTGGTTGAGAGGCACATTCTTAACCTTGGCTTTGACAACTTTATTTTGTCAACTTTAGTCAAAAAGCGAAAGCGAGTGCATGAGAGCCGGAAGAGCATATTAATTCATGTACATTTACCTCTCCCCATTCATATGAGCCAATATTGCCAAAAGCTGTTCCTCCCCATGAACAGAAAACAATTGTGCGGTCTGGTCTCCACCCTCTCTTAACTCTTAACATCAAGGCCCGGATAAAAGCTGTGATTACGGCAGTGCTGCTGGCCCATTCTTGTCCATAATAACTGTAGGCAGTGTGATGGTGGCTGCCAACTACAATATACCGATCTGGAAATAGAAGGAAACAAGAGCCATTAACACAAAATATAAACCCTAACAATAAACCTAATGACATTTACATAATCCTATTGCACAACTGAGCAACAATTATGTAAAATTGTTCTAATAATTAAGACTACTTTAACATTTTTCACCCACTGTCTTGATTCACACATCTGTGTATATCAAAGCAGAGGCAGCTGCTGAACTCAATTATGATTCCAAAGCTTAGATCCATATTACTGTCCTTTACAACATGCATATTAATTAATGAAGTATACAAATATGCCACAATGAAATCTTTATCTAACATTTTTCCAGAATCATAGTGGGAAGTGCCCTGTAAACAATGTGTGTATGCTCAGTAAATATTAATGAACTATTAATACATATGAGGGAGAACTTATCAGTAGCTGTAAATATTAAATAATGTGGTGGTCATATATGGATTTTGAAATAAATGAAGTATTTAGGAAATTAATTACGGCTTCCTACTTATAGTCTTAGCTCCTCTTGTTTCTCTGAAGAAAAAAATACAACATGAAAAGTCGTCCAATTACTGTCAAGGTTTTCTTTTTCTTTTATTTTCTTTTATTTCTTTTCTTTTCTCTTTTCTTTTTCCTTTCCTTCCCTTTCTTTTTTTTTTTAAAGAGAGACTGAGCACAAGATGGGGGAAGGGACAGAGGGAGAAAGAGAAAGAATCTTAAGCAGACCCCATGCTCAGTGTGGAGCCTGATGAGAGCTTAAATCCCATGAAACTGGGATCATGGCCTGAGTTGAAATCAAGAGTCAGACACTCAGTCAACTGAGCTACCCAGGCATCCCTTAAAAGTTTTCTTTTCACATATTTCATATAATCATACAAAATCCATTAGATACAACATACAAAGACTTGCATGACACATGGATGGGCTCAATGTACATTAGTGACTATTAGTGACTATTGTCATTAATAAGGTAGAATAAAAGCATATCTCCAGAGTTTCCTCTAATTTTGTTACCATTGAATGTTATTGGTATAGAACTATATTTATTTCACTAAATAGTCCTACACATCCATGTAAAAGGTTTCTTCACCGAGTGTCACTTCATTCAGAGATGTTTCATAGTTCAATGGTGCAGACTTTGAAGCCAGCCTCCTTGGATTTGGATCCAGTCTATTCAATTTGCTAGTTGTATGACCTTGGGAAGCATATCTAAGATCTTTATGCCTTAATTTCTTCAAATATAAAATGAAAATACAAATGGTACATACATTATTCAGTTGCTTTGAGTTTTAAATGAGTTACTATTTGTAAGGTACTTTTAACAGTGCCTGTCACATAAGGACTACCTATGTGTGGAATAAATGAATTATCCCTTTACTTCGTGGCATCAAAAAGCTATTTGATGGAAAATCACTGAGTAAAGCTATTTTAGTTGTCTATACTGATTTTCAAACCAGCAGTAAGTTTGATCTGCCAATGTTTTATCCAAATTTAATTAATGGTATATATAGAGTGGCCATAAAGGTTGAAACTTAGGGAATTTATTCACTCATCACTCAGATATGTATGAAAGCTCTGCTTGGGATTATCTGTATTCTAGATAAACCATAACTAAAGGCCTTCATACTAATTGATGATTGTTTCTAATTTTCAGTCATTAAATAAGAAAATCATGAATGAGCAGCTAATATTTTTGCGTAGGATTCAAACAAACAAAATTTGAGAAGCTTTATGTATTATACACTGAAGAATACTACTGGAAAATTGATTTGAAGAAATTGATTTTTTCTGCATTGAATTTCAATTAAGAAAGCTATTTTACCCTAAAGCTAGTATAGTTTTGTAAAGTTTGGTTTTTCCATAAAACTAGTAAGTGCACCAATGATGATAAATATTTCTGGTGCTTCCAATATTCTGATGATGAAAATATATTTTTTTAAATTTTTAATGTTTATTTATTTTGAGAGAGAAAGACAGAGTCAGCAGGGGAGGGTCAGAGAGAGAGGGAGATACAGAATCCAAAGACAGGTTCCATGCTCTGAGCTATCAGCACAGAGCCTGATGTGGGGCTTGAACCCATGAACTGTGAGATCATGACCTGAGCCGAAGTCAGACACTTAACCAACTGAGCCACCCAGGCACCCTGAAAATATTTTTGAAATAGTTGAAATGCAACAGTAACAATTTCCAAATCCATTTATATATTGTATTTAAAGACATTAAAATCAGAGTTGTCCACCATTGCTACTGTAAGGAAATCAGAGAAAATGTGTACCTTCCATACATTTTGTAAGAGTTGGCTGGCAAGAAACCTGAGGATATGCAAAATTTGATCTCAAAATTTTCTGGGTTATCAATTATGGGGTCAGTTTGGCTAAAGTCATGGAGAAAAATCATTCTCCAAGGAGAACTTGAGTAAATATCCCAACCAAATCAACAAAAGAGGCACATCAAATAGCAGTATGTGGCTCAACCTCACAATGTATTTGGAAGTGTTGCTATAGTAATCTCGTAAATAATATATGTGGCAGATAGTTTTACTTGTTTAGCCTACATAATATCATATGAAGATGTCATAAGCATCCCAAAGCAAGGTGGAAAATAATTTAAAATTAACCAAGTGATCCTTTTCATAAGCATCTTCAAAATCTAAAGCCATGTAAACATTAGGCAGAACTGTCAGTGGATCAAGGGTCAGAGACAGAACATAGTTTAACACTGAACAATGAGATTTTGGAAATGAAAAACTTTTATTTTTTTTAAAAACACCATTTAAACTAAAATGTTTTCTTTCTAAAGAAGTCTTTTCTTGATAAAAGTAAAAACTCCAGTGGTGTTATAGAGAAGAACAATAAAAAAACAAAATAACACCCCAAACCATTGGTTTTTGTAGATTTTCTTCATGAGGCACATACCAATGGAATAAATCTAAACTCTGTTTTCTCATTTTGGATTTTTTTCCCTTACACTCCCTACTTTGATTTATTTTTGAAGAGAATAAGAAAGAGAATAAAGACCTACTTCTTGGTTTCATATTGACTCACTCTCAGAGTGGCGTGTGAACTAGTTACATCTAAAGTAGGTCATTTAATTATGCTATTACATTGTTATAGAGCATTTTCTTGTGATGGTTCATATAAAGTATAGATTATAAGTACCTAGCCCTACTTACCTGGAGATGTCAAGCCCTTTAAATATCCAACAACATTAGTAACTGTCTTGAATTTTGTAACTGTCTGAATTTGTATGTTGACAATTCTCTCATCTGAAAAAAAAATTAAGATAGTGTTTTCCTATATTCTGTTATTTTTTCTTAAAACAGTAAAATTAATTTATCTAATGTCATCAACAAAAGAATTACAAACAATTAGATTTTTCTAGAAAACAAGTTATACTTTTCAACAAATATATATTCCGTATTTTGTGTAGACTCTATTTTAGGTACTAGTTATACAATGATGACTAAGTTACAATTCTAAACTTCACATTCAGAGCTACAGTGAGGTTCAACATGAGAGCACACAGAAGACCTCGGGGAGATGTGGAAAACTCATATTTAAAAAAATATGTATTGAATAAAGATATTTCCAAAAAAATTTAAGTACATTTCTAGCTTCAGAAAAAGAACATGTGGAAGGTAACTTAACCTTTCCTGTATGACTCACTATTACGTTATCCCACTGAAACCTATAAAGCATTACAGAAATTAAAGAATAAAGATTTCTAAGGCTATACATACTTCCACATATTTCAGGCTTCATTTTCACCTTTGTTGGTTGGTTTCTCACCTTTATTCTAAGTCACAACCTATTGCTTTGCCTTTTTTGAGTTCTTGTATCTATGCTTGATATTCAAACATTTTGATAACAAATAAGGCAAAGACTCTGATCTGTAGATACTTTAGTCATAGTCCTAAAGCTGTCTTTGAATACATTTAGGGGTAACCTTTAGGGTGGCAATCAGAAAGCAGCTAATGCAAAGTAGCAGTGCTATACTGATAGGCCTTCCGTTATCACTTTTTTCTGATAGATGAAAATTGTTACGATAAATAACAATTTATTCTTTCTAACAACTTAAATGGGAAATCAGTATAATGGATTTGTTAAAATTATAACTAAAAGAAAAGTAAAGATGCCCTGAGAGAATGCCTGAGCATCTCATATATGAGAAAAGGAAATATGCTTAGAGTCCAAGTATTATGGTTTTAATTTAGTTGCTATGCATTTTTTGTTTTAAACTAATATAATTTGTTTCCTACAACAGTTTCAGATTTACAGAAAAACTGATCAGAAAGTGCAAAGTTCCCAAATATCCAATGTCTTTCCCCTGACCCTATTATTAACATCTTTCATTAGTGTGATACATTCCACTAATGAAATATCCAATGTCTTTCCCCTGACCCTATTATTAACATCTTTCATTAGTGTGATACATTCATTATCATTGATGACCAATATTAATACATAATTGTTAACTAAAATCCATAGTTTACATTAGGGTTCACCCTTTGTGTTATACATCCTCTGGGTATTGACAAATACAGAAGGGCATGTATCCAACATTACGGTATCATACAGAATTGTTTGATTACCCTAACAATCTCCTGTGCTCTACCTTTTCATCCTTCCTCTACTCCTTCCTTGTTAAACCCCTGGCAACCATTGATCTTTTAAATTTCTCCATACTGTTGCTTTTTCCAGAACATCATACAGTTGGACTCATCTGTTTGTTTTTAATGTTTAATTCTCTGTTTAACATTTGTTCCAAATAGGACAATTAAGTAAACTTTATTATTACTTTTTAAATGTTTGTTTATTTATCTTCAGAGAGAGAGAGAGAGAGAGAGAGAGAGCGAGCAGGGGGGAGGGGCAGAGAGGGAGAGAGAGAGTACCAAGCAGGCTCCATGCTGTCAGCACAGAGCCCAACACAGTGCTCAATCTCGGGAACCATGAAATCATGACCTGAAATCAAGAGTCAGATGCTTAACCAACTGAGCCATCCATGTGTGCCCAGACAAGTGAACTTTAGATAAGAGAGTCATTACTTTTTGTTTTTAAAAAAACTCTTTCCAGTGTATTTCTTTAGCAACTACACACATCACCAGAGGCAAGGGGAACAAAAACAAAAATGAACTATTGGGACTTCATCAAGATAAGAAGCTTCTGCACAGCAAAGGAAATAATTAACAAAACTAAAAAGCAACCTATGGAATAGAAGAAGATATTTGAAAATGGCATATCTAATAAAAGGTTAGTATCCAAAATCTATAAAGTCCTTACCAAACTCAACACCCAAAGAACAAATAACCCCTTTAAGAAATGGGCAGAAGGCATGAATAGCCACTTTTTCAAAGAACACATCCAGTTGGCTAACAGGCACATGAAAAGCTGCTCAACATCATCATCATCAAATACAAATCAAAACTGTGGATTGATACCACCTCAGCCCTGTCAGAATGGCTAACATTAACAACTTAGGAAACAACAGATGTTGGTGAGGATGTGGAGAAATGGAAATCCTCTTGTACTGTTGGTGGGAATGCAAACTGGTACAGTAACTTTAGAAAAGAGTATGGAAGTTCCTCAAAAAATTAAAAATAGAATTACTCTATGACCCCGCAATTGCACTTGTAGGAATTTATCCAAAGGATATAGAAGTGCTGATTCAAAGGGGCACATGCACCCCAATGTTTACAGCAGTGCTATTAACGATTGCCAGATTTTGAGAAGAGGCCTAATATCCATCAACTGATGAATGGATTAAGAAAAATGGATTAAGAAAACTCCACAATTGAATACTACTCTGCCGTGAAAAGAATGAAATTTTGCCATTTGCAAAAAAAAAGTGCATGGAACTAGAGGGTATTATGCTAAACAAAAATAAGTTAGAGAAAGACACATATCACATGATTTCACTCATATGTGGAATTTGAGAAACTTAACAGATTATCAAAGGGGAAGGGAAGGAAAAATGAGATAAAAACAGAGAGGGAGGCAAACTATAAGAGACTCTTAAATGCAGAGAACAAACTGAGAGTTGATGGGGCTGGAGGGGTAGGGGGTGGGGAAAATGGGTGATGGGCATTAAGGAAGGCACTAGTTGGGATGAGCACTGGGTGTTATATGTAAGTGATGAATCACTGGATTCTACTTTTGAAGCCAAGACTACACTGTATGTTAACTAATATGAGAATTAAACACATACATACATACACATATATAAAAATAAATTTTAAAAAAGATGTTTGCTATACATTCCTCAAAAATTCTCTTTCAGATGAAGAAAGATCACTTCTGTTCCTACTTTGCTAAGAGATTTTATCATAAGTTGATGTTAAATCATCTTTTGAGAGAATTGTAAGCCTTTTCACTTTATAATGTTAAAAGATGCATATATTTCTGGAATTAGCTCTAGTTGGTCACGGTATGTTTTCTGTAATTGGTTACTAATATTTTTAGGATATTCCCATCTATTTATGGAATTGGTTGACAATTTTACTTAACTTTTGTCCTCATCTGATTTTGATATCAGGATTATACAACCTCACAAAAATGTTTAGAGATATTTGCTTCGTTTCCTAGATTTTCTAAGAGTTTATAATGTAGCATGGAGATTTTCCATGTTACAAAGGAGTGCTAGGATTCATACATAAACTATTTGGTCCTCATATTTTGTGTGTGGGATGGGGAAGGAGGGTACATTTTCACTTAATGCATATTCTCATTTCCCTTATTATTTTCAAATAAATAATAATGGTTATAAATACATTTTGATTTTTAACATTTTTATTTCTTCTAAATATACTTGCATTTAGTTGCTCATTCTATTCTTGGGCTTCCAAAAAAAATTACCGCCATATATCTGTTATTTTTTCCTCTTTTCTGTCATTAACTCACTTCTGTTTCTTATTTTTCATTTATCAGTTTTGCTAGAAGTAGCTAATTTATCAGTATTTTCAAAGAACCAGTTTTGGGATTTGTAGATCCTCATTATATATTTTTTCCACTTTAATATTAAGTTCTATGCTTACTATTACCTTTGTTTAGTTCTACCTGGGTGCCTTTAAGGGTACGGATTTTCTATATAGATGTTGTACATTAATTTTGATATATAGTCTTATTATCTTACATTCTAAATTTTAAACTTTCTATTTTTATTTTTTCAATACTATACATATTAGTTCAAATAATTTAAAAAAATTTTTTAATGTTTTATTTATTTTTGAGAGAGAGAGAGAGAGAGACAGCGTGAGTGGGGGAGGGTCAGAGAGAGAGGGAGACACAGAATCTGAAACAGTCTCTAGGCTCTGAGCTGTCAGCACAGAGCCCGATGCGGGGCTCGAACCCACAAACTGCGAGATCATGACCTGGGCCAAGACCGGACGCTCAACTGACTGAGCCACCCAGGTGCCCCTCAAATAATTTTTAAATATCCAAATACAAGGTACATGTTACAGTTGTAATACTGATATCTAGCTTAAATGTGGACAGAGAGCAAGGTCTATATGCTACTGGTATCTTGATATTATGTGAGAATTGTTTTGTGACACTACAGGGTATCACATCTGATAAATAGAGAACATACATTTTCATAAAGTGTTCAATATAAAAATGTGCCTTCTTTGTTAATGAGTGCAGCATTTCCTATACATGTCCAATAGGTCAAACTGGAAAACTGTGTAGCTATAACTTTATGAATTGTTCTATATATCTTCTGTTAATTATTGAGACATCTTAAAGTTTCTCATATGATTTGTATTTATTAATTATCCTGATAATACTATCAAATTTTTCTTTGCATATTTTTAGACCAGTTAGTTTCATGCATTCATGCAGATGGAGTTGCTATATCTTTCAGATTTCTATATAGAATACATAGAATAATTATTCTTTACATCTTCTCTATGCCAAATTTTTTTCTAAAGTCTTCCTTCCCATTTCGCCTCTGATATTAATATAATTAGTCCATCTTTCTTTTGCTTAGTATTTCTTCAATACATATTTTCCCAGCATTGCATTTGCTTTTGCCAGGCATCCCGGGGGCATCTCTGGCTCGGGGACAGTCTGTATGCAAATTTCTTGGCTTGGAGTTTCTGTACTATAATAGTAGTGGAAATTCTGAGCTAGAGTTTTTGATTTCTAAAAACAGATTTTTTTTTTTTATCCAGAGCTTAAATAGAAGAAAGCTTTCCTCCACCAGTATGTGAATTTCTTTCTAGTCTTCCTACTACCATCCCACTGTCCTACATTTATTTAGCAATGCTAGTTACAACTCGCTGCTCCCTATAGGCATATAACCGTATCTTCTGTTCTCATGTGAATGTTACATTCCCACTCTAACTTATCAGAATCTATAACTTCCCAATACCAGGCAACCAAAGGTAAACTCTTTTGTTTATTTCTCTGATTTTTTGTTCTATCTTTATATTTACTTCTGCTGGATATTTGACTTTTTTTTAGTGTTTATTTATTTATTCATTTTGAGAGAGAGAGAGAGAGAGAGAGAAAGAATATGAGAATCCCAAGCAGGCTCCACATTGTCAGTGCACAGCCCAACACGGGGCTCAAACTCATAAACTGTGAGATCATGATCTGAGCCGAAATCAAGAGTTGGGACACTTAACCAACTCAGTCACTCTGGCGTCCCTTGACTTTCTTTTTTAATAGCTGCTTTTCCAAATGCTTTTTCTTCTGTTTCATACAGAGCTCTTGATATTTTTATGGAAGCATTTCAAATATTTTATCCTGCCTTCTGCACATCCTAAGAGTCTAAGATTCCTATTTAGAAGAAACACAGCAGTCTGAGAAAGTGAAGACAATCTTTTGTCCTGAGAAGAATGCTATATTTACATTTGATCCTTCTAACCAAGAGAAAGACCTTCTTATGCATCACTGAGCAAGGACCAAACCGAAATAATGATATAAAATACAGCAAAAATCACCTTTTAATCTATTTATTTGCATCCTCGTACATGATACTGATCCTAATACATACTGTTTTATAATATTCCATATCCGTGCTTGAAAAAAAATATGCATGGAGTCTGTTTCTCTTCACTGGAAACAGCACCATGATCCTACTTTCAATTTTAACAATGAATGTCAGCAAAACTTTGGATAAACTCTTATGACGCACCTACTGCTGTTGGCATTACTAATATAAACAACTCATTGGTAAGGCAATATTACTCTTTATAGCAATAACAATAGCAAACTTGTATTCTGGAATTTATTCCAAAGAATTCAAGAATAATTGACCTCTTTCCAGTATAATCTGTAATAGCAATTAGAGAAAACAGCATAAATATCCCAAATAGGGAAATGACTTAGAAAATTATGATAAAATATGTGCCTGTTAAAATGTAAAAATAATATGTAGAATCATGGGTATGCTATAAGTAAAAACAATAGAATACCAGGAGATATAGAAAATGACTGAACTTAGGTAAATGTGTGTGCTCACAGGAAAAATATTTAAAAAGATAGATTAATAAATGAAACAAAAATTGGATTAGAAAGGCCTCCCAGGGTCTGCTGGGGTGAAATACTTTTGTAGAAGAGCTTGAATAAATCTGAACCCTTGGACATTTATTCTTAGGAATTAAAACCTAAGGAGACCATCTTCTCCTATTGCTCCAGCTTACAACACCAAATCCCTGAAAACTGAGGCTGTTTGGGGAACTGGCAGAAAATGAAAGAGGTTTAGAATAGTTCCATTTTACCTGGAGACGCATTGACTCTCATTATGAAAACCCAGAAAGATATACATTGGGGTCTGACTTGAGCTCTGTCCTCCCATAAGTCATAAGAAGGGTAGCTAGTACCTCCAGAACAACATAAACTCCCAGCCTAGAATAGCTAGACATCTGGTTGTAAGGTCCAAAGGCACACAAAAGAAACTTGACATAATGAACACATACACTACTCAAGGTGAACATATTGCAACACACAATATGTGAATTTAAAAATAAGTATTACAATTAAACACAAAACAAAAGGTGATGCATTAGCAATAAGAAATAACCAGAAAACACTTTTTAAAATTTTTTAAAAATTTTCTCAGTTTTGAGAGACAGATAGAGTGTGAGTGGGGGAGGGGCAGAGACAGAGGGAGACACAGAATCCAAATCAGACTCCAGGCTCTGAGCTTTCAGCACAGAGCCTGACATGGGGCTCGAAACCATGAGCAGTGAGATCATGACCTGAGCCAAAGTCAGATGCTTAACCAACTAAGTCACCCAGGTGCCCCCAGAAAACACTTTTAAAAAAGAGATAATAGGTAAGGAAATAGAATAATTGAAAGAAATATGACAATAGATAGGATGAGTATAGATAGTAAGTAATAGATAGCTATAACTGAATATGAGAGCTATCAGATTGAGCAATTTTTCTAGAAACCCCAGAAAAGGATAAAGAGAGAAAGTATGAAAGTGCAATTAAAATTCATGGTGGATAGTAATAGGAGTTCTAGAAAGGATACCAGAAGAAGAAGAAAAATAAATGGAAGAGAGAAAATATTTAAAGAAATAATATTTTTCCAAAGAAAAGGAAAAACACATTATACATTTTATATTGTAAAGTTTAAAAGCATGAAAGATATAGAGAAAAATTTTTAAAGTTCCCAGAGTGAAAAGCAGGTAACTTACAACAAGAAAGTGAGGGCAACTAAGGTGTCCATCCCTGGAGTAATGGATATATCAAATGTAGTATAAAGCTACTCTTTTCAATATCCTATAACACCTAGAAGCAATGGGGTAAATGTACATATGACAGCATGGAAAAGTATTAACCACAGAGTGATACTTGAAAAAAAAAATAAGAGAATTAAAAAACTATATCGCTCAATACTATTTATACAATTAAACATTTATATATTCAAGAACTGTGTACATTTTCTTGTTTTCTTCTTCACTTCCTTTCTATTCCTGAATGATTCAGTTCTTAAGGCAATTAGGTGAAGTTGGCCAAGGTTATCACCTCTGACAGTGGCAGTAGAAGATGATGGCACTGTGGCCCAGAGTAAGGTGTTGAAGATATTGTGAGTTAAGCAAAGCATCCAAATGGATTGGTGTGGTCCATCATAGGGTGTCAGGTCCCAGGAATTATAAGAACAATGTGTGTGTGTGTGTGTGTGTGTGTGTGTCTGTGAGAGAGAGAAAGAGAGAGAGAGAGAGAGAGAGAGAGAGAGAGAGAGAGAGAGAAAGCCTGGAAATGGGGAGGAATGCAACTGTCAGGGGGAATACTGCAATGAGAGAAATCAATGCTACAGACTGAGAAGGGAATCCCCGTTTAAGAGCTGAGCAACCTATAGTTAGGGGCTGAAAAGGCATAACATTTGATATAGGGTGAATAGTCCATGTGGGGCTGTGCTTGGCTTGAATTTCAGAACCATCATGGAGTGAGAAAGGCATTATTTTCTTTTAAATGTTTATTTTTTTAATTGAGAGAGAGCACATACATGAACAAAGGAGGGGCAGAGAGAGAGAGAGAGAGAGAGAGAGAGAGAGAATCCCAAGCAGGCTCCACACTGTCAGCATGGACCATGAGATCATAACCTGAGTGGAAATCAAGAGAAAGATGGTCAACTGACTGAACCATCCAGGCACCCTGAGAAAGGCATTCTTATGGAGGAAGTAGTAATGACATCAATTGGTTATACACAAGAGAACTAATTAACCAGGTAATATTTAAGATAATGAGAAGCATATTTCTCACTGTGAAGAGATTTACAAACATGGAAAGAGAAAAACTGGGTATTGATATGTCCTCTTGGTTTTCTAGATAGATATACATAGATATGTAAATAAATTTAGATTTAATCTCTTTGTACATATATATTTATACATATTTATGGTAAAATATATTTCCCTAGTTTGGTTTACCAAGAGGTTTGAAAAAAGTAACTCTTTTTCAATGTGCCCATCTAGAATCCACATCTTGTTTTCTAGATAACATTCTCTACTCAAAGAACGAGGACTCTTCGGAGAAATGGCTGATTAACAGGGTTGGGGCTGGGAAGAACAGAATGATTTGGTATATCAAATTTTTACTGTGTAAAAAACTAAGGAAATTCTCAAAAAGAATAATGAGAATATGCCAACATACAGAAACCTAGGTTGAAGGTGCTATTTTGGGCTGAACTGGGACAATTTGAGCATCAAGATAAAAATAGTACTGAATTATAACCCACTGAATAAATTAGGGATATAAATCCATTTATATCAATAATAAATTGATACTATATATAAATAAACACATAAATAAACACACAAACAAATAGGAAAAATAAAGCTCTTCTTTACAGTAGAATGTCAATTAATAAAAGTAGAGGGATGATGAACTTGAAAGGTCACCACCATTGGCATCATCTTTGTAATGACTAATTGGGCAAAAAGCATAAATAAACTTTGAAACTAGTGGGTAGATGTAGGATGGGATGTGGGCAGGATCTTAGCATGACTTCAAGTGATTATTAATTGTATAGAAAAAAATAAAACATAGTAACTTCAATGAGGAGTCCTCACAGACACTCCCTTAATCAAATCATCAAAGTTAGCATTACCAATGATGGAACAGACTGATATCAGCAATGGGAAAAACAGTCTCATTCTGTAATATTGCTGCCACTTATGCAGAGGGTTCAAATATTCAGGAGAAAACATCAGAAAAACCCAGACTGGGGAACATTCTGCAGATACTGGTATATAAGCTTCAAAGGTGATAAAGCAATGAAAGTGAAGCAAAGATTGAGACTGTTCCGGGTTGAAAGAAATGGGACACTTGACTCACAACCCATGACCCTAGGTTAGATCTATTTGCTATTTAAGACATTACTGAAACATCTGGTGAAAACTGCATGGTTTTGGAGTGCATTTTTGTAATGTATCAATGTTTCATTCCTGATTGTGATGGTTGTGCTCTTTGTAAAGGAGAATGTCACTGTGGGAGAATTCAGATGTGAAGGTTCAGCATGTCTGAGGCTTTCTCTTGAGTATGTGAGGAAAAAAAATATTGTTTGCACTATTCTTGAAACTTTTCTGTAGCTCTGCATTTATTTCAAAATTTAAAAATACTTTTGAAGTTAGAAAATCCTGGATAACTTTAGATGCAGTTTGTTATTTAAAAAGTCAACGCATGTGTATGTATATATGTATTGCTACGTTAAGATAACATTTCCAGCTCACATTTGCCAATGTTTTCTGTCTTTCATGCTTCAAAGTTTGATGGCAGCTTTAAATTTGATGTGTGAAGTTCAAAAGATTTCAAGATGACAAAAATGTGTTCCATTCAGGGAGCATGTGTATTTAAATTGGGTGAGGAGTGTCAGAGCTGAGACCTAAAAGTAGTTGCCTCTCTCTAGTCATTAATTTCATCATGTGCAGAGAAAAAAATATCTGCTAGATAAATTATTTTACAGTGATAATTCTGTCTTGCATTTTAATTGCTATTATGAAGACTCGACTAGTTCTGAGTCTTTTTCAACATAGCTAAGTTCATCTCTACCTGCACTGTGACTAAGCATGCCCCAAAATCTAGGGAAAATCCTAACCTCATTTAAAGAGAATTGAGGACTAAAAATTGCAGCTAACTCTGGTCTTGATTCTAATAAATAAGCTTTTGTTGGTTTCTTAACCATAGTTCTTCCTAAGATTACTAATTTTAATGATTGTCTCATTCTATGTACTTGATTCTCTTTTTAGCTACCTGACTCTGGAAAAGAACTTCTAGGTTTGGGGCTGTGAATTATTTTCTTTCTTTCTTTATTTTTTAATTTACTTATATATTTTTTTGAGAGACAGAGACAGAGTTGGAGCAGGAGAGGGGCAGAGAGAGAGAGAGAGAGAGGGAGACACAGAATCTGAAGCAGGCTGGGCTCTAACTCAAGAACTGTGAGATAATGACCAGAGTTTAAGTAGGACTCTTAACCTACTGAGACACCCAGGCACCCCTGTTTTCTTTGTTTTTAAATTTCCTTGCACCCTAGGGACTGGAATCTACTCTAGAATCACACTTTTAATGATTGGGACTTTATAAACTCTTAGCATCTTTCCTAAATGCCAACTGCTTCCCTAAATATCTGAGCATAAACTGCTTCTGGATTCTAAGCCATCAGCTTGTATAAGCTTCTGAGTGCTCCATTTTTCCATGTGAGATCTCCATATTGCCAAATATTTTTCTGAGCCAATAGTATTTATTGACATTTAAGCTCTAGGACAAGTGTTTTATTCAAAATACTTATCAGCTGATATGTCATAAATGCTGACCAATCAGAATGCACTGGCAGCAAATATTGAAGTGCCCACACCAACGGATACAAACATTTATCATCAGACCTGCTCCAGATATTATGTTCTTCTTGTCATATGATAATTTTCTCAGGAGATCCATTTCAGTCTATCCTTCAGGGAACATCATTTCACACAACAGTTCTAGAAAAGAATTTATACAAGTTCTAAGACCCAGCTACGTCCACTATGTTGCATTGCACCTGATATGATATGTCTAACTGTATCCTGGATACTGACAATAACACCAGCTTAAAAAAATGTCCTTTAAGAATTTTATTCCCTGAGGTGCCCGGATGGCTCAGTCGGTTAGGCATCTAACTGAGGCTCAGATAATGATCTTAGGGTCTGTGAGTTTGAGCCCTATGTTGGGCCCTGTGCAGACAGCTCAGAGCCTGGAGCCTGCTTCAGAGTCTGTGTCTCCCTCTCTCTCTCTGCCCCTCTCCCACTTGTACTCTGTCTCTCTCAAAAATAAATAAACATTAAAACTTTTTTTAAAAATTAAAAAAAAATTTATCCACTAATTATATTAATGAGTGTAATTCTTAAGAATTAATGTCAAGTTTATTGAAAATAAAAAGGAAGAGGAACTAGTTTTTTAAATTTTTATTTAAATGTTAATTAGTTAACATGCAGTATAATATTGGTTTTAGGAGAAAATTCAGCAATTCACCACTTACATACAACACTCAGTGCTCATCATAACAAGTGTCTTTTTTTTGTTTAATTTTGAGGGAGAGAGAGAGAGAGAGCATGAGCATAGGAGAGGGGCAGAGATGGGGGTGGGGGTGGGGGGAGGGTAGAAAATCCTAAGCAGGCACCACACTTAGCGCAGAGCCAGACACAGTGCTTGATCCAACAACCCTGGGATCATGACCTGAGTCAAAATTAAAAATTGGATTTTTAAAAATTAATGAATTTATTTTGAGTGACAGAGATAGAGAGAGACAGAAAGAGTGGGAGAGACAGAGAATCCCAAGCAGGCTCCACACTATCAGCACTGAGCTCTACATGGGGCTCAAACTCATGAACTGTGAGATTGTGACCTGAGCCAAAATCAAAAGTCAGATGCTTAACTAACTGAGACACTCAGGTGTCACTCTATTTTAAGATTTTTTGAGGAACCTCCATACCATTCTCCAGACTGGCTGCACCAGTTTGCATTCCCACTAATAGTGCAAGAGGGTTCCCCTTTCTCCACATCCTCACCAATACCTTTTCTTTCTTGTGTTGCTAATTTTAGCCATTCTGACTGGTGTGAGGTGGTATCTTATTGTGGTTTTTATTTGTATTCCCCTGATGATGAGTGATATTGAGCATCTTTTCATGTGTCTATTAGACATCTGGATGTCTTCTTTGGAAAAATGTCTATTCATGTCTTCTGACCATTTCTTCACTGGATTATTTGTTTTTCGGGTGTTGAGTTCGGTAAGTTCTTCATAGATTTTGGATACTAACCCTTTATCAGATATGCCATTTTCAAATATCTTCTTCCATTCCATAGGTTGCCTTTTAGTTTTATTGATTGTTTCCTTTGCTGTACAGAAGCTTCTTATCTTGATGAAGTCCCAATAGTTCATTTTTGCTTTTGTTTTCCTTGCCTCTGGTGATGTGTGTAGTAAGAAGTTGTTACAGCTGAGATCAAAGAGTTTTCTGCCTATGTTCTCCTCTAGTATTTCGATGGTTTTCTGTCTCATATTAGGTCTTTCATCCACTCTGAATTTATTTTTGTGTATGGTTCTCCATCCCCTCACTTTCAATCTTCATGTGTCTTTAGGTCTAAAATGAGACTTTTTGTAGACAGCATATAGATGGATCTTATGTTTTTATCCACTCTAATATCCAATGTCTTTTGATTGGAACATTAGTCCATTTACATTCATAGCAATTATTGAAAGAGTTGAATTTAGTGCCTTTGAGTTACTCATAGAGCTCGTGTTTCTCATGATGTTCTCTGGTCCTTTCTAGTTTTTGTTGGTTTTGGTCTTTTTTTTTTCTCCACTCAAAGAGTTACCCTTAAAATTTCTTTCAGGACTGGTTTAATGGGCACAAAGTCCTTTAGTTTTTGTTTGTCTGGGAAACTCTATCTTTCCCTCTATTCTGAATGACAGCCCTGATGGATAAAAAATTATTGGCTGCATAATTTTCCCATTCAGCACACTGAATATATTATGTTACTCCTTTCTCACCTCACAAGTTTCTGTTGACAGATCTGTAGCAAATCCCTTGTAGATTAGGGACTTTATTCCCTTGCTGCTTTCAGGATTCTTTGCTTGTCTATGTATTTTGTGAATTTGACTATGATATGCCTTGGTAAGGGTCAGCTTTTGTTGGACTTAATGGGAGTTCTCTGTTTTCTTGGATTTTGGTGTATGTTTCCTTCCCCAGAGTAGGGAAGTTTTCAGCTATAATTTGTTCAAATAAAGCTTCTCCTTCTTTTTCGCTCTCTTCATCTTCTGGGATTCCTATGATAAGAATGTTATTACATTTTAATAAGCTGTTGAGTTTCTTAAGTCTACCTTTGTGAACCATTATCTTTCTTCCCCTCTTCAGCTTCATTATTTTCCATAATTTTATCTTCTATATCATTGATTCACTCCTCTGCTTTGTTCACCATCATGCTTATGGCATCCATTTGGGTTTGCATCTCATTATAGCATTTTTAATTTATCTCTGCTGCAAGGGATTCCCTAGAGTCTTCTATGCTTTTTGAAAGCCCACCTAGTATACTTATAATCATTGTTTTAATTTTTAGTTCAGACATCTTACTTAAATCCATATTGTTAAATCCCTAGCCATGATTTCTACTTTCTGTTCTTTCTTTTGGGGTGAATTTCTCTGTCTTGTCATTTTGTCCAGAAAAGAAAAGAAAAGAAGAAGGAGGAGGAGGAGAAGGAAGAGGAGGAGGAGGAGGAGGAGGAGGAGAAGAAGAAGAAGAAGAAGAGGAAGAAGAAAGAAAACAAACAAAAAAACAAAAAATAACTAGATCCTGGGTGTGTTTTGATCTGCTTGTTAAAAGAATCTTCCAAAAGGTGGTTACTTTTCTATTTGTAGACTAGCAGTTTTTGTTCTCTAAGATCTCTGATTGATTTCTTGGGTGCTCAGAATGATTTGATAACCATCTAGCGGTGTTTGAGAAACAAGACATGTTTAAGGTCCCCTTTCACCACCATGTTAATGCTTCCCCATGACAGAGGAACTAATTAAATAAAATCACAAAGAAGCATCCCACAAATCTAGAATGGAGGACACATTCAGGACAACAGATTTGATCCTATAGATCCCACTGTTAAGAGAAGAAAAAGAGGATCATGATAGATTAGATGGGATATAATTTATAGGCCTGGATTGGATCTTGGTTTGGATAAACCTATTGTAAAAGATAGGATGATTGGTGAAATTTAATATAGTCTGTTTACAATCTTGAAAAAGTGAAGATCCTTAATTAGATAAACATATTTCAAAATATTATGTATAGTATACTCTCCGTTTGGTAAAAAACAAAATAACAAAAAAGAAAATGAAACCTCTAAATTTATGTATCTAAATCTAGAAGGATTTATATGAGCTATTGACAGTGATGATTGCTGGGTGATAGGAATGTGTTCTGGAGTGAACTGTTTTTCTTCAAAATTCATATGTTGAAGTCCTAATCCGCCAGTTTAGCTGCATTTGGAGATGTGGCCTGTAAGGAGATAATTAGTTAAACGAGGTCTTAAGGGTAGGAATTTAATGGGATAGGACTAAGTCCTTATGAAAAGAGAATGAAAACACCATAGGTTTCTCACTCTTTATGTGTGCACAGAGAAAGGCCATGTGAGGATACAGAGAGAAGTCAGCTGTCTGCAAGCCAGGAAGAGAGCTCTTATCAGAAACCAAATTTTCTGGCACCATAAGCTTGGAGTTTCCAGTCTTAAAACTGTGAGAAAAATAAATGTATGTTGTTTAAACTACAGAGTCTGTGGTACCTTGTTATGGAAGCCCAGGGTGACTAATATAGAACGTGCTGATTTGCTTTCCTATTTTTGCTCATCTCTCTTTTCTAACTCTTAGTAAACATTAACTGCTTTTATAATAATAGAAATTAAATTAATTTATTTATTTTAATGTTTATTTATTTTTGAGTGAGAGAGAGACAGAGCACAAGCAGGGGCAGTGCAGAGAGAGAGAGGGAGACACAAAATCTGAAGCAGGCTTTAGGCTCTGAGCTGTCAGCACAGAGCCCAACACTGGCCTCACACCCACGAACCATGAGATCATGACCTGAGCCGAAGTTGGATGCTCAACCAACTGAGTCATCCAGGCGCTCCAGAAATTAAATTTAAAGAGAAAAGTAAAACATGTTTTAGTGGTGTAAAATTTTGGTTCCGAAAAATGTGAAACACACACAGACACTGAATGAAAACTGTTTGCTTGGTCCTTTTCACCACAGACTTTTCAGCTTAATAGCTATCCCTGAGTCTTTCTCTCTCTCTCTCTCTCTCTCTCTCTCTCTCTGTCACACACACACACACACACACACATACACACATCCATGTGTGCATGTATTCTCATGAACTTGCATACATTTGAAAAAAATATTTAAATTTAAAATTATTTTTAATTAGTAAAATTATCTATATATGAAGATGCTTTAAAGACTTTGAACCCCAGAAAAAATAACTTTTCTTCTTTGTATCCCTTACACAAGTGAAAATTGATTAATAGATTTTCTGTTTCTTTCTACCAAACCATTCTACAAATCACCAATTATCAAATTAGTTATCAGATGAATCATCTGCAATATCAACAGTACTGCATATTTTCCACATTTCCATCCAGATCTAATTTTACCTTTCACCTAGCTCTGTGCCCAAAGAAGGTGACCTCTATAGAGAACATCAACCTAGCTCCTGTATTCTTGGCTTCAGGTTGGGTTTAGCCAAGAGAAGACACCAACAAGTGATCGGCAGGTTGGATAAGAGAAACATTAGAGTATTTATATTCCATCACCCTCCCTGGCTGGTCACTTGCTGGCAGAGACTGAATTCCTGCACTGAAAGCCTTAGCTCCTGTCAGCCTGCTTCTCCTACCTCTTGAGAACATGCCATTTCCTGTTCTAGTATCCCTTCTTGTGCCTTTAGGTTTACAAGTAGTAACAATTACTAGCCTTGGGGCGGTTCATCATCCCTTTTCTATTTCCCTTTACCTATCCACACTGTTGCATAGGTCCTTGGCTAAACTCCTTTGAAGTGCACATTTTTAGTGTGTTTTTCATTATTTCCTGATGGCAAGATGATTTATATGTTGACCAATTTAGGTATATTCACTGAGTCATCCATATGTGTTGCCAGGGAATGAATAAATGGAGAGGATGAGGAGAATTCCTTTTATGGTAAGAAGGTAGGTTAGGATATTAAGACCAACTTTCCCCCTGAAAATAATTTACAATGCTGAATAAAATGAATCTTGTTAGCAGTATCAAAGAACTAGAAAGTAAGGAATTACTAGGACAAAAGTTAAGATGCGGTGAGAACCCAGATAAGTAAACAATAAAGCTGTTTTCAACCTGAGGGCATTTACTGAACCTGGAGAATCTGTTAATCTTGATGGCTTTATGAGATGCAAAAGTTAGAAGAAAAAGCCCTGGTCCTGCCCAAGTTGGAGAGAAAATAGTTCCAAAAAGAGATTATTCTTCCATAAAGTAGGACTCCAAAATGACTGCATTACCCACTCCCATTCAAGAGACAGCAAAGAAAGTTACCTGGGATGGAACAGAACAGGAAAAGGAATCTTTAAAAGTCTATAATTCTAGGGTAACTCTAAAAGAATACAAATAGTATTTATAATTTCTAAAATAGTAAAGGGAAAAATATAATGACAAAAATAATCTTAATCTAAAGAGAAAAAAAACAAAAGAAAAACAATCATGTGGTACTAATAAGAAACTTAAATTAAGCTAAAAAATATATAAGCATAAATACATGAATATTCACATTAAATGTAATGAACTAGATGTTTCAGCTAAAAGACAATCAAATTATATTTAAAATACAAATAGTTGTGGGGTGCCTGTCTGGCCTAGTTGGTAGACTTTGATCTCAGGGTCATGAGATTGAGCTCCATGCTGGGAGAAGAGTTTCTTTAAAAAAAAATCCAAATTAATTATTGTTAAGAAGAGACGGTAAAAGAGAAATATATAGAAAGTTGGATAGTAAAAAAAAGTGATATGCCATAAAGACACTAACTAAAAAAAAAAAAAAGCTACTGAGGATAAATTAATATCAGGCCAAATCAAATTTAAGACAAGCATTATAAATATAAGGAAGATCACTTCATCTGATAAGTGTTTCAACTAACCAGCAAGAGATGATATATTTGAACCTATAAACATCTATGAAATGACCTTAAAATATATGAATCAAAAATTGACAGAACTACAAGATAAAAATAGATAAATCTATATACACAAAGTGGGAGATTTTATCACTAATAATAAGATGTAGAATATTTGAATGACCTGATTATGTTACCTGGTTTAAGTGGAAATATGTAAAACTCTACACCTGACAACTACACAGTACACACTCTTTCCAAATACTCATAGAACACTGGGTAAGAAAGGATACCTCAAAGAACCATATATAAATAAAGCAAAAGCAACACATTCTAATGAAAATTAAGGTTGCTTATACTCTAGTTCAGAAGAATATCATATCACAATGCCAAGTAGCATACAAGTGCCTAAAGCATGGCAGAGAAAGTCAGGAGATGTTACTGCTACTTCCACCTTGAGAACTATGCTATCTGCATGGAGCTGTAGAGGATACTGAGACTTTACAACTTGGAGACTCAAGCGTGAAGACATGTTTGGATAAATATTGGATACATGAAGGAAATAACAGGTATAGAACCAGAAAGGCACTGAGGAATCAGCCCATTGTGTAAAGAAGATCAGCAAAATATAAAGATAAGGTATGCTCTAATGGAGTTTATCATGTATTTAAATTGCCAAGTTTAGGTGAAGTTTCTGTAATTTGAAAGAAGTGACAGGCACTTGAGAAATTATGTGATGAGAATAAAGGAAATGATAAAAGTTGCTGAGAAACATTGGGAATTGGAAAACACTTGTTACAGTAATCCTGCCTAAGAGTATACTTCTCGGAGGGGGTCTGCAGTTCTTTTAACAAACAAACAAACACAACTCTAGACTGAATCTAGGCTGAATCATTTCCAAAAATCATAACTGTCAAGACAGAAAGCTGGAAACACGAGAAGTTCTGGGTGAATGACAGATCTGTGTCACCCTTGGTAAACTCAGCCTGTACTCCCTAGGAAACAGAGAATTGACTGTACTTTCTGTGGACTTTGGACAATAGGTTTCCCACCTATGTTCACTCTGTTTAAGACCCTTGATGAGTAGTCCTTCAAAGTCATTTCTGAAGCTTTTTTTCCCTTTTGTCCGAGGACTTCAGACTGGCAGCTCATGAAGGCTGATCTTTAGTTCTACGAATTACTCTATTATCAGCTTCCAGCTCAGACTCCTTGGTTCACTGTGCAACTGGCTGCTTGAAGAGCCATAAATTTGGGGTGTCACCATTGCACAGTGTAGTGACTCCTAACATTTGTCATGACACTGATTGTAAAATTATTGTAGCTCACTGAATTTTTGGAATAAAAGTGGCCACTATATCTATATGCATATCATATAGAAATTGTCAAGACAAATTGAAATTTCCCCATGTACTTTTGGATATGTTCCTCCAGATTCATGGCTGGAAACTATTAAAGCCTACTCTTCCCTAAAACAAGTTTTCAATTCTCTTATTATTATTTTCTTTTTAGGCCTACTGAAGATTTCTCTTTCGCAGGGCCCAAAAAGGGCCATATCTTATCATTTCCATACCACTCCATTATCTACTTGATATATCTACCAAAACACTCTTTAACCAGAATAACATGTACTCCTGGATCTTCTCACACGTAGCAACTTTAGGCCTACTCTGAATAGGTTGATTAGTCTCATTTGTAACAAAAAATAACACTGAATTCAACTGCACTAACTTTTCTTGCTAATGAATATTTCCTGAAGAGCTAAAATTAACTATTTGCCAGTAAATTTTAGTATAACCTCAATTTTTGGATAATATGTTTAATACATCTGTTTTAAAAAAATTTTTAATGTTTATTTATTTTTGAGAGAGAGAAAGAGAGAGCAAGCAAGGGAAGAGCAGAGGGAGAGGGAGACACAGAATCCAAAGCAGGCTCCAGGCTCTGAGCTGTCAGCACAGAACCCGACATGGGGCTTGAACCCACAGGATGTGAGACCATGACCCGAGCTGAAGTCGGACACTTATCCCACTGAGCCACCCAGGTGCCCCTCAATACATCTTTTTAAATCTCTGCTCGAGAAATAATAATAATGAATACTTTTAAGTAGCTGTTAACAAATTAGAAATAATTTATCTTCAAATAGAAATATAAATCTTCAAAATACATTTGAAATATATACAAATTATAACTGACATTATCACTATATTATTCTAATTAAGATCATTTTCATTAAAGAATATATAAAATTGTGAACAGGGAAATGGTAGATATAGATATATAGGTATCTCCATTTGAAGAGAGGATCCAAATTTACTTATGTAATAGTGTGTTATCACTGATGATATTAATTTTTATGCAACATAGAAATAGTAATTTTTCTATTCATCAAAAGTAATTCATCAAACCTGTGATTCATCAAAAGTGATTCATTAAACAAACATTAGTTGTTTAACTAAGTTAAAATGTTTCTTTTAACTTAGCTCATTTAAATTTTTGCCCTAAATTAAGTTATTGGATTTTAAACTTCCTCCTCTCCTTTTTCCACTCTATTCATGAATTTTAACCATAAGTTCAGACCGATAACTAAAAATTCAAATTTCCATGGTTTGGTTGATTCTCAAGGAGAAAGACTAATAAGATATTAGATAGATCAATGGGTAAAGCTTATAAAAAGTAAGAGCATGGAAAATAAAATGCAGTCAATATGCAATTATCTAATCAAGCCATTTGTGTGTATGTGTGTGCACAATACCTTTTTCCCTATATCTTTTTCTATTTCTCAAGCAATTCTTCATTTTCTCAGGACTTTCCATAAATCACCCTGCTTTCCACTTTACTTTACTGAACCTATTTCATGAATACAGACTTTTAATACCTTTATTTAGTTCAGTTTTATGGTCTGTTTCAGTTAAGTAGCTTTTTGTTGCAAGAAACTAAAAACCCAACATAGGTTGACTAGGAAAAAAAAATGGGGGAGGGCATTATTAACACATACATATGGCCAGTTCAGTAGATTTGGCTTCAGACGAAGCTTTAGGATTCAAATTCTGTGAAGGCAGTTTCCTCTCCTCGGCCTTTCTTTCTCCGCACCCCCCCAAACCCTCCATTGTTCATTTGTACCTTCCTTGTATTGGCTCCATTTCCAGGTAGGCTATACTCCCAAAGTCTCAAGAACGTTACCAAAGAACCCTGGACTACATGCTTTTTTGTTAAGCCTTGGTGTTAAAGTGAGTCATTGCTCAAATAAATTCCAGAAATTGAGTGTTGGCCTTATTTGACCAAGATCATCCTTGAATCAACCATCATAATATGGTTGATGTGATATGCCAATAGATCTGAACTAATCAGGATCTGCTTCTAGAGCTTGGGATGTGGTAAAACCTACTCAGACTATATTTCTGGGAAATGGTGGCAATAGTTCAAAGAAGGGTAGGGCCAAATGGATGCTAAGAAAGCAAATATGATAGGCAAATTCCACTAGACTGTTGCCTGGACTATAGAGAATTGGTATATACAAAGGATTAAATGGGTAAGATGAGTAATCAGTTGATTTGTATACACATTTTTAACATACTCCTGCCTAACTTCTTGGTGAAGATTTTCCTACACTAAGGCTCAAGACTAAGAAAATTCAACAGTAAAATATAATTATAATATGCTTTAATTTTTAATCTATAAACTGTAAGTATTGCTCTTATTTCCCCAAAATAGAGCACTTCCTTCTGTAACCTTTTCATGTTCCATCCTTATGTATATCATAATGATATTTAATGCGTTTATGAGAAAACTCTTTTGTTAATTATCTTGACTGTATCATGAGTATTATTATCCAAAACACTGGGGGTAAAGGATTGTTATCCTACATATAGGACTAATTTAAATTTAACAACTCATGCTCCATCAGTATTTGGGAAATCTAAATGTAATACCCTATATTTAAAAAGATAATGAAAGTACCCATTATAACATGAAATATTTTCTTGATTTACATACATCTCCATCTGAATTTTTCTAAAAGCAATACTAGCTACTATATTCATGAGGAAAACTTGATATGGCATAATTCCTTAGAAAGCAGGCCTATCTTGTTGCATTTTTTTTTTTTTTGAAAGACAGAGAGTAAGTGTGAGCAGCAGGGGGGCAGAGAGAGGGACAGAGGATCTGAAGCAGGCTATCCACAGACAGCAGTGAGCCAGATATTCAGGGCTCCAACTTGCTAAACTCGAGAAAGTGACCTAAACCCCTGAGCCGAAGTTGGATGGTCAACCGATTGATCTACCCAGGCGGCCCTCTCATTGCCTTTTTAACAAGGGAGTTGTAAACAGGTTTCAATGGATATCTCAGTTTTTATAGCTACAGAGTGCCATTTTGCTTACCTATGCCATTATTACACAGATATTTAACATATTGTGGAGGAAACTGATATAATTCTTTGATAAGAAAGACACTTGCTAACATACCATTTTACACTATGCAAAAATACTGAGACATACATCATAATTTCCTTCTCAGATCAGCTTGAGATACTAGAAGGTTAGATATCCTTCTGTAGATGCAGCAATGGCAGCTTCCAGCAGGGAGCTGATGGATGAGTAGTCAGTCACAGAGCCGGCATGCCGACTGTCAGCTCACTAAGGGCAGGGCGGTGGCTGGAACACATTAGGGGCTCTGCATCTTTATTAAATTAATCAATTGATTTACTGAATCTGGGCTTAAATCTGGTCTTTTACAAGTCCAGTGCTTTTCTTACAACTAAAGTATTATTACAGAATTCTTTACATATTTTAACAAATAGAACCCATGATCAATTTGTAGGGCTCAGAATAAAAGACAATAAGAGCAAAACAAAACAAAAAGCTCCTCTAAGGCTTCTGTATTCCTGCTTTAAGGACACAGGCTTTTCATTGTTTTCTATATTTCCTACTTGCTCAATCAATAATCAGTTTGGGAGGCACTCAATCGATAGGACTTTGAAAAAGTGTATGCATGTGTCTAACAGAGGGCAATCCTGGATTCAGGATTTTTTTTTTTTAGGCATCTTTAAAACACTTTTTTTTTTAAATGCTTTTGTTGTCAAGAGAAAAGCAGATGAGATAAAACATGGGTAGTTGAGCCTGCAGGTCTGGACACAAAAACAGAGTCCTCAAGTTGAATTTTCCAACAACTAGATACAAATTTAACAATATGCAAAGAGTGTCTCTTCTTTAGAACTCCAATGCTGAGGCTGGAGGCAAAAATAAGATGCAGCCTGTGGCTTGCACCCCCCACCTCAGGTAGCTTAACTACTTCAGTTTTATCCGATCTGCTCCAACTAGGCCTGACAAACTGCACCGCAGTACAAGAAGCATCTCTCAGGCGATGATGCGTAAAGACACAGGGATTTTTTAGTCAATCGCAGGAATTAGACTTTAATGCTTTCTACTAAAAGACTTCAGACCCCAGATAGCTGACTGCTATCCACTGAATCTTGGCAGGCAATGAGACTGCTGGAGCTGAAGCGAGGAAGCCATGTTAAGCAGATTTTCATGAATATACGAAATGCTTTATTTGTAAAGCTGCTTTTCTTTGTTGCAGTTTAAAAATGCTTTTTTCTTCTTCTTTTTTTTTAAATCTGTCCGTTTGATCACCTCTCAATCTTTATCAAAATTACTTTCCAAAAATGTCCCTTAAAGAGCCACAGAAGAGAAATAATGCTCATCTCATCAAAAATGAGTTTCTTTTAAAAAGAATAATCCTAAACATGTCAATTTAAGAGATTAAAAATGATCACAATCCTTACAAAGACTACAAAATACACAGAAAGACATTAAATACTTTACCATTGTTTGGCAGTTCTAGAGGGCTACAGACACCGTTTTTGGTTCTGCTGTTTGACGAAGAGATCAGTTTTGCAGCAAGAGATGCTGAAATGGGCTGCACCAGCAGGGACGTAAGGTTTGATCGGTTTTGCCTAAAGCTTCCATCTAGATTCAGAAAAGAAGGGAATAGAATCCTTAGCAAACAGAAATTAAAAGTACACAAAGAGAAGTTTTATGTCATAAATATTCAACTTATGA
Source organism: Cryptoprocta ferox (assembly GCA_028646485.1). NCBI lineage: Eukaryota > Metazoa > Chordata > Mammalia > Carnivora > Eupleridae > Cryptoprocta > Cryptoprocta ferox. The sequence goes on from CM053573.1 coordinate 85,861,111, forward strand.
ACCATATGTTTATTTTAGTTCATTTGTTTATTCCTTAGTTTTACTCTACTTATTAAAAATGATTTGAGGCACGTCAGTCCAAATACTATTATGTATCCTAGTTAATGCTGGCAAAATATGCACATGCATTTACCTCCATTCTCCCATATGACCAGGTCACTGGAGACTATATAAAAATACTGAAAATCTGCCAGTCCACCAATAAAAAACAACTCACCAAAACAACCTATGTTAAAACCCATCAGTCAATAAGCCCATCCATATATACGTCTTTAAATCAACTCAACTGTGCCATCTTTAAGTAGGCGTGGTCAGCCAAGGACAATCTTAGAATGGCACATAGCATGTGAGTTCATGAGGATAAGAGTAAGGAGGTCAGGAAAGAAAAAAAAGAGTAAGGAGGTCAGGAGGCTCAAGGACAGAGGTCTCCAGGAAGACAAAAATAATGGAAGAGCCAGATATGTGCTACCTTACTGAGAGAATATTTATATAGAGATCAGAGAGTATGTGAGGATCTTCTAGGCACACAGAAAGATAAGAAATCTAAAAATTAGACAATCTTTAGCTTCAAAGGGGGCAAAAGTTGTTCAAGAAGGAAATGTAATCATTGTACAATGTGAATAATATTTACATAGTCTTAATAATATAAATAATGACTAACACACACAAAAAATTGGATATTCCTTTGGAAAAAAAAGAGAAAAGGGCAAAAGTTATGGGTGAGGACTCAGGAGACTTGTGAAAGCAAACTAAAATTTTATCTTCCACCGCGGCAATAGATAAAACTGAAAATGAATTCAACTCTTAAACATGCTTTTGAGACACAGAGAGGCAAATATAAAACGTACAGAACAACTAAAATTACTGAAAGCAATTAAGTATTTGCCTTTGGGAGAGAAGTGGGATAGAAAACATAGGGAAGGAGGGGAGAAGATGAAATTTTTGTAAACTAACCTTGGAAGAATTATTTGAATATAGTCATCTATAACTTTGAAAAAAACCAAAAATTAAATAAAAATAAGGAGAGAAAACTATGGTAACACAAGTAAAAGCAAAATACACAAGTATTCAGAGTAAAGAGAATGGAGGGAATAAATTAAACTGTGCTTAAGAACTAAAAAATACGTATTCAGTTTATATACTTATACAGACTCCGAGAGGAAATACACAATGGAATGACTCTATCAAGTGGCCAGAATGTCTGTGAACACAGCACTTTATTTTTCAGAACTTTTATTAGGGAAAATGATTGCCAAAGGTTTTCTCAGAATTTAATTTGATGGGACTGCAGGGGGTGCAGACTCAACCACACTAGTAACCAGGCTGCAGGAGGCAGATTATAAATGAGAAAATATGTTACAGAAGTGCTCCCTTAATTTATCATCTGGAAAACCACAAGGCTGAAAAAAAATGATATTTAGCTTAGGCCTATGGCAGCCATAGCAGCCATGGCTTTGAAGAGAAAAAATAATAAAGATTTAAGCTTCGAATCAGTTTTGTTATGTAAGCACAGTGCTGGTTGCATAATTCAGTAACCCCTTTTATATGGATATATGACAGTGTATTTTGACCACAGTGTAGTTTATTGCTTCCTAGCCATTTTCATGTCGTAGTACCAAGACCGGCTGTATAATCTGCAGGGCTAATAACAAAATGACAATGTGGGACTTCTTGTTCAGAAAGCATGAAGAATTTCAAGATGGCAACAGCAGAGCGTTAAATAAAGTGTGGACCCTTCTGAGTGTGGGCCTATGCAACGGTGCTGGTTGCATGCCCATGATCCAAGCCCTCCAGGGCTCACATAGAAGATGCTAGCAGTCATTCAGCCCACTGACAAAAACTGAAGGGAATTTTCACACTCCAAGGAAGCTGCTCTTAGCTTCAAGTGACCAGCTCTAGTCTCTGTTGTTCTAGGTGCACCTGGGGCCACAGTGATTAATATCTCAAGGTATAGACAGTGTCCCTCAGCACACCAGCTGGGAAGCTCTGATATAGTCATCTTACTCTGTTTCTTCAGCATGTATTTTCTCCCATAGCCATTACCTTCTGGATTTCTACTGTACATGGGACAATAAAATGATATTTCTGAGAAACGTGAAATCTGTTATTTTGATGTTATCATGGGTGTTAGGTGCTGACACATTACCAACACAAAATGAAACTTCTTTTTATTTATTTTTTAATGTTTATTTATTTTTGAGACAGAGAGACAGAGCATGAGGGGGGGAGGAGCAGAAAGAGAGGGAGATACAGAATCTGAAGCAGGCTCTAGGCTCTGAGCTATCAGCACAGGGCCCGATGTGGGCTCTAACTCATGAGCCATGAGATCATGACCTGAGCCGAAGTTGGCTGCTTAACCTACTGAGCCACACAGGTACCACAAAATGAAACTTCTTAAAATGCTGCATGATTTCCCCCCTCCCCAGATCAAATACTGAACTCTTTAGTTTGCCATTCCAGGCTTTTCACAATCTCAGACTTTATATTTTAAACACTATTTCCTATCATTCCTCTCCATACATCTTATGCTAACATGTAAGCTGTCTCTGACATATTCTGCAATGTATGACCTCCAGGTTTTGGCTAAAGCCATTCTTTCCACGTTGCTTGCTCTTCCCATGCATCACACAGGTCTGAAGTATATATTTCCTTTAAAATCCAACTCAAAAGTCACTTACTTTTTTACAAGAAGCTTTCTCTGTCGCCCTCAACTCTATGTGATACTTTCTGCATCTGGTTTTTGTAGTGCTTGTCATTTCTAATTAACATTATCATTACATACTTATAAGTATTTCATACTTATCACTTTTTAACTTTGTTTCTCCTCTTTAAACTCTAAAATCCTTAAAGACAAAAAACAAGTATTCCATATCATTGAGTGACATGCAATGCCAGGAACACAACATGGTCAACAGTTCTTTGAAAAATAGTTTCAACACCATTATCTTACTGGTTTTCTGAATGCTTAGAAGACAGAACAAGGATACAACCAAAGAATAAATTATATTCTATTAATACTGTGGTTGTTATACATTTGTGCTTTTTCTCCAGCTAACTACTCTCCCACAGCAGACATATCACATAGACTTTCAAAACCCATCTATCCCCATCAATTCACTGCTTAACCTTGCTTTAAAATTACTTTTTGCATGAAATAAAGATTATCTTTATAAATAAAATAACCTGAGATGTATTTATCTGTTAATGAAAAATCAATAACTGCATTCCTTTTTTCTTTAGAATGCTCTATCAGGCATATGAAACAATATATTTAAAAGTTAAATATGAGTTCACCCTAAATCCTAATTGAATGTACTCAAATCTTTGATTTGTTTCCTGCATGACTAATAGACTTGCATTAGTTTTGAAATATCTGAAGTGGTTCATTAATTTTTCACCTTCGGCTTAATGGAAATTTGACAAACAGTTCACTTCTGAGAGCAGATAGTAAAAACAGGACTTTACAGTATACTAAGATTAAATTATAGACAAATGTTATTTTCTAACTCATTTATTGAAGAAGAATTGAGAGAAAACTTTTATTGTCTTACATTATTAAGAGGCTTTGAATAAAACCAAATATATGTACCATTTTTATTCATTTACATTTTAAAACACATTGATGAACTTTAAGAATCCACTAGGTCTGTGTTTAAAATCAGGCAGAATATGTACCTTGATGCAAAGGACACCATATGGAAAAGATGTTTACAATACTCTTAGCATTCCAACTGTTAGATTAAAGCGTGGGTATCATGCCCTGTTCATTGTTTATGCTCAATAAAGAATGACACTAACTTATATTTTAGTAGGTAGCTGATTCTCTCTTCACTTTATGTACTCTTTGCAGTCCGTATAAAGATCCGAATCGAACCATGCCATTGATAGCCCAATCTCTGACACAGTGGCACCTGCATATAGTAGAAAGAAGAAACTGGATATACAGAGTCCCAAGTCTGACTTCATCACTGACTCTCTCTGTGAAATGTAATACATAAACAATTTCAGTATACTCATAGTGTCATTCCCTCTACTATATATGAACAACCAAGACGACACCGAAGGGCCGTCAGTAAATCATGCTGATTTACTGACATAGAAAGAGTGTATTAACTCAGAGGCCAAGACCCTGACCCACAGTAGGTAAAACATAGAAGAAATGAGGTTGGAAATAAGTGAAAAGGTTTTCTGATAGTACATATTTAGTAGGTTTTGCATTATGCTTTTCTCAAATTGTCGACATCCACTTCAATACTATTTGGTTATGTGTATAAAGAAAATCTGAACACTGTTACTGCCTGCACTTTTTTGTGTGGCAAGATGGAATTCTTTTAAACTCAATCGAAAAAGTGTAAACAGCAAGTACCGATTACTCAAAGAGTATTCAAAAAATGAAACCTGCAGAAACCAGACATCTTAGACACTGGGATCCTCAGATTAATTCACCAAGAAGTGAAATGAGGTAAAAACAAATGCTGGTAAATAAAGCAAGCCACGCTTTGTGTGGGTCAGTGATGATAATGTGCTGCCATCGGAGAGGATAGGACAGTTTCTAAGTTGGGGGGTGTAACTCCACTCTCAGCACCTGTGTATGTAAACATAAGATCCAAGCTACATGACATATATATAAAATAGCGAAGATCCTATAGACTCTTTTTATTCAGTGTGTGTAGTCCTTGGACAAGCGGCATGGGCATGATCTAGGAACTTATTAGAAATGCAGAGTCTTGGGGCACCTGGGTGGCTCAGTCAGTTGAGCATCTAACTTTGGCTCAGGTCATGATCTCATGACTCATGGGTTTGAATTCAGCATCGAGCTCTGTGCTGACAGTTTGGAGCCCAGATTCTGCTTTGGATTCTGTGTCTCCCTCTCCCTCTGCCCCTCCCTCGCTCTCTCTCTCTCTCTCTCTCTCTCTCTTTTTCTCTCTCAAAAATAAACACAGGCGCCTGAGTGGCTCAGTCAGTTAAGCATCCAATTTTGGCTCAGGTCATGATCTCATGGTTCGTGAGTTCAAGTCCCACGTCAGGCTCTGTGCTGACATTTCAGAGCCTGGAGCCTGCTTCACATCCCGTGTCTCCCTCTCTCTCTGCCTCTCCCCCACTGTCTCTCTCTCTCTCTCTCTCTCAAAAACAAACATAAAGAAAAAACAAAATAAATAAACATTAAAACATTTTTTTAAAAATGCAGTCTTAAACTCCACCCCAGACCTTCTGAATCTCTGCAGTCCAAGAAGATCCCCAGGTGATTCATATGCACATTAGATAAGCATTGGCCTAAATCATTATATATTTTTCCACAGCACAATTTACATAACTTTCACAGCAAAGAAGACATAAAAAACAGGATGAAGAAGATAGAAAATAATGGAGTGTGTTTGCTCACCTTTCCCAAAATTAAAGATGACAGAGCCTTCAACTGTATCAATAAACCCCAAACAACAGTTTTCCCAGAGGCTCTTTTAAAATGGGAAACAAGGCTGCTCATATGCTGTCCCTAAATAATGAGTGTAAACTGGACCAAGAGCACTTCTTTTTGTTTTTGGCCTTTCCCCAAAGATAAATTTGGTGATTCAAGATCAAAATTACATTTACAACACTTTATGTCAGCCATGAATAAATATTACAATAGCTAACTGATTTGACTTCTTTTTTTCTCTTAGTTTTCAACGATTCTAATTCATTATAGTAGAAGACTGACAAACCTAAAATGTAAATACCGCCTACTTGCCAGCGAACCAAGCAATCAGAGAGCTTGAAAAGCAGAGATTTAAAAAAATAAAAACAAAAGCATTTTGTGCTGCACTTTTAGAAAAAGACCCAAATAACAAACGGACACGTTGATATCAGTGATGTTATCCCAGAATATTTGATTTGACTTTCTCCAGAGAACTGCCACTTTGACAGAAATCAGACCATTAAATAACTGGTACAAATGTTTTTTCATTTTTATTTTAGCTCACTAAATTTACAGTTATTTCCCTGAAATGACCAGTGCACTAAATTGGCTAGTCATTTTGTTGTCCTTGTAAATACAGCTGATCTTTTATTATTTCAGTATCTCATAACCTGCTGGTTATGAATATCACCACCTTCCCTCAAGCTAGTGAAATTCAGTACTGTGTTCTTTAGGTTATTATTAAAAAGGAAATAGTTAACACTTAAAAATGCTTTGTGCTATGCAGTCTTCTTGGGGCTCCTTTGTGCTCCCTGTGTCTCTGTGTATACAGACATATATATACCCACACTCACATATACACATGGATATATTTTTACCATATAGGGTTTTGTATTGATGATCATTTTCATAACTAAAATGAAGTATTGTTTCCTTAATTTACATCATATTTCCTGCCTGCCCTCAAACTAATATAAATTATAGGTCTAAACGCTGGCTAATGCTAGTTTACCCAAATCTTAAATGTCCTTGCATGTGCCCCCACATAAATCCTCATTTATATATTTAGTAAACACTGTTCTGTTCTAATTTCCTTTTTATTTTCTGCTCACTGACCGGAGTTTAAGCTTTTCGGGGGCTGATTCACTGTTATATTCCCATGGCTTAGCCCACTGCACAGTAAAAGCGGCATCATTTAGATGAATGATCAGACCAATGTGCAAGTGAATAATTTTGTCTTGTCTGGTCATAAACCTAAAACTCATGACTCACGATATAAAACTTGCAATCACAAACCCCTAAAACTGAAGACACAGATGGTCTCAACTCTTCATTTCATTGGCCTTCTCTTAAGCTAAAGCATCTTGCCATATTCCCTAGTAATTATCACAATATTTTAATGCTTAGCTAATGTGTTGTAAAAAGTCATAAAGGGGATAGAAATTAACATACTCATTTATAAAGCAAAGCATCTCTATAATTTGATATTAAAAGAGCACACAGATTATGTATAGTTTTATTTAAAAAATAGTATACAAGAAAAACCTGTTAATATGTTAATATTTATATTAATATTTGCTAATTTAATTTGAGCTCTCTCCAGTTAGTTTATTCAAAGTCATTGATCATAAATATGACACAGCCTCAGCGGGAGCTAACAACTCCTTCACTACTTTTTCCATCACTAAAGATATTTTTCTTTAATGTTTAGATATATAAACTCTAGATCTATATTGGCAAAGTGAAATTATTTGGGGCAAAGGGGATTAAAATATAAATTATCATTATTCTCACCCTTCAAACAAATGTGCTTACATCACCCTTATGTTTGTGGTTATGCCACAGACATGCAAGTAAGGAAAAGTTTTAATTATTGTCTTAAAAAGTCTTGATTAATGTGCAGTTAAGTGAGGTGCTATGTTTCATTTTGGCCAGCATATAGGACACAAGCATACTATTTAATTAAATTGTTAGCTGAAATCTGATGTGTCCTATAATTGAATTTACTATTATTTAGAGAATTATGAGAATATATTTTTATAAATGCCTCACATGTTTTTTTTTTTTTAATGGCTTTACAACACATTACTTCAAAGTCCATTCCTATGCTTCGAGTAGATGGTGGTCATCATTAACAACATGCGCTTTAAAGCATTTTTGTAGTCTTCTCCTTTCTATTCAAGAAACAGGACTTCCTTTGGCATGGGGCTTTACCTCACTGAGTTTGTATTGGGAAGTCTGTTATTTTAAGTGGATATTCAGATGTACAATGGCAGTGGTAACATTAAGATATTGACAAATACTTTCTTAATTATATTTCAGAGGAATGATTGACACTATGAGAACTGATCTCCCTTTCCTTGAGAGTCTATATATTTCTATTTTTTTGTATTCACCATTTGTCTACTCAGACTATTTCATTCCCTAAAGTATTCCGAGAACATGACAATTTGGAAATAAACCATAAACTATATCATATGAAAAACAAACTGAGAGACAGATAAAATATCTAGTTTGTTCTTACTTCAAGGAGAGTAGTCTAGATTCATAACTGGAATAATTGGCCATCTGCACATTACGTGTAATATAAGCAAAGCAATCCTCTTCAGAGGCATTCCCCCGAGAAGCTTCCCATCTCAAACTTGAAGGGTATGAACATCAGAATGATTTGCAAAGTTTCTAGTTTTAGAAAAAGTGTAGTTTGCATTTTTCAAAAGATAGCAAATGAACTATGTGGATGTGTTTGTTGGTGGTTATGAAAGTATGCAACCATTAATTTACAATAAAATCCTTCATACCAGATTGTAATGGAAACACATTATTTTATGAGGCTGATTAGATGAACAGGCAGAAAACCAATGCCTGATTTCTGGATTTACTTATTTTTTGGGGGGATGTTTTTGATAATAAAAGTAGAAAATAATTAACCCTTGCTCTCCTGATATAGATGTTAGATTAAATGAGCTATCACATATGCAGTGCTTCCCAGATCTTCTTAGATTCTTGTGTGTTTTCTATTTCTAACATGGAAACACTGACACAAGAAAGAGACACTGGCCTTCAGTCCAGAGACCAACATCTGGTCCTTACTCTGCCTATAAATGGGGGGGTGACTCTGGGAAAACTTTTCACCTCATTTGCAGCCTTAATCTCATTATATATATATAATGTCTAAGGACTTCAATTTCTAAAGTTTTGATTCTAAACTTGTCCATGAGCAAAATCATTTAAATAAGTTAACAGTTTCCTTTCCAAAATGAGTTTCAAAATGTCATATGGTACTTTATAATCCTAATTTAATAGTAGTATTTCTCATCTTAATGTTGAAATAGTGTCTTTGCATTTAGACGGTTACATCTAAATTTGAGGTGAATATCTCATTATCATCGCAGAAAAGTCCCTCAGATGTGGAATGGGTAATATGAAAGATGTCCATAAATTTCCAACATGGCTTATCATTTTCTTACATTATCATTAAAATTACTTTTACTAATAATCACAGATAGAATTACAACTTGAAAAATATCACTCTAGTATTTTGCTGTAGTGCTGGTATATACTGGGAGAAGAAACACCTGGAAGGAAAAAGAAAATGTAGAGATTTTAAATACATGCCATGGGGAAAAAATTCCCTTCTTTTAATAAGCCACAGATTGATCATCAAGAATTATCTCTACAGACGGGCATCTGGGTGGCTCAGTTGGTTAAGGACTGATTCGATTTCAGCTCAGGTCATGATCTCACGGTTCATGGGATTGAGCCCCACATCAAGCCCCGTGTGAAGCCTCACATCATATGCGCATCGAGCCCGCGTGGGATTTTCTCTCCCTCTGCCCCTCCGTCATTTGCATGCATTCATGCATTCTCTCTCTCTTTCTCTCTCTCTCTCTCTCTCTCTCAAAAATAAATAAATAAACTTTCAAAAAAGAGCTGTCTCTACACAGAATTCTAGTCGAAACTATTCTATTATTAATTCTTTTTCCTAATTTATATATGTGAGAATTTTCTTACTGAAAAGCCCTATAATTTGGTGAATGTAATTTAGCAATTTGTTTTGTACGTACATTTCCTGAAAGGATTTTATGAAATGAGACCCAAATTAACATTAAAACACCCACTGAAATAATGCTTTGCCTATTTTGTTACTAAGGTAATATTTTTAGTGTACTGAAAGGTTATTTCACCAAAATTAAGTTTTCTTTGAAGTCACAGAAAAGCCTGTAATGACACAACGAGAGACATGGCTATGCTTAGTATAGTACTAATGGTCCAGTTAATAAGCTAGGGTGTCCTGCGAGGACAGGAACAGTGTCTTTGTTAGTTCTTATATGTAGGACTTCAAATAGCACTGGGCACAGTCATCTTTTAAAAGCTTTTTTATGATAATGGAGCTTGAACAAAATTCAGAATTGTTCACTTTGGCCTCAATTTTCTTTCTAACTTCTTCATGTAATATTCTTGAAGTCCAAAGATATAACATTACACCCTGCACTACACGTCACGAACCTTTTTGGTCATTCTTAGTCGACATTATGAATGTTTCTTAGAAGAGGTAGAAAATGAATGGGATGTTTAAGTTAAACGTCCAAAAGTTGTTCTAGAGCAAGAACACATCCCCATCGGCAATTCTACTTAATTGCATTTTTGTAGCAGTTGGGTTAGGACTGGAACAGAGAGCCCAACAGATCTGAGAGGGGACAGAAGATCTATAATGTCCAGTTTCATGACTGGAACTATTCAGGGAATGGAAGAATTTCAGAGTGGTCAGGAAACCCATGGTCTTTAACAGGGTATGTGAAATGAACTAGCAAGGCAAAGAGGCTTCAGCAGGCCTGAAGAGGATAGGTATGCCTGAAGTAAGGGAGAGATGGATACTTGAAAAAGACAGTGATGAAATCAGTGGAAGCAAAAAATAAACTGCTAATGGGTGAGTGGAAAAGCAGGGTCCCATGACTAGTCAGTGGTCAGCATGTCAGAGTTTGGCCCATGAAGTGAGTTTTCTTGACTCATTACAGGAAAATAAGAGTTCTTTTAAAAGTAGTGGCTAGCGCTAAGAACAATTACTAGAACTGTTCTCTTTAGCTGCAGCCAGTGTCAAATGATCTGGGCTTTGACATGATTTTTAATACAACATGTAAGTTTCAAACTGTAGAGAAAATATGTATAAGGGCAATACTTCTAGGCAAAAGAATCAACATGATTAAACGGGCTGTAATAGGAAAGAAAAAGTGTGAAAAGGGAATGGCAAGCGGCCAATATTATGTGGAGATTACCATATATGTTGTAGATTAGGGCTAGAATTATAGAATCTTTGTTGAGGTAGGCCTGGTATATGATGGCTGTAGAAGTGTGGAGAATATTAGGTAAGCCCTAGGGACTTTGATAGGGTTTTGAGCAGAGAATTAGTACCATGAAAGTGGATTTTAGAAATATTGATCTGAGAGTAATATAAAGAAAAGGGAAAAGGGGAAATACAATGAGAACAACTAAAATAGGTCCCATTTTTATAGACACAGAGCTTGTATTTAGCATATATTGCCTTCTACACTTTCTATATGATGATAAATTTTTCAACCTAGTTATTGTTATTTTTATTTTACAAAAATGACTCTGAAGCTCAGAAACTTTGAAATGCTTAAAGTTGTGTAGCTGATAAGCAACAGAAGTGGGTTCAGAGTCTGCTTCTTTTAGACTCTGAAATTAAGGGTCTGGTGTCAAAAGTGCTAGAAGCTATAACAGTTTCTCAACAAGAAGTAATACCTGCATAACCTAGAATGTCTCTAGAAGCAGAAAGTAAAGAGTCAGGTAAAAAGTGTGAAAAGGTAGAATTGTCAACACTTAGCAACCCACTGAACAGAGTAGTGGCAATGAGGTGATAGAGAAAGCAATTAAGGTTTCAATCCTGGGTGTATGGAAAAATGAAAATCCTATGAGTGACACAGACAGAGTCAACAGGAAAAGTGTCCTGGAGGCAAAGAGGAATCAGAATATTTCAAATAATTATATATAGCAGTTGGCTTCATTGGACACTTACTACTTTATAAATAATAGTCTATAAAATAAATAAATAAAGCATAAATAAAGTAAAAAGTCCTCCTCACAAGTTCACATTACAGTTCACCCCACTGGTTGTTTTCGGAACACTTTGCAAATGCCTGCACTGTGACATCCTTTAAACTTCTGTCTCCCAGGCCATAAAGTGAGGACAAAGGCTGCCAGATACGTAGCTCAGGCTTCAGGATTAATGAGAGTGCCCATAAAGTGCTTTGAGCTCCACAGAAGAATAGGTACAATATAAATGAGCCACATTATTCCAGTGACAAATATTATCCATATACTGCCCAATAACCCCCCCCATGAGATTTCTTGTTTTTCCTTCTGATAGTGCATATTGTCCTGCTAGCACTTCTTTCCATTCTTTTGAGGTTCCCATGGAAAAAAAAATAAACATTTGTGCTTCATGCTCAATTTGTGGAGTATACTGAAATACACAAATCAAATAGATAATAGGATATTCTATGGATACTTCCTCCTAGTACCTTTGGTATAAAATGAACAAAAAGAGCAATGCACTTACAAGGTTGTTTCAAAGAAAATATAAATCATATGAAAGCAAGATGGCTATTTTTAGAATGTTATATTCAAGACAAATTCATTTTTCAATACAAAAGAAGACATCAGCTACTTTCTGCATACATTCAGGATTTGTTGGAACTACCTGAGATTTCAAAATTATTTCATGTTTTAATAAAAACCAAGGACATGCTAGATTTTTAAGGTCACATATTATATCTATACAACCTAGGTTGAAGCGGTATTGATATTAAAATTTAATAGTTCTTCATAAACAATGAGACATTCTAAAAATTTAACTGTCACACTAATACTATATCATAATATGAATATTCAACACTGTAAATTTCTGCTTTAGTTATTGACAAAAAATGCATAGACATTTTTTAATGTTTATTTATTTTTGAGAGAGACAGAGAGAGACAGAGAAAGAATGAGAGAGAGAGACAGAGCACAAGCAGGGGAGGGGGAGAGAGAAAGAGGGAGACACAGAGAACCCAAAGCAGCTCCAGGTTCTGTGCTGACAGCTCAAACTCACAAGCTGTGAAATCATGACCTGAGCCAAAGTCGGTCGCCCAACCGACTTAGCTACCCAGGAGCCCCAAAATGCATAGACTTTTTAAACATAGTTATGAAAAATTTTCATGAATCCCACCTCTATGCTAATCTTATATATTTAGCAATGTATGTAATCCTGAGATGGGAAAGCCTCAGCAGGGAAATAATAATGCGTAGAGAAAAGAATTATGGTTATTCTTTGAGTCTACCTCTGAATAACAAAGATATAAATAAAATATAAGTAAGATGATAACATCTGTGAAACTCATCATATTAATTTTGGCTAGAAGACAAACCAGAATTCCATACAATTTAGTTAAATATGAATAGAAATTACAATAAAAATATGAAAGATTCTCTTTAATAGTGATATTGAAATGTCTAAGTTCTGTGCTTAATACTTTCAACTATAGTACATTTCAAAATAAAACTATAGAGACTTTTAAAAAGTCTTCATTGTTTTCAAGTTCCAAATTAACACACATATAATTGTTACCACATACACACACATGTATATACCCACATATCTATGCACATACATATATATCAAAGAATAAGTAACATTGATAGTTATTCTAAAATTTGCCAATTAATTACTAGAAAATAGTGTAATTTATATTGCTGGTTCTCAAGGTATGATTCAAAGACCAAAGAATATAAAATAAGTATATTAAACATGAAAATATCATAAAATAATAATCTATATATCTCTTTTATGGGTGGTAGGGACTTTGTTTTTTTAATTTTTAATTTTATTTAAATATTTATTTTTGAGAGACAGAGAGAGAGAGAGAGAGGAAGACAGAGAATGAGAGGGGGAGGGGCAGAAAGAGAGGGAGGCACAGAATCCAAAGCAGGGTCCAAGCTCTGAGCTGTCAGCACAGAGCCCAACGTGGGCTCAACTCAGGAGCTAGAAGATCATGACATGAGCTGAATTCAGACATTTAACCGACTGAGCCATCCAGGCACTGTGGGACCTTTATTTTTTTAATTATCTAAATAACATACATTAATGCAGATCAATCTTACTACAAAAACAGGAACATTACAAACAAAGCTAAAGGCCATTTTGGTCATGCCTCACTTTCAGCCCCCATATCACCACCCTATATATCTTAAACTTTATATCCCTTTCATATGTACAAAATTTAAAAGTAATTGTATATTATTATTATTTCATTGTCTTTTAATTGAAAAACATTGTTGTGTGTGTGTGTGTGTGTGTGCGCGTGTGTGTGTGGTATTTCTTTTCACTCAACAAAGATGTCTCAAAGATTTTTTTCATGTAAGTTTGCAGAGACCTATTTTATCCTTTTTTGGATACTGCACAGTATTTGTTAATTCTGATATTCTATAATTTATTTGGTCAATTCTAAATTTTGCTACTGCAGTTGATCCTTCATGAATATTCTTGTTCATATATCCACTTGTACATGTGTGAGGGTTTCTATAAGTTTGTTACAGAGAAATAGATTCTGGGTGAGAGAATATGGGAATTTTTAATTTTAATGCTTCCTGGTAGACTGTCTTACCAGCTGTCTTAACCTATTTTCACTACATTAGCACTATGGGATAGGGCCCATATTTCCTCTCCTCTCCAAACCTTCTATGCAAGAGAAACCACATACGTGAAGGTAAGAAGAAATAAAGTGCATTTGGGAAAACAAAAGGGATCAAGCATGACTGAAATGATGTAAAACAAAGTCACAGAATCATGAATAAGATCTTGGGCATGAAAAAGTTCTTGCCTTTATTTTCAGAGAAATTTAATCATTAGGTCTCCCAGTTCCTCCCAGAAGATAATAATATAGGTAATAATTTTATCCATACCTGTATGGCCTAGATGTCATCTTAACTACCTCCAGCCCTATTTCCCTCTCTCTCCATCCCTCCCCAGAGGGAACAAATATCATGAATTTTATTTGGCTAAGCCCTTTCAATCCATACTCTGTATTTTAATATGTCACCTTAAGCAATCAAAACAAATCTGAAAATATGCTGAGTATGGAAAAATTCATATGGAAACATGTATACTATCATGAACTATCATTTTTAAAGAATAACAAATTTTAAAGGACAACAGCAGCACTAAAAGTTTTATGTAGAAGAGTGTAGCATGATCAGATTTGGGGTCTTAAAAGCTTATTTATAATATATTGGAGAATGGATTAGAAGTTACAAGACAGGAAGCAGTGAGATCATTTGAGAGATTTTCAGTTGAGAATTAATGTTGGCTTTGACCAGGGCAGAGACAATAGAGATAGAAAAAAAACCAGATGATTTAGAACTTATTTAGGAGACAGAATCCATAAGACTGATTGCAAAGTGGCAGGAGTTGAGAGAGTAGAAGGAGTCTAGGAAACTTCTGGATTGTTTGAAAAAATGCACACTTTTATACTGCAGTGGTTATGTAATTTTTCATTTCAATAGTACACATCTGAGAGTTTTTATTTTTCATAAAAAAACTTTAGTTGAGTAACTCTCATATTCTAGCTATATGCTAAAGTTACAGTAGTGACACAAGTCATGGTATATGTCACCATGAAGACTATGTCAAGCAAGGAGGCAGTTTTTAGAAGTATAAGATGCAAAAATGGGGTTGTAGATTTGGGGAAAGCTGGGAATGTTCTAGATATAAACTTTCCTGATGATTACACTGCTATAAATAAGAAACATCTAGTAATCTTTACACTTCAGATGAATGTCCTTTATGCTCTTCACTGTATGCATGGTTTCAGGGGAGAAAATGTAGAAAAGATTGGGCTTGGGTCAGAACAATAATTCTCCATAAAAATTCAGATGAAGAGTTAATTTTTGAATGTGAAAGACATTATTTGTTCATGTTTCTACAACTTCCACTCTACAAATCTAAGAATGTATATAATCCTATACAAAAGCACGAATCTAATAGCATGAGGAACATTAAGCAGTACTTTGGTATAGATGAGAGTAAAATGAATTACTTGAATGTTTTCCTATCTGAGAGGTATAAAAGCAGACAAAATTAGAAAATATGTCTATTGAAAATGCTAGTGAAATTGGTCATTTACTCTGAAAAACAAGAGATCTAATATTTTTAAGTGAATGAAATATACATCATATAGAATAATGAGCTATTCAAAGACAGAAACAAAACCATTGCTAGTTATGAATACCAAGTTAATTTTTACCTGCCACTGCTGTGAAATTGTACCTTTGTTGTCCTGTACATTGGGTGACATGTTTTATCATTTTTCTGTCTAATGGTAATTTTTTTAATATATATATATATATATAGATAGATAGATAGACAGACAGACATGCTTCTGCCTGAGATCAGCACTTACAACAGTATATGGAGAAAGGGTAGTGAATCGTTTAATATGTGTATCATTGTTTCAGAAAGAATGTAAGAAAAGAAATTCATTAATATTTAGAACTTTTTTCATTTTCTATTTCCATAAAATAAGGTATTCAGGGTGCTTAAAGTGTTGGAGGCACAAATACCTTAGCAATATGTTATATGAGAAACAATCCCAGAAAACTGCTAGAAATCATCTCTTTCTTCCATGTTAATTGTTTCATCACTGTTAACTCTTAAAAATAATATTTCAGAGCATGTTCAAAGTTGATTCAGCAGCTTGATCCTTTCTGAGTCCTAAAAGTGGCAATGTAATTGGAAAGCAGAATATATTCAAGAAATAACCTAACCAGTCACACTTTTTCTTCTGCCATAAACCCGAGACTGCCAGAAGTGAAGTTTTCTGGCCTTAAATGTCGGACAGAGTTCAAAACCAGTCTGGCAATCTTTCAAAAATAATTACCTACTAAAACTCATCACAAGTCTGAACAAGGCATCGTGTCATCACGAGGTTGCTCAGGTCTCTTAGTCAGCACGTTCTGGTTTTACTCATCACAAAACCAAGGACAGACTTCTATCTCCTACAAATGTGGCACTTTCCCTGACACCCTGTCAGCTGTACAGGTACCATTAAAAAGATTCAGCTGCTGATCAGCTAATTCTTTTTTTTTAAGCAGCAAATATGTATAAAGATATGAAGTTGAGTAAAAAATAAATGCTGTTTGTTGGTAGAATGATAAATACACATCTATTATATTCAATTTTTTGTATGCTGAGCTCTGTATGTGGGAAAGGTTAAGGTAGAAAGGTAGGAATATGGTTCTCTCATAGCTACAATTGGCTCATCCTGTAGTTGCAACTGTAGATTCAAACATTAATTACCCTAACACTGTTTACCATATATATTGCAACATGAAATATTTGCATGCAATCTTGCAGACATATGCAAGACATATGCAAAACTCTTGCAGACATATCGTTTATAATCTATGTGTGTGTGGGGGGGGGGGACCTAAATGTAAAAAGACTGAATATGAGAAGAAGGAAATCACCAACAAACTTGTCTTTAAGTAGACCAAACCTTATAGATACATGACAGTAACAAAACATAAGTCACTGCTGATCTGCAGTGTTTTTCACTGGCCTTTGGATATCAGAAGTATCATTTCAGTTCTCTATGACAGATCCAATAGTCTTTCATATTCCATAAAATGAAAGTCTGAGGTTTCCAACCCCAAATACTTTTCAATCAATTGTATCTGTCTCAGGATTTATCACCACCATGAAGTGTTTCTTCCTTGGGTGCAAAATAAGGGGTATGATCAGAGGATGACTTAAATGTGTTTATATTCTAACAAAATATAGTGTTTTGACTATCTCTACATATTTATATGGATGATTGTAGGTCTTTGTTTTGTTTTCAGTGTGGGAATAAAATTATCTAAGAACACTAGAAAATAATAGCACTCTTAACAAATAAGAAGTCGTGCTGTTATATGATACAATTTTATAAGATTTAATCTGAATTCTTATGATCTGCCATCCTAAAATCATAGCTACAAATATAAATGGGAATCACAGACTCAAAGGCCTTTGGGGCCAACTTAAAACAAAATGTGTAAATCAGATCCTCTGTAGAACTAACAGAAATGGTGGGGCTATGGCAACTCCAGTCCAAAGAGCCACTACCACATTCAAACTCAATTGCAAACTAACAATGACCAAACCAATACCAACATACTGACAGTCAACCAAAGCACTTCTGTGGATTAGATTTGGCTTTAAACTATTTGAAGTAACATATTTTTCTAATGAATGTGTAAATAGTCATTTACACCGCTGCTCTGCAATGGTCAACGCTGAGGGCTAGTTATGATATCATGTGAATTATCAGACATTGTTTCTGACAGCAGGTTTGCAATTTCCTTATCTGAGTGGATGGTATTTGCCAACAGAAATTTTAACTATTTCAATCAGTGTCATCTCTCTCAAGTGAAGGATCAAGCTGCAAAGGTGCCACAAAACAGATTATTGGATGAGTGTGGTTATCAAGATTTATTAATTTGATCATTATTCAAAATTTCATTCTTCTTTCACCATCCTTGTGTGAAAGAAGACTAAAATAAAGTAAACATTGCTAAGAGAGTCATTCAAAACAGAGCTGATAGGGCATTGAGAAAGTAGGACCTAGGTACCTCTACTGTTTCAGTTCTTGGTACACTACGAACTTTTGACTTTTGTCAATTGTTACTTGACCACTTCCTGGAACACATCCTTCTACTTTGCACCAAAACTGAAATAACATAACACCTGTTAGCTAAATAGATAATAGTGTATTCCATAATCAGTTTATGGAATTGTCCCTTTGAGTCAGCATCAAACATAATTCTTTCAAAACAAGTTATGTCACCTTGTGGTTTTTGTCTTTATAAGCCTGCACTATTCACTTGCAATTTCAGCACACTTTGGATTTCTGTGCACTCTGTGTCTCTTAAATTGTAATTCCTTATACTCCAAATAAGCACTTTGGTTGCTCTACTGATTCTTCTTCTTGATCAACACCTAAATACCAGTGGGATGTATCTTCACATTTATCTCAGCTGTATTATAAGGAAAAAAAAAATACTCATGGCAGATATTTGTTCTAGGTAAACTTATTCTTGTATATAATAGGAATATATTGTATTTCTATGATGAATTAACTGTTTAATTTTCAATTGAATTCAATAATATAACTTCAGGAATGATTACTACTTGCTGGGAGTAAGGTGGCTGAAGTGATGGGTAAGGTTACACAATAGTCTATTTAAAATATAGATAGATCATCTTGGGTAGATAGCAGTCACAGAAGTCATCCTCAAAGCTGTATATTTATTAGTATGTTCTATAGTACCTTCACATCAACTATTTGAAGCTCATCTTTTTTCTCTACTTTAATCCTCCCTTATTGAACCTGGCCTTCTTTTTCTACTGTTCCCATATCAGCAAGTGGTTCCATTATGCTCTTATCAATGCAAACCAGAAATGTCTATGTCCTTATTTGATCTATGACTTTTCGTCACCCTTTACATCCATCAACCCCAGAGTTTAATAGATTCCACCTCCTAAATATCTCTTGAATCCATTTATACTTTATTCCTACAGTAGTCTACCATTGCATATCAGCCGGGAACTGATAATTACCTCCAAACTTTAGGTTGCAAAATAATCACCTTGGTGTCTATTTAAAATTATAAGCATTCTCCTAAACTCCTAAGTAAAGGAAGATGGGAATAATTCGTAGACACTCAGATATTTAAGTGCCGGTGCTTGGCCTTTCTATACTGTTCTGCAACTAAAAGAATAGAGGCAAAAACAAACCAAAAATAAAAAAAATTATCCCTGTTATAAAAATGGAAGGAGACTACCCTCTTCCTTTTCTTAGAATACTTACCTTTGTAAAACTTGTAATTGTGAATTATTTTCCTGTTCCTTTGAAAGGTATGTCAGTCTTTTTTAAAGTTACATAAGCCCCTAGCAAGTTTTATTATCCTGGGGTATTTTTCTCAAAGATCTAGAACTGTCTTGAAATGCAATCATCAAGAAAGATAACACCCAATTTTTTTGAGAGGAAAGCAGGCTAACTTTAGCTCATGTCTGGTCCAAGCTGCAAGCCTACCTCTTGCCATAAAGATATGAGAAATCTATTTTTCCTTTGTATAAAGGTGATTAGCAAACACAGGTGGCCACCCCAAACAGCAGGTGAATTTAAGATGAACTATGTGTGACAAATGGTGCTGTCAAGTCCTCTTACCTGAGGATGAGATATTGTTTACCTTGAGCAAATGTATGCAATGGGTTATATCTGCTCAGCTACATAAAAGGGTAAAATTTATTTCTGCCTTTGCAATCTCTTTAGCAGATTGCCTGTGATGCACATCACATTCTGGTTTAATGCTTATTCAGTAATAAAACAGTTTCCTTTCTATCTTTGTAGAGAGGATTTTTAGGTTGGCAGAGGATTTTGTTTTTAATTATATTTCCTCAACAAAAAACAGTCTATGTAAGATTATTCTGCTACTTTAAAAGGTAAATTAACTGAAGGGCAGTGGTGTACATAGAATGGAAAAACCACTGTAGTTTAATGCAGGTATGTTGGAACTGTTTCAAAATTATTCATTCCATGTAGCATGGATTCCTGGGACAGGAACAAGTTTTAAGGTGTGATCCTCAACTAATAACCTTCTCCATCTCTCCTTCTGGAAAGACTTAATTACAAAACATTTTGAATTTTTTTCTTTTGTACTCAAAACTCCATAAGGTCAAAAACATGATTTGCTGCTTTTCATTTATACAAACCCTTCATTCTAAAGAGTCCTACAGAGATTAAATGACATGCGATAAAAACTGCAATCTGCACCGTACCCTATGAGGAGGTGCCTCCTTCCCACGCTGACCTTATTCCCTACCACTTCTTTACTTTCCTCCAGTATTGCTTGACCTTTTGCTATTCTTCTATCATAGCAGACAAGCTCCTGACCCAGACTGTGTCATTTGTTATCTCAGGCCTAGAAATGCTTTCTTTCAAATATCTGGGGGCCACTCACTCATTTCCCTCAGCTTTTTCCCCTCATGTTTCCTTCACTGTCAAAGTCATTCTCAACAATGCAATAGAAATACATATACAACACCCCCATACACACTCATACTTTCTCTCTCTGTGTCTCTGTTTCTCTCTCTCTGTCTCTCTCTTCCCCTTACTCTACTTTAGGTTTTTATCATATTTATTGCGATCCTAACTTGAATTTGGTTGAAAATGAATGAATGAATGAGTGAGTGATACTGTAACTTAAGCGCGTGACCCTCCCAGAGTTACGTTTAAATTCTATTATTTTCATTTGTTTGAACTTTTGTGTATTCCTTCTCAACACATAAAATTCCTTCAAATAACATTAAACAAGAGCTCAAGAGTTAATCCAGGAGAAAACTGAAGTTATACCCTCACATTCTAATTAAGGATATAAAAGATAGATAATTTAGAAAACAAAATCAATGTTTCTGCTATACTCAAACCTCATAGGCTTCAAATAAATTCTGGTGATTAACAAACACCAGGAAACAGACTTGGCCCATTCTCTGTCCCACATAAAATACACCAATGGTCTTAAACTTTAGTGTGCCTCATAATTACCTGGAAGGTATATTAAAATATAGATTCCCAGGCCCCATGTCCAGAGCTCTGGTTCAGTACTTACAGGTTGGGGCCTGAGAATTTATACTTTGAATACATTCCCAGGTGATTATGCTATTGCTTTATGAACTACACTTTGAGAACTATTATAAAGGTAAAGCCCTTCTAACTTGGTATTTAGTATATGTAACCACTTTATTTACCCTAGGAAATGGGTCTTACATGGAAGCGTTGCCTGTGTCTGATTCAAGAAATAACAATATGTACAAAGTGATTTAAGAAAATATTCTTGGGGCACCTAGGTGGCTCAGTCGGTTAGGCATCTGACTTCAGCTCAGGTCATGATCTCATGGTTCCTGGGTTTGAGCCCCACGTTGGTCTCTGTGCTGACAGCTCAGAGCCTGGAGCCTGCTTCGGATTCTGTGTGTGTGTGTCTCTCTCTCTACCCCTCCCCTATTCATTTTCTGTCTTTCTCCATCTCTCAAAAATAAAAAAACATTAAAATAATTTTAAAAAAAGAAAATATTCTTGATATCTTGAAAGTATTATTTATTATGCAAAGAAACAGAAACAATAAATGCTGAAATGAAACAAGGCATAACTTATCCCATATTTGTCTCTAAATATACTATTACTTTCTTAATTACTTAATAATTAATTGCTTAAATAATTACTTAAAATCTTTAAGTTTGAGCAGAAAATTTCTATTCTTAATTTGTTATGCATAAAAAATTAATCACCCATATATGTGGGATGCAATCAGGCAAGGAAATATATTAGAAATGAATGGTAATATTTTATGTCTTCACAAAGGTCATTCACTGATTTTTTTAGCTTTGCTGAGGCATAATTGATATACAAAAAATGTACACATTTAATGTGCACATTTTGATGAGTTTGGACATATGTATCAGCCTGTGATACAATCACCACAATTAAGGTCCTGAACATATTCATCACTTCCAGATCTTTCACTGGTTTTATTGCCAGTTAGAAATCCAACCCCTGATCCTTGCTTTTTAATTCTTTCCTTAAGGAAACAAACTGGAATATTAAAATTTAGAGGAATTTTAGGAAATCATACTGTCTAAGCACTTAATGTTCATCTTTAGAAAAAGGAGGTGTTTAACTTTACAATGCTTTTCCAATATGGGTATTAGAACTTGAATATATGCTAAGTTCTGAAATAATTATGCTCAAAAATCTTTTTAATAAGTTTTTGTTTTTTAACTTGGCTATTTACGGAAATAAATTTTGAAATTTGGAATTCATAGATCATATATTCCAAAAGAATCTCCAAATTAAAAAAAAAATGTTGACCCAAACTATACATCTACCACCTTACCTTATTTTAATGAATATCTCAACTCTGAAATGCTCGACAACTTTAAATCGAGATTGTAATCATTCACAACTCTTTCTTCTATTCTGTGACCCTCTTTGTATACAGGAATCTAAGTTCAGGCACCCAAAGGGTATCATCCAAGCAGTTCTGACCTCAGCAAAAGTGGAGGATGGAAAGTGCCACACTACACAGACTTGTAATGAGGCCAAAACAAGCAGAAGAGGTAAGAATCAGAAGGGGGTCAGAATATGTCACACCGGAATAGGCCATTTCAACGTTAAGGATTGTTTTGAGCTGAAGGCGGTTAGCTCTTTGCCCTGGTCCTTTCTGTCTAAAAGTGGTGTATAAATGCCCCTTTGTAAAATTAACATTAGTTTCACTTGCAAAGGAGTTTCCATTTCCCATATCAGGAAGAGGAGGATGATTCCTAATAACCAATTTGAGTCTGCCTAATAAATATCACTAAATAACCCTCTCTTGCATTAGTTTCTCGTATTTACCTTCCCACAATTTGCCACCCTTAGAATGCAAATATCTTCCGCTTTCTCTAGTTACTTCACAATTTTTGTTCTGTTAAAATTGCATATAAGCCCCCAGATTTAACCTCATCTTTGGAGTTTTTACTTCTTTTTTGTGGGATTCCCACATGCATACAAAGTAAACTTTTTCTCCCATCAACCTGTCCTTTATCAGTTTGATTCATAGACTCTGGGCACTGAAACTAAAAAAAAAGAGGATTTTTTTTCCTCCCCTATATATACAAGTACTTCAGAAGATGGGTATTATTTCAATGATAGTAAAGCTATAGGAAATTTCAGGAATCATCTAAATGCTGGCATGTGTAACTTTATAAGGCTCCATGAGTGGTGCTGATGAGTAGCCTTGGTTGAAAGACATTCACTGGGTTATTAGGCCAGTGTATGGATTTGTATATGAGGAAATCAAGGCCTGGAATATATAATCTTCTCCATTCCTTACATCTGATTAGAAAATGCAAAAAATATATATTTTTAATTTTCAAAGGGATCTAGGGGCACCTGGGGGGCTCAGTGGGTTAAGCTTCAGACTCTCTCAATTAAGGCTTGGGTCATGGTCTCATGGTTCATGGGATAAAGCCCACATCAGGCTCTGTGTTGACAGGGTGGAGCCTGCTTGCGATTCTCTCTCCCTCTCTCTACCACTCTCCTGCTCATGCTCGCTCGCTCTCTCTCTCTCTCAAAATGAATAAACTTAAAAAAATAAATTTTCAAAGGGATCTTGTCTGGCTCATGATGTTGTTTATAATTGGGTCTGAGAGTGTTTACTATAACTGTATGCTTCATTACTTTATCTTTTTTAGTTGGTCATTGGAAATATTACCTACTCTGTAAGGTATCTTATAATCATCCCTCATCTCTTACCACTGAGGTGAGATTTTTTTTTCCTTCCCTTGTGCCCTATAATACTTTTTTCATATTTTTCATATTTCTATACATTATAAAATTGGTAGTAAATTCTTAAAAATACCAGATTATAATGGAAAAAATCCATATCATCATGGAAAAAATAATAGACCAATGATATAAAACATCCGAGGAAGGCACAGAAGAACAAAATGGGAACATGTTGGCATTATTTTATTTCCTAATCTTCATCAGGCCTCCTTAAGAATTTACTGGAATCAAAAAGAATGTCACCTGAGACTGGTACATTTGGTTCAGATTCTGCATTATACTGTGTTATACTGGAAAAAGGAAATGGCTGGATAATTGTCTCCAGGAGCTTTCCAAAGCTTGATTCCTAGAGAATCATTTCATAATTTAACCCGCCTTTAGGCTTTTCTGGATATTTTATTTTATTTTATTGAGAAATAGGAAACAGAGGACATATAAGTGAATTATTGGAATACTTGCCATACTGACATGTTGCCAGGATAAGTCTAATTCAGTTCATGTACCCGCTTCAAGACAAGAATTTCAAGAACCCTCTTCATATGAACCTGAGAAAAAGACTGCTTAGGCAGAGCTGGCCTCTCCCTCAGTGAGTTCTTTCTCCCCCAGCAGCAACATGTATAAGCGTCATGAGAATTCATCGTGGAACTGGAATGTTTGGGTCTGAATCCTAGCCCAGACACTGCACAGCTGTGTGAACTAGAGTAAATTATTTAATCTCTCTTGTGCATCTGTGACTTCAGATCCTTCAAAACAAAATAAAAAAAAAAAAAGGTGGTCACTAGAGATGTTAAGGTTTAGCTCATTTGTTACAGGTGAGCTATGGCCGATAGGCTTTCAGTTACCTGCCATTGCTCTCGGTAGTGCAAAAATTCAAGTGTCTTTGATTCTTAACACAAGCTACAAAACTATAACAATTTAATTTGAGTGCTTGAAGCTGAACTATTGTAGGATCTCTTTTTCAAAGCAATATTAAACCAAGTGGAAAAATAGACTGCTCTGATCTGTGTTTCTCTTCCTTCCATGATCTTCCTTCTCCACTTTGAACATCACTGTCATCGACCCCACTGTTTTTTATCAACCGGCACCAATTAAGCTATTATGTATCCAGATCTAAATTCAAAATAAATGTTGGCATACCATTTTCCAGGGATAATGAGATTGGGAATAACCCATGCAACATTACAGATTTTATACTTATTTCTTTTTAGGCTCTGCATTGTTCAGAGGAAGAAAAATGGAACTTAGCATTCAATCTCATAAAGTTCCCATTTTTAGGAACATTAAGGAAGAATGTCAACATTCAGCACATTTTAGAAATGTAATACAGCCATATATTACTTGTATGAGAATTTACATTGAATCCAACAACCATGCGTTGGACAATAACCTGAAAAAAGTTTGAAACTTTTTTTTTAAAAATTTAGCTGAATAATTCAGGAGATGCTTCCCATTAGAAAATGTGTACATACTACCCAGTGCAGGGTTCTTGCTCTTGCCTTGAGGCCCATCTACTTGAAATCTGGTGTTCAGCAGACAAAAACAAATCTAATCTTTTCCTAAAATCCAAAGTATGTAAGGTTAATTTCATGCATAATCTCAAAAATTCACTTGAACATGCCCTTCATTTATTTCTCTTTTCTTGTTTCATACACTTCAGTTCTCCACCTCTCCTGATGCCCCCAAACTCTGCCCAAACCCAGCCAGTACAGAACTCCAATGCCCTTTGCTCATCTCCCCTCTTACCCTTCCCATCTCCTTTAGTTCCTTTCACCAAAACTCCCCACCATCCCTGATGTAATTCAAGATTCTGAGGCTTTCCAAGTATTCTGGTTCATCTATTAAGTGGATCTCCATTAAAAGGCTCAGGAGCCCTGAAGGCAAGAAACCTAGCTGGTGAAGGGTAGCAGAACATGACACCCCAAATTATGCTACTATGGCAGAAGGATTATTTTGAGTTGAATGCAATTAAAAGCAGATATAAGAAAAGTTCTCTGCCCTGCCCCTATTTGCCTAAAAGCAGGACATAAATTTGTAAAGATGTCCTCCCTTACCTCTCTATCAAAGAGGGCAAAAGTTAATCACCAGAAACAACTCTAAATCTTTAGTAGCCCAGAAAGGCACCAGAAAAATCTACATAACACACTTTACTAGCTACCCTTTATCTTTCATTAATTCCCTATATATTGACCATTTCAAAATGTGCTGCCCCTATAAACTCAAAGTCTTTTTCCTTTGTCACTTGTCTATAAATGTATTGTTCTTTTATGATGCTATATGATCCCAACTTCTAATCACCCTTTTGAGTTACTCCTCACTCCTATGTGTAGGCACGATTCACATTGTAATAATATTCTGTTTTTCCCTTTTTTTAAATTTGTTTTTTAAAATCAAGTATAATTATCATCCAGTGTTAGTTTCAGGTACACAATATGATTTGATGGTTCTATCCATGACTCAGTGCTCATCACAAGTGTACTCTTAATCCTCATCACCTATTTCACCCTTTCCCCCAAACTTACATTTTTCTCTTGTTAATCTATTTTGTGTCAGTCTTATTTTCAAGGCCCTAAGTAACACTAAGAGGGTAGACAGGAAAAGTTAAAATTATTCTTCTCTACTCTAGCTATGAATACGCAGATGTTTTTCCAGTCACAGTATTTATAGGCTCTTATTAGTAAACCAAGATTTTTCATAACAGATAAAACTAGATACATATTAAACACTAAACATTTAATTTTTTCTGTCAGACAGATCTAAAGTGCTTTTATAAAGGACTGATATTATAATCTCATTCTACATATGTTCCCTCTACCTTATTTCAACATTCTATTTAAAATTTTTTTAATTATAGTGTCAATGAGTTAGAGCTTTTGTGGGTGTGTAGAGAGCTAATGGGTTTATGTCTAATAGAAATTCTAGAACTGAGATAATTACTGAATTGGCTTTCTTAAACTCATTATCCTACTCAGTAGAACTTAATGTATCTTCACAATATTAATTGAACCAAACCAGTTTTTAAAAAATATATATATTTGAAGGCATCATATATTCCAGCTGACAGCATTATGATAATGAGTTTTAAATGCAAAAGTGACAACAATACTAATTTTTCATCCAGGATTATTGAATTAAATAATTTATGGCCAATGATTAATGGTGCTAATTATGTCCACTCTCAGAATTACTTCAATAATTATTTATTCTCTTCTGCTTCTAAGTAATTAATTTAGCAGATGCATCTTAGTTTACATTGCCTTGTCTCATAAAAAGGAGTATTATCTATTGGACATTTTAGAAACCATTATATTTTGGACAGTTTTGGTGGCTGACTAGACTATTTCTCTTTTTTCCTCTGTATTTTGCCTGCTGGTTTTCTAATTGGACTTCTTAACTGACATTCATTATTCAGCTAGATTCCAATTGTAACTGAATTTATGAAGGTTTTCATTACTTAATGGGTCCTGAAAAAAAAAAATTGCTTAGCACTCTGTAAAGTCAAACTTTACATCAATCTACCCCTCAGTTTTATATTTTTAAATCTTTTTTTGTTTCAAAGATAATATTATACAATCATTTAATGTGACAATTTAAGTGACTCAGCCTCATATTGTTCTTTGTTTTCACACACTATCATCACGTACGTTCATGTATCATTGAGTCACAGAGTTTTCACACATTTTTTTTGTAGTTAACTCATTTGATACATTCTCTTCTGCATAACTAAGGTCTTAAAGTATTTTTTTAAATTATATAATAAGAACTGCTTGAATGGAGTGGAGACATAGGAGTGTTTTCATGCTAGCAATAGCTTTGTTCTTTTCTTGAGTTTAATAATTCTCTGTACATAGTTATGAAACCCAAAAGTCATTGAGAAAATCTAGTATTTTGTTACACCTCACATTTTTCAAAAGTAAATAGACCTCCTTCTCCTTAATAATGGTAATCTTGAAACTAGCACGGTACCTCTTGTATTATAACACCTTTATCATTAATTGTTAAGACAAAGTCCAATGCTACTTTCCACAAAGATGTTTCCAGTAACCAACTGCTGGTTCAACCACAACCAAATGCAGCCTTCAGATGCAAATTATGTTTCAAAATTAATTAATTTAGTTATACCTAATTTTGAAAACTATTGCTTATGAAAAAATCCCACATATGCACACTTAAATTGCATCTGCACCATTTTCTATTTTATTTTTGACCACAATGCTCCATTGTACATATTACTGCATTGTTAAAATATTAACATTTTGTTCCAATCTGTATGCCTTTTTAGAAAACAATTGGAAAAATAAATTTGTACAATATCTCTGCATGGATTGATGTATTTATTTGAAACTTACTTCTGATTAGAATTATTTTCCTAAGGCATAAACATCTTTATGTTTCTTGCTATGTACTGCCTTACTTTCAGTATTCTAGGAGGCCTGCATTCACTTATTTATAGCAATAACAGTGATTTGGTGTACACATTTTAAAACAACTTCACCAGAATTTGGTGTTGAGATTTCTTTCCTTTAGTTTTGTATCGTGTTGCATTATTTTGGTAGTTTTAAAAAGCGTTCAGGGCTGGATTGCATTCTATGCGTTAATGCTTTGTGAGGGTGCTTGTTTAGTTTTTAGTTTGTTTTAGTATTAGTATATCCTCATTATGTTAATTATTTTCTTACATTCTATACTTTCTGTATAAATTGTGGTTGAGGTGTTTTGCTGTTAGCAATGTTACATGGTTTTTTACATTTTACCTTATCATAAAAATTATATGTGTGTGTAAACGTGGATGTATAGGCCTATGTTTACAGATACATAGAGAGGAATGTCCAAGAAGAAATTCAAGAAGGAAAAAATTTACTTTATAGTTTATAGTCCCATAAAGAAACTTTTCTACTTAAAAGTGCTTCCTTTGGATCAGTTTTAACATTTATCATTTATTCTAAATTTACTCTGATCAGTGTCCCAAGAGGAGAACTCATCATATTCAATCCCTAAAAGTTTTTCCATGCCTTTATTTTCTTAGCTAAGTGAACAGTAAGCATTTTCTTGCGTAACTTAAAAAATATACATATATGTAAAATCTTGTATCTCTGTAGGCTCTTTACCTTCACTAATTTTGAACTTGGATCTACACTAAAATCAAGACTACTTTAATGTTTGCTCTTTTGATATATCTACAACTACTGACCTGAAGTTCAGAGTTGAAGGAACATTACTTTAGCACATTTCAAAGTCACATTCTGAAAAATGTACTTTTGCCTATAACTTGCACTAAAATTTCTGACATGTCATAATAGAGGTAAGACATTTAGCTTTAAGTTTTGGAAAAGGCTTTGCTTTTGAGAATATTCAATTTTATTTAAAAAAAAGTTGTTTAAGTTTTTGTTCAGAAAACATAAGCAAAATGTACGTTAGATGTTAGATGTTCCACAGTATGTAAAATATAGATAAGTAGTTAAAGTAGGTCATGCGTGTGTTAAACACAGATAGAAAAAGATGAAGCGACCAAGAGGTACTGAATATTTAAGATATATTAAATACACATAAGCCTCCTGTGTACTAAATATTCATTTACTAAAAATATATGAACATTTAATGTTCATTAAGGCCTTAATTCTACCAGCCATTGCTGAAAAGGATTCTGGCTCCACACGTCCTCTGCCCAAGAAACACAAATAAAGCCTATATTCAGCAGGCTAGTTGGCAAGCTATAGCTATTAACCAGGAATACTTTTCCCTGACTTTCCTACAGAACACATGTCTGCTATTGGGCCAGAGTATGTCCCCCTCTATGGGCTGCTTGCTCAAAACCACAACTCTGGACCTTGTAATTACACAATTATTGGGGAAAGTTGAAGTGGCAGAGAGAAAGGATATATGAACATTACATACCTCAGAATTCAGACTGTGAGAATTCAGAATTCAGGTGTTGTGGTCTTTCCAAGCTGCCTGCTCTTTATCTTAGGTAAGTCAACCTATCTTATTTCTCTCCCCTGGCTTCTCCCTGTGTGTTTTAAATTGACTTAATGAGCCATGTGATTGAGCAATTTAATCTGGTTTGCAAGCCTCTCCGGTTCATGACCTCCAGGACGGCTTGCCTGTTGGTATAATTGGAGACTACCTTTGCATCAGGGTAATTTTATAGCAGGCAAGTTTTATTTCAGTTAGTGATCATACCCTCAAAACTAGCATATACCACATGTTCTGGGTTTTTAATTAAAATTAATCATTTGAGGGGCACCTTTGTGGTCTGTTGGTTAAGCATCCGACTTCAGCTCAGGTCATGATCTCACAGTTTGTGAGTTCAAGCCCTGTGTAGGATTCAAAGAACCTGGAGCCTGCTTTGGATTGTGTCTCCCTCTCTCTTTGCCCCTTCCCCGCTCACACTCTGTCTCTCTTTCTCAAAAATAAACATTAAATAAATTAAGGTAATCATTTGATTACTAGGTATGACAGGAATTAAGTAGTGAGCCAAAACATCCCACACTACTTGAAATGATCAGTTGGAGATTTCAGGAATGGCTAAAGTTGCTGAACAATTTGACAAAATAAAAATAAAAAGTAAGAATGTTTTTCAAAAATTTGGGTCTTTTTTTTTTCCGTTTTTGAGATAAGCACTCATTTAAGCCTTATATAGTGATGAAACTGACTCATCAATAGGAACATTATCTGGGGAGCTTCACATTTTTTTATGTTTAATAGTGATTAATGCCAACCAGAGAGATATTTAAAAATAGTTCATTTCTTGGAAAGGATAATTAATATTCAAGAGAGTACCAATAGATAATAACACCAACAACAAAAACATCACTTTCCTTGGCTGAATTGTTCTTTAACAAACAGCTATCCAAATACTCAGGTTTATATTTTCTGCTTTATCATATAACATACATTAAAAGCCTCCTTATAATAAAAACCCATTTAAAAATGCTCAACATCCACTTATCCATTGAATGTCTTGCTTATTTAGTGCAATGTAGAATTCAATACAACAAAATGATATGAAACGCACACACACAAACACACACAATCTCTTTTGTGTCATCTTTACCATAAAAAGGAAAAAAAAGACTATAAATTAGTAAAGGGTATTCTAACATGTGAATATCAACATAAAGTACAAGTTGAATCTGGTTTAATACAAGGCAATTGTTGAATTCACATAGTCAAATAACACTTATCAGTACCAGGATTCAGAAAAACTTTGAGCAGAGGAGAGTCTTGGGCATGTGGAAGAGGCTTGCCATCATAAACCAATATTTACAGAATTCATCTAGTCTTAGAATCTGGACATGTTAACTCATTATTTGACTCTGATCTCTCCTGCACTTGGGGTTTGCAGATCAACCTCTGGCTTCTTGCCCACAATTTCTCATCGACCCTATACAGTTAATCTCCCAACCCTTTTGACAACTTGCTTTCTTATTGTTGAGCAGAAACATTGACCAATGAGTCAGTGATATTACATAGCTGTTTTAAAAATAACTAATTAAGAACAACAACAACAAAACCCAGCCACTTTTGTTCCTGGTTTTTGGACATCATAGCTTGTAGCAGCTTTTTGGACACAGGCATATTCTTATCCCCACCCCCTTTTCGTCATCAAATGTAAGTGCTCCTCATAACTCATTCTTTTATCATGAGCACTTTTCCTTCTGGTTTGCTTATTCAGCTTCTTCCCTGTACATTTTTATCATAGGCTGAAAATCCCACTGTTTCCTGTTTTAGGTTCATTTGCATTTCACTTCAATTTTTCTCCCTGAAACAGCTCACCCATATCCAGTTTTTTTAATTTCAACATACAAGAAATTTAAAATTTTATCCCCAGTCCACACTCTTCTCTGAATTCCAGACCAGCATAACCAACTAACTACTTAAACTCTCTTCCTGAATATCTGCAAGTGTCACACTACCCCAAATCAAATGAAGAAAGAGCATAATTCAAAGCTGCTCCTCTAGCATAATGCCCTTTCACTCCATCTACTTATGTATGCCAGAAACATACCTCCTATGTCCAATTTAATAGAGAACACTGCTGTCCCCTCCCAATATGTATCTGGTAATTACATCCATTTGTTGCCATCTCTACTGCTGTCACTTTGTCTTGGGGACCAGCATCACCTTCCTGTGCTACTGACATGATCTTCCACTGCCCTCACTGTATCTGTTCTTCTGCCCTACTAATTTGTCTTCAACATTGCAACTAAAATGAACTTTTTTAAACATAGAAATGATCCTTATAACATTTCAATGGCTTGTCATTGCAATTATGTTAAAGACTAGAAATGTAAACATGTCAATAAAGTCGGTTCCACTATTTTCTGTTCATGCTCTGTCATAGAACATGCTTCCTCTCACTCTTTGCAGATAAACTTGTTTAATTTACTTTGATTTTCCATTGCTGTTCCCGCCATAGGATAGTAAACTATTCCACTCATTCTGCATCTGAAACACCTTCTAAGTTCTCTGAGTTAGTCAACTTAGGCCTCAGATGACCTATCGTTCCTTTCTTAGGAAAGTTCTCCCTGACTTTGCCTCCCCCATTCAAGTCTAGGTTGGAGCTACCTGCTGTATGTGCTCACCGTACTGTGTAAATATGCTAAAATTCTACTTTTATTTGTGAAATTATTTGTCCATCTTCTCTAGACTACAAGCTCAATGAGACAGAGATGTTATGTACTTTTGTCCACATGTTTCCCAGTGCGTTAACATAATGCCTAGCATTTCTGGAATAAAGCACTAAATAAATGTAAGGAAAAAGAACTGAAGTCTCCTCAATTTTCTTTTGTGGCACGTGGTTCCACATGCAGGGTTTCTGTGTGCCTCTTTCTGGTGGCTTATAACTCAGCCATCCAAAACCTTTTAAATGAAACAAGGGATAATTTCTAAAGATACTAAACTTAAAAAAATGTTATTATTGGGGTGCCTGGGTGACTCTGTCAGTTGGGTGTCTGACTCTTGGTTTCAGCTCAGGTCATGATCTTATGATTTGTGAGTTTGAGCCCTGCATCAGGCTCTGTATTGGCAGTTCGGAGCCTGCTTGTGATTCTCTCTCCCTCTCTCTCTGCACCACCCCTGCTCACTCTCTCTGTCTTTCTCAAAATAAATAAACTTAAAAAATTGTTATTATCAAAATAATGTATGCACATGGCAACAAATGAAAAGAACAGTTTAATTTATGAGAAAAAGTAATTGACTCCGATCCCTCTCCTTCATAATATTTCAAGCCTGCCTCCCAGAGGCACCCTCTTTAAGCATTCCTCCTTTTATTTTATTTTTTTATGTTTTTTATTTATTTTTGAGAGGCAGAGAGAGACAGCGTGAGCAGGGGAGGGTCAGAGAGCAAGGGAGGCACAGAATTCGAAATAGGCTCCAGGCTCTGAGCTGTCAGCACAGAGCCCAACACGGGGCTGGAACACATGAACCATGAGATCATGACCTGAGCCGAAGCCAGACGCTTAACCGACTGAGCCACCCAGGCACCCCAGCATTCCTCCTTTTAGTGTTTCTAATAATTATCTTCATAGCACTCTTCCAGATTTATCAAATATTTAGATAATGTAAGTTGATACCCTGATATAAGAAAACAATGAAATTTAACTTATGCTACCCTTCCCCATCTCTTCCTAAAGCTTAACACTTCATATAATTATATTAGCTTCTAGTCAGTTGTTTTTTCTACTTTAAAAAATGGCCCTTCACAGTTCAGAAGCATCCCCCAATCTTTCCTTTGAAAGATGACTTCTATCTTTAAAATGTTGCAGTCTATAGTTTTACTCTTATAATTTGCATATTCCCCCAAAGAGTGTGTTAACAAATGCATAATCTGATTATGTCATAGTATTCCTTCTGCAGGTTTACACATTATTAAAATATGTCTAAAAACAAGAAAAAGAATTACTTCCAAAGTAAATTGGCTAAAATGTATTCAATAGCTCATGCATATTTATTGTTTTATAAATGAAAACTGTTGAACTATGTAAATTAATAAATTTATAAGCCATCTGCAACAATTTGGTAGTTTCTTGGGACAGAGAGGTTGAAATAAAAAAGAAAAAAAACTATTCACTTCATTAAATAAAGCTAAATTATGGCTTGATTTTCCACAGTTTTATATTTATACATTACAAATAATTCACTTATAATAAATTTCAGTTGAATTTAAATTTAACATAGACATAGAACTTTCTACATGCAAGATGAGACAATAATCTCTAGGTGAGATTCACTCCACCTGAGAATTTACTGAAGCAAATTAAAGTAGTCGTAGCAAATAATTTTAGAAGTAAAAATAGAAGACATTTATAAATCAATGAAATCTTAGACAATTAGGTATGTAGCTAAACTTACAGGCTTGCTTGTCTATATGCCTTCCCCTCCCTTCTTTCCTTCCTTTTTTTCTTTAAATTTTTAATGTTTAGTTATTTTTGAGAGAGAGAGAGAGAGAAAGCATGAGTGGGGGAGGAGCAGAAAGAGAGGGAGACACAGAATCAGAAGCAGGCCCCAGGCTCCAGGCTGTCAGCACAGTGCCCGATGTGGGGCTCGAACCCATGAACCATGAGATCATGACCTGAACTGAAGTCTGACACTTAACCAACTGAGCCACCCAGGCACTCCTTTAAGTAACAGAGTAGTAAATGAAGTTCTTAATGACTTTTGGAAATGTATCCATCAATACCTCCACATCCATAGAGTTTAGGATTTGATAAAATTTTGCATTCGTAATTAAACATCTAAGGTTGATATTCAGAATACACAGGAGAGAAAACAACTTATAATTCATTGTGGACAGAATATCTTCATGTGTAACTAAGTTACTTAAGAAAATAGAATCTTAGATATATACATTTTAAAATAAGAACTTTAGTATAAATGAGAAAACAAAGTTTTGATTGACAGAGATATATTAATATGTTGTAAATATCTGTAAACAAAATCAGAGGAAACAAATGAAGCTTGTTCTAGTTTATAAATAAATCTAAGCTTCTATAAAAAAACAATCCATTAACCTCAATTTGTCTAATTGTTTTAATTTACTTGACTACTTATTCTACCATGACTATTTGCTGCTCAACATAAAGTCTCCATTGATAGTTATTTATTCAAATAAGGAGAAAAAATAGAAGCACACTTTAGAATTTTGATACAGACAATACAAGGTCATTGGGGAGATACTCTTATTTTATATTCAAATAAGTAAACCAGACCTATTCATTTTATCATAAGGTATTCTCTATGACTGTTCAAATGACATCATTGCCTTATTCATTCTGGAATATTCTGTACATTCTCAGTTTCTTTAATCTTTTGAAATCTATCACCATGGGTTCCAAGTGTTATCTGAGTCCTTTATTATTTAAAAGAAAAGTGTCAAAGAAATGGTCACCCCACAGCAGTTAGAATGCTATCCTGGTTATGAGATTTAAAATATTTATGTTAGTTTTACACTTTTAAGGTTTCATGGCTGACTATACAGAGTTGAAGAAAAAAATCATAAATCAGATGTTATTAAAGTAATGTTTAATCACCAGATCACTAGTAAGTAAATTAAAATTCTTGGCAGATCACTGCAAAAGCAGAATCTTATAATAAGAAGTTCCTAATATACCTCTTTTAATTCTCATTACACTTCTAAAGTGTAGGACTGACAGACAGCCTATTACCAGGCTGTAAAGACAAAGTCAGTGGAATTTAATCATGAAATCAGTTGGAGGCTTACTAGGGTTTACTGGCAGAAAATAAGCCAAGTTACCCAACTTTATATATTCAGATTTTGAAATAAAATCTATTATCCAGAAACCATCCCTCAATTCCATGTCTCTGATGACTACCTTCTAAAGCAAGAAGGGTGCTTTTCTTATGTTCTCCTTCTTACTAAATATCTCTTCTTCTATATTTATTTGTAGCATATAATTCCTGGAAAATGAGTAAATGAAAAGGAAGGGAAGTCATGCTGTATTATGAAAATGTATGTTTCCTTGTGTAAATATAGAGGAAATATGGGGAATACATATACACTATATACGTTCATACGCTATATGAATATAGATGCTAAGAATATGGATATAAACTAGGCATCCGTCAGCAATCAACCACATAACCTACCTTTGTTTCACTGTAAGTGAAGAAGAACAAAATGATTTAATGTAGAATTCAGAAAAAAAATTCAGAGAACTATTTGACACATTTATGAAGACAAAATCTATTATTTTTATTTAAAAAATACACAGGAAGCTGTAACAAAAGAATAAGAAAAAGAATGCACCAAATGTGAAAGAGGTAGTAGGATAATAAAGAGTGAGAAATAGTCTCAAAATGCGTTAGGAAATTAACTTCAAAAAGAAAAGACAAGGAGGTCAAAACAAGGTAAGGTTCAACAGTGTTTATATAGAACACAGAGAACGGAGGCCCAATATTTATATGTATTCTCGACATAGAACCAGATGATTTTTAAAAGGAGCAATAATTAAGACATATTTAATAATGATGGTACTGTAGTAATCATCTGTGCTAAAACAAAAAGTAATAGGGAATTTCACCCTGTTCAAAGCTACTGACAATGGAAATCACTTAAGCAGCTACAAAGGTGGTCCCCTCTTTTTACCGGAGAGAGAAGAAAATCACCTCACCTCATCAGTTTTCTCTACGTTAACTTCTAACTTTACAGAGTTGTAGAATGTTGTGCCCTAGTGAGGTGCGAAAGTAACCAAATAAGGATAGAGATCACACAGTTGTAATTAAATACGAGTTTCGGATAATTGTCCTTAGCAAACCAAATCCAAACTCTAAAGCTGAAATTTACAATTTGCTGACTGATTGGCTTCCTGCCCAACTCTCTGATGTCGTTTCATACCATTCTCTTTCTCATTTACCTTGTTTAAGTCACATTAGCCAATTTTGTTTGTTACTTGAAAATAACAAGTTCATTCCTACCCAAGGTCTTTCCCATGCTTTCCCCTCAGATGCCCTTGCTGTGTCTGCTCAAATGCTACTTCCTTGGGTAATCCAGCCCTGGCCACTCATCCAAAGTAACCTCATCCCTCACTGCTTACTCTCCGTTGTCTTTCTCCAACCATTACCTTGCTTTATTTCTTCATGTTACCAATAATTAATTGGAATTATCATATTATTTGCTTATATGTTTAGTATCTATGACTTTAAAATATAAGCTCTGTGAGGGTAGACACCCTATCTGTTCTATTCACTAATATACCCTCAGCAAGTGCCAAATCTCTAGCACATATAGCACTGTCCAAACAGATATTTAATAAATATATAGGTGAATATGCACAGAAATGTGCAAATAGTCTTTAGTATCAAGGATAAATTATAAGAGAATATTCCCCATAACACTAATGTTTAAAATCACTAAGAAAATATTAAAATACAATTACAGTAGAGTACTATCTCAAAGGATTATTGGCAGATTAAATGAGACAATGCACACAAAGAATTCAGTACAAGGCCTGAAAGGCTAGCATGTCGAAGGTGCTGATGAAGCTTCTTATCACTGTTGGTTATTATTTCTCCAACAAAATGGGTATAAAGAAATTACAAGGGTGTTAGGATTAATACATTTTAATGAATACAAAATAGAAAGAAAATATTAATACACTGAATTATACATAGGAAATTATTATGAAGAAAGTCCACAGAATTTTTAAATAACAATAATTTATGGCAAATTTAGTATTTGCAAAAATGTCATGTTATGTGACATTTAAATTCATCTCACCAACTTAGAGTTTTGGAATACTTATTAATGATCAGGATTTAGACTATTGTTACATGTCTTACTGAAAATGAACTTAGAAAAGTGTACATGGCTTCCCCTCCTCTTTTAAATTTAAAATTATATATTTCCTTGAACAATATCACTTAATATTTGTTACATTAAATGGCAAAAGAGACATAAAAATAACTTGTCATAAAAATAAAGTTATAAATCAAAACATAGGAAATGATCATACAACCAAGAAATCTCCAAGTTAACCTTGTTTTTAAAAGGTGCTTAAAGTTGCATTTTAAATCTTGAAAGATACGCTATATTGCTAATACAGACATGTTGCACAAGCTTAAAATGAATGAAAATGTATGCATGTGTATATGCCTGAGTTACAATAAAATTAAGCCTCACAGGATAAAGTTGGATTTAGGTGATTAGATAGATTGCAATCTTAAGTAATAACTTTCTTGAAAATCCATTTTTTATTTCAAGTCATCTAATTTGTGTGGTTAAATTATAAAAGGCACAATAAAATTACAATATTTTCCTGGAAACACATTTCATTCAAATATAAATTTAAGTGATTAATTGCTTTTCTCAGTAAATACGATGTTCCCAGAAATGTGTGCTGCCAATGTAATTTATTCTAGTGCATGGACAGTAGTGAAGTGCTGATGGTCGTTGATATATGAGGCCATCTTCTACTTGGTTCAGGTGTAGCTTGGAATACAATTCGCCTTAGATGTGTGACCTGAGATTTCGCTCAGCAGTGTGCAGAATCAGGGACAAAAGATTTCTGCATTATACATTTCCCTTGCTCATATTCTCTACTGCTCTTATTAGTACATTGAAGGTTTCATGACATTTGGTAAGAACTTATATCTAGTTGCTATCTTATATGTACAGCCAGTAACAGATTATATATACTGACAGTCAACAAGTATATTCTGTGACTCTCTAAATTACTTTTCCCTCTAAAAAACTATGCCCTTGTTTATAGGAATGCTTAGACTCACATGGCTTTTGCAACTGATCTTCCTTGGTAAGTTGTAGCCATTACAAGTTTAGGAATATAGATGAGGCGACAGTGATTAAGTGATTAAGGGACACTTTGCATTAGCAAATTAGTAGATTTTGTAAGAGTCATGGAAAGCAAGCACATTTAGGGGAAATCTAATTTTATTCAGTAAAGAATGGGATATCTAGCCACTAGTCCAGAATCCTACAACCAATAATTTCTAGTAGAGTGGAAGAGGACCAGGCACGAGGTAATCTTGCTCCCAAGAGTTTTCACAACTCTGTGTTCAGGTATTTCCAGAGGGTAGCTTGCAGTTTACTATGTGAGGAATTGTGGTTTTATATAATTCACACTGGGTCCCAGAAACCAACTCAAAATATCTTAATTTACACTGTCTACTCTCCAAAATGACTTGGGAATATATAATTAAATTCACGATCATACAAAAATATTACCATTAACACTGAGGGGGCCTGTACTTAGTAAAACAATAGGCTTTCTCCTGTTACTGCTATTTCCAGGACCTAAAAGAATGCTGGACACATGTTTGACACTTTATAAATATTTGTTGTATAAATGAATAAATGAAGTGTAAAGTTAGTGAACTCACAGAACAGTCTCCAATTCTGATTCAGTTCTGAGTGTGGGAATTCTATATAACTTAATATTTATGGCAGCCAGTTTTTCTGAAATGTGTCAATGATGTCTGATAGATTCTTTAGAAATTACTCTTATCCACAAAATTTAATAAATGTTAAACCACACACAAAAAAGACGAATACCATATAGT
Organism: Cryptoprocta ferox; assembly: GCA_028646485.1. Classification (NCBI taxonomy): domain Eukaryota; kingdom Metazoa; phylum Chordata; class Mammalia; order Carnivora; family Eupleridae; genus Cryptoprocta; species Cryptoprocta ferox. The sequence goes on from CM053573.1 coordinate 85,900,456, forward strand.
TTCACTCATATGTGGAATTTAAGAAACAAGACAAATGAACACGGAGAAAAAGAGAGAGAAAGGCAAACTGAGTAACAAACTTTTAACAACAGAGAACAAACTGATGTTAACCAGAGGGGAGGTGGGTGAGGAGATGTGTTAAATGGGTGATGGGGATGAAAGAATGCACTTATGATGAGCACTGCGTGATGTGTGGAAGTGTTAACACTATATTACACATCTGAAACCAATATTACACTGTATGTTAACTAACTGGAATTTAAATAAAAGCTTTTTAAAAAATCCCTTGTCATTAGTGATTTGACTAGAGATTTCTTACTTTACTTTTGTCAAAGAACTCAAATGTTTCTCTATTTCTCCTAACTGTGTTAATGATTCTCTGTAATTTTAGAGAAAACCTACTGACTAGTAAAATGGAGAGTATATAAAAATTATATTTGGTCATCAATACAATATTCATATACTGATGCAATATTTATTTTAGTACCAAAAGTTTCAATGTTGTTGTTATTGTTTTTGTTTTTGTTGTTGTTGTTTGTATGTTGACATATCACCTGGTACCCAGGGATTAAACGGATACTTACACACTGGCCTGGCCTGACATTTGTGAACAACCAAATAAAAGCATCTCCTGGACTTCTACAAAAAAAGATATATCATCTAGGTCCAAGGGGCAATACATTTCTGGATGTCTCTACCACATATCTTAAAAAAAAAATGTTTCAGAGACCGTAAAAGGGCTAGCATAGGTCAGACAGGGTGGAAAGAGTTGGGGAGTATACACAAAAGACTTAGTGAGAACAAAACAAAAAAAGAAAAAAGAAGCCAAGAAAATCTCACAGAAACCACCTGAGGGAAGTAACTCATTTACACTAAATCTTCTTTTATCCATACTGCTCCTCCATTCAGTGTTATGAGGACACTCCCCTGACACACACACGAGCAAAAACAAATCCAAACTAAAATTAAAGCATAGGCCAGAAAATAGCATGTGGGGTAATTTCATATGAGTGTCAGCTCTTCATTTGTTCATTCCAAAACTATTATAAAGGATTTACTAGGCTCAGGCTCTTTGCTAGGTGCCAGGGATATTTAATGACATTGGCCTTCTCTCAGAAAGTTCAGAGACGAATAGCGTAAACCAAGCATTTATAGTACATGTGGTAAGAATAATCAGAGAGGAATGTGTAGGGTGCTGGGGCGAACCAATTTAGCCAGAGCTAGAGCAGGAGGGGGAGCAGCATACAACAAAGGGTTTCCTGGAAGATCCTCAAACCTAATCCTGAAGAAGTGACCGTAAGCTCATATAAAGCCAAGTTATGGTGGGAACCACAGGTTGGAAAGGCACTGAAGAGAGAAAAGTTGACATCTTTCAGGAGATGATACTTAGTAGAGTATGGCTGGAACTAATAATATGGAAGTCCATGGAATTATAGGCTATCATCATATAGATAAGACTAAAGGTAAGCAGGACTCAAATAAAAGGAACTTCTTTACAAACTTGAGAAGTGTAAGTCATCTAGTAAGCAGTGGGGAGCCACTCAAACATTGAAAGTGTATCATTTCTAATGATCACTCCAAAAGCAGCTTCTCAAAACAGACTGAAGACTCAGAGAAGAGGCGGGAAGAAGGATAGATCTGCTTGGCACAAAGAAATCAGCTCATTTTTATGATGTAAGCATGATTTGCTTTCTTAAAATGTAATCCTCTGTCATATTAAACTGATTTTGTTCATTTGCTTTTTATTGCTTTGCAGTTTTACTTGTATCTAACATGTAAATTATCAGTTTTGCAACTGGTTTTCATTAAGTGCCTCCTATTACACATGCCACCTATGAGTTAAAAATTAACTGCAACCTGAAAACTTGGCATATATTAAGAAGATACAATATATTTTCCATCAACATATTAATTCAAATCAATCTAGCATCATGATTATAACTGTCCAGAAATCCTAGGAGAGAAGTATAGTTGATTTCAATGAAATAGAGAAATCACTCCATGAGAGACTTATCTCAGTTACATTTTACAATATCTCCTGCCACCAAAGTAAAGTAGATTGTCAAATGATGCTCCTTAAATACTCATGATTTTCTACTGGACCTCTAAGGCTTAGAATGCTAAGAGTTGCACCAAGAATAGCTATGGTCTAGTAAAGTGCAACACCAGTTGAATCTCAGAATAGGATATGTATATCTTTTTTATTCTATTTTTTTAAAAATAAATTCCATTTTTAAATATAAATCTACAAAAAATATCTCTTGGTTGTGATGATTTAAAAGAAATAAATCTAAAATGTTGAGGCAAGATTTTCTTAAAAAGGAACCATCTTGGCACTAATAAATGCCTCTGGCTAGGACAGAATTTGTTGGTCCAAAATTTAAAGCAAAACTTTGCATTTTTTCTGCAATATATATAAGAAAATTTGATATCAGCACATGGGAGTAAACAGATGTGGCTGCCTATGGCCAGAGGTTACAACTACAGATTTCTGGAATCTTAGGTTACAAGCGACCCACCAAATCCTGGAAGATCAATGATTCCTATTTATATGCACATTTTGGCCTACTGCTGTGTCTTGGTATTCCAGTTGAGAAGTTCTCTCTTGAGGGACACTCAAGAGCTGACAATGGAGGCCATGCCAGGAAGATGCTGACTTTTGGAAAAGGATCAATTTGTTGCACACAGGCGGATTGCTTTGTTTAACTCTTACTTGATAAAATGGTACATGCATCAAGCACGTGGGATGGAATGGCAATAATTTTCCATTAAAATTCCAACTGCTTGATTGATAATGGCTACTTGGAGAATTTTGTTGACATTCTAAGTCTTTCCCTAGGCTCAGTCAGAAATAATGCTGGATTGATTAATGACAACTGTCTCAGTAGGAGAAAGTAGCATTATTAGCTGACTTAGAACATAAGGTTGATTGTGCAACACAAATAAGTTCTCTGCATCCATTTCTGTAAGAGTATTTTAGGAATTGAACCACAGGCTTTATATCCTAAATTTGTTGTATTGTTTGGTTATAAATAATTTAGATGACAATCCCACTTTATCTTTTGTTGTCATTTTGTCTGGCTCCATGCTTTCAATGTAGTTGCCTGTTTTTATTATTTCATCTCTTCTTATTGATCAAATACTCTCTAGCTTATTATATTCCCATTTATCTTTTACTTTTAAATAGAGATTAAGAACCAACTTCAGAAGACAAGATAGATGAGCATAGACCCCATCCTAGAGGAAGCTGGATGCTTGTGCTTTTCCTATGAGCTCTGCAGAGAAGTTACTACAACATAAGAGAGATCACTAGGCCAATGTTGATAAACCCTTCATAGCAGAAAGACTGATAGTAATACCTTGAAAATCACTCATCTCTGGGATGTAGTAAAAACATATCAAAGTACCCATGATGACAGATAGCCCAAGAATATTGTGGAAATTATGCAGATTAATCAGATTTTTTCTCCTTTCCAAGTTCACATATGTATCCTTTCAAGTATTTATTTAGTGCTCAATCCAGTTCTTTTTTGATGTAGAGACAGGAATGGTACTGTATTTGCTCAAACACATGAAAAATTAGTCCCTTTATCTTTCAAAATGAAAATAACTTTGCTCCCAACATGCATGGTATCTGGAACATATTAACTGACAGCCTAGAATGCCTTCACTTTAGAGATGTTATCACTTTTAACATTGAATTATCTGTTGGGACATTCCTGTAAGAGCCATATCAACAGTACAAAAGATGGGTACACCAATTGGAAAATGGGCAAACATATGAACAGTCTACTTATAGAAGAAGAAATATAAATGGCTAATTAGCTTAATTCAACTTGCTAAATCAACAAAGAAATGCATATCAAAATGAAATATCTTCAGAGATGTTAAAAGTGGTATTGGAATCCAGAGAAGCAGGCATTCTGCCACAGGAGTATAAACTTCCTGGAAGCTAAAATAACAATAGTATCAATACTTTTTTTAAAGTTTTTTTTTTAATTTATTTTGAGAGAGAGAAAAAAATGCATGAGTGTGGGAGGGGCAGAGAGAGAAGGAAAAAGAGAGAATCCCAAGCAGGCTCTGCAACTGTCAACACAGAGCCCAATGCAGGGCTCAATCTCATCAATGTGAGTTCATGACCTGACCCGAAATCAAGAGTCAGACACTGAACAGACTGAGCCACTTATATAGTATGTCCCAATATAGTATCAATACCTTTAAAAGGACCACATACTTCAATCCAGCAGTTCGTTTACTGAAAATGCATCCTAAGAAAACTTTCTCTAAAGGCCTTGCTTGTAATTTTCTTAGTAGTCTCTTAAAAAGTGAGTTAGTCTTAAATCAGGTAATAGAGTGTAAAAACAATACAAGCGAACTATTCAGCACTGTCCTCGGGTGAGTACTCTAGCTAAGAAGGGAAATTGGAGGATTGAAGAAGACAGGGCCAGTGAGTGCATGGAATGGATAGAAACAAAGGTTAGCAAGAGCATCAAAAATTAAGAATGGAAGTAGCCCAGACATCAACTTCACAGTTCTTCCGAGGGTCAGGTCTGGTGCTGTCTTTTTATTCCCTTTTGTGTCTCTAATTAATCAGTATTTCTCTTGCTCAGTCTCCAGGAAGTCTAACTTACACAGGCTTCTGCTGCAGAGAAGTGGTCCTTAGCTCTGACTCCATCATTGCTTAAACAAGCTTCACTGGTTAAATACTGCCCCTTAATCCAACTGAACAAACTTTCTCACTAAAATATTTAACAAGACATGAAATCATTTTTCTTTTGTTTGTTTTGTGGAAGCACACCTTCGAAAACATCCAGTTCAACACTTTAACATTTTGGTGACTAAGAAACAAGGCGAAGAGGTAAGCTGATTGTCTGTGGCTAGATGGTTGTTACTAACATAGCAGGGATCACAACCTGAGGGTTTTGGAGCCCTCCTAGTCAAATCCCCCCATAAAGAACTAAAGCCCTCTAACTTTCAGCATACAACCAGTGCATTCCCCCTTTCTTGTGGGTTGTGAGACTATAAACAGTCAATAGTTACTGTTGTCATTTATACTTACATAAGTCACATAAGTATGTCTGCACTGTTTCTGGAAAATTGAAGTGCACGTATTACAATAAAGGAACATGTGATGCCCACAGAATTCTCATGAAGATATCTATAACCAGGAATGATACTTGTTTAACATTTGATGTCACTGTTAGAAAATGAGGAAGGATTTGCCCTGTCCACTGAACCTTTTTTTAAGCAGGTAACAGAATTATGATTCAATATTACTGCTGCTCAGCCTTTACATCCTTAGGAGAAATCAACAGGATCAGAAATTCAAATGCATCCCATGAAGCTGTGACCCCATTGTGGCCTTCAAGATTGGCTGTGGGTTTTGGACAAATCTCTCTGCTATCGGTGTGGCCTACACCCCCCTACACAGACCTCTCCAAAATAGAGAGAATTTAGAACTATTTCGAAGTGGCAGGAAAGAAAGAAATGTAAGATGCATCTCACCAACTGAGGACTGAAATTAGAATGATCAATAAATATATCTTAGCACTGTCTTGATAAAGAACAAATATGGGGTGCCTGGGCAGCTCCACGCAGAGCTCACGCTCAGCACAGAGCATGCTTGGGATTCTTTCTCTCCCTCTTTTCTGCCCCTCCTCTGCTCTCTCTCTCACAAAATAAATAAATAAGCTTAAAAAAATAAATAATACAAAATAGTCACTTAACTAGAATCTTTCTCTTTGTGTCTCAAACTTACATCTCGGTGCTTATTCTAAGGATTCAAAAGTAGACCTATTCTCCCTAGATATTTACAACCTGTTTGGGTCAATAGGTTTGGAAGAATAATTCAATATACAGATAATTCATATTAAGGTTAGCTGGCAGTTGAGGACCTTCTCTGAATTTTGAAAGGTCCGTATGGTATTTCCATGTCTAGGTAAAACCTCACCACCAACACAGCTTCTCATCAGGTCTCTGTGATTTCTTATCCTTCTTGATATGCACATTAACACACTCATATCAACACATTGTAGTGCACGGAGGTAAAGAGGCAAGAACTGCAAATCAGCATTGGCTCTGATATAATAATATGCTGAACTAGGTTTCTCCCTCATGAAGTGGTGATCACTCTATTAATGAAACAATAATATGAAAATGCCAGTTTAAAGGTAAGACTGTCTCAAATAGTGTTAATAAATATAATCATAGGCCTGGATTTCAGGCTCCTCTATTACATGACAACAGTTGCCTTGAGATTTAGTGAAAGAAAAAAAAATCTATTTGGTCATGCTTGCTTCAATCTACCTGGTCTAATAACTGTAGGTCTCAATGCAAATTCATCCTGAAGAAGTCTTATCCAGAAGAAAAAAACTAATAAACGATTAGTCATGTACCTCTCAATAACAAAACGAAGACACAGAATTTACATGTTTTTGTGGGTATGTGTATATTTTTTGATGCACTGAATATTACTCATCAAACATTGGTTATATTAAAATCTTGGCATTTTGTATTTATAGATATAGATATATTTAATGTTTATTTATTTTGAGAGAGTGTGTGCACTTGCATATGCACTTGAGCAGGAGAGAGGCAGAGAGAGAGAGGGAAAGAGAAAATCCCAAGCAGGCTCCATGCTCAGTGCAGAGTTTTATGTGAGGTTCTATCCCATGGTCCTTAGATCATGACCTGGGCCAAAATTAAGAGTTGGACATTTAACTGACTGAGCCACCCAATCACCCCAGAATCTTGGCATTCTGTAGCAAGACTGCAACACATAAGATATATGAATCGATTAAGAGAGTAAGAAATCAGATACTGAAATTTCTCTTAAATTGAAGTTCTGCAAATTACATGATGAGGTATAATTTGGTATATAGAAAGCAACCATTTCAACCCAATACTTTTAAAATAAAAGAATTCATTATAAAGATTTATTTCAGGTGTTGATTTCATTGCCCAGGGCCCAAAAGAGTTAACTTCAAAATGACTCTTTTCTCTAACATTTATCAGGGGGTAAGAAGTGAACTCCATTCACTGAATTTTCAGGAGGCACAGAATTTAGTGCCTTTTCTTCCTTCTCCGTAGGAGATAGTTCTGCCAGTGAGAGAAAAGCATATATCAAAATTTAAAAGAATATAGTTGTTCAATGAGTGGATAATAGCCTTTAAGTTGAAGATATTGACCTTGGACTAAGGTCATAACTGACTGAAATTCATAAAATCAAGACAAATTAATTTGACAAATATGTATTAATCTCCTGCTGTGTGTCTAGACCCTAGTCTTAAATGGAAGACTGGGCTAGACCCTAGTCTTAAAATGGAATAGTCAGAAATTCAGTTGCTAAATCTGCTTATACTTTGGAAATAATAGGCCTCTTTGTTTATGTGAGCTTCCTCAAGATCTTAAGGTTTTTTATGATAAAGAATAGAAAAAAAGGGGTGCCTGGCTTGCTCAATCAGTTAAGCATCCGACTTTGGCTCAGGTCATGATTTCACAGTTGGTAGGTTGGAGCCCCGTGTAGGGCTCTGCTGACAGCTCAGAGCCTGGAGTCTGCTTGGGATTTTGTCTCCTTCTCTTTCTGCCCGTCTCCCACTCACGCTCTGTCTCTGTGTCTGTCTCTCAAAAATGAATACATGTTTAAAAAATTTTTACGGGCGCCTGGGTGGCTCAGTCGTTTGAGCGTCCAGCTTCAGCTCAGGTCATGATCTCGTTCGTGGGTTTGAGTCCTGCATCAGGCTCTGTGCTGACAGCTAGCTCAGAGCCTGGAGCCTGTCTTCAGATTCTGTGTCTCCCTCTCTCTCTGACCCTCCCCTGCTCACGCTGTCTCTCTCTCTATCAAAAATAAATAAAACATTTTAAAAAACAATAAATTTTAAAAAATAGAAAAAATGCTACATAGATTTGAAACACATATTTAGAATACACTTGTCAAAAGATGGAAAACCACTAAAAGATACAGTTGTCACCAAAATTATGCAATTATGATTATATTGGCATCATTTACTAAGAGTTTATATGGGTTAGATACTGAGCTAAATGCTTTATAGGATTTATTTTGTTTAGCCTCCACATTATGCCTTTTAGTAACAATTTGAGTAATGCAATATTAAAAATATAATGCACCTAAAACAACATGCAGCACAGAGATTTTTTTCAGCCAGTAATGAGTAGATAAATTATACCCACTTAAAAGAAGAGGAAACTGACTTAGTGGTCTCTCTTGGTCAAAGCCACTCAGCTATCAAGGGTTCAAACTTTAGTGTTGTAAACATCATGACAGAAACAAGCACATATTTACATATAAGTACGAAGGAAGGCTCTCAGACTTAGACTGGAGGGGGGGTGGGGAGGATAAAACTTGATATTACTTTTTCCCAAATCAGGGAATCTGTGCATTTATCACAGTGTGTTCTGATGGTCTGCTGATATGTCATCTTCCCTAATTAAACTGTCAGTCCTCTGAAGGCAGTAATATGTCTTAATCCATCTTTATTTTTCCAGTGCCTTGGGTCATGTCTTATGTAGTACAGGTAATAGATAAGAGTTTGTTGACTGAATAAATGACCAAAGAGAGATTACCTTTGTTTAACTGATAGATCAAATCTGCATCAAACAGTGGCCTGCTCTTGGGAGTATCTTCTAAAACTTTACTGAAAAAAAAAAAACACTGTGCTATATGAAGATCATAACTTACAACATCATGGTGTTTTATTCCATATGCATAAGGTCATGAGACATATTCATCTTTCTAAGAAATATTCATCTTTCATATTATATATGGTTACATAGGAAGGTGGTCATGAAAGAAAAAATATTTGTCACATGTATGGGTTTTATTTCATGATTTAACTGCAAGATTGCATTGCTATTCATCAGCAAACAAAATTTACCTATCTTTGTACAGTGAATTGTTTACTGAATAGAGCAATATTGATTTTAGCCATTTGGCAAGTGAAAATTAAAACCAGGCATGCTTTGTTCCAATGCCTGGTAATACGCAAAGTAATGAGGAAACTACAACAGAAAGGGTTCATATATTTCTTAGAAGTTAAAGGTCAAGGATGGGTTCATCCTGCCATTTCATTGTCCATAAAATATAGTATAATACAGAGAAGTTTAGTATGATATTGGCAGGTGTTATTACTGCAGCAACTTACAATATTTGAAAACAGTGGCCTTTTTTAGAAATGGGTTTAGCTGTAACTGTTATCTTGTGTAACCAAAGATTATGCAGAAATCAGTAATTTATATTTAATAAGATTAAATGAAAGTGGCATCTGGAGTTCTTCCTTAATCTTTTCTGAATTTACAGCCCAGGCATGTGGTCATCTTGAATTTTTAACAATAATGGAACAGTTTCCTAGAGACTAGGGGCTATTTTTTGGATCTGGGAATCCCTAAAGGAATAAATAGATCCTGAATGTAATTAACCTCTCTTCCATTACTTTATTTCAGTTGCCAAAGGATAGCTACTGAGAAATCTGGCTGCACTTATCTACAGTAAAGCACTTTGTGGGAATAAACATCTCTTTAGGACTTGATGAAAAACATTAAGTACAGTACGATCTAGGTCTCAAGACTATAGAAATCATAAGACAACACAACTACCAATTTACAGACTTGTGCACGAATCCAGTTTGTTTCCTAATATATTGTGTAAAATACAATGGATCTCAAACAGGACCATAGCTCATTGCTTTTTTTGTTTGTTTGCTTTTATGTGTGTGTGTTTTGCTTTGTTTTTTGCTTTTGTAAAAATCATAACAGCTTTCAAAAAAGAAACAAAGTGTAATGGATGTGATAAACAATCCAAAGGATTATATACATTACTTTTCTTTTTCTTCAGGAATAGCAAGAGCATATTGATTATCCACATTTTGAATATCTTCAAAAATAGCTTTAGAATTCTATTCTAATAAATGTTCCTGCAGATGTAAAAATTCAGACATAGTACAGATGGACCAGTTGAGGGATAATCTATAGAAGAATCAGTTTGTACTCTTTTTTAAAAAATGTTTGTTTTTTTTTATTCTTGAGGGAGGGAGGAGGAGAGAGAGACAGAGAGAGAGAGAAAGAATAAGTGTGGGAGGGGCAGAGAGAGAGAGAGGGGGACAGGATCAGAAGCAGGCTCTGGGCTGACAGCAGTGAGCCTAATGCAGCGCTCAAACTCACAGACCAGGAGTAGGTCAACCTGAGCTGAAGTTGGTTGCTCACCCCTTGAGTCACTCAGGTGCCCAGCTTGTGCTCATAAAATATGTTAAGGTCATGGGGCACCTGGATGACTCAGTCAGTTGAGTGTCAATTCTTGATTTTGGTTCAGGTCATGATCCCAGGGTCATAGAACAGAGTTCCACTCAGTGCTCAGTGGGGAGGGAGCCTGCTTAAGATTCTCTCCACCCAACTCCCCTGTGCTCTCTCTCTCTCTCTGTGTCTCATTCTCTCTCTCTAAAAAAAAGTGCTGGAATGGAGAGGTAGTTATAAAATACATTTTTATATTTTGACAACTGTCAAAATTTTGGTAATTGTCAGTGGGTCAAATAAGAGTATTATATCACTATTAAGGTCCTGATTTTGATTATTACACTATAATGATGTAGAAGAATGCCATTGTTCCTACACACTGAAATATGTAGGATAAAATGCTGATGTCTGCAACTTGCTGAAAGATTATTGAGACCATTAATGCTCGAATAATTCAGAGAGAAAGTATGTCTGAGAGAGTACAAAGTGAGCATGAAATGGTTAAATAAATGGGACAAATTGTTAACAACTGGTAATTCTAAGTAAATGATGTGCATTTTTGTGACATCCTTGCAAACCCCTTGTGAATTCAAAATTGTATTTAAAAAAATTGAAAAAGAGACAGATTTATAGCAGTAAAATTTTAAACAGTGCTACTCCAAGAATAATCATAACAATTAATACCTTTCATTTGTATATTAACCATTAATAAAACTTCTAAGTATGCTAATTTATTTGACTGTATCATTGGAACAAATCTAAGATTTCAGATGTCCTTATTCCCATTTTAAAGATGGAGAGAAACCTGGAAATGAAACTACTTCACTGTTTTAGTTTAAAAGACTGATTTGAAGTCCTTCCCGTGGTAACCACACCACAGACTGTGCAAATTGCCCTCATTTAGGTCATGAAGGCAAGGCTGTGGTTTGTCCTGTGCTCACTAACCAGCTGTCAAGCCAAAAGAATTTGGGTGGTTGCAGATCAGTAAGCAGCTCTATAATTTAGAATCAATCTTTGAAGCTGTCTTGTCTCTATTTTCATAACATGTTATTGGTTTTCATTCCAAAGTTGTGCCTGCTCTTCTTGGCATAATCGATGGTGCAGGTGCACAGTTTTAGGAAAGAAACAATAGGAAACCCTACTGGATTATTATGCATTACAGAGAGAAAGGGGAGGGGGGATCAATATTAGACAAGTAGAATTGAGAAAATTATTAGGGAAATAAATTTCAAGTTCATGCTTTTAAGAATTACATCAAATAATTCATATTTTATTTGAAAAAGTGTACTTGTTCTTTGGAGAGAGAAGGCAGGAAAGGGAGGAGGGTCTTGAGATTTGTATTCCAAAATTCTTGTTTCACAAGAATACAAGACTTGTCTTCTGAATTTAGAATACTTTTCTTTATTTAAAATTACTTGATCTATCTTTGATTCTTTGCGTATGAAGGCAGAAGATGTGAGAATATAAAATTCTCTATGTTAGCACTTTAAATAAATGTTACTACATTCTATTATGTAGTAGTCTTCAAAGTTGAATGCAACTCAGTGGCTATACAAGATGATCTACTGAATTCTGGGTAGATAAACTATATATATGTAGATAGAGGATACATAAATAGATGGATAGATACCTAGGACTTATTTTTACATAATACAGTAGTATAGTAGCACTGATATATGAATTAAATATTAATGTAATAGTATATAATATTGTTATACATTTATTTATATATATAAATAAATATACGTATACTGAAAATCCCTGGTCACAAAAGTAGTTTGGAGATCACAGGTTTAGTGCTCCTAAGTAGTGTGTGCCATATATATAAAGGGGAAATAAAGAAAACTAAAATTTTAGTGTTAAATACACCAGTCTAAGTGTCATATAAGGCAATTCATTCTTTCATTGAGCAAGTATTCATCAATTCACACAGAAACAGCAAGGTGTGATGACTAAAAGCACTGTATTCTGGAGTCAGACCACCTAGGTTAAATTACAAATTGCCACTAAGAAACCGAGTCATCTTGGGCGAGTTTCTTAACCTCTCCAGACCTCAGTTTCCTTTTTTGTAAAATGGGGATGATAACAGAACGAACCTTACAGGGCTATTGTGATGATTACAAGGGCAAATACCTGTGAAACACTTGAAGACGTTTGGTACAATGGTAGCATTCAGTAGCCTTTTACTGTTTTTATTCATAGAACTAACCTGACAAATATTTTTTGAGAGTCTAGTATGATCCAGGTATTGTGGTAAACATGGGATTACCTGTTTGTCATGGGCAAGGTCCTGCATTAAATTCAATGGGGAACAAAGAGACAATTCAGAAAAAGATATTGCCTAGTATTATCTATTGCTGCTTAGCTTAAACAATAAGCATTTATTTTCTCATGGTTTCTGTGGGTCGGGAATTGTGACTTCTCTATGTAGCGCTACCTTGAAGTCTTTCATTATGCTTATTTATATGTAATAAACTATAAAAGACATGCAGTGGATTCTACTAATTAATACTCTCTAGTTCTTCCCCAATACCCAATTGGTAATAAATTTTACCACTATGACTAAATTAATAATTCTGGATCTGTCAGAATTTTACTCTGTGATTCATATTGTCCTTCTTCCACATAATCCCATTCTCCTCACTTGGATGGCTGCTTCTTGCCTCAAGGTCTTTATAACTAATTGGATATTCTTACCCTTTACCAATTTATTTTGGTAACAGCCGAGTAATATTGGATCTGTTTTCTCTCCTAAGTGTTCTGTGACTGTATTTATGTTCTGAGAGCTTGTCTCTAGTGAAGGAATCCTCTCTGTGTGATCACCCAAGTGAATTTTTCTTTTTACTATAATGGTAAATATTCCTTTTGATACTCTCTTATTTACTCTAGTGGTAATTTCTTGTTTTAAATTTGAGTTGGAAAAAAAAGTCTTTGTTGCTGTCCTAACTCTCCTAGATTTTACTGATGCCATTGATTTTGTGTTTATTTGAGGAGTCACCTTGAAATGCTATATTGGAAAATTTAAAGACTAACCATAATTTGAGAAATTGCTTTGTTTTGTGTCCTTGACTAATTTAACTTCATCATTACAAATTACTTTTCAGTTCCTTTGGTTGTTCAGTTAACATAAGAGTGACTAGTTGTGTATACTTTGGCCTTACATTTTATACCAAAATAAATTTTCACCTGCATGCATTGCAGATTACATAGCAATTATCCATATCTTCACTGATACATCACAATCCCTACCAATTTGCTTGTACAATGAAACGTCACTGTTATCACCAAATTTATTTTCCAGAGGAAATTAGAAATAAGCATGCGAGAAGAGAATGCAAAGTTCCTTTCTCTCTTTGTATAAAAGGAAAAAAAAATACAACAAAACAATGAGCTTCTACTCTCAAGCCTCATCTAATTTATGTTGAACAGACAATGGTCAAGGAAAGAGACCTGTGTCAAACTGGGGACCTCTCATCAAGTCACATCTATTCACAATCAGGAGAACACATGAAATGTGGTCATTAAATGATCTTTTATTAGCCTGATTAATCTTTCAAGTTCCAAGCCCCTATTTCATTTTACTTAAAAGCATATTAAGAGAGAACAGTGATATGTATAAATAGATCACAGTTGTATAAATCAAGGCCTGAAGAACCAATTTCTATTCAAAGCATAAGGAAAGAAAATGTAAAAGGGAAAAAATATATAACTTATCATTGTCATAAACATCACTCAAATTACCCCAATTTTGCTGGTAAATCTGATTCTTATCTAATCTACCTTGAAATGTAAAGAAAGTCTTCAATAATAGATTTCCTTTTGAGACTCTATGTTATTTGTATCCTATCTCACTCTTAGTTTTTCTCTTTTGCAGGAATATATAATCATACACATTTATATACTATATTCACCACTGATTTTAGCCAAAATCAGATATAAGATAACATGTATCTATAAGCATATATATATGTGATCACTGTGCAAACTTATTCACCATATAATTTCTTTAAATAGAGAGATACATATGGTTATTTATATATTATTAAATGGGAAAAAGTACATATATGATTCTTCCATAAATCAGGTTAACATAAGATTCTGAATAAAGTAAAATACAGTCACTAAACCAGCTTCAGTAATGATTCACATAGTAAAACATTTCCGTATCTAGATTATACATTGCAAATAAATTATATCTTAATGGATATAAACATGTAGCTTCAATATACCATATGAACCTTCACTGATCCTATAATGGGGAAATTCAGTGTTATTTCTTTTTTATAAAATTTTTATTATGAAAATTTTCAATGTATAAATACATAAAAAGAGAATAGAATGACAATATGTCAGCTATCCATCACCTAGCTTCAGAAACTCACCAATTTGGGGCCATTCTGTTTATCTACACTCCACTTAACTGGATTATTTTGAAGCAAATTCCAGATATTATTTTACTTCAGTTGTAAATATTTTACTATGTATCTTTAAACAAAAAATTGACTTTTTTTTTCTAAGTACACCTGTAATACTATTATTCCACTGTGAAAAAAATATGATTATCCCTTAATATTATTTTCTTTTGGTGTAACTGTTAATTTAATTGAATCAGAATTATGGAAACCAGGTTTGTCCACCCATGTATTATGTTGATAGATCTGTTGTCTCTTTTATTCTAGAAGCCCCCCTCCATTTCTTCCTTGCGATTTATTTTTAAAGAATCTGGTCATTTGTTTTGTGGAGGTTTTTTTACAGTATGTATGTTGCTGTTTCCATTCTGTTTAATTTAAAACACACCCCCAACCTTGTTTTTTCCCTTATAAACTGATAGTTCAATCTAGGGTCCTAATCTAAGTAGATTCAGATTTTTCACAAGAACACTTGATAGGTATATTGTATACTTCCATTGAGGCACATAATACCTGCTTTTCTTTCTCCTCCATTTCTCTCTCTTTCTTATTAAAGAAATCTAGGCCTATTGCCTAGATTCATTATTTCAATGCGGGGGTCACAAAACAATATTTTAATTCTATCATTCCCTCTTCCTGTATTAGCTAGAATACTTTTATAAGGAGAAAATTTCCCTGTGGTACAGTTTTATAGGAAAGTCAGGTTAAATGGTTAATTATTTCTTCTTTTTACCTATTTTCAGACTCTATATGTATCTATATGGTTTCAGACTCTATATGTATCTATATGGTATGCTAATTGGTTCTCTAGCAACTTCCTATAGTCCCCAACAGATTTATATTTTAGTATCATTATATATATCAGGACTATTTCATTATTATTCAAATTTAGTTATCTAAAGAAAGAAAAATAATTTTTATATTTTATAAAGTATTTTTTATTTTTGAGAGAGAGAGAGAGAGAGAGAGAGAGAAAGCATGAGTGGAGGAAGGGCAGAGAGAAAGAGAGACAGAATCCAAAGCAGGCTCCAGGCTCCAGGCTCTGAGCTGTCGGCACAGAGCCTGACCCAGGGCTCAAACCCACAAGCCATGAGATCATGAGCTGAGCCGAAGTTGGACACTTAACTGACTGAACCACTCAGGCACCCCAAGAAAAATGTTAAACCAAGACACTAACTGGAGCTGGAAATATAATAAAATAATAATATTAAAATACTAGAGTAAGATTTGTCCAATATATTAAAAGTGTAATTTGTATTTAAGAACAGACATTCCCCATTTCTTATAATGCTAATAGTACTAAAACGTAGGAAACAAAATGGAATGACATTATTCTATCAAATTTTATTTCTAAATATCTACAGTGTATTGTTTGCTTACTATGTGTGGAGGTATATTGCAAACACTTTACACGATTTACCCTGTAGAATACTCACAACTTTATGAAGACATTATTACTACATTTTACATTTGAGGATACCTAGCCTTGTTGAATGTCTGAGTGACTTTTAATTTTAGAATTATGCCTGGTTTAACCTTGTGTCCCTAATCCCTAAGGGATGTATAAATGGCTCCAGGAGATCCACAATCCTTCTGAACTTATCTATGTCTATGTACACTTTCCTGAAGGGATTTTACAAAGCTTTAACCAAAGGAAACTACAGTCAAAAAATTGATGCAACATCTGCATTGATCAGGGAGACTATTATGAAGACACTGGGAATTGTGGATTGATAATCTGGCAATTTTAATTTACACAAGCATTCCATAGATCTACCTGATATTAGAGGCACCACCTAATAGCTAGCAACCTTCCTTCAAATGTATTTTTCCAATATATATTACTTTACATCTAAAAACATATAGAACCTGAAATATATCTCCTACCTAAATTTGAATATGTTTTTCTGGTGCCATATAAGAATTAGTCAAAACATTGCCAGACGTTTTGCACCCTAGTCTTAAAGTTTCAGTAGGTATACATTTGTCAATGCCAAGAATACAAAAATCTATGTTGCATTCAATTATAAAAGAAATGCTTACAACTATTTTAGTAAACAAAGATCCCTAAGGAAAATTCTACTATCATTAAATACAATTTAAAGATTGCAAATATCATTCATTCATTTTAACATATTCACTTAGCAAGAGTGCCAGGAATGAACCTAAGACTGACTTCTACCCCCATCCCTAACAATCAATCTCATAATAATTGTAGATACACAAGACTGCCAGTGATTTTTTTAATACAACTTTTCTACATTACTCATATCAATATTAGTTTCAGCAATATTATTGGTGCTGTTTGAAATGTTTTTCACTGGATATACTGTTTTTAGGATAACTCTGTGTCCTTCATCCCAGACTCTACCTTTACTTATAGAACTAAATCACAATATCAGATATTTGCCATTGATAAAATTTCAAAATACATTCCTTGACTTATTGACAGTTCTAATAATGGATTCTAAGCACAGATAATTCTTCTATGGAAAACAATAATGATAAAAAACTTTTTTTAAACCTTTTTGCCCTGATGGGTATTCTATTTCATTTCTGCTTAATGGTACTTTTTATCACCCTGTTCATTAGAATAATCATCCTGGGAACATAAACACACTAAATGAAATGCTACAGGGGACAGATTACCAATATTTCTAATTAAAGATACTGTTGACCATAAGCTAATTAGAGTAAGCAACATTTTAAGCATGGTACAGAAACTATACAAATATAAATTACTGAGATTAAAGATAGCATGACAGTTGAAATTTTATCAGGCTATATAAGGTATTTTTACATTAAAATCAAGATAATATTGGGTCGGATTTGTTTCAGTGTAATTTTATTTTAAAAAATACATTTACAGGTAAAGATCACACTTGACAGAGTCAATAAATATTTAGGTTTAAGAAGGAATAGACACTACACACACTGCATCTACAATTCTTCTTCTTTTTTTCCTGACTCTGTAAGTCAGGTGAAGAATTGAAATATTACCTCATTGATATAAGCAAAGTTCAAACCTTCTAACCTTCACCTAGATAACTCAAATGGAGATTTTTTCTTCCTGCTTGAATTAATCTATTTTGTTTTGTGATGAAGAGGTCATTGCTAATATCCAGAGTGAGGGGTAACAGCAAATGAATGACTTATCATCCCTTACATTTGTGTAAATAAGATAACTGAATAAATTTTTCCTGTTTTAGCTTGGGAATGCAATTCTATAATATATTAAATCTTATGTTGGAAATGAAGTTAACCCTTTGGAAAACAGGAGAATAGGAGAAGGGCAATCTTGGCTTTAGAGGTCAGGTCAAAGAGCAGGTTTTGTTTATCAGAATCATATTCTGTGACATCAAACACTGGCTCTAGGGAAAAGAAAAAATGTTTCTAACAAAACAGTAGGAAGAATATGTTTGTATGAAGCTAAAGTTAAAAGACTTTAACAAATTTCTAAAGCAGAATGAAATCTTAGACATTTAACAGTAAACTTAGAATTATACAGAAAGCAGATCAGAAGTGGTTAGTAGTAATCTCAAGTTAGTAAGGAATTAAAGAATAACACTTGCTGAATTCAGAGTCCTTTATGCCAATATATAAAAAATGGCACACATATGAATCAGAATATTTAATGTAAAATATATAAGTAAGTTATGTAAGTATATAAGTAATGCTAAATGGGAAAGAATACCACTGTCCACCCCAGAGGGGACCACTTTAAAAAAAAATATTGGGTGTTTATAGCAGCTCTATTGACAATAGCCAAAGTATGGAAAGACCCCAAATGTCTATCAACAGATGAATGGATAAAGAAGATGTAGTATGTATATATAATGGAGTATTATTAGTCGACAATCAAAAAGAATGGAATCGTGCCATTCGCAACTACGTGGATGGAACTAGAGGATATTATGCTAAGTGAAATAAGTCAGTCAGAGAAAGACAAATACCATATGACTTCACTCATGTGGAATTTAAGATACAAAACAGACGAACACAAGGAAATGGAAGCTAAAATAACATAAAAACAGGGAGGGGGACAAAACATAAGAGACTCTTAAATACATAGAACAAACTGAGGGTTGCTGGAGGGGTTGTGGGAGGGGCCATGGGCTAAATGGGTAAGGGGCATTAAGGAAAACACTTATTTGGATGAGCACTAGGTGTTACACTTAGGGGATGAATCATTGGAATCATTATTGCACCATAAGCTAACTAACTTGGATGTAAATTAAAAAGTAAATATATAAATAAATACATACATACATACATAAAATATTGGGGCCTTTCTTTCTTGATTATTTTCCTATTATGTGTGCCTATATATATATATAGGCACACACATGCACATATATGCATATATATACATCTATATATGTGCATGTGTGTATTTCAGTTTTAAAATTATAATGATCCTCAACTGTTCCTTTAGATTTAAGACTATATCATGAACATATTTTAAAGTTAAGGAAGAATTAGTTCTTACTCTCTTTAATAGCTGTTTGTATTGTGTAGAATGGCTATCACAGAAATTTCCCCAATGAACATTTAGTTTAGATCTTTCCAAAGCACATGGAATAGAAGAAGTTTAATCCAATAGTGTTTTTCCTGGTCCCTGTGTAGGGTTTTTCCTGGTCCCTGTGCATGCTGTTAAAAGTAACTGTGGGCTTTTCCCAATGCTGCATTGGGAAATTGGGCTTTTCCCAATGCTTCCCAATGAGCATTTCCCAATGCTCACCCACTGCAGGAAGCAAGTGGGTGAGGGATATTCCCCTAGGAATGCTAAGGAGATCTGCTTGGCACAGGGAACCCCTTGGGCAGTAAAGCCACCTAACTTCTTTGCCTCAGGATCTCCCAAGAGGCAAAGTCCTTTCTAGGATCTAGGATCTTCTTCCCCTCTTATAGAATAAACAGATAGTACTTTTGTCCTGAGAATCTTAAAGGCCTTCCTTTCAACCTGTATCCTCTTCTCCAGCTTGGTAATTCTAGATGGGAACTTAGAGGGAAAAGGAGTATTGAATGCAGACTCAAGACATCATCTTCCCATTATGCCTGACCTGGATTTTACAAAACTAGATTCCTTAAAGTTCAGAGGAATTAAACAAAAAAACTTTAAAATAGAAAATGGAGCATTATATATAAGATTTCTTCAAAGTGAATGAACTACTCTGGGGAATAATCCCAGTGGAGGGGTAAGGGAGAGGCTGTAGATATTCAATGGAATAAATAAAACCAAATATTTGAATTTTCAAAGCAATAAAATCAACACATGTAGGAAATTATATTTTGAGGAAACTATTTATCTTCAGAAAAATCCTAGGATCATATTTAAATATGTAATGTGTAAGCATTTAGAGGAGCATATAGGGATTAAAGAAGCCAAACTGGTTTCATAAATACCAGGCAGGATAAATTCCTTTCCCTCTTCCTTTCTCTTTTCTTTCTCTTTCTCTTCTACTTCTTCTTTTCCTTCTCCTTCAATAATAGTAATAATAAATATATTTGTTTGGTAGATACATGGAAATTAAAATAAAAATATTGATTTTGGTTATTGTGAATAAGATGGTTAAATATCATCTAGAAACTCACTGAACAAAAATATATCAAAGTTGGATGAAAAAAGATATTAAAGATTACTATGAATAAAAGAAGTGTAATATATCAAATCCTAAAGACAGGTAGCACAGTACTATTAAGGGCAATGTGCTGAAACACATGAAACAAAGAAGAAGAAATATTTATGACTCCCTGCATTTAGGTTACAAAAAGTCAATTACCTAAGTATGGGAGAGGGAAAACATGTTGGTTTGACAACAGTTCAGTAAAAGAGAAAAGAAAATAAGCACTCTATGGATTATAGTTTCCCATCAGCGATTTATAGATCAATGGGGAGGTGGTTAACACAGACTGAATTATTGCAGTCAACAAGGTTGATGGTTTCTTTTCACTCCTCCAGCTCAAATTCTTTTAGGAAATATCCTTAGTATTTTTACACTAATACAAAAGAGATGAAAGCAATGACAGACTGGATTTAGTTGAGAGAAGCTTCGTGTAAGTACAATTTGTTGCAATTAATTAAAAATTACTTTGTTTGGTTCCATGTTATTGATTTTAGTTGATATTCTAATACTCATATGAGATTACATCTTACTTTTATGAGAGTAAGTTAGTTTTCTTTTGGCAATGATCGCAGAGAAGTTACAGACATGAGAATTTGTTATTATCAAAAAAAAGGAAAGCATTTGGCATAATCACAGAAATCTATAAATATTTCTTTCACAAATTCTTCCTGTTCATATCTTCAGCATAGCAAAAAGAAACTTAAGTCAACAAATGTTCACTAATAACTTGCTAGGTGCAAGATATTTTGAAAGACACTTTATGGTCAAAAACAACTCTTGAGAGTCAAATCTCCATGGCTCTCTCATACTTCTATATATCTTAAAAGCAGATGCACTGGCTTCCTTGGCTCTGGGCTATCATTTCAAGGATGTTATATAGTAAACAGCAATGGAAAATAAAAGCAGTGTCTTGCTCTCAAGGTTGAGGTTCCTCTTGGGTGACACAAAACATTGTGTGTGCTGATGTCACCTGTCTCTCTTCACATCACCTTGAACAAATTGGGACCTGGGAAACTGGCACAAGAAAAGGCTGATATGTTGGCTATTGCTATTGAGTAAGTAATAGAGTTCTTTGTGTGACAGAGGAGCCCTGTGTCTTCTGACAGCATCCATGAAACTGTGGCATTCTCATTTGTTAGCTAGACCCTTCACAGCTCTCAAAAACATATAACACAGAATTACTCTATTTAAAAAGGGGTCAATCTACTTAGCGAGACTATTTATGGACTGAATCCATGTATACATATGTAAATAAAACATTTAATGGCACACAAATTTTTATCTAAAACATATGAAATAGTTTGATGTGATCTAGTTAATCATAATTTTTAATCCTAAAATGATTTACTTCTAATATATATACCTCAATTCAATTGTGTAAATTTTTGGATAGCTTTATATATTGAAAGGCTATTGTCAAATATCTATTCTTCTTATTAAAAAAAAATCTATAAGCTTAAAAAAATGTTTCTCTCTGTAGAAACCTTCCTCCCAGGTGAGGAGAATATTTACATAATTAACCACAACTTCCTATAGACTATCCCATGGCTATTGATATTTAAAATTTCACAAATTGAAAGCCATTTTCCACTTAAAAAATTAATCCTAGAAGGCTGTAATATAAAAGACAGATAATAACAGATGTTTATGTAGAAAAATTGGAATTGTCATACATTGCTGGTGGTGATATAAAATTGTGCAGCCATTTTGGAAAACAGTTTTAAAAGCTTGAACACAAAATATAATCTAGAAATTCCACTCCTGATTATATACCCAAGAGAATTACAAGGATGTATCCACACAAAAAACTTGTACATAAATGTTTATATTAGCATTATTTATAATAGCCAAAAAGTAGAAAAAATGTTTACCAATTAATGAATGGATAAACCAAATATAGTATATCCACAAAATGGAGAATTATTTGACCATAAAAAGAAATAAAGTACTAATACATGCCAGTATATGAATGAACCTTGAAAATATTATACTAAATGAAAGAAACCAGTTACAAAAGATGACATATTATATTATTCTATTTATGTATATAATATATTTTATAATTCCATTTGTATGAAATGCCTGGAATAGAGAATTCCATAAAATCAGAAAGTAAATTAGTGTTTGCAAGATAGTTTTCCCAGACCACTCTTTTAAAATGTGGGTTAGTTTCTCCCTAAGTGATCTCATAGTCCCTATATTTACCCCTATTATGTATTCTCTTACACAGTGCTACAAATGTCTTTTAATTTCTAAGCAATTTTGTACTGAGACTGTTTCATGTTTTGCTACTGAATCTCCAGTGTTTCAAATCATTTATTCACTCAATATATAGTTTTGAGTAGTTCCCATATGCTAGGCCATAGGGACACAACCCAAAACAAGATCTCTGCCTTGTGGAATTTAATTCTAATAGATTACATAGTATGTTTTCAATAAGTATTTTTTAATACATGAATATATATAAAAATAAACATATATGTGTTTTACTTTAAAATCAACTGACAGTTCATAAAAGAGCGCCTACATTTAAAATAAAATGCTTAAGTGCAAGTGAATACTTGGTCTTTTTGAATTTATACTCACCAGGGTTCATCAGATTCATAATTTTAATGAATACATAGATGTTAACCCTCTTACCAAATCTATTTCATTACATAATATTAAAACACATCATTCTAGATTCAAATAATCCTATTCACAAATAGTGATAAGAAGCATTCAAGCTGGTAAAATGAGAAAGTGAAATCCCAGAGGCAAAATAAAAATCTACTTGGATTATCTGCATGATTAAACTTATATCATCTCTAAAATAACAAAACATATAGAGCAGAGCATTCACTGCTTAGTTCTAAAGCAATCTGTAGGTAGGTAGGGACTCATAAATACCCTATTAAAATTAATTATAGCCCTAACCGATTTAATGCAATATGAAAAATCACAATTGTTTCAGCATTTATCATGCCATAATGATGCCTCTCAATTACAGTGAATGAAGTCAACATATGTACACAATCCATTAAATCCATTTTGTTAAACTTTAGGGTACTCATGATTAGTCATCTCTTATATAGCATATTTGAATAAGCTTATTTTTCTGTAATCTTTCAGATTAGGAATTAGATTAAATTATATGCCTCCTTTTAATCTACAATCTATGATTCTATTAATTTAGTTGAGCTACCTTGACCCAAATGTCTTCACACTTCAGAAATACATATATTTTAAGACAGCATTTTAGCATATTCTTCTGAAGAACGATAATGTCCTGCAAACTATTAAAAATTGGCTTATGGTGGGAGAAGGAAGGGTCAAAAACTTTAGAAAATATTATATTTTTAAAATTAAAGTAATCATTTTCCTGAATGAATTTTCAGATCCTAATTAACCTGACATATGACTGATTCTCAAGTAGTTCCCATTCAACTGTAGGATTTTCTTTAACATACCATATATTTTTCACAAAACTTAAATTAAGTACACTACTCAATTAACTACACTACTTGTCTATAAAATTTCTAAATAAAAAATATTGAACATAAAACTTTTACAATACTCAGTATTTTTAGACCATAATAAACTTGAGTTTCAATGGATATGGTTTTGTGATTTAGAGCCAAAGTAAACACACTTCTGTAAAGGCCAGATAGTATTTTGGTGGGATATACAGACTCTGTTAATAACTACTCATCTCAGTTGTCAAATCATGAAAACAGCTGTAGACCCTAATAAATAAATGTGCATGAACATGTTTGAATAAGACTTATTTTAAAAAATCAGCAGTGGACCATAGTTTGCCAATCTCTGTTTTTGAGACAGTGAGAATTGATCCCAAAATAAAAGTTTAAATCTGCTGTGAAAAACTGCATTAAATAAGCTATAGGTTGATGTCTAAGAATAAATTAATTATGGTTCTATTCAATTCAAACTTCTGGCCTTAAAATACCATTTAAATATATCAATCTCAACATTGTAGTGTTTTGATCAAAGAGCCGATTTTCCCTCCAAAACAGGGCATTGTATTGTTGAGCTACCATTCTCTACTTCATTTTAAAAACAGCTGGAAAAGTTCTATATTAAATGTTAATATATTCTGATTTTGATGTACACAGGTTTGAGAACTTCCCTTGTGTCCTTAAAGAATCATATTAAAAAAAGAAAGATTCCTGCTATAATTTTTTTATTTCACAAGCATGGGGATTTTTGTTTTAGACCACCTGGCATGTGTTTACTCCTCAAACTCTTCAATTAAAAAAAAGTATGAAATAATGTTATATTATTTCATGAGCCATTTGGAAAAATGTATTCGCATTTGACTTCATTTATCTGTCTATTTTTATCTAGGACTCTTTCCTTGAATCATTGTCAGCTCTTATCCAAACAGCATGCTTTTATCCTGGAAGGAGGAAAAATATAAAAGTACTTCAGTTCTCTAAGGTGCTTCCCTCCTGTGGTACCGATATCCTAAATTAAGAGCTTCCACTGAAAGTGTTCAAGATTTTGTATCAAAGATAGGACAAGACACAGCAGTTAGTCCAAGAGAAGGGCAAGTGAGCAGTATGGTAGTAAGTGGGTTAACAGGAAAACTAGGGCATTGAGGATCATCCTTCACAATAGAGCAATCTCATCACACTGACAGGTGACATCAAAATTCCAACAATGGGACTGTTGCTGCCAATACCTGCTGCTGCTGCTCTCACTGCCCCAATTCTGCAGTCATCTGTTGCTCCAAATAAGAAACTTACACTCTTCCTTAAAACATTTTCAAACTAAATTTTTAAGTCAATTACCTTCTATGACAAAAGAAAAGTAATAATTGTTTCTAACAATTTAAACTGGATCATTTACATTTTTGTGAGGTCTTATTTAAGAGAATTGAAATACCATATATATCACTTACTATTCTAGGATGTTATTCTTATATATATATATATATATATTCAATAAACAAACATACTAAAATATTAAAATATATTTACAATGAAATAGAGCACTTAAACATACTGATTCAATTAGTTATTGAAAATTGGTATGTCTCTTTATTTTAGAAGGGGATGGTTATGAATCACCTCTAATAAATAGGGACTTTTTGTGTCTTGTGTATAAAGATCATATGCTTGAGAAATTTTCAGATGCAGAAAATACTTTTAGAAAAAAAATGCTAAATCATTTTGTTACTAATTTAATTTATATGGGAGAAATATATCTTGCATTTGCCTGCTTTTCCTTCTCCAAACAAATGTGAATTGTCAAATGGAACTAAAATAATTGTTTTGCATAGAAAACAGCTATAAACATATTAATGTTTTAAATCACCACCTGGAAAAAGAACTTCATCACCAAAATTACTTTAAAAATGCTTAAGAAAAAAATTTATTCCTCCCCTATAATTATAGGAAGCTTATAACAATAGATACTAAATTACATTTTACTAAATTGACCTAAGGTATAAAATGCTGGCAAAGTATATCCATTCTGGAATAAAATACATTTTCAAGTTGTTCAGTACAAAATCTATTGTTTTTTAAACATTTTATATAATGGTAAAAATGAGCTATAGTCTCACAACTAATGCCTTATCTGGAAAAGGGTAATTTTTATTAATTGTTCAACATCTGTCTCCTCATAAATAAGAAATATCAACATTAAAAAAAGATGTTAAAGATTTAGAAATCAACACTGCTTAAAATTTCACAACTTAATAATACTGAGATTCCATTATATTCAATTTCCCATAGGAGAGTTGTAATATTCTGTAAAATGAAAAATGTGATAGGCAAAGAAATGTCATTAAGTCAGGTCTGCATAAATACAGACAGTATGCCATCAGCAGTTTCACAAGACATTTAAAGCCTTACATAAAAGTCTATAGTGTATTACTAAATAGATGATTACTGAATATCTAGAAAGAGGGACTGATTTCTAAAGTACAGGATGAACTCACTATGAAAGCATCTACATATTCTTTACTTTTTTTTTTTTTCCATAAGCCTAATCAGTTGGTAGGTAGAAAAGATGCTATAGATATCGTATAAAGGGGTTTCAAACAAGAAATTAGACATTTTTGTCACGTGATATCTTTTCATACAAAAGTGAAAAATGAGACCTAAAATATAAGATACTAAAGGTAAATTCATATCTTGTAGAACATTGGTGCTAAAAAATGTCAAGCTAGTGAAAGGGCTCTGCTGCTGTAGTTCTTTCATTGAAGAGAACAGGGGAAATGCATATCAAAAATACATAGAACTACTTTTCAAAATTACACTTGCTAGGGCTACCTTGTTCAGTGGATGAGTCATATGGTGATGGAAGAATGAAAAGGCCCATGGACATTGGTATCTTGTAAAATCTTTTCAGGTGAATATATATAAGCCTCAATAGCCCATCTGCTAGCTTATTGTGGCATCCCTCAAAGTTGAATTCCTGGTCCTCTTTACTTATATATGTTATTCAATAATTTGGAGGAAAAATATAAAACCCTCTGGATCATAGTCTTGGTGATACCATACCTAATTAATACACCTTTGAGGAAGATTCACAAAAATGGGGACTTAAAACCTAAGTTGTGGAGAATTGTTACTGGAATCCATATGAGATATGCAGAAAAAACAGTTAAAATAAGGTAGATAAGAGGTCAAAATATGGATAGGTTATATATGGGTCACATTTAATAATAAAGTGCATGTAGCAGACACTTTCCTGTGCATTTCGCAAATATATTAGCTCATTTATTTCTCACAACATCTCCATGAGCTAGGTGTTATAATTATCCCCATTTTACAGATAAGAAAAGAATAGTACAAAGAGGTAAAGAAACTAGCCCAAGACCATAAACTATTAAGTGGTGGATCCAAAATTTGGACCGAGGTAGTTCTTCCATCAAATCCACACTCAATCACAGGGAGTTATGGCATTTTATTGTACGCAGCCTGGCCACTCTTCACTGATCTGTTTTCAAGTGTAGAAATAAATTGGACACTGGAAAATAAGTAGCCAATGAAAAGCTTGGAGAGTTAGCTAATGCCATAATCAAGAGTCAAATAATGTGGACTTGTTGAAAAGATGGATTTCAACCTATAAAGTGAAAATTACTGGAGTTAAATGTGAAGTCCTATGTTTAAGTGCCTAAAAGATATCCACTTCCAGCCATGATGAAGGAACAAGTACAGGATTAGCCCTCCTATCATAACTAGAAAACTAGACAACTACTTATTTTTAGGCAGGGAAATACTGTGAACCTGAAAACAGGAATCAAACAAGATAAGTCTTAGGACTGTCGAAGTTTTCTGCCTAGAAATACTTTGCAGAAGATTAAGAAGCACAGTAGTTGTGCTCAGCTGCAGGATTTGAGAAGGCTAACACTGAGGTTGCTGGGTTTTGCAGGAGTGAATATAGAAAATGAAGAGCTTCACACAGAAGGAGTTCCAGGTATCTGCATAAAGGTTTTCTTGGGACCTTAGATGCATACTAAGCTATCCATGCACAGGGTGAGACTCCACAAGGCTAGGCAGAGCATTGCAATCAGGAAACAAAACAAACACAAAGTGAAAGACTGCTGGTATTCACCAATAAATAAATCGCCTGATAGTACAAAGCACAACATACTTTAAGAAATACAGTAGGGGCACCTGGGTGGCTCAATCGGTTAAGCATCTGACTTCAGCTCAGGTCACCATCTCATAGTTTGTGAGTTCGAGCCCCGTGTCAGGTTCTGTGCTGATAGCTCAGAGCCTGGAGCTTGCTTTGGATCTGTGTCTCCCTCTCTCTCTCTGCCCCTCCCCTGCTCACACTCTGTCCTTTTCTCTCTCTTGAAAATAAATAAAGATAAAAAAAAAAACAAATACAGTAAATCTGTATATGCATCCTTTTAGCAGTCATAAGGTTCAGCAGCCAATCAAAAATAGCTAAAGTGTGAAGAAGCAGAAAAGTGTAACACATAACCAGAAGAAAGATAGGACAATAGAAACAAGCTTCAAAATGGAAAAAAAAAAAATGAAATTACTTGAAAAAGACTTAAAAACTTATAAATAGATTCAAGTATTTTTAAGAAATATATGGACATAATGAGTAGAGAAATGAAGGAGGGGGGAATCAAATAAACCTCTAAAACAAAAAACCACAAAATTCAAAATGGAGGACTTACTGGGAGGGTTTAATAGTAGATTAGAAACTGCAGAAGAGGTCACTAAATTTAAAGTCATAGTAATAGACTTCACACTGAAAAGGGTGAAAAAAGAAAGGCTAAAATAAAAGAAGAAAGATAGTGACTTGAGGGACAATATCAAGCTATCTAATACATGTAAATTCGAGTTCCAGATTTTTGAGGTGGGGAAAGAGAAAAATATTTGAATTAAAAAAATTGCAGAAATATGTCCAGTGTTAATGAACAGTAAGTCCACAAATCCAAAAAGCTTACAGAACACAAAGTAGTATAAACACAACGATAAGTATACTTAGGCATATCATAATTAAATTTCTTTAAACAAATGATAATAAAATCTCCTAAAGAGTCTCTGAGAAGTTGAGATACGTTACACATACAGGAAAATAAACATAAAAGTGAACTTAACAGAAACAATGTGAGTCAGAAGTCAATAGAATAACATCATTAAAGTGACAAAAGACAATTAAAAGGGAAAAAAAGGCACTCTCTAGCAAAGAATATCCTTTAATATAAAGGTAAAATAGAGCAATTTTCAGAAGAAAGAAAGAAAGAAAGAAAGTCAGTCAGTCAGTCAGTCCCAGGAGATTTGTGGCACAAGAAATGTTAAAAAAAAAAAAAATGTCCTTTAGGATGAAGGGAAAAGTTACCACATTGAAACAGATACACAAAAAGAAATGAAGAGATCTAGAACTGATAAATATGTAGATATATATACTTTTCCCCACAATTTCTTCTATATAAAATAAGAATAACAATAATGTATATGGTCTATAGCAGTTGCACAAGTAAATATTATATAGTAGCAGAAAGGATGAGAGGGGCAAATAGAAGTATATTATAAAATTCTTACAATATATTGAAGCAGCATAATTTTACTTGAATTTTACGTACTGAAATAGTTAAATGCATATTGTAAACCAGAGAGCAATCATGGTGGGGGAAAGGAAGGCAGAAAACGAATGTATAACTAATAAACTAATACAGGATGTAAAATGGACTCGAAATATAATAAATAATATGAAAGAGGGAAAGACAAAGAATAATAAAATAGAATATAGGAATATGGTAAATGTATACTAAACATCAATATTTAAGTATGAATTGGAACAGCATATAATTAGAGTGGGTAAGAAGAAGTACCCACTATGTATTTATATAACATAACACATTTTTTTTAATGTTTATTTATTTTGAGAGAGAGAGAGAGAGGGAGAGAACGAGCAGGGGAGGGACAGAGAGAGAGAGAGAGGGAGACACCGACTCTGAAGCAGGCTCCAGGTTCTAAGCTGTCAGTGCAGAATCCAACACGGGGCTCAAACTCACATACCATAAGATCATGACCTGAGCCAAGTCAGACACTTAACCTACTAAGCCACCCATGTGCTCAAACATACTTTTAATATAAAGACAAATTGGTTAAAATAAAGGGATGGGAAAAGCTGAAGTGGCTATTGTGTTACCAGACAAAATAAGCTTTGAGACAAGAAATATTAATAGGAGTTTCAAAAAGGACATTTTATAATAATAAAGAGGACAATTTATCAAGAAGACATTAACAACCTAAATGCGTATACATATAATAACAGAGCTTCAAGTTTACATAGCTAAAAATTAAAGAAGATGTAAATAAATGAAGAGATTTACCAGGTTGATAACTTGACTGACACAACATTGTTAATATTTCAATTCTTCTCAAATCACTTTATACATTTAACACAATCTTACTCAAAATTCTAACTGCTTATGTTGTAGAATTGGCAAGTTTATTTTATTTTAATTTTGAAAGTGATGACCAGTTTTTGAAAAAAAAATTGGCAATACTTTAACTGCATTAATTAAGAAAAAAAATACTCGGGGTGCCTGGGTGGCTCCCTCAGTTAAGTGTCCGACTTTGGCT
This sequence comes from Cryptoprocta ferox, assembly GCA_028646485.1. Classification (NCBI taxonomy): domain Eukaryota; kingdom Metazoa; phylum Chordata; class Mammalia; order Carnivora; family Eupleridae; genus Cryptoprocta; species Cryptoprocta ferox. The sequence continues at coordinate 85,930,795 of CM053573.1, forward strand.
CAGGTCATGATCTCACTGTTCATGGGTTCGAGTCCTGCATGGGGCTCTGTGCTGACAGCTGAGAGCCTGGAGCCTGTTTCAGATTCTGTTTCTCCCTCTGTCTCTGCCCCTCCCTTGTTCGCACTCTGTCTCTCTCTGTCTCAAAAATAAATAAACATTAAAAAAAAGAAAAAAATACGCAAAAACCAAAATGAGAAATGGCAGAGAAAACAATACAATAGATGATAACAGATAACAGATTACTACAATCATATACTAACAGATCAGATAACTTAGAAAAAAACAAACAGATAATACCTAAAGACAGAAAAGTTACCAAGATTGAATCATGAATCTTGAGTCCAAGAAATAGGAAATTTTTTTAGACCAATAACAAGAATGAAAGTTGAAAGAGGAATCAAAAATCTCTCAGCACAGAAAAGCCTAAGACAATATGTTTTTACTGGTGAATTCTACCAAACATTTTAAAAAAATAATTAATTTACAATCTTTATCAAAATCTTACATATTAAAAGGGAACCCGGGTGGCTGTCAGTTAAGCGTCTGACTTCGGCTCAGGACATTATCTCAAGGTTCGTGAGTTCAAGCCCTGCATCAGGCTCTGGGCTGACAGCTCAGATCCTGGAGCCTGTTTCAGATTCTGGATCTCCCTCCCTCTCTGCTCCTACCCAGCTTGCACTCTATCCCCCTCTCTCAAGAATAAACATAAAAAAAGTCTTACATATAATGGAATAGAGGAAGTGCATTCAACATCAGCCCATGAGTCCAGTACTAACTACCCTGATACTAAAGCAGGATTAAAACAATACAAGAACAAAAAAGTCTAGTTTGTCTGAAATATATATGTATTACTACTATGACTTCTTTTTGACATAGATTTGCATGATAAATGTTTCTATACCTCCATACTTGGAAAGTTCATTTTAAAATTTATATTGAAATTCAAGGGGCATTAAAAAGTGAACATAACTTTATAAGAGAAAAAAATATAGGCCGAATTTTTTTTTCAAGACTTACTACAAAGCCAGTGTAATCACTATAGTTACAATGCTTTAAAAATAAACAAATAGATCACTAAAACAGTGTCTGGTTAATAGACTCAACCTTATATGATCAATTAATTTTTAACCAAAGTAATTTAAGGTGAGTATATAAGGAAAGGAAAGTCTTCACCAAATTCTGTTGGCCAACTTAACATCCTTTCAAAAGGAAAAAAAATTCCTTTATGCTTATTGTTCCAATAAACACATAAAAAGATGCTCAAAATCATTGATTACTGGGAAGTACAAATTAAAGCTGTGATGAGAAACAAGTACACATATGCTAGAATGCTAAAATAAATAAAGACTGACCATACAGATATTTTAAGAATGTGGAACAAGGGAACCCACATGCATTCCTAGTGGGAGTGTAATATAGTACTTTGGAAAGCTGGTTAACATTTTCTTACCAAGCTAAACACTATAAACTTACTGTATTGTACTGTATGACTGACTTACTGCATGACCCAGAAATTCTACTACCAAGCATTTGCTAAGAGAAATGAAAACCTGTGTTTTCTTTATTTTTTAATGTTTATTTATTTATTTTGAGAGAGAGAGCGAGCAAGCGAGCGAGCAGGGGAGGCACAGAAAGAGAGTGAGAGAGAGGATCCCAACCAGACTCCATGCTGAGTGGGGCTCAGTCCCACGACCATGAGATCATGACCTGAGCTGAAATGAAGAGCTGGATGCTTAATTGACTGAGCCACTCAGGCGCCCCAAAACCCTATGTTTTCAAAAAGATTTACAGTGAACCTTCATATGAGGTTGAATCTTAATAGCTTCAGCCTGTAAATAATCAAAATGTTACTCATCAAGAAAACGGATGAGCAAACTGGTATGTTGAAAACAATAGAACACACTCAGCAACATTCAGAAACAAATTAATGATATAAATAACATAAATGAATTTTAAAAATATGTTGCACAAAAGATGCCGGACTCACAAAAATATAGGATTCCGTTTATATGAAGTTCTAAAATAGACAAAATGAATCTACAGTAATGGAATTTTGATCAGTAGTTTCCCATAAGAAATAGTGGTAGGATTGACAAGAAAAGAGCATGAGAGAACTTTAGGGCATGATAAAAATGTTTTATATCTTATTCATGGTGGTGGTTAAATAATTGTTTATATTTGCCAAAGCTCAACACATTTTCCATGTAAAATGGGTGCATTTAATCATATATTTTATACAAATTATACCTCAATACAGTTGATTAAAAAATTCAATGGGATAGGGTAACACTAGCTTTGCTTCATTCCATGTGAAAACTTTCAGATGGCTTTAGTTGGTTGCACATTCAATTTAATCCAAACAGCTACCACCAAATAATAATAATAATAATAATAACAATAATAATAGTAAATAAGAGACTTCTTACATGTGAGTTTGTCTGAATAGAAATGCTGTAACCAGGCACCTGGGTGGCTCAGTCAGTTAAGCATCTGACTTCGGCTCAAGTCATCATCTCACAGTTCTAGAATTCGAGCCCCACGTCAGGCTCACTGCTGTCAGCTCAGAGCACACTTTGGATCCTCTGTCTCCCTCTCTCTCCCCTCCCCCACTTGTGCTCTCTCAAAAATAAATAAAACATTAAAAAAAAAAAAGAAACGCAGTAAACATAGGTCAAGAGAGTATTGCCAACTCTGGCAACATGACCGAGTGTAATATTATGTCCAGGTCTGCATCCATATGTTAAGAGGGTACTTTAAGATGCTGCTGCTCTGGGAAAGGGGAAGGGGGGTGATGGACATGGAGGAGGGCCCTTGTAGGGAAGAGCACTGGGTGTTTTATGGAAACCACCTTGACAATAAACTATAAAATAAATGAATAAATAAATAAATATAAATAAATAAAAATAAAAGAGATGCTGCTGCTCTTAATGAAGGATCTCCCAGAGAAGTTTAAGGTGGCTAAGATTGCTTTTAGCCTGGGAAAGAAAAAAACCTGGGATCTTGTGGCTGTCCTAAAATAGGTTTATGTGGCAGAGACTGTTCGATGCTCCATTGATTTCCCCCTACTTCCTTGTTAACAGAATCTCAATTTCACTGGATATGGCAGTGTGCCCATGTGTAAAAATTCTTTTCTCAAACTCCATTTTAGTTAAGGCCAATGAAATATAAGCAAAAATGTGGGGGCAAGACTCTAAGGAAAGACCTTAAAAGATCAGGCAGACTTCACAGACTTGGATCTCACTCTCTTCCTTCTGACTCAAGTGCTGAAGTCCTCTCTCACCAACATAAGTTAAAGGCAGAGACTTTAGGTATAATTATCTTTGAGATCGTGAATTTACACCAAGCCTTCTACCCAACTACTCATTTTCTGAGAAAAACCATTTGGACAAGTCCACCGTTTATGTTGATGTTGTTATAGGCAGGAAAAACACAAAACCCCTAAATGATACAGGTAGATTCTGAAGAATGCACAGATATATTTACTTTGACTTCATAATATTGTAGGTGACTTACAGATAAATAGGTATTTGGTCAATATATGGAAGTTTTTAATGGTGGAGTTTACAGCAACTGAATGAGTTTTCTAACAGTGTAGTGACTTTTACTGTGCTACAGCAGTTCAGTAGAGTCTGTAAAATGTGTCAGCTGTACTAGATGAAGTCTGCCTGAGCAGTGGATAAGAAATTCTGTGAGCCAATTACTAAGGGTTATTCCTTTAAACTCTAAGATAATATGGCTGAGATTTTTTGAGACTAATTGCATTTGCCTATTTCTTGTTGTGACAGGAATTTGGCCTAAGAAAGTAAAACTATTTTGCCTCAGTATGGTAATATTTCTTTTAGAAACTATTAGGAGAGTAGAAGGAGCATTTTTGTGGATATAGTTTTCTAAAGGTCACATAGAACTTCCAGCTATTACAGATTTTTAAAGATGAATGATAGCCATTTTAGTGATTACCAAATAATTTCCAAAGGACTTATATAGCACATGGAATGGTTTGTAAATAATATCATCCATAATATTAGTTGATAGTCCCTTTAGAATTCTAAATTCAGCTTTTTATGAAGCATTACACATAAAAAGGAATTTTTAAGATAAGCTAAATACAGAGAAAAATAAGAAGTTAGTTATTGCAAATGAGTAGACCCATTATAATTTGAAATTTTGTTAATTTGTTAATAAGCCAATTTATTCTTTTGGGATACTGCATTCCATACTTTTGAAATCACCCTTCACCCTATAACAGCACATATGGTTCAATGATTCACATTTTTAATTGACAGTCATTTTGGACATTTCGGTGATTCTAAATATGGCAATATTATGACACTGAGGGCCAGAGAGCAAGGGTTCTAACTTACTTCCAGTTGAAAGTAAAAAGGTTCTCAAAAGCTGTCAGCATTTTTCCTTTATGTTCTGAAAGCTGCCTGAACTTGTCATTTTGCTTTCACTGCACTTTCATTGAAATAATGCAAGAAAAAAAAGTACAGTGTCAACACCTTTACATTTCTTTGTAATAGGGTAGAGATGTCAAAGGACCATAGTATGTTGGAATCAGAAGAATATTTAGATATCATTAAGTTCAGGATCCCCATTTTATTTATTAGGACAGCTGTAGAGTCCAGGGGACCTCTCAAACCAACACACATAGTAACAGAGCAGATCTAAAACTATCATGTGACACCTAGGGCTACTGGTCATCTGGATCTTAACAAGCACATAGAAAAAGAAATTTTTGATATCATTCTCCCTATTTATTGTCAGTAATTATAAATTCTAGTCATGTTTTAATCCTTAAAACAACAGATTAGAAGCAGCAGTAGTTAATAATTTCTCTTTATACAGAGATTTATGATTCACAAATAATGTCTTATCAAACAAGTTTCCAATATTTCATTTTCTTATATTGGGTGCTTTAGAAAGAAAAAAAAGAACCAAAACCCATTTTATTAAATTTTTATATTTAAAATCATAGATATCAATAATGGAAGATTTCTCCCATTATCTTTGCTCTCCTACTAACATAGTAACAGATAAATGACTTCCCAGGAAAATGGATAGAATAACATTTTTTTTCCTATTTTGTTCAGAGTTGACAATGAGCTATGTCTGAATATTGGAATAATCATTCTTTTATCCTTTGTAGTCAGACTTACTTTGTGCAGTGGCAACATGATCAGACAAGCAGCTCTCAGATGACATGTGACAATACCACATTCAATCTTAGCAAGCAGAGCCTCAATTTCACACTTGTGGTAGGCTGGATTAACCCAATTATGTTTTGGAGGTTAAGGGAAACTTTACATTTACAGAACACCATCCTTCAGAGACCAGGAGGTAGAATGTTGTTATCTCAACAAAATCTCATGGAAGCAAAAGATCCGTTAGTTATTAAATTTTAGCACACAATCAGATGGAGGGTTTTGAAGGAAGTCGGCATGATTCTATAATAATGAACTCTGACTTCTTCACTTGGATCCTCAGAAATATGTGAAACTTGAGAATTTCATTTAGCACACCTGTCGGGTAAAATATTTCCAGTGTACCAGTTCCAAGCTCTTGGTTCTAGCACAGGGGGAAAAAAATACATATATATATATATATATATATATATATATATGTTTCAGGTTTTTTAACCCTATATGAGTGTGTGTGTGTATGTGTGTGTGTATATATCTTTTCTGGGTATTGCCCTTCTAAACTATAGGAAGAGGGGAGCTGGGTGGCTCAGTCAGTTAAGGGTCTAACTTCAGCTCAGTTCATGATCTAGTGGTTCTTGAGTTTGAGCCCCACTTCGGGCTCTGTGCTGACAGCTCAGAGCCTGGAGCCTGCTTTGGATTCTGTGTCTCCCTCTCTCTCTTCCCCTCCCCCACTCGTACTCTGTCTGTCTGTCTGTTTCTCTCCTTTCTCTGTTTCTTTTAAATAAAACATTTTAAAAAATTTTTAAAAAAAGTGAAAAAAAGAACTAAACCAAAACCAGGAAAAGAATCAAGTTTATTAAATGTAACCATTTTCATTACAGATTTCAAATTTGTTGGACACTTTATAAATTATAATAAATTCCTTTTACAGTACATCAACGCCTCATCCTTGATGTTAAATATATCTTTATCTTTTATATCTCTGATGGTTTTAGATCATCCAATTTCAAACGTTCACTACACTCAGAACATATACTTTTCTCTTTTTTTAAGTGCATTTATTTATTTTTGAGAGAGAGAGAGAGAGAGAGAGAGAGAGAGAGAGAGAGAGAGTGCTCATGCACAAGTGGGGGAGGGGCAGAGAGAGATAGGGAGAGAGAGATTCTTAACAGGCTCCATGCTCAGCTTGGAGTGTGACACAGGGGCTTGATCCCACAACTCTGGTATCATGACCTGAGCTGAAATCAAGAGTCAGACTGGGCCACCCAGGTGCCCGAGAACATATGCTTTTAAACCTGTTTTTAAAATTTTTTAATTTTTCGAATGAGAAAGTACACATTATTTCAACTTGATGGAATACAGAAAATTCACAAAATCTAGTTTTATATAAATTTATCAAAGTGAAAACTAGATCATAGATGATTTAATCTTCATGAAAATAGAATAGGATTTAAAACCACAAGACTTCTGTTCTGATTTGCCATTTTAATAGAGATATAGCTTAAGGCAGTTTATAAAAACTGTGACTCAGGATCAGTTTCCTATAATGTAAAATGGAGATAATAATATTTTCTAAGCGTTTTTGCATAAATTAAACAAAGTAATGAAATGATATAGTCTGAAAGAATGCATGTCAATATTAATTTGATACTAATATGTAAAAACAAATGAACATTGTAACTCGTCACTGCAATTAGCCAATAAATATACCATTTCCTATGTGTTCTTGAGTAAAATCTAGATTAATTCCTGAAAACATTCAGTATATAGTTTTCAGATACACTTGCTTCATTTTTCTTCTTAGAAACAGTGCTAATGATATGCAATCAAATATATCATCCATTCAGTTGTCCCAGAATGAATTTCTTAGTAGTGAATGGAGTAGATCACATGAAATGTAGTGCTATATAATACATAATTCTCCTTAAGCAGTTTAAGAAAAAAGATTATTTTAGTGCACAGGCAATATCAGATTTTCCAGTAGAAATATATTTTCTCCATGTTACCAGATGGAGTTGCAAGGAATATGAGTCAAAAAGTTTAAAATTGTCAGTTTGATTTCTCTCCCCTCTAAGTAGGTCTTTTTCCAAGGTAACATGTGATATATCTTTTGAATGCATCCCTACACTCATTTTATTGTCATACATAATTTTAATTTATAATTAAATAAATATAAATTTATATTTTGCTCCAAACACAGGGTACTACACTCATCCACCACTTATAGTTGGCTCTAAAGAAGGGTGCCTTTGCCTTCACTACATTAATTTAGATGAGAAGAAACTGAGGGTCATCTGGTTGGCTCAGTCTGTTAAGTTCTGACTTTGGTTCAGGTCATGATCTTCAGGTTCATGAGTATGAGCCCCACATGAGACTCTGTGCTGACAGCTCAGAGCCTGGAGCCTGCTTCAGATTCTGTTTTTCCCTCTTTCTCTACCCCTCCCCTGTTCATGCTATGTCTCTGTCTCTCAAAAATAAAATAAACATTAAAAATTAAAAAAAAAAAAGGAGGAACTGATGGGGGTAGACATTGTTTGGGGACATCAAGCATGTGTCTTAGCTACTGTCTTCCAAAAATAATTTCCTTGACTACAGTCTGTGTGTGACTTGGATCAGGGGGAATATAAAAAATAAAATTGAATAATCTAAAAAAGATTTTAAAAGACAGTAGATAACTGGTGACATCACTTCCAAATCTACAACCCAAGGAAATTACATGACTAGGAGACTTTTAGATATAGTATCTAAATTGTTTAGATATAGTATCTGCTCCATTTCTCTTATTATCTTCCCTTGTCTATTCTTTCCTTCTGCCACTATAACATTCTCTTCTTTTGGTTTGCAATCTTCCTCACCAATGATGTTAAAATGGAACTAATCTTTTGTTTTGTTTTATGCATAGGGATAAAGACTTATATTTCCTGTTCTTAAGGAGAGAGAGAGAGAGAGAGAGAGAGAGAGAGAGAGAGAGAGAGAAATATGAGTTAGGCTTTTCATGCTTAAGAAGACAAGGAAATGGGAGAGAGATAGTAAAAGAGACCCAGAAATAGAGACAGAATCTTTTTTTAAAAATGTTTAATTATTTATTTTCAGAGAGAGAGAGAGAGAGAGGACATGTGCACATGAGCAGGGGAGGGGCAGAGAGAGAGAGAGAGAGAGAGAGAGGGAAAGAGAGAGAATTCCAAGTTGGTTCGGTACTGTCAGCACAGACCCCGACTTGGACCCGATCTCATGGTTTGTGAGATCATGACCTGAGCTGGAATCAAGAGTAGGACACTTAACAGACTGAGCCACCCAGGTGCCCCCAAATTTTATTTCATAAAGGGAAGGAAACCCACTTGATAAACAACTCTTTTGCCATGGCCGTGCACACACTTGAGTTATAAAAATGCACAGTTATAACTTATATTATGGGATAAATTCTACATCCATTTAAAAGACATCGTGTGTATAAGAAATGATACAGCAGAGTTCAAGAAAGAGGTCCTCGAAAGTAGTGATATGGCAACATAAACAAAAATTAAATACAAACTTGAGAGACAAAGTTGAGGCATAAAACCAGCCACTCACCAAAGAGATGAATATAAGAAAGAAAAAAAACTTAGAGGTCATATGGGTGGTCAAATACTCAAAGGAGTGTCAAAAAATAGGAGAAAAGGAAATTCGCGGAAGGATTTTATTAAATAAATATTTTAAAAAATTTCCCTAAACTGAAAGACATGTGTATCCAGATTGAAAATATCCACTGAGAGGTGTGGAAAAATTGATGGAAAAAAGATCCATTGTACATTATCATATATTAAAATATATATGTATATCTATTTTATATGTGTCGATGTGTGTGTGTATGTGTGTGCATGTATATGTATATATACCCATCCTAAAACTTTTCTGGAGTAAGAAGTGGCAGAATAGGCCATCAAATAAAAAGGGTCAGGGATTATAATAGCATTAAACTTTTTAACAGTAACATTGTAAGGTGAAAAGTACAAGAAAATTATGAAGAAAGAAATACTTCTAACTTAAAATTTTACACCTAGTCAACATACTGGGGAAGTATGTGGCTGAATATACATTTTCAAATATGCAATGCCTCAACACTTTTAGGTTCTACTCTTCCTTTCTCAGAAGTTACTAGAGAATATTTTCTTCCAAAATGAAGAAGTAAACAAAGAGTAATATTACATGAGATCCAGGAAAAATACAAGAGAGAAGCAAAGGGAATCATTAGGTTGTTTACAAAAAGAGCATGATAAAGCTAAAGAAAGTAAAACAGTGACTCCAAAAGGATGTCTGTAGGATAAAGAAATGGAATTGAGAGATTATCTAACATATCTATGTATTTAAAGATCTCATAGTAGGGTTGAAAAAGTTGGGAAGGAATTTTATGACAGAAATCTCAAAAACTAAAAATGTGAAACAAAGCAGTTAAAGAATTACACAAGAAATTAACGTAATTAGATTTTACTGCATGGTTAAACTGTAAACAATGCTTACATAGTTATAAAAATGAAAACACTATTGATTTATTTATATTTTTTGTTTTTTTAATGTTTATTTGTTTTTGAGAAAGACAGATCACAAGTTGGGGGGGGGTAGGGAGGTGGCAGAGAGAGGGAGACACAGAATCCAAAGCAGTCTCCAGGCTCTGAGCTGTCAGCACAGAGTCTGATGAGGGGCTTGAACCCACAAACCATGAGATCATGACCTGAGCTGAAGTTGGACACTTAACTGACTGAGCCACCCATGTGCCCCCATACTGATTTATTTAAAACTTAAGACATATACCATACATAAAAATTAACTCAAAATGGATTAAAAATTTTAATGTAAGACCTAGAACCATAAAACTCCTAGAGGAAAATATAGGCAGTAAGCCTCTTGACATCAGTCTTGGCAAGGATTTTTTTTTTTAATTTGACACTAATAGCAAAAGCAACAAAAGCAAAAATAAATGAGTAGGACCACCTCAAACTAAAATGCTTCTGCACAACAAAGGAAACTGTCAATGAAATGAAAAGACAATCTATTGAATGGGAGAAAATATCTGCAAATCACATATATGATAATATCCAAAATATATAAAGAACTCATACAACTCAATAGCAATAATAATAATAATAAATCCGATTAAAAATGGGCAGAGTATCTGAATGAATAGACATCTTTGCAAAGAAGAAATACAAATGGCCAATAAGTTTATGAAAAAAAATTCTAAACATCACTAATCATCAGGAAAATTCAAATCCAAATCATGAGACATTACCTCATACCTGTTAGAATGGCTATTATCAAAAAAACAAGAAATAATAACCATTGGTGAGGATATAGAGAAAGGAGAATGCTTACACAATGTTATTGAGAACTTAAATTGGTGATACCACTATGGTAAACAGTATGACTCTTCCTCAAAAATTAAAAATTAAAAATTAAAAAAATTAGGATTACCATATGATCCAGAAATTCTATATCTGGGTATTAATACAAAACACACACACACACACACAAACACACACACACACACACACACACACACACAAACAAAAAACCCAAAAAACTAACTCGAAAAGATATATGAACCCCCATGTTCATTGCAGTATTATTTACAATAGTCAAGATACAGAAACAACCTAAGCGTCCATCAATGAACACATGGATAAAATTAAGTAAATAAATGAGAAAATAGGAAATGAAGGATAGAGTATTTTAAGTGCTGGTTATACAAAGATGTCCAGTCATGCCCTTTCTTAAAAAGACATCAATTCAACATTCAGAGATAATATAAATACAATATATGGAAAAATATTTGACTCTTGACCAATGTCAGGGTTAAGGGCACTAACTCTCTGCAGCCAAAAATCTGCATATAGCCTACTACTGACCAGAAGCCCTACTAATAATATAAACAGTTGATGAACACATATTTTTATTGTTATATTGTTATATGTATTATATACTGTATTCTTTCAATAAAGTAAGCTAGAGAAAAAATGTTATTAAGAGAAAAATGTTATAAATATCATAAGGAGATGCACCTGGGTGTTCAGTCAGTTAAGCATCCAACTCTTGGTTTCAGCTCAGGTCATATCACAGTTGGTGAGATTGAGCCCTGGAACTGGCTCCACACTGATGGCATAGAGCCCGCTTGGGATTCTCTCTCTCCCTTTCTTTCTGCCCCTCTCCCACTCATTTGTGCACACACCCTCGCTCTCTCTGTCTCTCTCTCTCTCTCAAAACAAACAAACAAACAAACAAACAAACTTTAGGGAAAAAAAAGAAAAACATAAGGAAGAGAAAATACACTTACAGTACTGTATTGTATTTATATATAAAAACAAATCCACTTGTAAGTGGACCTATGCAGTTTCAACCCATGTTTCAAGGGACAAACTATACAATTAATGATGAATGACACAGTTCAAATAATTTGAAGTGGTTCCTTTTAGGGAGTGGGCCAAGGAGTTCTGAAGAAGTAGAATTGCTTACTGGTTTTTTTTCTTCCTTTCTCCCTTCCTGCCTCCCTTCCTCTTTTTCTTTTCTTTACCATTTTTTCTTTCATTTTTCTTTTATTTATGCTCCTAGGTTTTATGCTTCTAAACTATATATACCTACTAATTTAATGACAGAAGTAAATAAAACGATAAGTCCATATAACATTTAACTTAATGATATATCTGTTTTTCATATGATTCACTATTTAATTCTTCAGAGATTCTAGTGTTCTATCATTGCACTGTAATCATACAAAAAGGAATAGAAAATTGTTATGCATATATCAAGCATCGGTGAATTTTTCAGTGTTAGGATATTGAACATAAGGAACATAGTATGCACAAATAAATATTTGTTGACTTAATCAAATTGAATTAATACTGTCATTATTTCTATCTCTATTAGGTACAGTGTATGGAAGACATAAATTGAATTTTAGTTATTATCACTCAATACTTTTTTACCAAGTTACACTTAGCACAACAGAATGGTTTGTCATTGTTATGATTGCTGTTTTAATTAAACTGCATAATTGTGGCACGTTTCTCTGAGATAGTCTTTGAAAAATCGTTAATTCAAGTGGCTATTTGCCCTTGACAAAAGAAGAATGTAATGCTTCCCCAAGGTGATTAGTTTGGGGGAGGTCATTTTAGTAAGCTGGATAATTGTTAACTAATTATTTTAAATGATGATTGTGTATTGGCAAGAATTGAATGTTTAAGGGTAATGAGTTTAATTGATAATAGTAAATTGCTACTTTGGAGATTATACAATAACTGCTGGTATCCATTTACTGCATGCAGTAAGTACTGCTAAAGAGGAATTAAATCTGAATTTTCAATATGTTAAAAAAAAAAAAAGGTGTTCCTTCAATGAAAAGTGTTGAAACAGCATTTTGAACCCTAGAGTAGACCCTCTGTATCATTATTTTACTGATCTATGGGTTGTCATCTGGTAGAGTCCCCTCCCTAAAGAATGTGGTGAGAAAAGATCTCAATAAGGGAAGGCAACCTGGCTATGTGCTAACACGACATCCCTCAGGACCCTGTAACATGAGAACACCCAATCAGACTGTATGCCTATACATTATCCATATATGGGAGACAAAGAAATAGAAAATGCATAAAAGGCTACACCACACACTGTTCAGGACTGTTTTTTGGGTACAAACCCTCTGAGCCCGTGTCGGCACAAATAAAGTTCCTCCCTGGAAAGAAGAGCACCGGTGTCATAACTCTCTGTGTGAAAACCTTGCTACAGTCACTTTAACAGAATGTTAACAGACGTTTGCATTCCTCATAGCACCTGACAGCTGATGGGGCTCATCTACTCCCAAGACCAGCCATCCCAAGCATGGTTCTGGCCCTAATTTTTAAATTATTGTGTCAAATTCTGGAGAATAAGTAAGTTTTGTGTTGTGCTTAAGTTTTCACTTCTCCCTTGAAGGTATGGGATTTAGGGTATTGGCTATCGCAATAAAAAGTATGTTTGTTGGACTAACACTTTGTCTCATCTATGAATTATTATTCACTCTATTGGAGCCATGCAAGAGTGGTATAGCAGAATACAGTACAGAGGAAAATTGAGTTTACCTCCCACCTTTGGAAAAATTCTAAAATATTGTTATAGCTTAATTCACATCAGAGAGAATAATACTCCATCACTTTCATAGGTTAAATCACAGTAGCTCAAGCTCTTAGTCTCCTATGTGGGGCTGTCTTCCTTAGTTTTAATAGGATACTTTATCTTGTTGATTTCCAAAATAATAAAAATGAACTAACCTCCTAATGCAGTGATTTAATCAGATTTCCTGAGGTAGTAATCATTTCTGAAAAAAAAATAATGGGAAATCCAAAATGCTACATGATTACAATAAAAACATAAATTAGCTATTCTGAGTCAAGGTAATAAAGTTAGATAAAGACGAAAATGATTGCACATAAAAACTAGAAAAAACAAACAAACAAAAAAAAAACAAATAAACAAAATCTGTATTTGTGTTTATGTATCCAGAAAGTGAGATAGAGAACAGGTCCATAAGTAGAAATCTTACAATAGACAAAAGCAACAATCCATTTATTTAAAAAAGTTTTTAATGTTTTATTTTTATTTTTGAGAGAGATAGAGAAAGAGAGACAGCATGAGTGAGGGAGGGGCAGAGAGAGAGCGAGACACAGAATCCGAACCAGGCTCCAGGCTCTGAGATGTCAGCACAGAGCCTTATGTGTGGCTCGAACCCATGAATCCTGAAATCATGACCTGAGCTGAAGTCTATCGCCCTGAGCCCTCAGGAGCCCCTCAACCTTAAAACTCTTTCACCTTTGGGGCACCTGCCATGGCTCGGTTGGTTAAGCATCGAAATTTTGGTTTCGGCCCAGGTCATTATCCACTGTTCGTGGGATCAAGCCCCACATTGGGCTCTGTGCTGACGGTGCAGAGCCTGCTTGGGATTCTCTCTCTCCCTCCTCTCTCAGCCCCTCCTCTACCTGCTCTCTCGCTCAAAAAAATAAACTTTAAGAAAATTTTAAAAAACATAAAAAACTCTTTTCCCTTTGATAACATCACAATCCAATCCCCTCTGCTGGTCCTGGGCCAGTTTGCCCTTAGGCGCACTCCCACTGTTTCCAGGCTCTGCCCTGTATTTTAGGAGGGCTTGGCCTCTCTGGCAGCATTTTCCAGGATTCCATGTCAGTTGGCTTCTGGCACTAATAGCTTTCTGCTATTGCTTATACCTGGGTTTTCTCACCATATACTATTTGGCTTTGCAGCTGTGCTGGCCTCTATAAAACCATTTTTATAGTCCCTTTTCTTAGGGAATAGATCCTCCCTACCCCTGCAATTAGACCTTGATTAATAGCTATCCATTTTTTACTCCATTTTTTAATGTAAAAAGAACAGAAAATGCATCATAATTTATGTTGCTTTACTTCTGCCAGAAACTCAACTTAGGCTCAGAACTATGAGCCATTCCATATCTAGGTGTTTGTTGTAAATACACTTCAATAAAGTTGTTAGCATGAGTGATGTCATATTTGTAAGGTGGCTGCTGACCAATAACATTAGATTCCTATCAAAATATGACATCCAATAAGGCAAAGGGAAACATCTGTGGGAAATTTTTTATCTTTAAAGAAAGAAATAATTTTTGGGGCACCTGGGTGAATCAGTTCGTTAAGTGTCTGACTCTTGGTTTCAACTTAGGTCATGATCTCATGGTTCATGGGTTCAAGCTCTGCATAGGGCTCTGTGCTGGCAGTGAGGGGCCTGCTTAGGATTCTCTCTCTCTTCTTCTCTTTCTGCCCCTCCCACTCTCATGCTCTCTCTCTCTCTCTGTCCTCTCTCTCTCTCTCCCACAAAATAAATTAAAAAAATAATTTCCTTTTTAATTATAACTTTCAAGATATCTATAATAATGGAATTCCAACATAAAGATTAGAAATGATACTCTTCTTTAGCAGAGGTTAAAAATATATAGTAAGAATGCTGGCAGAAAGTTAAGTCAGATTTTCCTATGAAAAATCCCTTTCTCCAATAATTTCTTAGTTGTCCATGATCAATGTAACCGATTTAAGATGAATCAAGCCTAAATAATACAGCAGCATAGCCTGTGACTTTCCCTCAATTGATCTTTGTGACCTAATTCCTTAGTGTAGGTTACTTTTCTCATTTTTCAAAGAGTAAGGAGAAAATGGAATCCATGCAGATGGAATATGTCTATTAAAGCAAGCCAAGTGGAATATAAAAAAAAAGTGAGGAGAGGATATAAAAATGTATAAGGGATTATTTTTCACTTTAAAAAGAGAAGAATCCATCACTCACTGAGAGTAAAGAGAGATGATTGACTGGGAAGGCAGCACAGTTTGAAAGCGAGGTAAGCAGAGAGGCTGCAGTGAACACAACTTATCTGAGGTCCTGGGTGGTTCCCTTTCCCCAGGGTGGCCTGATGCTTTCATGTTTGGTCCTGAGAAAGGATGAATGACAATAGGAATGGTACTAAGAACAGCTCTTCCTCATGTCAATAGACCATCTCAGTGGCAGGGGCCCTGTTACAAATGAAGTGTAGTTGTTCCAAAAACATGCCTGACTGAGGAGTTACACCTATCTCAGGTCTTCATCTTGTGTCACCACAAGTCCCTTTGTTATTGTGGCTTCAAATTCATCTCTGTGACCCTACCCTCTCCTCACCTTACTTTCGTCATGCACTCTGCTGCTCAGTGTATCTCACCATGACACCAATTATAACTACTGGAGAACCTCTTCGTGGCTCCTGATGTTTCTATCTTCAATGGGAATGAAATGATATTTTCTTACTTTAGGGCAGAGGACTACGTAAGTCATTGACATTTCTTACAATTCTAGTAGCCATTTTTCTAAGGGTTTCTGTCACATCAAGGGTCTTAAGGACTTTGTTCTTTTCTCTGTGTTTTATAGCCTACCACTTCCCCCACCAATTTAGTGCAGAGATGAGAAATCATTTGGTAAATACTGTTTAGGATCTTCTCCATTAGGCAAGGCCCTTTATCAAACTGACCTTATAACCCGATTGTAACTTTTTTCTTTTTTTGTTATCCAAATATGGAATTTTCATTCCACTCCAGTCAGGCTGTTATTACTGTGCTCAGAAATCTCAGGATCTCTGTACTTCTGCTTATAATTTCCATCATGGAAACAATCTTTTTATTATCTCCCTACCCATTTATCACATTGTTGTTCAAGTTTTACTTGTCACATTAGGTGACACTTCTGGTCACTACTGTACTCATCCAAATTAAAGTGTTAATTGTTCTCTGTCCAATTATGGTAATAACAGTAAGAGCTAACATTTTCTGAACCCACACTGGGTTCAACAAGCTTTAATAAAACATTGTGTTAAAGCTTTGTTTATGTTAAATCCTCCCAGACACCTTCTGGAGGGGATGTTGCTATTGTTATTACCACTTTACAGATGAGAAAACCAAGGATTACTGTGTTTAAATAAGATTCCTAATGTCGTAGTAAGTAGCAAAGCCAGATTATAGTCTTTGGTCTCTGAAATCCAAGCTGGAAGTCTTACGAACTTAGGGACAGTCTCCCTTGACACTTCAATCAACCTTAAAAATCAGTATAATGATATTATATTTTTTCTTTATCTTCCACAATGACTATAATATTCATCCTCCTGTATTCGTTGGTTGATGGCCTGGATTAGCATCTCATTTTACAATTAACATTTTATGACGCCTTAGAAGTCAATAATATTCAAAAGTATTATATGAAAACTTCAAATGAATCAAGTCAATTGAAAAAAAAATTGAAACCAGTTTTCTGTCTGTTTTTGTTTTGTTTTGTATTGCTTTGTTTTGAGAGAGAGAGTGCATGAACTGCAGAGATGGGGAGAGGGAAAGAGGGAGAGACGGAGAAAGGGGGGGAGAGAGAGAGAGAGAGAGAGAAAGAGAGAATCTTAAGCAGGCTTCATGGTCAGTGCAGAGCCCAAGGAGGAGCTCTACCCCACAACCATGAGATCATAACCTGAGCTGAAATCAAGAGTCAGATGCTCCAGGCACCTGGGTGCTCAGTAGGTTAAGTGTCAAACTTCAGCTAAGGTCATGACCTCATGGTTTGTGGGTTTGAGCTCCACATCGGGCTTTGCACTGCTTGGGATTCTGTCTCCCTCTCTCTGCGCTTCTCCCCATTTGCTCTCTTTAAATAAAAACAAAACAAAACAAAACTCAAATCTTAAGATACTGAAAAAATATATATGTGATAGAATCGTTTCTGAATAGGAACTGTCAGCATTTTTTAGGTGTAAACAACTCTGTAATGTAACTAGACCCTGAAATATTTTCTTCCCCCTATTCCCTGAATATTACTAATATTAAGATTTTATTATCTTCCTACTATCAGTTGTAAGTTTATAAGTTAATTTTGTTTCATACATTTATTTTTTTACCTGAATTTTGGACCATCTACCACAAATTTCAGAATAACCTTCGGTGTGTTAAACAGTAAGGATTTCTACATGATTTTAATTTAAGACTGGGTTGGATTATACCACTGACCCTTTCCTATCTCAAGGTATCAGTTAATATGAAGGTATCATTGATAAGACACATTACCGTTGCTGCTTCTGTTGGACAATTTTCTTTAAAAATGACTTATTAGATTTTTAACAGACCAATGGAAATGAAGGCTGCCAAAGGAAGAGCAAACATGGGTCTAGAAAGAGCTGTAGTTGTGTATAATGAAATAAGAGTAAAATACTTCCCTAATTTTGATTCTAGAAGCAGTGTATAGATATGCAAACAACCAATGTTTTACATGTATGATATCAACCTTCCACCTGCTGGGCAATTCCAAGTGACAGAACTTCCACGATTCTTGGTTATCATGAAGGCACATCTTAGGCAATGTTAGGTTTCATTTGACTGTTTCATAGACACTGAAGTTATTTTTATATGCTAACCAGTCTGACAAAATGTGTTGAGTGAAAAACCTGCTATATTTGAAAACTAGATTCAGGGGGATTAGAGAAGATGTTTCAAAATAAGTAGTTGCTAGATTTCAAATCATTTTCTTTCAAGCCAGCTTGTATATCAACACAATATAAATTTTCTTAGAAATATTTTAAGTTTCTGTGACACTGAAAATAATAGAACAACTGACTGAAAAATAAGAAACCAGCTCTATTACTTAGAAGCCTTGTGACTTTGAGTAAATCACTTGGAATCAACATTCTGTCTTCTCATCCCTTGAAATTCTTTAAAGTAACAGCAGTGTATGATAAGGTATTTATATATAAAACTAAGCTGTTTTATCTTTAGGTTTTTAAGGACTTTGGAGTAATTTGGGGATCATGGAATACTCAAAACATGAAGTGACTACATACTGAATGAACACATTCTTATTCAAACTTCCTAAAATTAAAAAGAAAAAGCATAGAATCAGATAGTGCAGTCTGGAAATGAAATACATCAATATTACAAATGAATAACAGTACAAAACCAGACATACATACATGCACACACACAGTGTCTTAAAAAAAATAACAGACACTCCATAACATCATCCTTTTGAATTAGTGTGAATGCCCTATATTTCTGAGTTCCTTGATTTAAAAAACAAAACAATAGCTGGAGAAATAATGAATATCTGCTTGAGTCCAAGCATGCCAGGAATAAGTGGCAGGGTTAACACTCAGTTATCTGTCAGGGCCCATATTGGACTAAAACTTCTCTTTGTCGTTTTGTTTTCTAACATACATATACATACACCAATGAAATTTTGCAAAACTTGGACATAGATAAAACATTTTCTTTTGATTCTTTCTATCATATCTTCATGCCCCTTCTTTTAAGCTGCTATTCAATTTTCTCTCTTCCATCTTAGTCAAAAAACAGTCTTGAGCTTTACTCCTCTGTTAAAGTGCACCCCATTAAGGTATTATTCATTGAGACTTCTTTGTATTTGCTGCTCTTTAGACTCTGAATGCACTATGGATAGATCTTGAAATGACAGTACTTTGTACAAGTGGCAGGAAAAAATATTGGAAAATTTTATATACATAAACTAACAAGGTAAGAACCTTGAAGTAATGCCTTAAACCTATCTTAACTCTTGACTAAATTTTCTATAATCAAAATTTGGGGGATAGTGAAGGTGTCAGATGAAGTCTAAGTGGACTGTACATTAGGATCCCTTTGTATGATAAGGAATCTGACTCCATTTTTTTTATGATTGGCTGCTGACAGCTTTTTAGCCTTACCTGTCCCTATTTACTATGGTTCCATTTAAGGCAAGCTGGTAAGAGAGCCCTGGTGCTCTCTCCTTTGGTGCTGGAAGTTCAAACTATGTACAGGAGACCTAAGCCTGGCTTCATCCCTAAATCACCAAAACAAACAAACAACCTCCCCCCACCCTCCACCCAGGCCAAGCCATTTTAGACTTGCTTGCACGCTCCCTGCTTTCTGCAGAAAAACTCGTATGAATAATAAACCTCTTAATACCCTTTTGGTGCATGCATGGCATCCTGAGTCTTGACCTCCAAACAAAATTTTGCCCAAGGAGTCTATCCTGCTGCTGTGGAGTGTCTACCACACCCTGCTTACCTCGGATAAACTTGATGGAGGGTTGTTAGTGGAAAATCTTGTTTATTTATATGATACAGTATCTTTAAATTCTAGTAAACACATTCACCACCTCTGAGTGGCTGACTAGGAATTTCCTGGAGAAACATGGATTGTTATTTCCCCTCCCCTCCTCTCCATTTAGCATATTGCCATTATTCCCCAAGTTTGATTATTTGTTTAAATAACTTGTACAAGATTCATTAATATTCTGAAGACATCTCAACCCTTATTGTGACCTCTCCATCTCTGCATATATGAGAATTAATCAGCATTTCAGCCAGTGCAGTGTGGGGAAACCTAAGGGAGTTCATGTTTTCTATATTCTCCTTCCTCATACCTTACATTCAGTTTCTTCTGTTGCTCAAAGTAAAAGATAAACATTTTGAATTATAAAACATTTTTATTTTTTATGTTTTTTTATTTATTTTTGAGAGAGAGAGAGAGAGAGCACAAGTGAGGAGAGGCAAAGAGAGAGAGAGAGAGGGAACGAGGGAGGGAGGGAGACACAGAATCCAAAGCAGGCTCCAGGCTCTGAGATGTCAGCACAGAGTCCGACGCAGGGCTCGAACTCACAAACTATGAGATCATGACCTGGGCCAAAGTTGAACGCTTAACCAACTGAGCCACCCAAGTGTTCTATAAAATATTTTTAATCTATACTACTAATTATGCATGATAAAAAGTTTTTATAGATGGAAATACCTGTTTAAGTGTTGGGTGTATGTAAAAACTTTTAATTATTCATGTGTAAACTTACAATTATATATATATTTCTGATTTTTACTATATACAAGAGCATATACATACCTTGTCTACTAGTTTATATGCTTATGAATATTTATTATTTTGTTGACAAAAGGTACTATATTTAAACAACAGAAAAATACCATAGATAACATTAATAAAATGAATGGAGTTTGCCAAATAGAATCCAACACTTATTACATTTCACCTACTTGGCCTTGAAAAGTAAGGTTCACTGAAGTCATTATATGAGGCAAGCTATACAATTTACAGGTTTGTATCACATTTACTGAACATATTAAATCACACTCCAAATGATGTGTAATTCACATTTTATTGTTTCAAAGCTGTTTTTCTCCTCAGGAAAACTATTTATATGCTAAGTTAGTTATTCTAAGGTCATCTCTTTCTATTTTTAATAATAATAAAAAAAAGTGTTCCAAGACTGTTTGTATGTATGTGAAAGTACCCATTTTGAGAAAAAGGAAGGATTGGATTCATAGTAGAGATAATTTTACTTACAATTCACAGTTAACTTTATTTTTGGATTTTAGAGTTTCAATAAGAAGCAAGGTCTTTTTGGTAAAAAAAAAAAAAAAAAAAAATTCCAGAGGCCATTTAGTTAACAAGAGGAATAAAAGGGTACAGGAAGCAGTCTACAATAATTGTTGGCTCATCCACGCACATGTTTCAAATGGAGAGACTCTCCTCCCCAGAAGAAATCCCTGCTATCACCTTCATTTCCCCACCCTTCTCCTTTCCCATTTCTCAACAGCAATTGTCACCTGAAACCTAAGCAGGAGAAAAAGAGACCCATGATGTAGGTACTATGCATAAAGGAAGATGTGACAGCGTCAATGTCCCAATTTAGAATCTCTCCTCCCAATTTCTGCCAATGACACCTCAGGAATTACCACTCTGACTGCGTTCTTTGGAACATGTTTGCTCATCAGATTCAAGGGTTCAGGTGAATTCTCAACTCATCTTGCAAACAAATAGAATGAACCAATAGGAAAAGAGCCCCCTGTTCAACCTCCATCTGGGATTTTCCCTTTAGAGACAGATAGCTACTTTCCTCTCCCAAGGTAGGGTTTAATTAAATGGGAACTTAATTTTCATTGCTTTATAATAATGTGTTAGAAGCAGAAACATAACTTTTATTGACTTACTGATTCCTCTTGCCTAATATTTTAATAAATGAGAAAGCAAAATAAATAGCGAATGGGGGTAGTAAAGAAAAAGAAAAAAAATAAGAATGCAAATCAGCCTATTAAAATAAGGGAAAAAGGTATTACTGAGAATATTCTTTTCCAAATGAAAGACTACATTAAGAATTAATAAGCCTACTTTTTTTTTCTTTTTTCCAATCAAGCATTGGATTTAAACCAGAAAGTATGAGAAAATTCTAATGGTTACTTAAATACTTCCTGGCAGGTCACATATATGGAAAAAGGCCCAGAAATTAAAGATAGTGAGAATTCTTTCTGACAGTAGAGTAGGGGTGGTCCATCTTTCCATATATGCAGGATGTGTATGTGCCAGACATTGTGCCATGCATGGAGGATACAGAGATGACAAACAAAATTCACTATGTCTTCATGTACCTAGGAAGTTAGGCCAAGGGTTCCTTTTCCACTTGGTCCACTGAACATGCTAAACAGCCCCTAAACAGAAAGGAAAACTGATGAGTAGGTAAGAACTTCCCAGTCCTCTACCCTAATTTCAGGACTCAACAGTTGTTTGACATAGTTTAAAACAAAGAGGTATACTGCTACTGTGGTGCAAACAGAGTAGGATTTGGGCTCTGTATCCTTTCTGCCCCCAAACAACAAAATAATAAACCTCTGTCTCCCTAAACTTTGTTTGGTTCAAAGTCCCTCATACATCATAAATATACTTACAAAGAAAGAACAAAACAGAAATAAGTTAGAGCAAGTGGTGTTTGTTCTCTCAAATAAAGAGCTGTATTCTATAAAAGCAGACTCTCATAGAAGACTTCAGTGACTTGCCGCAGCTCTTAGGATGAGGACAGCACTCATTCCTAAAATGCCCTCTAAGCCACTTACCTCTTGGTCACAGCTTGTGCCTCTTTTCCCTGTTGACACATTCCAGTCTCAGTCGTTAGTTACTTTGATTCTTTTTATCATACTACTTCCTGCCCCAGGGCCTTGGTACATGCTCTTTCCTCACCTAGCAACTCACTATTCCTTATTCACATATTCACTTCCAAGCATACTTCAAATCCAGAACCAACTCCTTCCCTGGGTCTCCCACCATGGGCTCTTACTGCATGGGCAAATGTTTTGCAGTCCATGCCCAGCAGATTATTTGTGTGATTGGGATTCTCTCTCTGACTCCTACTGAGGATGGGAGCCATGTTTGCTTTTAATCATCTCTATAACCCCAGAGCACAGCATGTCTGGTATAAAGGACTCTCTCTCTTTCTCTCTTTTGTAACTTGGTATGTATCGCTCTGTGTATATGCAGAGGAAAAACTTAGGTAAACATTAAAAACATCTCTTTGGTAAGATTAAAAGTGACGCCTTATTTTTGCTTTTGTGTTTTCCAAATGTTATAAAGAAGTATTCTGCAACAGTGCCAAAAGAGTTAATAAGAAACAAAAAAGAAATGAAGGTTGTAATGAGTTGAATTGTCTCCTCAACAAAGATAGAACAGGTTCACATCTTAACCTCCAACACCTCTGAATGTGACCTTATTTGGAAATATGGTCATTGCATATAAAATTAAAATGTAAGCTGAGGTCATACTAGATTAGTGTGGGTCCTAAATCCATCTCACACAAAAAGCAGACAGCCATGTAAAGATGGAAGCAAAAAAAAAAAAAAAAAATGAAGTGATGCTGTTGAAAGCAAAGAAGCACCAAGGATTACTGGCAACGGCCAGAAGCTAGACAAATGCAAGGGACATCCTCCTCTGGAGCACTCAGAGGGAGCATGGCCCCACTGATGCTTGATCTTGAACTTCTGGACACCAAAACCATGAGAGAATAAATTCATGTTGTTTTAAGCCACCCAGTTTGTGGTACTTTGTTATGGCAACCCTGAGAAGCTAATACAAAGGTTTATGATAATCCTCTGCAAACATCCTTCTTTATATTAGAAACATTGCTGAGTAAGGAAATGGATTTTGTGTATAGAACTGGCCTTTTGAAGTCTGCCCTGGTGTCTTAAGGCTGTCAAGCCTGGCTGTGCTTGTTCTGTGTGTTACCCAAGCTTATTTCACCTCTTTAATGAAATTGTGACATGGAACCTTGATCAAGCAAGCACATGGAGTGAAATATTTATTGTTGTTGTTATTGTTGTAATTGCATGTGTGTGTAGAATACAGTGCTGACTTACTTTTCTTCCCCCCCACCCAACACAACTGTGTGGTTGTGTGGTATATCCTTGTTATAAAAAAATAAAGAAAGAAAGAAATAAAAATAAAAAAATAAAAAGATGGATTCTAGCACCATTTGCCTCCACTGTGTTCAGAGTATAACATAAAGCCTAAGGGGGTAGACCTAGTGTATTTAGTTTTAAATACTCCACTTAAGTGCATAGTCAATAGCCAATTTGCATAGCATCAATTCTGTTTATAAAATACAAAGCATACACTTGCTTTACCAGCTAGTAGATCCCTGGCTAGCCAAATGGAAGGAGATTAGACAATCTGAGGTCTCTTTGGCTGAATTCATCACTTGACAAAAGGGAGAGATGTCAGCAGTATCAGTTGAAAGCTGAAAATTAATGCTGAGGGTAGCTTAACAAGCCCTGAGTCACCAGCCTCCTGGTTCCAGGCGCTGTTGCTGTTGGAAGGCAGCCCAGTACAATAGCGGCAGCACAGACTCTGGAGTCAGGAACTGCTAGGCATGAGCAAATGACATGCCTTTTGTGCGCCTTATTTTCCTCAGCTATAAAATGTTAATAGTTAGGGACTCCTGGATGGCTCAGTCAGTTGCTTCCGACTTCAGCTCAGGTCATGATCTCACAGATCCTGAGTTTGAGCCATGCCTCCGGGTGGCTGCTGTCAGCCTGTCATTGCAGGGTCCACTTTGGATCCTCTGTCTCCCTCTCTCTCTGCTCCTTTCCCGCTTACACCCCCTCTCTAAAAAATAAATAAAACATTAAATTTTTTAAAAATAATAACAGTTATACTTGAGTTAACAGTAATACTTGCCTTGAAAGACTAAATTTGTATAAAGGCCCAACACAGTTTCTGATATTGAATAGATGCTCAATAAATGGTAATTATTATTGTTATTATTGTTTTTATTTTGTTTTGCAAGGTGGTGCTCAACTTATAAAAGATGTTTAGGTTCCTGGATTCAAATAAGGGTAGCATGTTTTCTGCTTCTAACAAGCTCTTTAATTTGAACAAGACATTTAACCCTCTGGGCCTCAGTGTCTTCATCTATGAAATGACAGACTTGAAGTTCCTGAGAGCCCACACAGTGTGTAATTTTAAGCAAAGCACACAGAAACTGAAAAATGCCAGTTTTCTTTCTGTCATTCGGTCTTGGAATCATTGAGCCATCTTGATAGATTTTTTTAAACACTCACATACACAGGCAGATAAAATGTTGATATCACTGTAATGGTTATAGGAAACCCCTAGTTTCACTAGGCATCTTTTGTGAGGTGAGTATACATTTAATTGAGATGGGATAAAAGAAATCCCATTGTCTATTGTGGGGTGAAGGTGAAGAGTTATAGGGTGCTGGCATTAGGGGAGATGGGCAGAAGAGACAGCATATGGAATACATATAATCCCATTAGGTAAAATAATACGTATATATACTTATGTATATATATAGATACACATATTTATATATATTATATTATAAAGATGCATCAAAAGAGAGCCATTCAGGTAACAGTGGAGATTACCTCATGTGGTAGAATTGCAAAGGCCTTAACTTTTTGTCTTTATATTTTTATATACTATGTGAATTTTATAACAAATATTTATATATTCAAAAAATGTAATATAATTATATTCTTAAAAAAGATGTACACATTATATTCAAATATGCAAAAAAGGGCAGCTTGAAGTTTTCATTTTACTGCAGCTGACACATACTTTTTCATGAATCTGCTTTGTCCCTAGACAATTGGAAGAATAAATTTTCCAACTAAAGAAATTTCAATCCATTACCTTTATGTTATTTTAGGAAGGGTAAATTTTCAAAGATGGTGTTTGGTTCAAT
This sequence comes from Cryptoprocta ferox, assembly GCA_028646485.1. Taxonomy (NCBI): domain Eukaryota; kingdom Metazoa; phylum Chordata; class Mammalia; order Carnivora; family Eupleridae; genus Cryptoprocta; species Cryptoprocta ferox. The sequence goes on from CM053573.1 coordinate 85,956,486, forward strand.
AAGAACCTTTTTATTGTGCTTGTAAGAAACCAGATCTGGTATCCATATACAGATCATGTTGGGGTCTTCCAGCCTTTGGCAAGCCTCCACAGCAATTCCCCTTGTGTCATCTGGTTATTAATTGTCCTATTGGCAACTGCTAGTGAAGTCACTGGATGCCAAGAATTTATATAAACTCTTTCCCAACCCTACTCTGAAGCTCATATTTACCTAAGAATTGATCTCACCCCTGCTCTAATAATATAAAGTCCCTAGCTCTTGGTCACACAGCTTAGACGCCCCCTCCAAGGTTCTGTTCGAGTGCTGTAGGTTCACATGGTGTTCCAAGCCACATCAACAGAATTGAAAATCTCACATTTCCCATTGGTTCCATTCCATGGTGCATAAATGCTGAAGAAGATTTGTCAGTGCCACAGTGGGACTTCTCTTTGCCAAACACAGCACACTGCCATTTCACCTCCACTGTGATCCTCATGGGGGATCAAGTTGGAATGGCACCTGCCAGGTGATTTCTTTCTGATTCAGATCTTTCTTTCTTTCTTTTTAAAAAATTTTTTAACATTTATTTATTTTTGAGACAGAGAAAGACAGAGCCTGAGAGGTGGAGGGGCAGAGAAAGAGGGAGACACAGAATCTGAAGCAGGCTCCAAGCACTGGGTTGTCAGCACAAAGCCTGACATGGGCTCAAACCCACGAACTCTGAGATCATGACCTGAGTAGAAGTCAGAAGCTTAACCGACTGAGCCACCCAGCCACTCCTCTGATCCGGATCTTTCTGATCCAGAAGACCAAATACACCATTCTAGAATATGTTCTCATTTTAGGACTTTTCTGACTGAAAGAATATCCCTGCATCATATGCTCATTCTCCAAGAAGTGGCATTTGACACACTTGTTTCCTAAGTCCAATATGGTAGGAAGGGAACTGGAAGAGAAACTGACCTCCAAATATATCCAATATATTGGATTCCAAATATCCAAAGGAGGATATATTGGAAGATATTTAAAAAATACTATCTCTTTCACACATTTTTTTAAAAACTATTTAACTGAACAAATATTCACTGAGTACTTCCTAAGCGTCGACTATGATAGTAAGTACTAAAGTATTAATCATGATTCAGTGTAACATGAAGAACAGAATTTATGAAATAACTAGTACTTTAAGAAAGTTACTTAAAGTAACTCAGTTTCTGTATTGTTTTTTGTAAAAGAGTGACAATACTGACTAACTTGTTTACATTGTTAATTGTTACATTCATTAATGTGTTGAATACAGTCACAGGCTTTGAACTCAAAATATTTGAATTCAATCTCAGTTTCTCCACTTATTACCTATGTGATTTCGGGAAAACCTGGTGAATCTCTTTTATTTCATTTTCTTCATCTGCCAGTGGAAATTAATAATAATAATAATAATGAAAAAACCTACCTCACATATGTTTGTAAGGTGCAAAGAGTGAATACCTGTGCAACATTTATAAAAGTGCTTGGTACATAATAGGTGCTCAATAAATTATTCCTTTGCAGAATTGTTTGGATATTAAATGACAAAAAAATGATTATGAAAGAAAGCAGTAATCCCTGAAGTATTTTATAAATCGAGTTTGTTTATACTACCACCATTAATAATATGCCATACATAGTACTTCTCTAATATTTCTGGATAAGTCAGAAAAGTTTTTAAAAAATTTTTAAAGTAGAGTCATATGTCAATAATCATAATGAGAAAGTATACAAAATAACCCAAAATGCATGAATAACACCAACATTGTAACCATATCTAAATTATTTCATAGTTGAAATAATCCATTAAAGCAAAAGAGAAGGAGGAAAGGAAAGTTTTTGGCAGAAAACATGTTTCTCATAACCCCATTTAGAGAGTTGCTTAGGGTAGAACAAGCTTAGTTGGCTAACAGACATCACATTGAGTGGGATGTATGAGGCAGGACTTCCTGCCTTTTCCACCACTGAATTCTAGCCATGCTGCAAAGTTGAAACAGGTGAAGTAAACCAAAAGAGCACTATCATAGAGTAGTGCTGATTTTTATGCACTTCTGCATAGGAAAGTAAGGAAACTGCCAAACACAATGAGAACTACCTAGATGCCAACACATAAGCACTTTGGACTCTTTCTTCAGCACCAGTATAACTCTTCTGGAGTTCGTAATCGCAGTTCAAGATCATGAGTGATGTTAGCAAAGAAAATAACAGATGGTTTGTAAGTATTAAACTGGTGTTTTTGCAGAACGAGGTTAATGAGAGAAAAATGGAGTTATTTCAGAATTGAGATAAGTTCCAGACTCTTGTAGCATAGAAGGAAGGGGAGTTTGTTTTTAACCAAAACTCATTCAATAATCCTGTTTCCTCTTTACAGATGAAAATATAGGTCACTCAAATAGCATTTCCATTCATTATATCTTCTCATTCCATTTGTTCTCTTTTCTGACCTTCTACTGAGCTCTTTCACTTTTAATACTTTTAAAATAAATTTTAGCTTCTAACCATTGCATTGCATACAATGCATATTTTTATTGGCAGTTCCTCTTTATTGGTATCTCTGACCCTCACTTTTCTATTTGATCATTAGGAAAAAACAAAAATGTAATCAACACACACAGGTTTCAGGCATGCATGTAAAGGATTCACTCCAAAAAAGATGCCTCAGTGAACTAAATAGTGCCACAAAAACTTAGAATGTAGAATGGTCTAAGTTTCCTTGCTTTATTTCCATAATTTAATTTTTCTTGGTTTCCTGGATGTCAACTTGGGCCATCAACATATTTGAGAAAATTATGTAGGCTATTGTGATCTATAGGAAGTACATTAATGACTATCTAGAATTTGTTAAGAAAAATAATATGGAAACGGTTTGGAGTTAGAGGGAAGCAGTATTCTAATTCATCCAACCTCAATGTTTTCATCTGTATAATGGAGTGATTCTATACACCTCAGGGTATTGATTGCTGAGGAAATTATTTGTGATGAGAAAACTGAGAGTCAGTAGCAGTTGCTATTTATTACTAACACGATTCTAGAACACATAGTTTCCCATGAATATTACAGACTCTGTGCAGTTAGATTATAAACCTGTTTTTTAATCCGGGGCATTTAAAAGAAATCTTTGCTAAATTTCACTGCACTAATAGCTCTCAGGTACCTGACTGGTACCACATTGTACTGGACTTTTCCATTAAGGATTAAAGTATAAGCTATGGCTTCACTCACCCTGGGTGATTAAGCTTTGGGCATGATGAAAAGCTATCTCTAAAGAGACAAAACAAAAAGAGAAATTTGAAGACAGAAAGAAAAATAATGGAGAACATTTTTCTTTTAATTTATGTTATTTCTTCAGCCTTTCTCAATGTACATAATTTGAGACATTAGTCATTATTACAGTTTGGTTTAAATATCTATCTCATGGAATTAATTATAAAGTATCCAGAACACCTCCTGAAATTTACTTTGTATAAATAGAATTCAATATTATTAGGAAGAGTGTTTTGAGTTAGTTTTAAAAATGTATGTATCTGTGTGTGTGTGTCCATATCCATACCCATATTCATATCCAAAAATAACTCCAAAGTTTTGTAAATCTTTATTTTTTTATTTTTTTATGTTTATTTATTTTTGAGAGCAAGACAGAGTGTGAGCAAGGGAGGGAGAGAGAGGGAGGAAGACACAGAATCCAAAGCAGGCTCCAGGCTCTGACCTGCCAGCACAGAGCCTGACGTGGAGCTCCAACTCAAGAATCGCAAGATCATGACCTGAGCTGAAGTACGACACTCAACTGACTGAGCCACCCAGGCGCCCCTTGTAAATCTTTTAACACTGAAACAACAGAGAATTGCCATCAACTTTAGTCCCCATGGCCTACAGGATAAAATACTGCCTATAGGATCAAATGCTTTGCGGTCTGGCCCCACCTATCATTCTATCCTCATATCTCACAACTTCCTATTCTTTCTGGTCCAGCCATATTCAATTGCAAAGTACCTGCTTCTTTGTCTCAGTGCTTGTGATTGTGCAGTTATTTACCTGGAACCCATCTCATGCTTAGACTTCAGTTATATTCCTTTTTCCCCCCTCTGACACTTCTTTATCCAAAGAAATTTCATCCAAGAAATTTGATCTCTTCTGTGGCTGACCATCTCGAAACCATCATTCAAAATTTAGTCCAAGCTAAATGCAAAGTACTCTGAGTAGTGGATACATGAACAAAGTTGAGGGACTGACACTTCCCATAAACTATGAAAACTATGCATTTCTCCAAAGCATATATATGAATGGTCAATAGTGACATAAAACAATGCTCAATATCTTTAGTCATTAGGAAAATGCAAATTAAAACCACAATGAGCTATCAGTTTCTACCCACCAGGATGACTATAACTAAAAACCAAAAACAGAAAAATAACAAGGGAAGGCAAGAGTATAGAAAAAGTGATCTCATCATATATATCTGGTTAGAATTTAAAAATGGTACATCTTCTAGAGGAAACATCTTGGCGGTTCTTCGAAAACTTAAACATAGAGCTACCATATGACCCAGCAACATACGAGGAATATATACTCAACAGAACTGGGTATATACACAAGAGAGCTGAAAGCATATGTTCACATGAAAACTTGTACAGGAATGTTCATAGTAGTAAAATTTGTGGCAGCCAAACAGTGCAGAAAACTCAAATGTCTGTCAATTAATGAATGGACAACATGTGGCACGTCCATATAGTAGCAAATTATTCAGCCATAAAAAAGTGAAGTATGGATATATATGACATGGATTAACTTTGAAAATATTATACTAAGTGAAAGAAGCCAGTCACAAAAGACCTCACATTGTATGATTTCATTTGTATGAAATATCCAGGGTAGAGAAATCCATAGAAACAGAAAAGGAGAGTGGTTGCTGGGAATTGGAGGGAAGGGTAAGTCAAGAGTGACAACTAATGGGTACAGATTTTATTTTTTGGGATGGTGAAAATGTTTTGGGATTAAATAGTGCTGATTTTTGCAAAACTCTGTGAATACACTAAAAACCACTGAATTGTACACTTCAAAATGGTGAATTTTATGGTATGTGAATTTTACCTCAATAATTAAAGAAACAAAAACCGAAGAAAAACTTTAGTGGAAGTCGCACCTCCTCTGTAACTGACATTTTAGGCTAAGGAATGTGTCCACCCCATTCCTGTAGTACTTTATTCTTCTTTTCTGGACTATGTTACATTATTTTGTAATTATCTCTGTCCCTTCTGGATCTTTACCTTCTTGAATAAGAAGATTCTTTCTTTTGCCTTCTTGGGCTTGCTTCACTTATAACAGTCACATAAGAAATGATTATCGATTGAATGAAGGAGGGTTCTCTTTGAGTATATAAATGTATCTTGAGGGAAAGAAGAATCCATGAACATGTATATTTCTTCTTTACTTCATCAATGCCAAAGAGTGCTGATAGACATATTGAATAGTGTAACAGGAACTTGCTTCCACACTCTAAGGCTACTTGAAGAAGCTATGTTGTCACAAAGCTACTCCTAAAACTCCCTGCTGAGAACTGCCTTCTCTATGTAGACCTAAGAGCACAAAGAGTTCTCTGACCACTCCAGGTCCCAGTAGTAATTCCTCACATGAGGGAGGATCCAGAAGTGCCAGTGGTCATTACCCCAATCATTGAAGGCTGCTCCATCATGCAGGGGCAGTAAATAGAGGGAAAATTTAGAGAGGCTGTAAGCTCACTGATATCTGGCCTTGTTCACCATTCCAATGCAAATCACCTGGCCTTTCTAATGAAAATCATGGCCTAAGGACGAAAATCATATTTTACCAAAATCTACCTCATTACATTTAAATGTGTTTTAATAGCAGTCTTAATTATATCATAGTTATTTTCATATTTATAACATTTACAGCATTCCTTTTATGTCTTATAATGGATTACCTAGTAAATTGCAGTATGAAATTTTGAGTTATATTTACCAAAATGATTCCTACCCTATGCTTTTTTCTTGATTTAGAGAAGAGAATATAAAATGATTGGAGATTATCAGTGACTGTGAATATCATATACTCTGCACTTGAAACTCTCAAAAGGCTAACAATAATTATCCATGAAACTTAATTATAGACCTAAATAGTGATGTGTTGAGGTTATCTTTCTCCCAGAAAGTGATGCAACCCCTTACCGACTACTCAGTGATCAGATTTTAACACATTTTCTTAGTAGTTTTGAACCTTTTCCCCTAGGAAAATCTTGTCCCCCAATTATATTCTCTTTATATGACCTCTGAACACAAAGTCTATCTAAATAGGTAATGAATACCTGAGGAAAGAAATTCTTAACCTGGTTTCTATAAGTCCATAAGGGGTTATCTAAAGATATCTTTTTTCTGGGGATCCATGAGTCCTCTAGAATTACAGGTAATTTAAAGTGCATTTTTATGTATGGCTCTTTGGAAAGAGGACACAGATCTCAAAGCTGTCAGCACCTCAAGTAATAATTGCTACTTATATTTTGTGCTCATTCTCATTAATGACATTCTCTCTTTTGTTCAAGTATGTCCACAGGATCAAGCTAGACACTGTAAGGGATTAAAGACAAATACAAGGCAGCATTCATAGAATCAGGTATTTAACTGTGCAATTGAAGAGACAAGTCTTCTATTGTTTCAGTTTTATATGGAACATAGTGCATTTGTGACCTCCAAGTTCCCTTTCAGAGTTAGAAATCTAAAATTGTGAATCATTATTCACATGCAGCAGTAAAGTTAAAAAGGGGAAAAAAAGAACAAATAATGCAGGACCCTTTGCACACTTTCACGCCACACTCTCCCAAATCGAGCCTCACAGTTTCAAGCTAGAAGATACCTAACGCGGAATCATCCAACCCCCTCATTTCGCACAGGCTCTCTAACTTTTGATTATTGATGGTAGTCAACGTACGATGTGACTGCCACTATTTGCAACACTGACTCCGAGATTTAACTTTATCCTCCGGAAGTCTGCTCAAAAGTGCCTTTGAACCGCAAGCCAGCCCAATGCTCCACCTCAGTTGCACCCTACTTCCAGTTCCGCTATACTGCCAGAGGCTGTACTCCAGGCTGTGTTTGGTGACTCTTTCAAACTCCTCCTGTCTTACTTCTAATTACCACGCTTTCACTCTGTACAACATCAGTGCAGTTACTGTGCTGCCTTCCCTCCCCTCTGTGCAGCATGTTGTCTAGCACAGTTGAGGGAATGACTCACTTACTTCCTTGAGCACGCCTTCCTCTTCACCTCAGCTGACCTGACAGTGCCCCAAGGCTCAGCCCCAGAGCAGGTGTAGGACCAATCTGAACTTATTTAAGGGGAACACAAAGGAGTCTTGCATCCCTGTCCACATTTCAGGGACTGGGATTTTCCTGGGACCTGAAACTCTTCGTACTGGCCTAGGAAGTCAGTGTCTTTTTTTGGCTGGTTGGTTGGTTTGTTTTTAATTGTTCCTCTGCCTCCCCTAAATAGATAACCTGCCCAGAAACTCTGTTACTTTAAAAATGAGATCCTATAATACTTTTCCACAATTTCCTCAAGGGAACTGGACCCTGCTGCAGGACTCCATTCCTGAGATTGCCCCAAATTCTCAGCTCCTTCCCACCTATTACTATTGCCCCTTCTCTGTGCCTTCACACAGCAACTTAATGTAGAGTTGCTGACTTTTGTAGGCTCTTAATTTTTTTAATGTTTTATTTATTTTTGAGAGAGAGAGAAAGAGAGAGTGAGCGAGTGCATTAGCAAGGTGAAGGGCAGAAAGAGAGGGAGACACAGAATCCGAAGCAGGCTCCAGACTCTGAGCTGGCAGCACACAGCCCGATACAGGGCTCGAACTCACTATCCATGAGATTATGACCTGAGCTGAAGTCAGATTCTTAACCGCCTGAGCCACCCAGGCACCCCAACTTTTGTAGACTTTTAAAAAAGGCTTGGGATCACATACCAAAAAAAACACAGCAATAACTTAATATTGAATATTAACCATCACCTCCCTTAAAAATGGATTGAATCTTTCCCATTACAGGGACTTTTTTTTTCAGTCATATCTTTTCTTAGGGTCAACCGAACACAAACTGTTCCACCTATCTTATAAGAACTCTCTTCCACTGCAGAATCACACTCGTCATATAGCTTTGTGTATCTAAAAACTCATTTAGGGGCACCTGGGTAACTCAGTCAATTGACCATCCTACTCTAGATCTCAGCTCAGGTCTTGATCTAAGGGTGGTGAGTTAGGGCCCCACATTGGGCTCCACATAGGCATGGAGCCTACTTAAAAAGTTAAATAAATTAAAAAATTCATTTATATGCTTTATTACTGCAGAAGCTGAGAATTCCAGTTTCTCCCATGAAGGACTAGGATTACTCTATTAGACAATAGATTCTACAGCCTTCTTTATTTAGAGCTGATGCCAAGAGCTAAAGTGCTAGGACCTTCCTGATAATCCTGGATTGTCCAAGTGATACCACTGTGAAGTCATAAGCCAAATAAAATTTACTTAGACCTAATCAGGAACAGAGACTAGTGAATGACCAGAATAGTTGTTGCACTCAGCACTTTTTTTCCCCTTCTTGAAGACTGTGAAAATAGAGGCATGCTAAAACTATATCTTTTTCCTTTGTATTTTTTTAATGACAATGAAGTCAAAAAAGAGGTTTTTACAATTTCCACTTATATTACTTTTCTAGGGCTGCTGTAAAAAAGTACCATAGACTGGGTAGCTTACACAACAGAAATTTATTTTCTCACAGTTCTGGAGGCTAGAATCCAGGTATTTGTGGGATTAGTTTCTCCTGAGGCCTCACACCCCTGTCTCCAATATACAGGGAGTTAGTACTTCAATATATGAATTTCTTGGGGTGAGGGAGATTTACCTCATAACACCTCCTGACTGAAAATCACCTGGATTTCATTATTAAAACTATTAGGAAATAGTGGTAACACCCAGTAAATACCCGTCATTTGAAGTAGCTGTTCATAGTAACCCCTTTTATTCTCAAGTGTCCTGATTTGTCTGTGTATTACATAGTTACCCTCAGAGTAAAGACAGTTCCTTGGTTTTGTCCCATTTTCCTTAGTGTACCAAAAGCCATCCCAGGAACTCCAGACATCACCCTGACTGAGGTTACCGAATAGCAAATTGACCTGTGATTACTCGGTTTAATATTCATAATAGATTCCAAAGCTTTTTTGGAACATTGAAATGACTGAGATTTTCAGAGAGATATCATAGTAATAAGTATGCTTGTGGAGCAGGTGACAATTTCAATGAGATGTATTCTAGAAATAATTGCCTAAAGCACATTATCTTTTTTGGCCTATTGCTTAAATATATGTATATCTGTATTATCTTCAAAACTGTCATTTTATCTATTTTTCCCAGGATAATATTGGATTTTCTATTCTATTACTGAAATAAGAAAAATCACCTGAGGGACTCGTTAAAGATGGCTGTTTAAGAATTTTGTTCAGATTTGTGTTTTAAAAAACAGATTTTTGAACATGGGCAGAAATGAACCGGAACAGATCATGCTGAGTAAAAGATTAGCTGGGATACACTGATTTTCCAGACTCGAGACTACACCAAAAATTCAATTATAAATCTAATTACAACTTTAATTGTTAAACAATCAACCAGATTATTTTTTGTTGCTGATTGTTTTATTTCCTGCTGACTCATAAGCAGGTGCACCCGCAGGTGTTAATCTTGCTATCACCATGTGACCTAATTCGCCCTGCCCTTTCTACTTTCTGTATTACTCTTTACATCATATCTTAAGCTACAAAATGTGCACAAGTTGAGGTACACATCATGTATCTCTGAGTAGGAGCATAAAACTAGGGAAGGATTTGTGGCAGAAAGGGGAAGGGGCAGTTCCTGCAGGTCAGCAATCCCACAGTACATTTTACTGAACAATAGTCTTTCCAGATGCTCCTCTGAAAATAAACTCCATGGTCAAAAAACTTGGCAAATCTTCCAGACTACAATGCTTTTGGAGTTTTGAAAAACACATCATGATAATAATAAATATTAAAGTTCTACAGTAAAGAAACCTATGCCACTTAGTTTAACCCTCCATTCCCTTAATAGATTCTCTATGTTTGTAAAGGTTATGAAGTCAAAAGTCTGAGGAAATAGAGAAGTAAAAGTAGAAAAGAAAGGCTTTCAAGAAAGCCTGTAGGCTTCAAGAAAGCCCAATAGAAAGGTATGAGGGTATTCAATAATCCTACAGGTGTGTATGCATATAAGTCACAATTTTTGTGGTTATATGGGTAGTGTCACTTCATGTTATGCAGGAGTCAAGAAAAGAAAGTTAATTACCTGACCTGTTTCCACCAAACAGAGTTAATTTTACATGCAAACAAAGTACCAAAGTCTGGCTTTCAACTTATTACAAAAGTAGTCCACATTTATATTCTTCAAATGTCTAACACTGAGATAGTTATCTCTAAAAAAAATACACAATAATCCCAAGATTTAATTTTTCCAATTCTCACTGAAAAATTTAGAACTGAGTGGCTGGTGATAAGCAAAATAAAAGGAGAACACATTTTTTCATCCAGGATGCATCTCTCAAATGAAATTGTATGGGATTAAAATTTACAATGCCAGTAGTTTGAAGCAAATGCAATAACACTTTAAAGTAGTATTACAAGATTTATTTTTACGTACTTAAAATTCAAAAACTCTTCAGAGAATACGGGAAATGGAAAATGTTTACTTTCGGAGTACTCAACTATGTTTTGGTTCAACACTAAACCATAAAATAATTCATGAAGCATACCCAACATGTGGTTCTTAGAGTCTGTTTTGTAAATAGATTTTAAATAATTCAAGTGGTAAAAAAGACAAACAATCCTTGATTCTCCAAGATTATATACAGAGTCTCATGGATAATCTAAAACAGTAGATAATCACCAAATTTTGTATGAAATCACACAGCTTTTAGGCATTTACGCTGTAGCACTCATCCAGTAGCATTTTCCTTAATGATGGAAATGTTCTATAATAGCCACATGTGGTTACTGAGCACTTGAAATATCACTAGTATGACTGAATTTTTAATTTTATTTAATTTTAATTGATTTAATTTAAAATTAAATAGACATATATCTAGTGGCTACCATATTAGACAGCACAGCTTTAGCCCTTGTAACTTATGACCAAGCATGGAGTTAAAGCCAAATTTCTATAGTTGACATAGTGATGTCCTATCTGGATGTTCCATTCCGTCTAGGGAAGACTTTTTTTTTTTTTTTTTTTTTTTTTTTTTTTTTTTTTTGAGAGAGAGAGAGCAAGAGAGAGAGCACACAAGCAGGAGAGGGGTAGAGGGAGAGAATCTTAAGCAGGCTCCACACGTGATGCATAGCTCCATCTCAGGACCATGAGATAATGACCTGATCCAAAATCAAGAGTCAGATGCTTACCCATCGGAGCCATCAAGTTTCCCTAAGAGGAGACACTTAAGCCTGCTGCTCTGAGTACCATCAGCAGAGTCCCACCAACTGTTAAGCTGTGCAGAATTTGTCTTAGTCCTAGAGAATCATTTCACCCAATGGCATGCCCTTCTGGGGGAAGCACGTATCCAAAGACTGATTTAAGAAGAGGCATGAAGGCCTGGCCATTCAGTCCACTAATGGACAATTCTGATAGACCATACACTCATGGGTGGTTGGACCATTCTGCAGCACCACTTCTATCCCTGTCCAATCCTTCTGGTGTTTTCTTTTTCCCACAGCTATTGATCTCTAATAAAAATCCTGCTAACCACACTTTCTCTCAGTAACTGCTTCTGGAGAACCTAACTACTGGCAATATCTAATGATAGGGAGAGATTTTTAGAATTGCTCCATGAAAAAGAAATACACACACACAAAATTAAATATTATTATATGTTGCATTTTATGTAAAATCAAAGGGTAAATAAGAGAATATACCCTTATCTGCTTATTTTTTACAAAAAGAAACACAAGAAAGACCAAAAGAGAATGAGTGAAGTGAGGTGGAAGAATTGAAGCAGAGGGGAACAGTGACACTACCCTGAGTATCCATTTTTGTATTTTGACTTTTAGAACCATATTTTATACGTATATATGTATGTATTTTTTATACAAGTATATATATTTTTAACATTTATTTATTTTTGAGAGAGAGCATGTGCAAGCGAGTGGAGTGGGGGGGCAGAGAGAGTGAGACAGAGGATCCAAAGTAGGCTCCATGTTTTGAGTGCAGAGTCAGATACAGGGCTCAAACCCATGAACCATGAGATCATGACCTGAGCCAAATCAAAAGTCTGCGTTTAACTGACTGAACCACCCAGGCACCTTGGGACCATGTTATATTTGATACTAAAAGAAGTTATTAAAGACAGAGGGAATAAACAATTAATGTGAAATACAAATAGAAACAAATCTAAAGACATTTAAAATAAATAACCACCACATTAAAGAGGGGGTGAAGATGAAGAACTAATTTTTGTTCACAATATTTTACTATACACCCTTCCTTTAAAGACAAGAACTGTTTATATTATACACACACACACACACACACACACACACACATTTACACACAAAGAACAGAAGTTATTTATACTATTTTACCAACTACTTTTAATCTTATATCAAAATTTTAAAATAACAAAAATAAACTAAGAAAATACATTTATATGGGTTTCTATCCCTGTTTTTAGGAAAATCAGCAAGATTTCATTCATATTCTTCTATCACCTCCATAGTTTCCCTATTGAGAAGTATATAATCTTATACAAGATCTCATACCTCACAGTCTTTGCTATTTACATATGAATATGAACAAATCTTGTTTCAAATCTTGTTTTATTTAGCTGAATTCCCACTTGAAGTTTAGATTTACTTTATAATGAATTTGAAGTGAAGCTATAAAGAAATTAAACATTTTACTATGTCTGGTTTTGCAAAAGAAAAATATACAAAAATCAAATGCCATATATAAACATTCTTTTATATATGCCATATATAAGCCCTTATATATATTTATATATAAATAAACACCTATATACAATTATATATAAGCATTTATATATTTATACATAAGTAAATATATATTTATATATATAAACATTTTTATATTTTTACATATAAACATTTTAGCTTTTAATAGGCACACTAAGTAAAATAATTGTAAGTGAATGATTGAAAAAATTGAGGAAACAAATGACTGCTAAAGAAATTCAATATTATATTATTGACTACTACTAATTTATAAGATTAAAAATATATTGCTGGAGGGACTAGGACACTACTATGCACAATTTTATGGTAACAAAGTGGATAATGGAGAAGGAGGGGATGGATTCCTAGAAACATATAATCTACCAAAATAAACCATGAAGAAATAGAAAATGTGAACTGACAAATTACTAGTAAGGATTTTAAATCAAAAACCTCCCAACAAAGAAAAGCCCAAGGACAGATGGCTTCGCAGGTGAATTCTATCAACATTTAAAGAAGAGTTAATCCTTCTTAAAATCTTCCAAAAAATTAAATAATGATGATTTTATAAAATCAGCATTAAACTGATATCAAAGCCAGACAGGGACACCACAAAAGAAGAAAATCACAGGTCAATATCCCTAATGAACATAGATGCAAAAATCCTCAATAAAACAGCAGCAAACAGAATTCAAAGGTACATTAAATAGATTATCACCATGATAAAGTGGGATTTATTCTTGGGAGGTAAGGATGTTCACCATATGTAAATCAGTGTAATACACCACATTACCAGAATGAAGAATAAAAATAATATGATCTCAATAGATATAGGGAAGGCATCTGATAAAATTCAACATCCATTCATGATGAAAACTCTCAACAAAGTGGGTATAGAAGGCAAGTACCACAAAATAATAAAGACCATTTGTGACAAGCCCATGGCTAATCAATTCTTAACAGTGAACAGCTGAAACTGAAAGCTTTTCCTCTAACATCAGGAACAGGATCACCACTTTTATTCAATATTGTACTACAGTCCTGGCCTGAGCAATTAGGAAAGAGAAAGCAAAATGCATACAAATCAGAAAAAGGAAGAAGTGCTAATATGACAAAACCCTAAAGACACCACCAAAAATCTGTTAGAATAAACAGAATACAAAACTAATATACAAAAATCAGTTATGTTTCTGTACACCAACAATGAACTACTAAAAATGAGGAAAATAATTCCATTTTCAATAGCATCAAAAGAATAAAATATTTAAGAATAAATTTATCCAAAAGGGTGAAATATCTGTACACTGAAAACTGTAAGACATTGATTTGAAAGAAATTGGGAGAAAAAAATCCACACAAATAAATGTGAAGATATCCTATATTCCGGGATTAGAAGAATCAATATTGTTAAAATTTCCACAATACAGGGGTGCCTGGGTGGCTCAGTGGGTTAAGTGTCTGACTTCTCACGGCTATGTTGACAGCTCAGAGCCTGAAGACTGCTTCAAGGTCTGTGTCTCCTGTTCTCTCTGCCACTCTGGCTTATGCTCTGTCGCTGTCTTTCAAAAATGAATAAATGTTAAGGAAACCTATTTTAAAGTTTAAAAAAAAATTCCATAATATCAAAAGAAGTCTGTAGATTCAATGTAATCCTTATAAAAATTTTAATGGCATTTTTCACAGAAATAGAACTAACAATCCTAAATTTTGCATGGAACCACAAAAGCCAAAGCAATCTTGAAAAGAATAACAAAGGTGAATGAAGCATGTGTTCCAATTTGAAAGAATGTTATAGAGCTATAGTAATCAAAACAGTATGGTATTGGCAAAAAACAGATGCGCAGATCAACAGGAAAACATAGAGAGCATATAAGTAAACACATCCACACATGGATAACTATTAATAGACAAGGAGCCAAGAATATACAATGGGAAATGGATAGTCTCTTAATAAATAGTATTGGTTAAATTGAAAAGCCATATGAAAAAGAATGAAACTGGACCCCTATCTTACATCACTCACAAAAATCAAAGTAGATTAAAGATTTGAACATAAGACATAAAATTGTACAACACCTATAAGAAAACATAGTGGTAAGCCTTTGTACATTGGTATCAGCAGTGATATTTTGGGATTTGACACCAAAAGCAAAGGCATTTATTTATTTTGCAAAGGCAAAAATAAACAAGTGAGGCTATATCAAACTAAAAAGCTTTGCACAGCAAATGAAACAATCAACAAAATGGGAAGGGATCCTATGGAATGGGAAAATATATTTGCAAATAACTTATCAGATAGGGGTTAGTATCCAAAAATTCAAAATATACAAGAAGCCCATACAATTCATTAGGAAAAAAAAAGAAGAAGAAGAAGAAAGAAAAGAAAGAATCCAATTGAAAAGTGTGCAAAGGACCTGAATAGACACTTTTTTCCAAAGACAGTATACAAATGGCCAGTAGACACATGAAAAGGTATATAACATCACCAATCATCCAGGGCAAGATACAAAGGCTGGTAAGAATGTAGAGTGAAGGAAACCCTTGTATACTTGTTGGTGGGAATATAATCTGATACAGCAACTAAGGAAAACAGTATGGGGGTTCCTCAACAAAAGAAAAATACAACTACCATATGACCAAGTAATCCTAATTCTGTGTATATACTGAAAGACAATGGAATCACTATCTCAAAAAGATACCTATATTCCTAAGTTCATTGCAACATTAGTCACAATTGCTAAAGTATGAAAACCAACTACGTGTCAGTCTACAGATGAATCAACAAAGAAATTGTGGTATACACACGCAAAGGTTATTATTCAGCCTTAAAAAAGAAGGAAATCCTGCCATTTGAAACAACTCAGATGAACCTGGAGGGTGTTATGCTAAATGAAATTAACCAGACAAGGAAAGATAAATACTGCATGGTACCATTTATATGTGGGATGTGAAAGGGAGAGAGAGAGAGAGAGAGAGAGAGAGAGAAGAGCTGAACTTATAGAAACAAAGTAGAATGATGGTTGCCAAGGTCTGTAAAGTGGGAGAAATAGGGACAGCCTGGCAATAGTGTACAAACCTGACATTATAAGAATAATAATGTCTGAAGATCTAATGTATAATATGCTGATTATAGGTAACAATATTGTATTATATAGTTGAAATTTGCCATGTGAGTAAAAGTTATATGTTCTCACCAAAAAATAAAAGAATAAAAAGAAGTAAAATATAATAGGCAAGGAATGTGTTAATTAACTCCGTGGGACTCCTTCACAATTTATATATGTACTGACTCATCATATTATTTACCTTAAATATACAGAAATTGTATTTGTCAAGTATACCTCAGTAAAGCTGGAAAATGGAAAAGTAAATAAAAAGGAGTTAATGAAAATCTTAATTACCTTTACCTATATAGAGAATTAAGCAATAGAATGTCACATTTAATATGGATGTAGAAAGTTTCTCTGTAGTCACTATATTGCTAAGTTTAGTTTTCAGATTGCATTGGCATAATATGGATTATTTTTGCCACTAATTAGAAAAGAAGATATTAACAGAAAATCATGTCCTATTTTCTGAAAGACATCAACAAATAATACTTTTGAGTTTACTATAATTGTTGATTTGGAAATCAACTTCTTTTTTTGTTATTGTTTATTTATTTATTTTGAGCTGGACGCGGGGCTCAAACCCAAGAAATTGTGAGATCATGACCTGAAGTGAAACTAGAGTCAGACACTCAACCTACTCAGCCACCCAGGCACGTTGGAAATCAACATCTTAAACCACTGAGGCTTCATATATAAGGCTATGAGAATTGTTTGATACTTCCACAGTATAATTCACCCTTCATAATGAATAGTTTAGAAATAACAACATTGCAATTATTTTTATGCAGCCTCTATCATTTGATAGTGAATGTTAAAACAGATGATGCTGATTTTTTTTAGGCTTCCCATTAGTTCTATTAATGATATCTTCTATAAGATAGCTTAAGTTTGTCAACACTGAAACCTCCTGCTACTGTAGTTTATAGTTCCTGACCATAGCAGATAAGAAAATATGAAAAGTGGCTGGAAAAAGTAAAATAAATTGTATGTACAGAATAATTTATCATTTCTCAGGTGTATTCTTGCTCTTTTATGCAATTTCAGCTGGTATTTTCTGCTCAGCTACTGCCTAGTACTTTGAAAAAGGGGTTGTACTTATGATGATACCAATTTGAATCTTTAAGAAAGATAATCAGATGGTTGTATTTTACACAGTTTAAAGCTATTAAATAAAAAGGTTAATAAAGTTGGGGAAATGACAGGTTTTGAATATATTCCACTAAAATATATAATTTTGTGATTGAAAAATAAAACAATGTCTTTTGTTGTTGCTTTTTATTGCATACTTTTGTTAATTATTCAATTTATTTCTTTTATAATATATAATTTTTATTTTTGTAGGTAAGAATAGAAATTATACTCCAGAAGAATATTGGCAATTGCATATGATTCAATCTAAATTTGTTCTGAAGTCATGTTGAACAATTTGAACATATTGATGTCTAAACCTGGAGGCAAGCTTTATAAATTTAACATTGTATTTTATAGTTCACTTTCAACATTACATGTAAGCATGTGTTAAAAGTAGGGAGAAAACAAACATGTGAAGCTAAACACCGTTTTTAACATTAAATTTGAATCATTTGTCTGATGTCACACCAAATGCAACTCTAATTTTCATAAATTTCATTTACCTAAATTTTATGGTTGATGCCAGATAATGTTAGTAGAATCCCAATTTGGTTAGAAGTTCTGCAACTTGAGATTTAAAAGCTGGTTATGTTAGTCTAGTTACTTTGATTAAAGCTCAGTTTCTCTAAGTATCAATTTACTAATCTAGAAAGTGGGGACAATAAAAGCTGTCCTGTTGAAAGATCTAATAAGACAAAGCATACAAAGTAGTCCTATAAACATGTAAAACTAATTTTTTTCTGTTGTTTCAATTAACTTCTTATACTAATTGTGATCGAAATTTACTCATAAATCATTTTTTCAAGCAGTGGATTTTATCAACTTAGAATCCCCGTAGATTTTCATGGAAACTTTGATTCTTAAACAAATGGTTTATCTCCACTGAGTATGTGTTTAATTTAAAATAGAGAGTTCCAAGCACAATAATCAGTAAAGAATATCTCGAGTGACTAATAAACTCTGTGGAATACACATATTGTCTATGAATGATAATCATTCAAAAATATTTTCTAAGGGGCTGTAATCTTAGACATTTCAGCAGTTATAAATTTCTCTGTTTGAGATCGAGAAAACCTATGTAAATAAAATTATATTTCAAACAAAATTTAGATTTTTGCAAGGAGCAGTTTGAAATTAAACAGCCTATCTTCTCAATATGCTGCAAATTAAACTTACCAAGAAAAAATCAGCTTAACAATGAGCCACTCTTTAAATAGTTCTTAGAATCAAGTTGGACAATATTTCATGTAAATCTGAAGCCTTCAGGACACATACAAGAACCACCGGTTAGAGTAAACTAATAAAAATACAGACGCTTTATTTTTTCCCAACAAAATGACAAGGCATTTCATGCTGTGAATACCTAACGCTTTGTTTTGACAACTAGGCACATATTTATATTCCCTGCTATTCTAGTCAGGGAATAGTTCAACACTGTCTCAGTTGATTTAGTGCCAACTCAAGTCAGTCTTTAGACATTTGTCCAGGTAACTGGACCAAGAACACCTGGAGAAGACTTGTCACAAATTACAGTGATATTCTTTATTCTTTGAATGGTTTTGGTTGGTAGAGGTGATGTTGAACAGACAACAGGTAAACAACACACAGATCCACTGAATTGTAACACCGGGAATATTAAATAAACTGTGTTGTTTGATACACTTCACTAGAGTAAAACCACTGAAAAAAACTTGCTCTCCAGAATTTGAAACAAAGAAAAAAGGGGGAAAAACAGTATTGTAACAAATAAAGAGGGACATATATACAAAACTTTAAAACAGGATGTATTTCAGAAAATAGGGTATAATGAGAATTAAGGCTAAGTCAAGATAAAAGAAAATTTGGATTTCAATTTTCTAGTTGTCCATAGATTAGACAGGCAGTTATCTGGAGATGGTACTAAAATTAAGATAGGGGCGCCTGAGTGGCTCAGTCAGTTGAGCGTCCGACTTTGGCTCAGGTCATGATCTCACAGTTCGTGGGTTCGAGTCCGATGTCCAGCTCTGTGCTAGCAGCTCAGAGCCTGGAGCCTGCTTCCTATTCTGTGTGTCCCTCTCTCTCTGCCCCGCCCCTGCTCATGATCTGTCTCTGTCTCTAAAAAATAAATAAATGTTAAAAAAATTTTAAATAAACTCTATAGCCAGCAAAAGTTTCAGAAGATAAATTTTTTTTTTTTTAAATAATATGGGAAGGAAAGAATTTCTAACTACTCATACTATTTCTAGTCTGGTTGTCAGACAATCTAAAGCTTAGAATTTGGGGAAGGATTTTCTTTTCCACGTTTCAACATAATGGCCAAATGATAGACTCCTTACAGACACCCATTTCTCACCTACCTATATTTATTCTTACCTATAGCTTTCTGATTCTCTCTTTGTTTTGAGCTTTACCAATTAATACGTTTAAGTTAAGAATATCATTGTAACCGATCACTGGTGTTATAGTTAGGAGCAATTACTGTAAATGTTAGTTCTTATGCCACATTTAAATGAGCCCCTAGCTAACATGATAAGTTACTGTCACTCAAAATTATATGAACCTTAAAGTCTCTTAGAATTCTAAAATTAGATGGTTATAGGAAATGAGGTTTGCTTAGACCATAGTTTATTATAGTTGAAATACTTGTAGCAAGTTGATGGAAGCAACTATGATGAAATCTGATATTCTGGACATTTAATCTTTGAAATATTTGATAATTTATCAAAGGAATTAAGAGAATACATTAAACTTGAAGTATCCTAATATCTTAAGCAGAATTTCTGATGTTTTGAGTGGTACAAAAGGTGTGAAAGAACTGACAGAAGCATTTAAGGAGAAAATAAACCTGTGTGTTTTGTAACAAACTTGTCAGAGGTACAATGCTTATAGACACTTTTTTTTTAGTTTTAATTGGGTTAATTAAAGTCAGGGTACAGCACAGGGTCAGAATCATCAAAGACAAGTAGTCATGTTAAGTGAACAACTTACTCACTCAACCAATATTTACTGAGAGCTAATGGAGTAGAAAAATTGGGTCCAGGATCCAGCGTACACATATTCCTCAGTCCTGATTGGCATGGAGGCAGGGGAATGAAAGGCAGCAATATAAGATATTGAAAGAACAGTAATATGAGGTCATAAAATTTAGGTCAGTAGTCCTCGTGGTCCAAATATGATTTGGCAGATGAAGCATAAAGTTCCCTAGCTCAGTGGGTCTCAAAATTCATTTGCATCACCTGGAGAGTTTGTTAGACTACAGATGGCTGGGCCCCTCTTTCAGAATTCCTATTTACGTCTGGGGCAAAGTTTGAGATACTGAATTTCTTTACAAACCATCTTGTAAGATCTGTGTCTCTATCTATATATCAATGTATTTACTATATTAGTATGGTTCCTTTTAATATGAAGAAAATAAGGCTCAGTGTAGTTAATATGCCCAATGAAGCTAAAGGATTGTTTTTGTTAAAAGAAGAGACATTTTTTTCATTGTCACAGGAGGAAAGGTTAATTAAAATCTTTTTTACTCTTTGTTCTGATTCTATAATAATTAAGAACTTTTTGGATATGCAATGAGACTTAATGAGCAAAACTATCTTACAAGAAGTTCCTGTGTCTTATGTGGACAATCCATTTGGATCAGGTACCATGGAAGAGTGCCTTGGCATTCTTGTATAAAAAACACCTACTTGGGGCAACTGTTTGGCTCAGTTGGTTAAGCATCTGACTTCAGCTCGGGTTATCATCTAACGGTTTGTGAGTTCAAGCCCCACATCAGCTCTGTGCTGGCAGCATAGAGCCTGGGGCCTGCTTCAGATTCTGTCCCCCTCTCTCTCTGCCCCTCTCCTGCTCGTGCTTGCCTCTCTCTGTCACAAAAATAAATAAACATTAAAAAAATTTAAAAAGAAATAAAAAAAACAAAAACACCTACTTGAGGAGCACCTGGGTGGCTCAGTCTTCTTAAGCGTCCAACTTCTACTCAGGTCATGATGCCATGGCTCATGAGTTTGAGCCCCGCATTGGGCTCTGGGCTGACAGCTCAGAGCCTGGAACCTGCTTCATGTTCTGTGTCTCCCTCGCTCTCTGCCCCTCCCTCACTTACGCTCTGTCTCTCAAAAATAAACATTAAAAAATAATAAAAAACTTAAAAAACACCTACTTGAATTAATACAAAAATTGTGGAATGCTTCCCAACAATAAAAGAAAATGACTTACTGATAAATGCAACCATGAATAAACATCAAAGACATTATTCTGAGCAAAAGAACTTGCACACCATAATGATACCTACCTCATGTTTCTGTTTGTATCAAGTCCTAAAATATTGTACAATGATATATGTAAGACAGTTGCTTAGCAGGCCTGGTGATGGGGAAGGACTCTGAACTCTCAGACATAATAAAAATGTACTATAGCTAAGTAGGCAGAGAGATTACATGGGTATATCCTTTTGTTGGTTAAGATCTGTACATTTCAGTTTATGTAAACTTTCTCTGTAAAAATAGCAAGTGGCACTGTGGGATGTGAGGGATGTACAGACAACACAAAACTAATAGAATGTAGATAGTTGAAGAAAACAGGTGAGGCATACAGAAAGTTCATTATGCTATTCTGTTCATTATATATATATGTATATTAAAAAACAAAAACACATATTTGGATTTTTATTTTTCCATACCCTTCTTTAGAACTTAATTATCCTTAGATTAGTTAATAAAATAAAGTTGCTAAAACTGGAAAAAGAGGTGGTTTTATATTACTTCCTCTAATAATCATTTACCTAACTATACTAGAGGGTATTAAGTCAGATACTGTTATTCACTTTGAACAAATATTTATCTGTAGTTTTTATTTATAATTCACAACATGCCTTCTCCTCTTCTCTCTCTCCCTCCCCCCAAAAAAACACCAAGACACAGAGATCTTAAGACAATTACAGGAGGAAGGGATAAGTGAATCAGGAGCCAGCGGTATAAGTCACTACAGTTCATGAGAGCTTCTTAGCAACCAGAGAAAAGAGAGAAATACGGTGGGTTGAATCTTTTCCTTTTCTGTATATTTGATAGAGATTAATATGGAAAAGAAAAAAAAGAGACCCTCCCACTGCCACACACATACACTGACATATTTGTAAAGGAATTCTTCATGTGAGTCCTCTATAAGTACATTAGGAACATAGTGATGTTATTTATTACATTTGTATTTTGTTATTGGGACTAAGAATTCTGACTTATAATTTTTTCCAAAATGGTTAGTCATTTCATCTTTGTTTAAGAATGTAGGCAGCAAGTGTGATTACTCATATTATAATAATGTTTCTTTAAGAAGGATTCTCTAAAGGAATGATGGAAGTAGAAAAATCATGATTTGGCAAATACCGCTGAAATAATTGTAACAACAAGAATCATTGACGAATACTGTTATATATGAGGAAAAGTATGATAAAAAAGAGGATATTTAGGTATCCTCATGATATCTTCTCAGAAGATATTCATGAATTACAAAGGGGAAAAATAGTACCAATACAGTAGAGAAAACTGGCAGACACCATCATAACCAAGGGATAAAATTTAATAGCATGAGAAATGACGCATATCCACAATATGTACCTCCTCACATAATGCACTAAGAAGGGCACACTATATCTTCTGCAATATTCCTACCAAAAATTTATAGCCACAATCTAATCACTAGAAGATATTGGACAAACTCAGTTGGGAGAATCTACAAAATAAACCACCAGTACTCTTCAAAGTGTCAGGGTAATAAAAAAGAGCCTGAGGGATTATTTCAGATTGGGAGAGGAGTAAGGAGACAAGGTAACTAAATGCAGCGTGGAATTCCAGACTGGATACTGGATCAGAAAAAAAAAAAAGAGAGAGAGAGAATTGGATCAATCTGAATAAAGTCTATAATTAGTTAACAGCACTGTATCAATGTTAATTTTATAGCATTGGTAACTGCATAATATTAAGTAAGATGTTAATATGAGATAAGGCTGGCATTAAGTTACACAGATTTCCTAAATATTCTATTTAAAACTTTTTTGTGAGTTGAAATTATTTCAAAGAAAAGAAGAGAAAAGAAAGGGGGGGGAGCATTCTGAGATGGCTCAAGACTCTAGCCAACATTTTGCTAGATAATACTGAATTCTAATTTATGAAATGACTGGAGCCAAAAACAATGTTAAGAATAAATGTGGGTAATTGAGCAATTTACCAATTTAAATGAAGTATTCATAAAGTAGCTTTGTGATAGCACTGCAGCCCACTGATTCGTCCCCAAGATTTAGCTGCCATGTGCACATGCCTGAAGCTGAGGTGTAACAGCCCAGGGATGTCAGAGCATTTGCAAATGAGAGAAGTGGGATGGCATTTTTGGTGATGCCTAGAAATTGTAGATGGACACTTCCTAATTTTAATTTCAAAATTGTAACAATGAATAGACTGTAAATACACAATAGACTGTAAAAACACAGATCAATAAGGTCTCAAGGAAAATTCTTAAATAGATTACGTAAAGTGTATGTGAGAGGACAAAGCCGTCTTCAGTAGACCTAACACAATTTATAAATTATAACTCATATTTGATGCACTATAACTCTCTTTGGAAGTTATTGATTAAGCAGCAAACTTAATATACATAGAGGATAACTAGACTTGAATAAGATAATTAGAAAGTTTTTGTGATGTTTTCTGGAAAACAGGGGCAAACTTTGGCAGAATACATGAATAATTACATGAAGTTTTTGTTAGTTTAATTACTGACTGTAGTGTCATGGTTAATGGGTTACTATCACCTTGGAAGAAGGTTTGCAGAGCTTCTTCTTCGGCCAAGTCTGTATTAATGGACTACTTGTTAATGATACATTGAACAGAAATTCAATGATGCAGGGAGCACCTGCCAAAATCACAGGTGTCTTCTCTCTGCCACATGACCTCCCCAATAATAGAAACACAGCTTATTGAGAAAGAGGATATTTGATGCCAAGATGGCCATCTCTATGCCACTAGTGACTGGCCACAATAATAAGATCCCTTCTTTTAGGGCACCATACAAGTCATTCATACTAACTCCATTCTTCTCCAATATCATTTCCACTACTCAAGACCATGTGTAACCCTAGACTTAGTACTGAAAGTAATTACAGACATCCTAAAGGAGCAGGTATTTCATCCTTCTAGGTATTTGTATATGTTTTCCACCCATATGGTGTGCGTGTCCCACAGAGTATTAATTTATCTTTAAGTCAATCAATAATAATATAAAATATGTTTTCTCTTTGTTCACAATTCTGCAATTTATCCAGATATCTGTTACAGACTTCTAAAAAAGTTTTATTCCAACAAAGGGTAGCCTGTAATTTGAGCAGATAAAAAAATCATTTTTTAAATATGGGTGGTAAGAATTTTCCAACTCTGCCATCCTTTGATTAATTTAGGTGGTATGTACTCATAAATTACAACCTGTAATACTTAAGAGAATAATAAAGATTAACAACACACTTACCCACACTTGGATAACCAGGTGTAGAAGGGTCTCCTCCTGGGTTCAGTGACACCATGAAGGTATCAGAGTTAAGATCTGCAGTCTTTGGTAAATCACAAGGATCAATATATAGAAGAACACCACCAAATCCAGCCTTTTCCAATAAGGAAAGCTAAAAGAGGAGGGAAAAAAAACTATTAAAAATATTATCATATGCAAATAGTTACTGTCCTGAACCTTCCTGCAGGCCCCCACTATACCAGTCACTCTGATCTCTGACCTGAATATGCCAACCAGATCTCCCAGATATAGCAACTGAGGGATACATGGAACCAAGGGGCCTCACTCTGAAGGGTAAGTTCCTGCTGTTTCTCTGTCATTAAAGATTTTGAAAAGAGCTTCTGAATAGGGTGCCTGAGTGGCTCAGTTGGTTAAGTGTCTGACTCTTGATTTCGGCTCAGGTCATGATTTTGCAGTTTGTGAGATGGAGCCCCATGTCAGGCTCTGTGTTGACAGTGTGGAGCCTGCTTGGGATCTCTCTCTTCCTTTCTCTCTGCCTCTTCTCTAATGTTTCTCTCTCTCTATCTCTCTCTCTCTCTCTCAAAATAAATAAATGAACTTAAAAAAAAAGAAAACAATTCTGACTACTTCATTTGAGACATATCTAATGCAGATTCCTCTCTGTTCTTCAGTAAGTACCTCATAAATAAGCATGACGGGGAGGATGAACTTGACATTTCATGTTCTTTTTGTTTTAACTTGGTAAATTAATTTTTTGGGTAAAGAGCTTGTATATCTTAGTATGATTTACCTGATGTGAAAAACAATAATCATAATTAGCTAATCCATTTGTTTCCCATGAGAGGGAAAGGTACTTAGGGGACCCTGGGGAAGGAAATAATGGAGACTATGGCTAGGAATCACATTAAGTACAGGCAGTTGCAATTCATTTTGTGACTCTAGTTAACACTTGTACTTCACTTCTCAGTTACTGCTTATTTGTTAATTTTTACAGTGGACTAAGCAAGGCAGCAGCTTGTGGGCCTGGCTGGACCCCTCCATGAGGCCAGAAGCATGCTTATCTTCTCTTCCAATGTACACTTGCTCGTAGGGGCCACATAGAAGCCATTCAAAAGTATTGCTAAATGAAAGAACAAATGAGAAAGATGCTGGTTTGGCACAGCAGCTATTCTTGAAAAAAAAAAAAAAACTCTAAGAAAATACTTAGGCTTAGGATGAACTTCTATTGGAAAAATAAAACATAATTGTACCTAGAATATGGTTTTTACATAAAAGAAGTTATATTTAAAAAAATAAAAATATTTATATAAATACATCACATTCATGGCATTTTTTCAACTCCTTTAAAAATACTCTGTACTTTCCCATTTTTGAGTATTGAACAAATATGCATTATTTTAATTAATACATATATTAAAGATACTTTATTATCAATCACTAAAAAATAACCCTGATACCCTAAGCAAAGAACATTTGACTCACATGTTGAGTCAAGTTTTTCCCATCAGTGCTTTAATGAAGAGAGAGAAGAATTTTAGGGAGGGTGGAGAAATGAGAGAAGGAAAAAAGAGCAAAGAATATGTCAATAAGAGGGACAGATTTAAGACTGACTCTCGAAAAGCTCACACTGAAGCCCTTAGGGAGGGTTTCTAATGTTTAGATGCTGAAATTGCTAAATTTAAAAAGCATAATCAATGGAATGATTTTGAATGTTCTGCTTACTATAGGGGGATATATTAAGAAAAAAAATGAACAACTCCAGAAAACAAGTATTAAAAATTACTTTTTAAAAAAATTAAATAATTCATGATCACTAGAGAAAAATAAAAGATACAGGTGAAACAGCAACAATCCTAATATCCTATGTGTCAAAGGTAGTAAATGTTAATATTTCTAAAGTCTTTCATTAGGGGCTTAGGCATATATACACTTACACTTAGAAAATAAGACCACTTGCCATAAATTTTGCAATTTTACTTTTTTTTCCACATAATACCACATACTAAATATTAGTCCATGCTGATAAGTACACTTTCATATAACATTAATAGCTGTAATCTATACATATGTGAATGCTATAAATAATATAATTAGATATAGAAATGCCATCAAATGTTATTTAACCAATCATTGACTGTTATTTATATAAATTTTTAACTTTTTATATCATACTTCAACAAACTTCCTTATAGCTAAATCATTGCACAAATGTATGTTTTCATGAAATATATTTCTACAGGTAGAATTTCTAGGTGAAAGTACTGCTATTTTTATGACTTTTGATAAACTATTTTCCCTCCAGAAAAGCTATATATAACAAGCTACATTCTTACCAGTCATATATCTGAGTACTTATTTCCTGTATCATCAGCATTGAATATTACTTTTTAAGAAATATGTGCTAATCTAGCCAAAAATTTACTGTCCATTTTTTTTAATTACAAGTGATGTTAAATTTATTTTTGCTTGTAATTTTGGTCACTTGCATATTTTTTGGAGAATTACCCACTAGTGAAAATGTTTATGATTCCTGGGGTGCTTATCCAATCACAACAATATACTGAGTGTCACTTTTCGTAAGTAATATGCTGGCATTGGCATATGGAGACAAGTAGGACAAAGTGCCTGCTCTCAGGAAGTCAGTTAACCAGTGGAATGATGAATAGTTTTCATCTTAAGTGTTAACCCCAATTAACTGGCAACAAGTGGCTGCCTGGGGAAGCATTGTGAGGCCAAGTTCAGGGTCAGTGAAAAGTGGAAAATAGCTCTATGAAAAGATGTCTGCCATGGACACAAGAAAGGCAAGTGGTG
The DNA here is from genome assembly GCA_028646485.1 of Cryptoprocta ferox. Classification (NCBI taxonomy): domain Eukaryota; kingdom Metazoa; phylum Chordata; class Mammalia; order Carnivora; family Eupleridae; genus Cryptoprocta; species Cryptoprocta ferox. The sequence continues at coordinate 85,984,029 of CM053573.1, forward strand.
ATCCCCATTTTTGGTTGTTGTTGACCCTGCTTTAGTGGGATAGTCAAATTATCTTCAAAAATCTCTTTTAAAAAGGTCAATACATTAACTATTTGACGGCTTAAAATTTTTGACCCCTCGTGACTTAGAATTTATCATAGTCAAAAATAAAATTCTACAGTTGCATATTTTGTTTCTTGGGATTATGTTTGGTAATACATTGTGATTCCTTTTATAATCAATATATACCATGATATTGTTGTATAGCTGACAGCGTATAATGAAGCTATGTAGTTTTATAATATCTCTTGCCAGAGTCAATGACCTCCCTACAGCCCTGAAGAGACAGCCCTGTATGTGATTTTACTCCCTCTTCCCATCCTCTGCCAGCAATGGTTGGACCTGAGGGGGATACTTCTTCAGTGTTGTCAAATCTGGTTCATGATGCTGTCCCTTGCTGGCCACTGTAGAGCTCTTAAATAAGTAATTTGGCGACCTAGTTTCAGAAGTTATTGAAGGATTTCCAATGAAGTTGTCAATTGAGGAAATTGCCTATATTAAATCAAATAACAAGTGTTCCTCTACATTGTTAGAAATGCATTTTGAACATGGTGAGGGAGTAGTTGCCTGAAATATTCAAAGGATCTATCCTTCTGGTGAGATCATATTCTTTAAAAATGCATTCAAAGGCAAGTCAATATAAAAAAGGATTAAGCTAAGCTGCCACATGGTTGTCTGCTTTTGACCGTCCCTGGGAGCACAGGTAAAAGCTATTAGCCCTGCCCAGAACCCTTCATACTTCCAGACCACTTGAGACCTAAGATGATTACACTGGGGGTCTAATTCATGAAAAGGGAGGGCAAATGTAAAGCTAAGATTTCTTAACACTGAACTTTGATTATCCTTTGTTTCTCTCTCTCAAGTATATTATTGATAAGTTTGGGATTCTTCATTGTGCTTTCCACCTTGTAAACTAAGAGACTATTTGACATAAGAGGAAGACACAAAAAATGAATCAAGCAAATGGCCTTGAGCTCAAGTGTTATAAGGTCATGAATAAGCAACTCACATCCATGGGTTAGTATAGTGGACTGACCCACCAGTCTGTATCACCCTGCAAGGGCACAATTTCCTAATATACATAAAGTGCCATAGGAACACAGTTCTATGAGCATAAAAATAATTAAACTGGCCTCCTATCCTTTTATTTAGCTGAAAGGCTTACTAAGTCTTTGGTGCCTGAGATAGGGGCTGGGCTAGTAACTGAGAAATAGTCAATAGTCATCCTGGGACACTTATATTTCTATGGGCAGAGTCAGTCAACTCCCTTCAAACTAGGTCATGGCTTCACCAATGAAAGAGACATTATTTGAAGCAATTATAGTCCTCAAAGTAAAATTTTACTGTATTTTAAAAAAATTTGAGAGAGATAGACAGAGCATGAGCAGGGGAGGGGCAGAGAGAGAGGGAGACAAGGAATCCAAAGCAGGCTCCAGGCTCTGAGCTGTAAGCACAGAGCTCGACGCAGGGCTTGAACTCACAAACTGTAAGATCATGACCTAAGCTGAAGTTGGATACTTAACCGACTGAGCCACTCAGGTACCCCTAATGTATTTTTTATCTACAGGAATTAATAAGGATTTTATGGATATTTTTAATAGCACTAGATTGTGATCTGCTTGAAGACAGGAATGCTATAGCTTAAATTTATATCCCCAGTGCCTAGTATAGTACCTGGCACCAATGATTTTTCTATGTTTAAGTCAATGAATAAATTAGTGTATCAATGAATGAACAAATGAATACACAGTGCATATGGGTACAAGTGTATTACACAAGTACCATTTTGTTCTACATTTCATACCCACTGGCTAGAAAACATGCAACACATTTTGTGGCAGCTTGTATATATATCTGTTGGAATGTAAATAGAAGTATTAAACTAGCTTGTTTCTGAAATTAAAACACACATACACACATGAACATATACACACTCAACTAAATGTGTTATGTTTTCTGCTTAAACGTCCATTAAAATACATAATAAAAAAAGAATTATTTTGTTTTGATTTTTGTTTTATTTCACTCTATGTTTTGTTATCTAAGAGCAGAGATAAGGAGTGGTAGAGACTAGCACACTAGGATTTGAACATGTGAGTTTGTCTTGTTGACAGGGTCTTGTAGATAAAATGTCTTTGGCTAACTTCAAGATGGCTGATCCCATATTTCTTGCTGTGAACCATATTAATACATTTCTCTTTGTGTATAGTGTATAAAGCTAGGTCTTAACAGTTGCCAAATAATTGCCTCTGAAATAAATGGTACTACAAATCCATGGGCAGGATATAGCAGCCTTATTGAACAGATCTTACAAACCTCAAAGCTCCCTGAAAGCTACTCACTCAGAGAGTAAATAGTCTGGTGCCTAAAAATGGTCCAACATAGGTTGATATTCCCACTGTCTTGGGCCAGGCAGCATGTGGGTGGCTGCATGGTATTCCTATATTCAGGGGGAGACGAAATCATTCAAAGAAGAGCAAATCCAGGAAGAGTAAAAGGGAAAGGACTCTGTTCTGATTCCTGCCACTTCTTTCCTTATTAACTTCTATTCTTACTTTTCAACAGAAACATTTTTTTCTCTTCCAGAAGGAAGATGCTGTTATGAGTTAGACAATCCACTTCCTCAGTGTCTTCGATGTGAATTACACAGCTAGAATATAATTCATTCACAGATGTTCCTAAGTTGTCAGTTCATCCTTTTGAATTCACTGATTGTCAGACTTGATCTTTTTATTTTCATTGATTACAATGCATGAAATCCCTCAACTACCCCCTGATTTTGAGAACATGAGTTGGAAGCTTGTGTTTTTGTCTGTTACTTACGTTCCTTAAAAAACTGTTGGGGTGATGGTCTTGGTGGAGGTCACTTGTGGGGAAGAGCACTGGGTGTTATATGGAAACCAACCTGACAATAAACTATAAAGTTTAAAAAAAAAAAAAACAAAACTGTTGAAGCTTAGAACCATTCCTCTGGCCTCCATAGCCAGAAAAGCTTTCTGAGTCCCTCATGTGGAAAACAAGAGCAAATATAACAATAAGACGAGCTTAGTTTTACAGATAAAATTAAGGTCTACTGTTATGGGCTGAATTGTGTCCCCCTAAATATTCATATGCTTAAGTCCTAATCTTCAGTACCTCAGAATGTGACTATATTTGGAAATAAGAGTTTATAAAGAGGTAGTTAAGGTTAAATGAGGTCATACTGATGGACTCTAATCTAGCATGACTAGTATCCTTAGGAAGAAGAGAGATATCAGAGATGTGTGTACATGGAGAAAAAGCACATGAGGACAAGCAAAAAGGAGGTGATTGATAAGCCAAAAAGAAAGGCCTCAGGATAAACCAAACTTGTTAACACATTGATCTTAAATTTTCAGCACCCTCAAACTGTGAGAAATTAAGTTTCTCCTTAAACTACCCAGTCTGTGGTGTTTTGTTAGGGTGGCTCTGGCAAACACATACATTCATGTAAGGTGCCAAACTTTATACAAAGACTTGGAAAAAATATGTGTGATCAGATTCTAAGTCTTCTGAGTCTTTTTTAAGCCAAACCATCTAGTACTAATTGCACATCTACTATGACCCAGATAGTATCCCCAAAGTTATTTGTTGAATTTCATTCAGAATATCAAACATGTCATGTCAATTTCCACTAAGTAGTTGTTGAAATTGTGATTCAGGAAGGTTAAGAACTTGATCCCCGGTCAGAACTACTAAGTGGCAATTCCAGGGATCAAACTAGAATTTTCCAAATTCAAGTCTGGCAATCTTTCTTCTAAAGCACACCTTTCCTTTCAATTACACATCCATCCTTTACAAAGACAAATAGACTGGCTAAAGGGTGAATTTATAAAACACATCAGATTCTCTTGCTGTGATTTTTTTTCTGAGAGGACACTGGAATCAATACCGTGTGAATTATATGCCTGTTTATTTAGATTGCTAAAAAGACCTGGATTTTTACAAAGTACTGTCAGGGGAATTAATATGCATTATAACAGAACGTGTTAAGGATTCCTGGTTTTAGTAACGGAAAAATAAAAATAAACTTAAAAAACAACCATGAATCTAACATTTCATAGTACATTCTTATTCATTCAAATTGCATAGTTCTGGCATATGCGAAAGATAAAATTACCAGGCATGTAATATGTGATCATTTCTTAATCAAATATTTTGAACTTCAGGGTTTAAATTTTTGTTATTTATTCTTCTTGAGATTGTTTTCCCCATTAATAGGTTTGTTGTTTGGCCCTTTAATTATGTATTGTATTGTTAGTATACCATTAAAGAGATTTGTCAGATTCCTGTTAGCTTTGTTATGTTTTGGAAATAAACTCACCTTTCTTTGTTAAAGGGAAAAAAAAGACTATTATGCTGAGGAATATTCACTGTAATCAGACTGAGTGTATCCAAGCCATAATCATAGCATTCTTTTTTGATTTCACTGAACACTTCTACTTGGATTTCAAATTACTTTCCTTAATGTATCCAAAGTTATTTAAATAATTCTAGTGAGATTAATAAGAAGCAATGACCTTCTGCTTTTGTGAAGAAAAAACTTGAAGTAATGCAGAAAGTTAAGCCTACTATCTAAGTTCTAAAAAGGATCCTCAACTTTTAGCATTATAATTCAGAAAGGAAGGCAGGAAGGAAGGAAAGAAGGAAGGGAGGGAGGGAAGATCTTCTATTTTGTAAGGTAACCTCATGTATAAAATGTTTATTTCACTTTAAACTAATTATCTCATTGTGGCCTTTGGACTTATTCTCATTTCACAAATGAAACAGTCATGACATAAGGATGACTAGATCATGCCACATAATCGCATATTCAGAGTAATGTGTCCTCATACTTTATTTTCCCTTTTCCATTGAACTATATTACTCTCAAATCATGAAAAATGTAACTTTGCAAATTTCTTTCAAATTTTTAATTCATATTAAGTTATTTGACAACTTTTGCAATGTTTTCTGCATAGTAGAAGCCTAATTTTAAAAAAATTCAAATTATGATATCATTTTTCCAACCATGGTTTAAAAATATTGAAGAGAATGCTGTATTTTATTTCTATATTTCTGATCTTTCCTAACCATGATGGGTCCACCTATGTCACATGGACCCATTATCCTAGGTTCTAGGCTGAAAATACAATGACAGAGTGAGGATGAGCAAGTATTAACCTAAATTATTTTATTTTCATGGAGGGGGATTTGAGATTGTGATAGTAAACACAGTGGGTGGGGGGCTTTTCCTCTGTCAAGGGGTTCATGAATCTAAAACACTGAAGCGTATTGGTCTTTATCAATTTTTCTAAGATGATTTCATTACTTATAGCCAATATTGGAGAAAATATACAATTGCTATTAGTAAATATATTGTTGATATTACCAACTGCATGTACTAATTTCCATCTGTAGACATGCTGTTGCTTTTAAACCAAACAAATCATGTTCAAGAGGAACAAAAAATAATAGTAAAAATATATATATTTAGAAATTAAATCATAAAGGCGTAAGCTTCTGACTTACCAACTTACTATTTTTAGTGCTTATATGTATGAATGTATGAGAGAGGAATAAACAGGTGGTGAAGAGAACAGGGCTTCACATGCTCACTTATGTGTATCTCCGAGATTCTGTAATTGTCTAAGTTGAATAACCAAGATCAAATAAAAAGTATATAGTTCTTCACATAATTTAGTTTTTAAAATTTACTTTTTATATTTTTTACTATTTTTATTGAGGTATAATTATAATACAATGTTATATTAGCTATAGGTATAGCATATTAGTTGCAGATAGAACATCGCTTAGACTATTCAAACATTTACTATTATTTTTTTATTTTTAACATATGTTTCCAATATTCTTAACAAGAACATATTTAGCTAAAGCCTTAATGGGGAGAAAACCATGGATAATAAATAATAATAACAAAGTATCTCTAAAGATATCATAGAAATTTGCCACTGTTTAGGTTTATTGACATAAATAATTTTCTGATGTTTTAATGTCCTGATAAGAATCAACATTCAAAATGTCTATTTCTACTGCCTACGAAATTAGTTCTTTAACAGAAATACTAAATAGAACTCCCAATTTATACACAAAGAAGGGGAAAAATTAAAACCTTGGTGGATTAGATATATATTTGATGTTCGATGTTTTCTTAATTTATATTATTAATCATCATATAAACACAAACAAAAAATAAGTCAATTCAGTAGTGTTTTTATTTTTTTTACCTGATATATATATATCTGTAAATAGAAAAGATATATAAATATAGACATAGATTAGATATAGATTCAAGGTATCTATATCTTGTCTAAAATGGGTGGATATGGAGGGATATGAAGAAAAATTAAATGAGTAACATAAAAGAGCATATTTCAAATTACTTTTAAAATTTCACTATAGGGGAAAAAATAAATTTTACCATAGCAAAACTTCAAATCTTAGACTACTTCAAGTGTTATATGATGTTTTAAACTGTTAGAAATACATCTGAATTTATTGAGTTGTTTTTCTGTAGCTTGGCTTGCAAGCAACATGGCAGATGAAAAACCACTGAACTGAAAGGAAGAAGTCTTGAACTGGACCAGCCATTAGGCAAAGGATGCTGAGCATGCCACTGAAAAGCTATACAGTTCAATTTTCTCATCCGTAAAAAGAGACAACATTTGCCCTGCCAGTGACACAAAATGACTGGCAGATTCAAAGGAGGTAGTCTGCCTGAAGGACTTTGAAAAGTATAAAATGCTACATAATGTGTGAAGTTGGTAGTGGTTTTTTGGTTTTTGTTTTTTTGTTTTCTTTTGTTTTTTTGGTGATGCTGAGGGAAGAAGAGAAGGAGGAACACAAGGCTGATAACCATTTTTTTGGATTTGTCTGTGATAGGGAATGATATTAAGAAAAAAAACTAGTTATACTGAAAAAATGTTTCTTGACATAAAAATGATGAAATTTCATAGGTTTATTTCCAAAAGTAAACATTAATATGACTTATATCTACTCTTCCATTATTCTTCACTTATTACCAGGCTCTGTTTGCTTTCTGTTATATATTAGATTAGAGGAAATGTGAATACAAAATTCTATGATCCTCTCAGTCACATATTTTCCCCCAAACTGCATTAGTGGTTTTTAAAAATTTTTATAATATTGCTTAAAATGTTAGTTTATATCTTTTAAAATTATGATAATGATGACTACATTTTCCTTACCAGTCAAGGAAACACTATTTTTGTTACCTTTTCTTGATTTTACCCATTGAAAAAAAGGCATTTGGGGCACTTAGGTGGCTCAGTCGGGTAAGTCTCCGAATCTTGATTTCTGCTCAGGTCATGATCTCACAGTTTTGTGAGTTTGAGCCCCACATCGGGCTCCAAGCTGACAGTAAGGAGCCTGCTTGGGATTCTCTGTTTCCGTCTCTCACTGCTCCTGCTCCTGCTCCACTTGCTCTGTCTCTGTCTCTCTCAAAATAAATAAATAAACTATTTTTTAAAGGCAGTCTATTTCACTCAGACATAATTTCTCATCCTCTCCTGAAATTAGTTTGTTTAATCATATAAAACCTTAGATTTTAGTCAGGCATAGGACAAAGCAGCAGGCATGAACAGCTGAGGGATGGTCTCACTCCCAGGCATGCTAAAGGAATACATATACGTGGACATGAATTATTTGTAGCTTTCCTTCCTCCCTAGGGAGCAAATCTGATGTATGATCTTGTAGAGAATTTGATACAAATAGAAATAACTTCCATATTATCTTTTCTAATGGCACTAATAAGAAAGACTTATAGTTGCTAAACCACACACAGAGTGTATGTCACTTATCCACGCAGTTAATAGATCATCATTTGTTGTCTTCATAATTCTGGCTGACAAAAATTATTGACAAGGCCTTCTTATAGCACAAACCATAAGAGGTCACAGAGTTTCCATTTCCCTGGCGCCAGAAAGGCTTTTGATTTTCTTGAGAATCATTATGCCCTTTGGATGAAAAAAAATTACCTATATGTACATTCTTATTCAGATTTTAGATATTTTTAAGTAGACAAGGTAGCAAAGGTCCATTCTGACTCTGAGTTACTATTTGAAAATTGTATTAACTGTTAAATCTACCTGCTACATTTTTCATTACAGATGCCTAGCAGTTTAGTTCAAAGTATTATTTCAATGTACTATGTACCAGGTGACTGAGGCATCCCCTGCAAACTTCCCCAGTGTGATGAGCAGCAATAGATTACCGTTGAATACACACACACACACACACACACACACGTGTGAAAAACTGAAAAAGGAGAAAACATTAGCATCATTGATTTTATGGTTCATGGCTCCTTTCCGTGATAGATGGTTTCTTATATAGAAATGTCTATCCCTTAAGAATATACCTATATAACTTTATTAAAGCAGTAATATTAAGCAAAAATGTTTTTAAGCCAATATATACCTTTCTTAGGCATTTTTAGAATGTTTAAAAGCTACTGTGCACATCAAATAGGAGTAAATAATTACTTTACTTTGTTTTCTCTTTTAATTGAATAAGTTTTGCTCATGTTGTGATAACAGGTTTATTTGAAAGTGAAAGTAATTTGTTATAGAACAGCAGCTTTTATAAATGGAAACTTCTACAACAGAACATTGTGAGATGTTTAAATATTAACCAGACATATTGTTTACTCTTGACACTAAATTTCAGAAATTTAATACAAATTAAGTACATACATTATATTGCTAGGTCTTGCTTACCAATGCTAAGAAATCCAAAATGTTCAATTCTAATTAAAAATGAAATTGAACTGCAATTCCCTGGAAACGAGGGCTGATCAGACTCAATAAGCTTTACTTAATTTATTTCAGAAACAAAAATTGAGTTGCTCATAGACAAAGAAAAATGCTTACACTGTTAAAGAAATACATGCTTCCAAATCTTTTGCAATTCTATTACATTTTCTAATGTTTACAGTTGATTACATATCCTATACCTATGTTTCAAGATACTTAAATGTTCAAGAATACGCCAGATATCTTTATTATTCATAACATCTGTATGTACATAGAACTGCACCATAAATTTCATCCTTGAATTTTTCCTTTTTTAATTTTAAAAGAGATATAAAAAGACTATTATTCTGGGGTACCTGGGGGGCTCAGTCCATTAAGCCTCTGACTTTGTCTCAAGTCATGATCTCACAATTCATGAGTTAGAGCCCTGCCTTTGGCTGTCTGCTATCGGCACACAGCCTGCTTCAGATCCTCTGTCCCCCTCTCTCTCTCTGCCCCGCCTCATGCTCTCTCTCTCCCTTTCTCAAAATAAATGAACAAATATTTAAAGATTATTATTCTTCATTGTATTTAATTGGATTGATATTTAAAAAAAAGACTTTCCCAAATACTTGACTCATGTCATTTTATTGTCACAACCACAATAGGAGATTTTTAAGATTACTCTTATTATTTTTTAATTGTACTCAGTTTTTGTTTTTTCAACTTCAGAAAACTGTGGCTTAGTGAGGTGCTGTGAATTCTCCATGGTTCTATACCTTGTAAGAGTGAAGATGGAAACACTGGTTTTAAACTAATAGGAAAAATGGAAAAATAAACTAAACGTGAGTGAAAACTATACTGTTGGACAAAGAGCAGATCAAATTATTCCATGCTCCATTCTCTTTGCGTTTTCAACGGTTTTGTATAGGGATTCGGTTTCAGATCATAATGGTCCTAACACATGTAAGCCCAGAGGGTTCAAAAATCTTCAGAAAGAGTGTTCTTTGGTTGGTTTAAGAAGCAATGATTCTAGAATAGTCCTAGACAGTATCATTACCCAGTTCTGGGGTTTTGTAAGAACAGATAATGCAACAATTGGGAGAAACCAAACAATGAAATACACATGAATACTTCTTCAGGAGACAGAATTTATGCAGGAGAAATGTCCATCTGACAGAGAATTCGCAGGAGTCACCTTGGCACTGGACAGAAGTTTTCTCTAAATCCACTTCTTTCATAGTGTTTGCATTGTACAGGTGAAATATGTAAGGTAGGATAAAGAGATATGATAAGTCTTTGAAACAGGCATATATAAAATGGTGTCATTCATATAATTAATCCTGAAATATACTTTTTATTAGATCTCAAAAATATTTAGGAGAATTTTTTAAAAAGTATGAATGTAATAAAGTTGAATGAACACAACAAATCAGAAAATAGGGGAAAGACAAATAAGGATAAAGAATGAACATTATATAAGATGAAAGAAAAATGAATAAAGTGTATAAATTTTTACACTGAAAGAAAACAGATGAATCATCCCAATAAAATCAGAGATGTTTTAAAAGGAATAAAACCTCAGCAACACTTTTACAAGAAAGCTTTTCGAAACAAAATAATAAAGAATGAAAGAAAATGATAGGCAAACAGACACTTGGCAAATAAAAAAAGCTAGAAGAGGCAAATTCATATAAAATATCTGAAGTTAAAAGCAGTAAAGGTTAAAGGTATACCCTAGAAAATGATTTAAAAAAATCAATGAAATAGATAAAGGGTATTCCATAAACCTGAATACACTAAACAATATAATGGTAAAATAAAAATAGATTAAGAATGCCAGAGGCACCTGGGTGGCTCAGTGGGTTAAGCAGCCTACTTTAGCTCAGGTCATGATCTTGCAGTTTGTGAGTTTGAGCCCTGTGACAGGCTCTGTTCTGACAGATTGGAGCCCAGAGCCTGCTTCAGGTTCTGTGTCTCCTTCACTCTCTGTCCCTCCCCTGCTCACACACTCTCTGTGTTACTCAGAAATGAATAAATATTAAAAAAAATTTTTAAAAAGAATACCAGATGAATTTCTAAAAATAGAATTATATGGGGCATAAACTTCGTTCAGAATTGGACACATTATAAAGCTAAAAATGTAAAGATATATAGGAATTAATTAATAATGAATTTAATGAACTTAACCTTTTCAGAACTCACATACCCATACATGAACTCTGTTACAAAGAAAACCTTTTAAAAAAAATCTAAAAGGTAGATTTTTATTGGTCATATTATTTACCATAATCCAACTGATTAGAAATTAATACTAAAACCTTGAACAAAATTATTCCTTAGTACTTGAGATCACAGAACAAGTGAAAAGCATCTGAGCACAATGAAAAATAGAATACATAACAATGAAACTCTTGGGATACAGTGGAATTTCTATTCAGGTAAAAATTTATAGTTTCTTTGGGTTTACACACAGCTTACCTAGGAACTTGGTTTTCATTTTAAGAAATTAGAAAAGGAAACAAAATTAGTTAGAAAGAAGGAATTCCTTAATTTAGAAGCAGAAAATAACAAAATGGAACACAATAAAAAAGAAAAGCATAGACTGTTCTAATGTATGGATCTGAAGAAGTATTTGTACATTGAAATATCTGCAAATATTAAGTATGGAGCAAATTCATCATGACTGACAGCAAGTTGAAAACTGTGGCATCTGGATAAATTAAATATCTCGTAAGCAGCCTGACCATGTCCCCAGACTCAAATCAGACAAAGTATCCAGCAGTGGAGCATCTGGTCCTGCAGCTGCTCAGCACACCCTGTGAGTAGCAATGAACACCGGCTTCCCTTGGAAACTACAGAGGAGGCTGCCAAGGGGAAGGGCCTTTAATAAAGCCAACAATGGGCAGAAACAATGCCAAATTAATACAGAAATTAGTACAGGCATGTGCCATTTTGTCTCAATTACAAAAGTCAAATCTGCAAAGAGGGGAGTCCTATCAGACTTTAATAGAGGGTCGTGGTTTTTTAAATATTTAACTCATAAACATGAGGGCACACTTGCACGTGTTTGTAACCCCTCTCTGGATGGGACATAATGGAAAATAAAAGAGGAGGTTTCTCACTAACAAGTTCATATCCGCAAATCAAAAAGCTCATAACTCCTGATTTTGTGACTGACACTGATGTGAAAGGAACCAGACAGCGATGCTAACCCACAGGGAACAGCACATTTGTCTTGTCCTTCCCCTTCTCTCCCATATCAAATAGTGATATTTTTTCTTTATTGAACTCATAGTGAATATTCATTCTTAAAATTATTAAAGGTAAAATGAAATAAGAAAATCATCACATGAATTTGGTTGGATAGGTCTGTCTCTAATCTCCCTCTCCTCTTAATGTATAAAAATAATTCCCAATTCTGAGAAGCTATCTGCTAAGACTTCCTTGGGGTTACTAACACATAATTTTACAATTATGCCAGGAGTAGAATAAAAAGCTCCATAGTAAACCCCAGCTGCTTTCCATTGCCGTCCTATTGGCTTCATAACAAACGTCTAGAATGCAATATTATAAACTGAGGCAATAGATAAATCATAAAATCAAATTATTGGGAAACTACACCATTTTAGACCTGTGACATTTTCACAGAAAAATTTTTTTTGCATCCTAACAGTAAAAAAATATCTATTAGGATCATTGTTATCATCTAGCTTCTTCAAGTAGTATAAGGCCTAAATAAAATTTTAAAATGGGAACAGAAGCCAAATCACTGTGCTAGAAACATTGTGTAAGGTAGTTTAAGGAAAAAAAATATTACAATGCAATTTCTATACAAAATCTTAAAAGGAAATTAATAATATATAACATGAAATTATCTTATAAGGAGATTTATTTCAGGTCTTGGTATATATTTTACAAGTTAGAAAGCAGAAAAAGCAAGTTAGGATCTGATATATGGAAAATGGTCTTCTTGTTGGTACTTTCCTTATTCATACTATGCAAATATCAAAAGCTTCTTAAAATAAGACATTAATTCCAGCAGTCTTAAAAATTCCATGATTATTATACAATCTATTTATTGGTGACTAGGTTTTATCCCTAAAAACTAATAACTGCCATTTATTATTTGCCCTTATCTTGACTTATATTTTGCAGCTGGAACTACATAATGCAGAAAGATGGGTGTTGTTAATTTCCTTTTAGAAATAGAGAAAGTGAGGCCAAAAGTTTAAGTAACTTGTCTAGTCTCAGCATGAAGTCATGCAGCTAAGAAATAACTAGGTCTGTCTTCAAAATACATGTCTTTTCCATCATGCCAATTAACATAGGGCCCATTTAAAAAGTACCCCAAAGAAAATATGATTTCTACCTAAGGCTACGTCAACAGATTATCCATGGTACCTTGTCAATGTCTTCTATTCTTCTCATCATTATTTTTTTAAATATTTACTTTCAGTTAATCTTCAAAATACAATTCTTCACTTTATCATGCCCTCCTTTCATTTTCTTATGTCCTTTCATTGCTAACTCTACTCACAAATATTTGTGAAAGTATATATGCACATATATACATGCATATATACACACACATATATATACACACATATACATGCATATATACATGCATATACACACACACATATATATACACACATATACATATATATACATGCATATATACACACACATATATACACACACAAAGAGAGAAGAAAGAGGGAGGGAGGGAGGGAGAGAGGGAGAGAGAGAGAGAGAAAGAGAGAGAAAGAGAGAGATTGATTCATTAACATTTGTGGGTAAATTTAAGTCCCAGACCTACTGTTCTAGTATTTACAAAACCTCTGTACTACATGCAATTTTCTAACATAGTATATTGGAAATTTTCATGTTAAAGTACAGATATTTATTAGTAATACAACATATCAAATGCATTAAAAATATGTCTTTATTGTTCTTCAGTGTATGTTCCATTAACTCAGCCTGTATATGGGAATAACTTACATATTATTTGCATTTTCTTAAAGGAGGTATATACTAAATATTACAAATTTCAAATAGTAAAAAAAGTTTACTGAAAAAGTTTACTACCCTGAAGAGTGACTACTAAATCATAATTACGATTCTAAAATCTCTTAAGCCTCAGGTGGGCTATCATTAATTAAGGCGGACAAATAAAAATGGCCTAAAATTTAATCTCCTGGAATACATAGGTCAGTAAAGCAAATGTTTGCCTTTGATTCATTCTTGTCCATTATCCAACTTAAAAAAGTTAATTTACTTCTTTCTCCTTTAAGTAATATTTAATACCTATGATATTATATGATCCAAACTACTATACTTTCCTGTGTATTGTAGTAGTCAATAGCTTAGGCTTAGGGGAAACAAATAAACAAACAAAAAATTTAAAAAAAACTTAAAGGAGAATATTAAATCGAATAACTCAGAGTGCTTAAATAATTTCCCATGTTAAAAAATAAAAAATATACATTTGTTGCTTCTCTCAAGATTGATTACTGCATCTGCATCCTTGTGATCAAATTCATCGTATACTTTATCTTCTTAAAGTAAACTGAACTATCCCTTATGCCTCTGGCTAACAGTTGGTGAGCCACAAGAGTAGACTTAATCAATTTACAGTGTCCCCCACTGGAAGGGCAATTGGATTTACCGTACCTGCACATCTTTCTTGTATTTTGTCTCAGTTTAGATTCAAAGCAAAAAGTCTCAGATCCTTAGACTATGAAAGCATCAACATTATTGACTAATCCACAATAAATATCTACTGTGACTGGTGTTATAATTTATAGCTAGATGCCATTCTCCCCTTAACAAAAAGGGAGGATTATTTTGATCCAGTAGAATTTCATCATTCACAGTCTTTCTGGTACATACATCAGTAGTTATCAATTCTGCCAAAATTCTGTATTTCAGTAATTTTTTTTCTTTTTTTCTCTTCTTCACCCATCCTCATTATATCAATAGACAAAATCACAGCTAATTAAATGTGCTTCAGGATGAGTTTTCATATTCAGTGAATCAGAAATATGTAATAGAGAAATTGGAATGAACAGTGTTTTAAGAATGCAAAGGGGAAAGACAGCTGCATTCATTTTTATAGTGGTTTCCAAGCTGTTCCACATACTTTGCTGATGCTTACGCTGCTGTCATTATTTTGATAGTATTGACTTAAAACTTAACGTCAATAAATAAATATATAATAACACAATCTTACTTGCACTTAAAAATGTTCCAAAGTATAGCCCCGAAGATAGTTTAAGGGAACTGAAAAGATTTAACAAAGGGATAAGAATGAACAGTGATTTGCACCTCATTAAGATATAAAGTATGCTCCAAAAGTATATTTTCCATATAAATGAAAGTTGATCTTTTAAGTCCTAAAACTCTTTTCTAGTTAAATTCAAATAATTTAGCTTCATCCTGATTTAAATGAACCCAGTATAGAAATAGAAATGCACAACATGTAACAGAGAAAAGACTCAACTTTACTGAAGGCCAGACCTTTGGAGAGGAAAACAGGAAAGGTGGGCTGGAAACAAGAGTGTCCGGCAGAATGGAGGGGGGCAGGACAGAGGGGGAAAACAAGCAGAAAGATTTGAAAATTCTATAGCTTTTAAAACTTAAAATTGTACAACATAAATCCCAGAAATATGAAGCACACAAGACACAGTAAGAATTTCTTTTTTATTTACTCCTTTTATGAGATACTTGCTTAAATGATTAAAGAAAATTATGAGTTATTAGAAGTCTGTCCATTGAGTTTTATCAGGTTCAGGAAGAGTAATCTGCATTCTCCACAAAGCCAAAACTAAGACACAACACTCTGAGCTTGAAAGTAGTAAAATGAATGAAAGTATTTGCTCAGGAATATCATATCTAAGAATTCATACTAACAAAACAGCAAAACAAGCTTCCGAGTCCATCCAGCCCATTGCTCATTAAGGTCACCCAAAAGAGGTGCTTTACCATGTAGCGGAAGGGGAAAGAACTTCCTATCCCCTCCAGGTGGTTCTAGCTGGATAAGAGTCAAATCAACATGAGACAGATTAACAGAAGAAAATCAGATTTAAATCTGTATGCACCAGGATTCCATACAGACATGGAAATTCCAAACACAGACAAAATTAGGTATGCCTTCTGAACTAAAGAGAGTCAGGTAGGGATCTGCAATGTGAAAGGGAAGAAATGCAATTCACAAGAAGATGGAAAAGAGTAAATGTTTGGTAAACAAATGTTTGCTAGGCCTACCTTCAGAAATAATGGGACATAGAGGAGTTTGATCAAACAGGCCTTGCTAGTTCCTCCCTGTCTACCATACCTGGTTCATAGTATAATGTAGGTATCTTTGGCGATAGTTCTCTTGGAGCAGGTCCTCTAGCTAAATTCTTTTTCAGGCATCTGTGGGAGAAGTAAAGCATTTTTCCTGAATCTACTGGGTTTTGACTGCTTTTTAAAATTTTATTTATTTACTTTGAGACAGAGACAGAGACACAGAGAGAGCGCGCACACATAAACAGGGGAGGGGCAGATAGGGAAAGGGAGAGAGAATCCCAAGCAGGCTCTGCACTGCCAGCGCAGAGCCCAAGCAGGGCTCGAACTCCTGAACAGTGAGATCATGACCTGAGCGAAAATCAAGAGTTGGATACTTAGCCAACTGAGCCACCCAGGCACCCCTTGATTGCTTTTAATTCAAAATAATCTTCATGCCAATGTGGTCCATCTTGGGGCAGTCTGCTCTTGTCCCCTACAACCACAAGTTAATTTTGAATGGGCCACAGTTTCATTAAAAATCTATATAAAGCCCAACAATAGAATGTGGAAAATTCAGTGGTTGGATATGAGTATTTTGCTGCTTTCTGCCCTTGTCTTATTTGTAAAACTTATAAAATGGAAATGCATCATTAATAATTCAGCTATCATTCAGTATGTACTTATTTGGGCAGGTGCTATATGTTAGACACTGTTCTAATATCTGGGACACAAGAATTAGAAAAAATATTGTGCAATTATTTTTCAGACACTTTTCGAAAAGGAGACCGTAAGTTAATAGGCATTAAATTTTCAGAATCTATCATACATGACAATGCTAGATTTTTACATAACAGAAATTATAATAATATTGGCAGGTAAAATGGAAAATGTATACATCAACTCACTGCAAGATAAGTTACCCATCCTTCACTGTTATGAGTATATCCCACTTATAGAAATATAACAAAATCAAATCCACAAGTAGATATAGTAATGTCAAGTATTAGGCAAATTTAATGCGAATGACCCACTGTCAACTTTTTGCTGGAAGCATTGCTTTAGCACAGAATTCAGCAAATGCTCTCATTAAGGGCCAAATAGTAAATATTTTAGCCTTAGCAGGTCATGTGGTCTTTGTTGAAACTACTTTGCTCTGCTGCAGTAGCACAAAAGCAGCTATAGACAATGCCTTTGGGCCAGTGACTGTATTCCAGTAAAACTTTATTTGTAAACACCAAGTGTGAGATGGATTTGGCCCAAGGCCACAGTTTTCCAGTTCTTGCTCTCGAACCCTTCTGTAGCCTTTTGTGCAAGCCTGGCTGGGGGATTATTCAAGAGCCCAGATGGCCATTCTAAGTTATCTGCTCCTGCTCCTCCCATAGGATATCAGCCAACCTATCAGTCATAAAGGTAGCAGCTTCCTCCCTGAAGCTTAGGGAATGAAGTCACTCCATTTCTCTTGGTAAAACTTTGAGAGTCTATAGTGAGTCCAATGGACATCGTCACTCAAATTCCTAATAAAATTCACTGCAATTATTTTAATTATTTAGCATTTATACTGTGAGCACATTCAAAATACATTGTGGAAACTTACAGAATAAACACTAATGGGACATGAGGAATAAATAAATCTTCCAAGAGAAAGATAGAAATATTAATCCTCTTGGACATTATATCTGAGCTTCCTATTGGCCAGGGTTAAAGGAAAAACATGGGGCTATATTAGTGACTTTTAAAAACAGGGTATGTATGTATGCTATAGCTCAATAAAATTGTTTGCTAAAAAGAAAAAAAAAAAGGCATATCAGAGGTACTTGGGAAACTGTTTAAATACATATTGCCTGCTTTAGAAAACCTGTGGTGAGATCCAGCTGTTTTGAGCCTTGAGATAAAATGCCTTCATGGTGTATACAGTCTAATACAGAATTTCTTACAAGAGATATTTTTGGCATTTTGGCAAGACAGCTCTTCCTCTTTTGGGATTGTTCCGCCAAAGGCAGAATACAGAATTTTTATCCCTGGCCAATTAATACTTGTAGTGGCTCTTAGCCATTATGAAATTAAAACAGCTCCTAAATATTTCCAATGAGATACTGGTTCTGGGCCATTGATCTAATGAACACAAAGAGCAGTTAGTTATGAACTATGTCCTCAGAGGATATGATATATTTAATATTAAAGTCAGGACAATGATACAGGTAAGAACAGGATTTATGAGAAAATAGAGAAGGGATGCCTAGCTAGGCAGTTAGGTTAAGGAAAGCTTCCTAGTAGATAGCTGAGACCAAACTAAGTTTGAAAGCTCTTGGTCGTGGGAAAGTGCTTTACAAACAGAGACACAACATTTGTAAAGACACAAAATTAGACCCGCATGAGTTTCCATGAGAATTATGATCAGTTAATTTTGATGGATGAAAAAGTATAAGGCAGGGACTGATGAGTGTTCAGGCTGGAAAAGTCAAAAGGGTCAGATTATGGAAGTCTTTGTATGACTGCTTTAGGACTCCAGATAGTTTTCCCAAAGATATCTGAGAATCATAGAAGAGTATGAGAGTGTGTGTTTAGGGACCTGACAGACATAAGCAGGGAAGTATCATTGTCAGACTGTTTCTGGACAGTGCTCCAGCAGTAGCAGAGAGAATATGTGTGAATTAAAGAGGACAACTGCCAGAGAAAACTGCACTTATGAAGCAGTGTCTGGAGAAGACAGGAAAGATTAAAGACACGGTTAAAAGTTGTAAGCCTTGAAAACTTTTTGCAGTCAGGCATGAAGGAAGTTTGAAGAATCAAGGTGACTTATTGATTTCTAACTTGTGTAAGAAGGTATACTGACATACTCCACACGGAGGAAAAAGATACAGAATTGGAAAAGCAGAAGGGGAAGAAATGGAATCAGGTTTGTCCATGTTGAGTTAAGTTGGCTCTGAAGCATCTAAATAGAGCTGTCCATACTCAATGGGTTGGACTGTGATGGATAAGCCTGCTTTGCAAGCGGGGCCTGGGTGCGTCAGTCGGTTAAGCATCTGACTCTTTATTTCGGCTCACTTCATGACTCATGGCTCATGAGACAGAGCCCTGCATGGGGCTCTGCTGTCAGCACAGAGCCTGCTTGGGATTCTCTCTTTCCCTCTGTCTCTGCCCCTCTCATGCTCACTCTCTCACTCTCTCTCTCTCTCTCTCTCTCTCTCTCTAAAAATAAATAAACACTAAAAAACACAGACTTTATTATAAATGCATATTTTCTTGTTCCTGAATTTCTGGAAATACATATTCATGTCAACATTTACTAAACACTTATTTTATGCCAGATAATCATCAACATGACTATATATATTGACTCATACAATCCCTGACAGCAAACACATGAGGAAGGTTCTTTGATTATCTATTCTCATTTTAAAGATAGGTGAACTGAAGCACAGAGAGGCTAAATAATTTCTAACTTCTACTCCATCACACAGCTATTAACAGGAAATTGTGTTTATTCAGATAGACTGCAGAGCGTTTACCACACTATAGCAACTCAAATGCATGGTAGATCCTCCCTAGATTCTAATATCTAAATCTTCCCAAATCATTTTTTCTAGCAGCTGAAGAGCAAACAGTATTAAACATTTTGTTTTATTTTTTTTTAAGTTTATTTATTTTGAGAGAGAGAGAGAAAGAGGAGAGAGTGCACATGGGCAGAAGAGGAGCAGAGAGAGACAGAATCCCAAGCAGGCTCTGTGCTGTCAGCAGAGCCCAATGTGAGGCTCTCACTCACACTCATGAACCATGAGATCATGACCTGAGCTAAAACCAAGAGTCAGACTCTTAACTGACTGAGCCACTCAGGTGCCCCATATTAAACATTTCTAATGGTCTTGACACAACTATCTTTGCCCATAGTTTTTTAGGAATGGCCATAAGAAGTTTCTCTATAAAGTTATCTTCATGAATGTTTTTACTTCTAGATTTACAAAAAGGAAAATTTTCAAGTTTATTTATTTTGAGAGAGAGAGAGAGAGAGAGAGAGAGAGAGAGAGCGCATGCGAGTGGGTGAGGGACGGAGAGAGAGAATACCAAGCAGGCTTCATGCTGTTAGAACAGAGCCCAACACAGGGCCTGATCCAACAAACTGCAAGATCATGACCTGAGCTGAAATCAAGAGTCAGATGCTTAACTAACTGAGCCATCCAGGCGCAGCCAAGGTTTTTTGTTTGTTTGTTTTCTTAAACCACAGATAGTTGTTATCAACAGGCTTGCATTTAATTCCTGACTCTGCAACCTACAAGCTATATGATCTTGGACAGGTTGACACAAGACCTCAAAGTCATATATCATGCCTATAGATGACTGAGATGTAGTAAGCAAAACAATTCACCATACTTCTCTTTTGGCTGGGCTGTCTTGGTGCCCTCAGCAACTTTTACTCCACTGACTATGTTTTTAGGCCTTTAGGGAACTTCTCTAAATGCCTACGTTCAAACACCCCATCAAATTCCCTGGCTAACATTTAATTTCCCTCGATTCCTTATTTCTTCCTTGGTATCTGCTGCAACCTCCCTCCTCAGTGCATGTGGACAGAGACATTGGGAATGCTGTCTGCCTGGCATGGTCTGGCTTTGCCCACTCTTTATGGTGCCTTTGGTTTCATGACCTAGAGACCAAAGCCCAGTCAAATGTAGTGGTCTGTACTGCTTGAAGTATCAGACCTGACACCATATATTGGGCTGTTCAAGAAAATGTTCTATCCTGGAAAAAGTACTTATATTCAGGAAAAAATTAAAAGTTATTTTGCTAATTTTTTTTTAATGACAGCTTCTAATTAATCGCCTTCTATGTGACATGCAGTAGGATAAATACATTAAATATATTATTCAAACTTCAAAATAAATTTGTGCCTATATATTATGTACTCCATACAGAAGACATGTCTGAAGTTCAGGCTGTGGCTTGGTAGCGGTGGCTATCTGAGGTCTACTAAGCTTTCCCCCTGAAATGTGTACCTACTTACTTATAGAAACAAGCCCAGCTCCAAGATAATTGATCAAGGTTAGAGTCTTGAAAGGATTATATCTTCCTCCAGTGAATTGCACACAGCCACAATTAGATTAAATTCTTTCATGGCGATCACCAAGTTCTCTCCATTTTTATATCCCTGGACTCTTGCACACAGCCTACCACATTGCTGATCAATGAACATTTGCTGAATGGATGACAGAATTATCAGAGTGGCTCCAGAATGAATCTGGTAAACCTAGAATCCCCTTGGGTGTCAAAAAAGATTATTTAAATCCCAAATCACAATCAGATGACTAACCATGCATTTGCAGAGGCTCAATTTATTGTGTGCCATTGACAAATAGTGACAATTATCCATAGACCAAACCAAAGAGTTAAGCATTTTGTAGCTAGAATTTACCAAGATAAAAAATGGCAGGCCACAAAATCACTCCACACACACATACCAGTTTCTATCTATCATTCAAAGTACAGGTATATTTTAAAGCTGCCACAAAGATAAATACTACCTTATATTCCCATGACCTAAAACTATAAATCAGAGTAGTCCTCAAAGACTTTAGGCAAAAAGATGGGGGAAGAATTCTTCATAATTCCTAAAAGTCATTTGCTGGGCTTTGCTTTTCATTTTTGTTCATTTTCATTTAAATTGATGTGGGAATTAGTGCCTGGTGGCAAACTCCGTGTATTTAGCCAATGGGGTAAGGTCTAGTGCTTTTATTCAAGTGATAAAGACATCAAAGGAAGGATATCTGATGAGAAAGCGAGCAGTAGTACATTTCAATATGTGTGAATGAAGTCAAAGCAAGTTCTCCTGTGCCAATAGCATCCTCTGAATAATTTGGTAAAACTATCTGCAAGGCTAATATATACAGTAAATTGCAGATTAATAAGAGATTAAAATAATTTAGAAATTTTATTTGCCTTGTATGTATGAATAAATGAGTCTTTATTAGTATATGTTCTTAAAATGTCATAAATAATAATTATCCTCAGTCTTTTCATCACTAACACACATTTACTACACTGGGTAATTGCAGCTTTGGAACTCAGATGTATTAAGTGTGATTGTTTTCAGCAGTCTTGATTTGTGGATTCCCTTTCCTCTCTTCATTATTTCATTGCATTAATGTCATTGCCTTAATGGACATCCCACTCCCATAAAATTATGTGAATATTCAGGACTCTTCATTCCTTGAGATGAAGTTCCTATGTGTTATGCTTCCAAAAACACCTAAAATTATCAGCATATTTCTCTGGTAATTCATGTATATTATTTTGTAAAACATTTTTCTGTTTTAATTATTTCCAGCTTCAATTACATATGTAACTCTAGGCATGGGTAGGAATATATGAGTTGGAATAAGTTAACCAATTTATACTTTACATTCACTTAAAAATTAGACACTGATGTTTAATTATTTGGTAAGGCTTATCATTAAGTAAATAAATATTGCAAGATAAACTTACTTATTATTCTTATTAGAAATATATATACAAATAATAAAACATAATAAATGGAAAACACTATATAATTTAAATAAAATTAACTATTGCTAGAATATGCTTGTATTTGGAAGTAATTACAAGCACTCAATGAACACTTCAAAGTTTAGGGGGCTATATACCTTAGGACTTAGAGCAAATCATCTGGTTTTTGTCTCTGAAATGAACTCATTTCATTTCCTGGTTTCTACTCAATCACTGGTCAATAGACATTTATGTGATAAACTTACAGATTACCTTCAGTCTGAAGAAAATCAGCAGAGGGGAGATGGCACAATAGTTCATTATAATGCTTATACATATGCTTATATATAATGTACATACATATGTACATAAATATGTTATTGTCCAAGAAATTTATATAATTACTTTTTTCCAAAAAGTTATTATTGTGAGGAAAGTCATAGTGGTAGAGAAAAAAAATACAAAATCTTTTTGTCTATTAGAATTGAAGGTATGCATTTAACTTTCCTATGACCAAGAAGACAAGATATAGAGACCTTGGAACAGCCTATGTGATTTAACTTCCCATTCACTGTTACAATAAGGTTTACAAACTCTCATTCTGTTTTATATTTTAAATAAACTTTATTGAGGTGTAATTTCCATAACACACAATTTACTAGTTTAGGTGTATATTTCAACAGTTCTGAAAAATATATATGCCTATGTCTCTGCCACCAATATCAAGTATAGAATATTTCCATCACCCCCAAAAGTCTCCTTCTGTCTCTCTGCTGTCACATTTCCAGGCCATGATCTATTTTCTGCTTCATTGATTATATTTTTTTCTAAATTTTGATATAAATGGAATCATACAGTGTATTCTCTTTGGGATCTGTTTTGTTTAGTTTAATATTTTTTAGATTAATTGCTTTATTGCCTATACCAATAGACTTTTCCCTTTTAATTGTAAAGTAATATTTCCTTTTTTTTCTAGACTCTATCCACTGAACTGCATGTTTAACCTTACACTAATACCACACTATCTTAATTACTTAACATAGTAAGTAATTATAGAAATTTGAAAAAAGTGGTACAAATCCTTCAAACTTCAGTTTATTTTTAGTGTAACATATATTTATTTGAAACTTAATAGAATATCAGCTTATTCCTTAAAATCTAAAAATTTCACAGAGGAATTTGTAATTTTCAAATAAGAATTGATATTTATGAAAATAGATGTCAAAAGATATTTATTTTCTTGCTGATCATGATGCAGCAAAAGGTATTACACATATAATATTTAATATTAGCTATAAGCTCTAAAAATCTTACATATACTTAGTCTATAAATGAATTACTTAAGTCACAATACAGAAAAAATAACAAGTATATTAATCTTCAAATGCATCAATTTTTACTAGGTTTTCCACACTATTCTTATTTGGTCATGCTTGCTTTCAAGAGACCTATAAATCAGTTTTCTCTCTTCTGACCTCCTAAGTAGTCAGTTTTACCAAAATGAAAAAAAGTAGAAAAACCTCCTTGGAAGACATCCAGAGTTCAAATGCTTGATGAAAACAGTCAGTAACAGGTTTAGTTTGGCAAAAATACAGTTCAGCATCCCACAATAGTACAATTATGCTACCACAATATACCTAGGTTATATTCAAGAGTAATACAAAAAATGTTGAACTACCATGCATGAAGGAAACTGACCAATCAGAATAGGTTCTAAAAGTAATTGGCTCAGGTATAGTAGAGTGTATTGACTGAGTAACCATTTGGATATCAATCTATAGAAACATACTTGACGAGGAGCTGCAAACCAAACAAAGGATGGCCAAAAGAATGGATGGATAAATTGAAGAATCATGCTGCTTTTCCACCAATATTTCATTTGAAATGTTATAATGGTTGATACTGTATGTTGACTTGACTAGGCCATGGAGTGCCCAGTCATTTGGTCAAACATTACCTTGGGTGTATGTGGGAGGGTGTTTTTGGATCAGATGAACATTTAAATTGGTAGAATGAAAAAGCAAATTGTCCTCCCTCCTGTGGGTGGCTGTCATCCAATAGTTGAAGTTCTGAATAAGACAAAAAGGGCTGAAACTCCTCTGAATAAGAGAGAATTGCTTCTGCCTGACATCCTGGGTCTCCAGCTTGCCTACTCACCTTGCATATTTGGGGACATTAGGACTTTTCAGCTACCATAATGTGAGTCAATTCCTTACAGTAATTCCTCCGTGTGTGTGTGTGTGTGTGTGTGTGTATACATATATATCCTATTGGTTCTATTTTTCTGGAGAAGACTAATATAGGTATAGAGATTCCAAGTGAGACAAAGTATAGAATTTAGGCAGATATGTAATTCCTACAGCTATTATGGAGATCTTTGAATAATAGTAAGTATTGATTAAACTGTACAAATCTTCACCATTTCTTTTCCCAAGATTTATGAAAGTCCAGGAGTGGGTCATGTCTATATCCTGGCAGATTAAATATTAAAAATTAAATATTAAAAATTAAAAAAAGAGATGCTTATATGATAATATAAACAAACACAGAATGTTAATATTGAAAGAAACAAATCATTGGAGTTTGTAACAATATCAATAAGTGGAAAATTTTAGGGGCATGGCCGCAATTTTTCTTCTTTCTTGTATTCATTTGCCATGACCAAGACAGGTTTATTCAAGCCACATTTACTGAGACTATATTCTGACCTAGGCACTCTGCTAGTCATTGGGGATTCAGAGATAAATGTATCCAGTCCATTCATCAGGTATCTGATGGGGATATCCCAGAAGATGGGGACTTTACCTACCAGATGTGGTAGGGCTTTGTGAAACATGAGGATTTAGCTCCATCCGTAACAATTCAGTTACTTAGAAATGCATGGCATTGTGGGTAAAAGCATATGCTTTGGAGGCAAACAGCATGGGTTTGAATTCAAATTATCACAGTTACCAACTGTATCACTTCCACAAGTTATGCAACCTCTCTCTATCTCCATTGTCTCAACTATAAAATAGGGGATAACTGTACTTTCCTCATTATGTCATTATGAATTAACACATGTAAAAGCATTTATAAGAGTGCCTCATGTATAATAAACATTTAAAAATGTTTATAGTTTTTACTGTCAGAGACAACTAAATATTACTCTTGCTGAGTATGTAGGTGACACTGATGTCATTACTTGTACTATGCTTGATACTTGAAATATTTACTCATTAATTTTTAAAGAAAAAAGCAAGAGAAAACTAAGTACTATTTACAATAATAATCCACTCATAAAGGATCTTTGAATTTATTTCAACAATAACTCAGAACACTTTTATGGGTAAATAATTAACATTCTTTTAAAGTAAAGACAGGGGCGCCTGGGTGGCTCAGTCGGTTGAGCGTCCGACTTCGGCTCAGGTCATGATCTCTCGGTTCGTGGGTTCGAGCCCTGCATCGGGCTCTGCGCTGACAGATTCTGTGTCTCCCTCTCTCTCTGCCCCTCCCCCTCTCATGCTCTGTTTCTCTCTGTCTCAATAATAAATAAAAACATTTAAAAAAATTTTAAAGTAAAGACATGAACAAAGACCTGAATAAATGAAGAAACATAGGCATCATGCATGGAACAATACAACATTGTTAACATGGCAAGTTTCATTGCAATGAGTTTTATTTTAAAATTAATTTAGTGTTTGTAGAAGTACAACTAAGACAATTTGGAAAAATAAGACTGTCATTATCAAATATAAATACATATTACAAAGGCACAAAAATAAAAATTGTGGCACTGTTATAGAAACAAACAATGGAATAAGATAGAAAGTCCAGCAGTTGATCTGTAGACATTATAGATAGCCCCACAAACACTTGGGGAAAGAATAAATTTAGTATGTAGTGCTGGAAAACCAGTCACACTGTTTTGATTCTTGGAGACATAAGAGTCTTCAAATCTCTAGTTCTGCTGAGTCTCTGTTATAAAATCCTTTCTTACTGCCCGGGTGGATAACACATCCTTCAAGAAGTACCTATTTGAGCAGTGCTTTGACTCTGTTCTTATTCTCGAAAGGACAGTTTCTGAGAAATCACATTGACACCAACTGATTCAACCCATTTTCATATTCACGTGTAGTAACTGCATAAATGAGAATACTCTAAAACCTAGCAATTCTACTCTTAACTTTATATCCACCAGAAATTGGTACACAAGTTCCAAAAGACATGTATAAGAATGCTCACAACAGCACCATTCATAATAAGTTCCAAAATAGAAACAACTCAGCAAGCAACTCTAGCATGTAGCAACAGATTGTGGTATATATTCATATAATCAAAGACTGTACAGCAATAAGAATGAAAACTACAATGACAGACAACAGCAATATGAATAAGTCTCTCTCACAAATATAATATTGAACAAAAGAAGGCAAGCACTAAGTGTATATACTATTGATTCTACTTAATGTAGTTCAAAAACAGATAAACTTAACTATTCCAGTAGAAGTCAGGAAATTTAGCTCTTCTCAGTGCTCACTGATTGGGAAAAGCTATAAGGATGGCTTCTGGTACTGGCAACACAGGTATATTAAAGTCATTTAGTAGTATGCTTACAATTTGTGTGTTTGTGTGTGTGTGTGTGTGTGTGTGTGTGTGTGTGGTATTTCAATAAAAATTTTATTAGACAGAAAGTTTAACTACAAATGAATGAAAAACTTAGAAAGTGATTTTTTTTCTGAATGGTAGTGAGTTGTTAGGTGTTTTACAATCATTTAACTTAATTATGCCTTAGGTCCATTCAAATCAGAAGGGAAGAAATAAAATTGTCTCTTTGTGGATGACATTGATATAGAAAAGACTCCATCAAAAAATTGTTAGAACTGATAAATTAATTAA
Organism: Cryptoprocta ferox; assembly: GCA_028646485.1. Taxonomy (NCBI): domain Eukaryota; kingdom Metazoa; phylum Chordata; class Mammalia; order Carnivora; family Eupleridae; genus Cryptoprocta; species Cryptoprocta ferox. The sequence goes on from CM053573.1 coordinate 86,011,463, forward strand.
ATAAGTTGCAGGATGCTAAGTCAATATATAAAAGTCCGTTGCATTTCTATACACTAACAGTGAACTTTCCGAAACAAAAATCAAGAAAACAGTATCATTTACAATAGTATCAAAACAACACAATACTTAAGGATAATTTAAGCAAGCGGGTAAAAAATCTGCCCACTGGAAACTATAAGATATTGATGAAGGAAACAGAAGAAGACACAAATAAATGGAATGCTATCTAATGCTTGTGAATCGGAAGAATTAAAACTGTTAAAATGTTCAAACTACCCAAAGCGATCTACATATTCAGTGCAATCTCTATTAAAATTCCAATGGTATTTTTTACAAAAATAGAAAAAATACTAAAATTCATATGAAATGACAAAAGACCTCAAATAGTGAAAGCATTCTTGAGAAAGAAAAAAATCTGGAAGCATGGCACTTCCTGACTTCAAATTATATTACAAAACCATAGTAACCCAAACAGTATAGAATTGGCATAAAAACAGACACATAGATAAATAGAACAGAGAGTCCAGAAATAAACCTATGTATATAGAGTTTATTGATTTTTGATAAGGAGTCAAGGATATACAGTGGGAAAAAATAATCTATTCAATGGTGTTGAGAAACTGAAGAGCAAGGCAATAAATGAAACTGGACTCATATTTTATACCATCCACAAAAATAAACTGAAAATGAATTAAAAACTTGAATGTAAGACCCAAAATCATAAACTCCTAAAAGAAAACAGATGATGCTCTTTGACATTAGTTTAGGCAATGATTTCTTTATTACTATACACCAAAAGCAAAGGTAACAAAAGCAAAAATAAACAAGTGAAACTATATGAAACTAAAATGCTTCTGCACAGCCAAAGAAGCTATCAACAAAAATGAAAGGCAATCTATGGAATGGGAGAAAATATTTGCAACTGCATTTTTGATGAGGTGTTAACATCCAAATTATGAAAGGAACTCATAAAACTTAATAGCAATCATAATCATATTTCAATTAAAAATGGGCAAAAGATCTGAACAGATGTTTTTCCAAAGAAGACATACAAATGACCAAAGGATACATAAAAAGATGCTCAACATCACTAATTATCAAGAAAATCCAAATCAAAATCACAATAGAGAGATTACCTTACACTTGTTAAGATGGCTGTTATAAAAAAAAAAAAAGGCAAGATATACAAATGCTGGTAATGACACAGAAGAAAAGGAAAACCTTGTGCACTGCTGTTGGTAATGTAAACTGGCACAACACTATGAAAAACAGTATTGAGAGTCCTCAAAAAAATAAAAATAGAACTACCACGTGATCCAGCAATCCCATTTCTAGCAACGTATTCAAGGGTAATGAAATCACAGTCTTGAAAAGATATGTGCATTGCCTTATTCCGTGAAACATATTCACAATAGCCAAGACAAGGAAACAATCTAAGTGTCCATCAACAGATGAATAGATTCAAAATGTGGTACAAATATATACTATAGAGTATTATTCAGCCTTAAAAAGAAGAAAATTCTGCCATTTACAACAACATGGATGAACCTGAAGGAACATGATAGCTAAGTGAAATAAGTGAGACAGATAAAGACAAACACTACATGGTATCATATTGCAGAGACTTAAAAAAACAAAAACAAAAACAAAACAAATTCATAGAAACAGAGAAGAAGGATGGTTGCCAGGGGCTGGGGTGGGGGAATTTGGGAGAGGCTGGTAAAAGGGTACAAACTTTCTGTTAAGAGATGAATAAGATCTGAGGATCTAATGTATAACACAATGACTATGGCTAATAGTATTGTTCTGTAGAACTGAAATTTTCTATAAGAGTTGAACTTAAGTGTTCTTGCCACACACACACACACACACACACACACACAAATATGTGAGGTGAGTTCACCCATACATAAACTGTTTCCATAACCTGCCTTTTATCAATCCAGCAAAAGTTTCCTAATAAATGTAACATTTATAGGATGTTAAAGTAACTGGTCAATTCAGTTAATAATCTGAAAAGTTTGCCTCAATAATTTCCTGAATTAACTGACCAGATATTTTGACATGAATGTCTGTATCTTGCCTCTTAAGTGTCACTTAGGTAGAGAGCTACTTGTATTTTTAAAAGGTAACCAAACAAATCCGAATTGATTTAGACTTGAGGAAAAAGACTCAAGACAAAGCAGACTTTTTTAACTATTTCTGTGCCCACAGAATGAGGCTCTTTGCAATACATTACCAGAGTTTAACTGACAGCCAACAGTGAAGATGCTGCATTTCCAACGTGGACTTCAAATTATTCACACACCTCAATCCAGACACCAAATGTACAACAATACCTTACCCCCCCCCCTCCAAATACAAGGACAGTTGAGTTAGTGTCCAAATATACATCATAAAAAACAGGTTTTGTTATTATTATTTTACCTTATTTTTCCCTTTTCTGTTACAAAACATTATTTATTCTATCAGATGGAGGAATCTTATTCTTAAAAACTTCCGAGAATAGGCATTGCTTTGGGACAGAGATAAATTTCTCTAGAGGTTAAGCCTAGTTTCTAGTTGTAAAATATGGAAATATCTCCAAGATAACAACCAAATGACCACTAGATATGTTAAAACATACTTCCAGAATTAGCTTGGGGGTCTCTGATAAGACGTTCAGGAAACTGACACAAGGTAACAGATCCTTGTCCCTCAAATAGGCAAGAGGAGTTAACTGCTCTTTCTTTAGCTTTGTTGTATCAAAGGTATGAAACTTTGTTGTAACTTTGTAGTCAATTTTGTGCTTTATATACACAAGTAAATCTGTTAATGCTTACAGAACAATAAATTATGTTCTTTCTCTTCAGCATCAGTATGGAGGGAGGGCTCTTTTTGTTGGCAGAAATGTTTTGTTTCTCCAATAGGAGGAAGAAAATTAACACAAAATGAGCAGTAAGTGCAGGTGAGACCTGTCTGATATAACAAAAGCTCTTTGTAAAGTATATTGAAAAAGTAACTTCTGTTAATGTCACAAATTCTATTATTTGAGTAATCCAATGACAGCAGCAAATACAATGATATTGTTTAGGTAGAAAATATAAACTGCAGTCCATTTTATTTGATTTTTGATTCTTTGTGCTTATCTACCTAAGCATCCTACAAATGTGAGGGGGAAAAAAAGAGGAAAAGAGGTGATCATGTTTTTAGTATAACTGTAAACTGAATCCTAAAACATGCATGCATATGGATATCTGTTCATCTGAATCCTCAGAAGAATAGTTTACATTCTTATATATAAAGAATATATACATTTATCCTAAATAAATATATAGATATGCAGATATAGTTGTGTGTGTGTTTATATATATATTTAATTTGAGCCCATTTCCCTTAGGTAATTAATCAATGTTGAAACAAATGTTGTGTCTATATCTCCAGGTACCCTGGTTTTTTCAGAATTAAAAAGTTAGTTACTGATCATTGTCATTGCTGATTCTATTACTGTTGAATTTCTGCTAGTGAACAAATCCTGAATAATTGGAGCATGAAGAAGAGTAAAGTAGATACCAGAACAGAGATAATACCTGTATATTTAATTCTTGAAAGAAAAGCAAGACACCCTCTCCCTCCCACCACACATGCACACAAAAAATGTTAAGTCACAAACTCAAAGGCATTGGGACAGAGGCTAAAAAGTGTCAAGATTGCAGAACTACAGTATTACCCTTCCCTCTCCACCCACTGAAGTTTCCTCTTAGTTAAGGTTTCTGAATAAATGTACTAGACATTACCCAAACTTTCTTTATAAAAACAATTCATGCTTCTGGTGTCCCCTACGTGTCCAGGACTTACAGAAGTTTGTGGGGCAAAGGATGGGTCAGTAAGTGGTGATTGAACAACTCTTAAAAGTTAATTCATTTTTACCCAAATTATTTCCCTTTTACTCTCTCTGCCTAATTCTCCTTGAGACATTTGAAGGAATTTCAAGACTGTCATAGTGGTTTTAAAGTTGAAAAAGCAGCTGATGTCACAGGCTTCCAAAGGATAGAAAACATTTAATAACTATAGTCTGTTAAGTGTTCTTACAAGCATACTAAGAATTGGAAAGTTTCCCTGACCAGCTCTATCAAGTAATAGAGCAGTAAATCACAATATTCTGGATACCTCACTCATGCCATACTATCATAGATTGACTTGGGTTAATTGTAGGAACGTAAGTCAAGTTTTAGGGCTTCCTAAAATGTATAGAAAAATGTTTCAGTATTTCATTTGTTCATTTTTAAAGCACATAAACATATTTAATTTCTACTATGTGTTAGTAGTTTACTGTATTATAAAATCATTTAATCATAAAATATTTAAAGTGAATTTTAGGTGTCTATTCCTTGATTTTGGTGGAAGAAGGGAGAGACTAAAAACAGAGATCTAAAAGAAGTATAAAACATAACTCTTGTATTTAATTTGCTTTGTAAAGATACAAATAAGATACAACAACAAAAATGTGATTACAGTGGAATTTTAATGAGGGATCCAAGTCAGCTAGGATAGTTGGAGAAGGCTTTGTAAGAGACATGGGACCCAAGATAACATGAAGTGAAACAGAAGAGGTTAAACATTCTAGGTGGAAAATGAAATAGAAATACTTGGGAAATGGGGAGCCTGGGTGGCTCAGTCTGTTAAGTATCTGACTTTTGAGTTTGGTTCAGGTCATGATCACATGGTAGTGAGATGGAGCCCTGTGTAGGGCTCCGTGCTGGGTGTGGAGTCTGCTTAGGATTCTCAATCTCCCTCTTCCTCTACCCACCCCACTTGTGCCCTCTCTTGAAGGAAGGAAGGAAGGAAGGAAGGAAGGAAGGAAGGAAATAGAAATAAGAGAAAAACTAGATTCTTTGTCTAAAGTTCAAATACCCACAAGAATAAGAAAATCGTTATTTAGGAACTTGCAATCCCTAATTCTAAAAAAATAAAAGCTTAATTACATACATTGGGCATTATGTGAAGTCTGGTATGGCAGAAGATTCTAGATCAAAGAGGGTGTTCAATTCAAAGATGACAATCACTTTTACAGACACACAAAGAGTTTGAGCATGGTTATATATTGTTTAATTAAAAAATTGGTTTCATCTTCTTTTAAAATGTGTCAAGTTTATCAAATTGATCAAGCAATTTAGATGAAAGAGCTGAACCTTGAGAAATACAAATATAGTAAAAGTCTTTTACAATATATTATCAAAACCAATGACATGTAAAGTGAGACAGGTGACTACCTACTTTAAGGACTTTATACATAGAAAGTGACACTAGAAATGGCAATTAAATTTTACCTCACAGTAATAATTTTTTTAGAATTTTTTAAGGAAAATAATATAATATCTATATATACAGTATTAAGATCCTTTAAAAGTCTTCTGTAAAGTTAGAATTATAGACTGGATATAGTTTTATTTTTTTATTTTTTATTTTTAATTTTTTAATACTTATTTTTATTTTTGAGTGAGAGAGACAGAACAAAAGCAGGGGAGGGTCAGAGAGAGAGGGAGACACAGAATCTGAAGCTGGCTCCAGGCTCTGAGCTGTCAGCACTGAGCTCAACACAGGGCTCAAACTCACAAACTGTAAGTTCACGGCCTGAGCCAAAGTTGTCGCTTAGCTGACTGAGCAACCCAGGCAGCCCGGACTGGATATAGTTTTCAAAAGATTTTCTGAAAACTAAATTTACTGAGAAAATTTAAATAAGATAAATAATTATCATTTAAACATTAAGGTGTATCTTTAAGTCTTGTTAAAATATTTTTAAATCTAAATTACCTTAAAAATATGTAATTCTAAAAGGAAAACAAAATTCTATTTTATTTCATTGCATTTCAAAATTTAATTAATATATTTAATTGACACATCATTAACCCACTTGGGGTTTTTTTTTTTTTTTTTGGGAGAGAATATTTAACTTCTACACTTGGCAATTTTTAAGGTATACAATAGTGTTTTTAACTTTAATCACAGTATTTTACTTTAAATCCTCAGATCTTATTCATCTTAAAATAAGGTAAGTGAAAGTGTACACACTTAACAGCCTCTTCCTATTTCTTCCACAGCCCCTCGCCACGCCAGCCCCTTCCAATCATCATTCTATGCTTTTTCTAGGAGTTTGATTTTTTTTTTCTTTTTTTAGATCACATATATAAGTAATGCCATGGGGGTATTTTTCTTTGTCTGGCTTATTTCACTTAGTATAATGTACTCAAGTTCCATCCATATTGCCACCAATAGAAGAAATTTCTTTTGTAAGGTTAAATAATAATCTGTTGTGTATATGTGTGTGTGCATATGCATCTCATTTTCTTTATCCATTCATCTGTTGACAGACATTTTAGGTTGTTTCCATATCTGGCCATTTTGAATAATGTTGGTATAAACATGGAAGTATTGATATCTCTTTGATATATTGTTTACATTGTCTTTGGATCTATATCCAGGAATGGGATTGCTGAATAATACGGTGGTTCAATTTTTAATTTTTTGAGGAACTTCCACACTCTTTTGCCTAGTGGCTGCCCCAATTCACATTCTCATCAACAGTGCAAAACATTCTTGTTTATCCACTAATCTCTACATGATACACACTGTGTTTATGTGGTAGAAGTTGTTTAAATGTATCAGGAATAGGAAAGGGCAATTCATTTCTCTCAAACAGAGGTTATTTTTCAATTTCATAAATAGATTCCTAAGCAAATAGTGATGATTGTTTTTGTTGTTGTCGGTAACAACATATTTCAAATGGCATCTCTCACAGCTCTTACTGAGATCTAACAACCTGCTTATCTTATCCTCTCATTATGACATACTAGGGTACAATAGGATTTTTTTCTTTTTAAGAATACCTGATGATAAATGTGTAACACAGAGGACTTAAGATGTTAATCACAAATTAACAACAGTAAGCCCCCCTTCTTTTTTTTCCATAGGTATATGAATTTCTTCACAAATTCTTCATGGTTCTAGGATTCTGGTAACGTTGGCAGTGCAGGATGGGAGGGCACTTCTTTACCTGGTTCTTTTCAAAGTAGATTTTATTTTAAAGTAGAAACTGTTTTCAAGTGTGTAAATAAAGATAATGTTTAGATGAAGGAAAAAGAAAAAAATGAAACTGAAGAACTAGAAAGGCATAACTAGTTGGATAGCTAGTGGAAGAGTAAGAAGAAACAAAGATTCCTCATCTTTCCAGTTCCAGAAATATCAGATGTCTACCAACAAATAAACAGCAGATTATGAGTGTTGTTTCCCTGGATTCTTTCTAAAACCTTTTATTTAAAGTACCTGAAATGAAGGATTTAAAACAAAGACAACTTTTTTGTTCATTTATTCCATCAAAAAAGAAGAAAGAGTTCCTATCCCCACAATTTCTTAACATAAATTTGCATGGCTTTTTGCTTCTAAAATTCTAGGAAAGTGCCTATCTATCAGATTTAATTCCCATAACCATATATTTTGATATTTCAGTGAAGTTTACGATGTACATCTTTATTTATAATATATGCATATACTAACATGTAGAGGATCTTATTTAAAGATTGTTGGAAAATTCAGAATCATTTTTTTTTATCATATTGGCCTTCCTGACATTATCACTCCAGATTATTCTTCCCTCTCCAAATTTCAGGAAGTAATAAAATATTATGTAATATCTTGTACCATTAAAAAAAGATGGTTTGAACTAGGAATTAGAGTATGCAGTTTTGAAGAGACATAATATATGATTTTATGCCTAGAATATATTCAACTAATAGATTTACTATGAGTTTTAAACCAAATGGGAAGATTTTTCAAAAAACACCCTCTTATGCTTTTAATTAAAGGTATATTTTCAATCAAAAGCACCAGCATTTTACATACGAATCTAAAATGAAAACTGGCATTAAAATCCACATTAAGGAGGTTTAGCATTCAGACAGAATTGTGTGCAGTAAATTCTTCTAGATGATACGATGGACTTTCTTTTCCTTGAGCTGTTGCTAAAATATTTTAGTAATTTCAGGGAGTACATTGACAATGATAAGGGTAAATCTCTGCAGTTAACTTAAATTAAATATCCACTTGCCCTAGGGTTCCATGTAAAATGAATCCAAGTTTGACAGTTCCTTTTGTATCTAGCTTGTCACTATCAATGGTGTGTTACTTTCAGGGAGTGTTTCTGATGGTTTATCTAGGTTAAGGAGCAAAACAAAGTTCTAATTGCAACTAGTACATATATTTTTAGTTGAAAAGTTAAACTCTTCTAAAATAATACTGTGTGAACTTTCCCAAGAGGAAGGAAATGTGCACTCACTCCATCTGGAATACAGACCTGTTGCTTAAAAGGATACAACAAAAACACAATCTAACCTTTAGAGAAGTTACATTAGAAAATGATAGTTCCTATCTCTTAGATAAATATTGCATATTTTCCTGCATATACAGATGGAATGCTAGAACTTGGAATAGAAAAAGAACGTGAGTTTTCCAGTCATGGATTCCAATCCTCCAGTCTAAGTTCTGCTACCTACTAAAGTGTAAAATTGAAAAATAATTAATCACTGAGGGCCTCATTTTACCCATATGTACAGTTAGTACCTTTAAATAGGGTTGTGAAAAGGACTGAATTTAAATGAATTTAAGTGAATATATAAATATATATATAAATATATAATCTGGTACAATGCAGTCACCTTCTCATCAGAACAGCATACTTAAATTGGATTTTTCAAAAAGAGCACTACTAAGCAAAAAATGTAGAGAGCTGCAAATCCATCAAAAATTTGGCACACTGTGGATAAGTTTCTATTTTCAAAATTACTCTGGTTAGGGTTTGGCTAATTACACACTAACATTCCTCTTGTCCCCTTGAACTTTAACAACATAAGATAATTAAACTCAGCTACTTGACCAGTTAGGCTTGGGATGTCTCTCCGATATATTAACCAGATATATTCATTAAATTATTGACTCATTCAACACACAATTTTTTGAGAAACATCTAGCATGTATCAAAGATTTGACATAGTGCTAAAAGCTCAAGATACAATAGCAGAATAAACATCTTTTCCTTTATGAATTTATCATCTAGTAGGGAGATCACATACTAAATTATATTACACAAATATATTATGAATGCTCATATTTGTTAAGAAAAAAAGGGGTTATTTACCCTTTAGCAACATAATCTTTGTAATCAGGGAAGTATTATCTAAAGAAGTAATAAAATATGATCTAGAGATAAAATAGATTTGTGTAAGAAAAAGGGTAGGGAAAGGAACACTCAGGTAGAATAAACTAGAATTAATAAATGTTCTGAACAGGAGGGCACATGGCAAATTTTAGAAGGTAAAAGAAGACAATAAGCAAAATAAATAAATAAATAGGAACTTGAGTTAGGCAAATGTAGATTATTAGGAGATTTGTAAGTAATACTAAGCATCTTGGGCTTTATGTCTGTGGAAAATGTCTTTATGTTATTGAGAATCCATTGAAGAGTTTTAAACATGGATTGATAATAATCAAGTTTGTTAAGAAAAAAAATCACTTTAACTGTTAAATGAAGGATAGACTGAAAGAAAGAAGATTGGATGAAGATATATCTATACCTGGAAATATGGGTCATTTTACTAAATTAACATATTACCTCCAATTTTTCAAATCTCTCCTGTATTGGTTTTAAGTCCACAGCTGTACTATAACCTTAGGGATTTCAGAAAGGATACAATAAATTAGGAACTATGTCTTGATGATCACCTCAAAAAAGAAGTTATCTGTATCAGATACTTTAGTCAAAATATGGATACTTGACAGAGCAGAGTTAAAGGTGTAATTTGATCAAATCAAATCAAACACAAACTTCTGCTTGAAGTACAGTACCAGATGAATATATTAAAATATTGGCATCAGTGGTTTTATACCCTTGGGTCTTTGATGGTGCATACTGGAAGTCTTGTTTTGCACATTTATGCGGATGTGTTTTGCTAAGTTGCCGTAAGGATGCACACAGCATTTGCTGAATAAAGTTAGATCCAGCTAATAGTAGTTAGCATACCTTAGTGTCTCTGGATTGAGGATGGGGTGAGAAGGTGAGGTTGAGTTGGTAAAAAAGAAGATTAGTCGAATTATTTGGGTTGCATCATTGAGGCTCAAACATGAAAGAAGTGGATTTCCTGTTAATAGAAGCTGAACTTCCTCACTACTCTGTATGTGTACATTGTTAGTGTTCTATTTTTATCTATCCCAATTATAAAAGTTCTATTTGAATTTTTTCCACATCTGCTTAGTCATTTTTACATGATTTGCCTAAACTTCTTTCTTGTCAAAAGCTGTTAAAAGCTTTGGAGTTCAAGAATACATTTGCAAAAGGATCTTCAAAAGCCTTGCCAAGGCAAAAATTATTTTTAATTATACCACAAAGAGAAATGGAGACCTTGTTGTTGAATAAACTCAACAAGGAATAAATTCTGTTCAAATGATACATAAAAAGAACTTTATGGTAAATCTTTTTTTTATGTTTTTCCTTATATTTAGTCACCCTACAGAAATTGAATGATTACTGATATTTATTGTATATCAGTACTTTTATTAAAATATCAGTCAGTTTTTTCATGTAGATGCATTTTTATTAAAATTCATTATTTAAGACTAAAACTAAAATAACATTAAAATGGCTTACATCACATAAGTGCCTTCTGGTGGATACCAGAATTGCAGTGATGAATACTATAAAAATATAATGACCTTTTGGGGTTTTGTTATTATTATTTTATTCCTAAAATGTTTATTTATAATTAATATCTTTTAATAAGAATAATTAAAAATGTACTAACATATTTTGTTGAAGCCTAGGGATAGTACTTCGTATTTGATCTCATATTTTAGTATTTAAAATATGTCATAACTTTACATTGGTTAAAATTTTAGCCCTTAAATATGCATAAAGATGTTATATGGGTAGAGGTACATATAAAACAGTGCCGTTAAGACTTGACTTCCAGCTGGCTAAAAGTTGTCATAATATATGGATTTTGTTAGAAGGAGATATTATACTGCTGTTAGAGAAAATGGTTGTAAAACATACACAAATTCCTCATATTTACATTGCAAATGTTGCCCCATAACACATACATGGAATGACTGGCACCACTGTATGCATTGGTCCTGATAAACGAACTCCACAGTTGTGTTTAAATGGAAAGGTTATTTGAGACTTTACTTTTCTGGAAATACACAAGAAAAAACAAAACTTTATTTTTGGGAATCTTAAGATCATTTTGAAAACATTAAAACAGTAAACTACTTCTATATGAATATATTATTTACAAGCTATTTGGATGCATATTCAGATAAATTGGTTGAGTTTTCTGCTTATACATCTTCAGTCAGTAAACATCTCTACACACAACGAAACTGGAATATGGTCTTTGATTTTCACATTTTATTTCTACCACCATTGCACTCTATCTGCTCTCTATCACCAGGAAAACTTTCACAGTGCTAACGTATTTTTACTGCCACCACTTCAGTAGGTAGAAGTAACCCTAGCCAGTAAAAACTATATAAGCACTGGGGAGCTGTCTGCAAATAAAGTGAAATAAAGGGTCCCAAATAGCAATTTTCCCGTATTATAGCTCTTAGGATTTCCTGAGGGTTTATTTCTTAGATTCTCATTCTGACACATTCTTTTCAATTACATGAATATTGTTTTTTTGTGAATCATCTTCAAGAGCATGGAAAGAATAATTATGTCCAATGGAATAAATATAACTCTAAATATGGGGAAATTATGGGTCTAATTTATCTATCCTAACTTGTGAAAGCTCTTGAAGTTAGTTCAGTTCACTTGATTTAGTAAATACTTTGTGGCAAGTATAGTTTTAAATTTACAGATGAATAGCTGAACTTGTAGGTGAAGTGGTTCTCTTAATGTCATAGGTAGGGCCAAGATTTCACTCCCAGAATGTCTATTTTAGAGCCCATGCCATTAAGCACTGAGTGTCCCTGCCTTATTGGTTAATTTTATGGTGCTGTTTTAAATAGAAGGGAATTGTTCCATGTTAAAACAAAACAAAGAAGTTCACATACTTCACTAATATTCTAAAATTTGACCATGTAACATCTGACTAATAGAATAGCATTCAAAGTTTGGAATTCAAGATACTGTCCATGTACTTACTATATTTTACCTTCTTTTATTATACTATTGTGCTATTTTAAGAATTTGGGGAAACATCTCTATTTCTACTTAACAATTGTATTAATCTATAGACTTTTATCTAAAATATTCAAATCAAATAAGTCACTATGATTTAAGAGACTTAATTTGTTGAAAATATATTAATACATGTTCATTATAATTTTAATAAGAGAAATATATGGAGAAAAATAATTTCAAAACCATCTGTGTCTCTATCACAGATGTATATTCAGAACGAAATGTAATGGAAACATCAATCCTTTACCTCCTACTCCCCCAAACACAGATAATTCATTATGAAATTCTCTCATGTTAAGGGTAAAAGGGAGAATAAATGTTCTCCTTTTGATCTCTGCAAAAATTGTTTGACCTATGCAAGTTTCTTAACCTCTTTGTATACCATCTTAAAAGTAAGAAGTTCTTATAGATAATCTTTAATGATAATGTTTCCTAACCAGATGAAAAGTATAATATAATATGGATGGGGATATCGTGTAGCAATGGAAGATCATTGGCACTGGTTTTGAATAAGAAATTTATATTATAATAGAATACTTTAAGTAAAATACTTTAGGAAGATAGATTATCTTAGTTATTTACAAATATGCTACCAAATTAAAATCTGGTGAATAAAGAAGATGGACTTTCCGTATCTAATGTCTTATATGTGGAATAAATTGTAAAAAACACAAACAACACAAATAAATAACTGCAGCATTCTATCAAACACGAGTTACAGTTTACAATAAGCACTCGTATTCACATGGACCAACAGGTAAATTGTAAACAACGTGGAGTCTAAATTTTACAATTAAAATGAAAAATACTTTAAAATTATCTATGGGAATCTAAAATTGAATTACATAAATCATAATTTTAAACTAAATATTTAGAGGTATGTCTATGAAAAATGGATATTCTAAAAATGAAGTATAAAATATAAACATATATTATTCCTTTTCTTATCTTAATCTGTAATTTATGTGCATGTTGTTATAGATTATTGCTAGAATACCATGGCTATATTTGTTTCTCTCACACTTCTTTTTAATCATAGCTTCCTCCCCTCCCCAATAAAAAATATATTTAAAAGTAAAATATCTATGCTTTTCCTTAAATCAGATAAATAACCCAAGAGAACTGATTAAAAATTTATAACATTAGGTTCCTATGGACTTAGAATTATGGATGGAATTATCCCATTTGATATTAGAAATGGGATACATATATATGATTTTTAAGTCTCCCCAGATATATTTTCTACATTGAAAACGTAATACTTTAAACTGTTTTTGTAGGACAGAGAGGGCAGTACCAGGAATGACATATTATCACAGAAGTAAGGCTCTCAACCCTCAATATTTATCTGATGTCAAAGGCTGCAGGTTCAATGCATCATACACTTGTGTGATCAAGTAAATTGCTGGAAGCAAATTTGACATTAAGATGATAAACATGGCTATTAACAGAAATCAGGGTCTACGGTAATCAGATCCAATAAGCTAATTAATCTTAGCTCTGTCACAAAGATTCCTTGAGACTGGAATGATAACATAAAGCATCAGCAGCACATTTCAAACAATATGGCCTTCCATCTTCTATGTGATATACATAAACTGGACAGGGCCATGGTGACTGGGATTAAATGCTCTTCATTTTAGAGTCTATTCTGGGAATCTGGATAGGAATGCATTATTAGGCTAGTCCATTTCAGATAGTCAGAATTATAAAATCATCAAAGTAACTGATTGTTATCATAAATAGGATCAATTTTTAAAGTGACTAATGACTTTAAGCAGAAAAAAATGAAGAACAAATCATGTCTGGTCCTGACTGAAATGGTCTCTGCAGATCATGCTAAGATTATAGCGTGCAGAGTGGTGGCATTCTTTCTGTACCAACCAACGAGGTCCAAATGGGGAATTTAGAGCTAGAGCTGCATAGACACGGGTCAACTTCATAAAGGAAAATAATCCATACACTTACACAACCCCCTCTTTATAATAAAGATTAATACTGTACATAATTTGATTGAAAATATGATAAATACATTTTGTTAACAAAACATACAAAAATCGTCCTTTGATTTTTAAAAATAAAGACCCGTGTTAAACTGATGCATTCCTGGTACAGACTTTTAAAAATCTGCCATAAGTTGAATAAAAATTCCAACATCTTATCTTTTACTAGAATGAATTAAATGATTTCATAAATGTTGAGGCATTTGCTTCCAGAAAGGGCAAATTTCTTAGTTTCTTAGATCACAACCAATATGTGGTAACATTCTAGGTCTTCTTATTTTTTGTTTAAAATTTTTCTAACTAGGGTCCAGGGTATAAAGAAAGGTAGATAGTTAGTATCCAACATATACTAATAAACTACATACTTCGCAGTGGATTGTCAAAGATTATAATAAATAAATACACATACATACTTATCAAGAAATGGTATATAAACATTAGCTATTCCAAATATTCTATGAATATTCTAGAAGTTTGAAGGCAACCATCTTTGAAAGGTTTTTCTAGTATTTAATCAGCCTTATTTTATAAAATCGTTTATGTATAACCTGAATATTTGCTACATTTTAAGATCTTATTTTATTTTAATGTTATTTATTTATTTATTTTTTTAATGTTTTATTTATTTTTGAGAGAGAGAGAGAGAGAGAGAGAGAGAGCGTGAGCAGGGTAGGGTCAGAGAGAGAGGGAGACACAGAAACTGAGGACAGGCTCCAGGCTCTGAGCTAGCTGACAGCACAGAGCCTGACGTGGGGCTCGAACCTACGAACCGCGAGATCATAACCTTGTGCCGAAGCCGGATGCTCAACTGACGGAGCCACCCAGGCGCCTCAAATGTTTATTTATTTTTGAGAGAGAGAGAGAGAGAGAGAGAGAGCGCGCGCGCGCGCATGAGTGGAGGAGGGGCAGAGAGAGGGAGACACAGAATCGGAAACAGGCTCCAGGCTCTGAGCTGTCGGCCCAGAGCCCAACGCGGAGCTCGAACCCACGAACCGTGAGATCATGACCTGAGCCGAAGTTGGATGCTTAACCGCACAGGCGCCGCTGAGACCATATTTTATAGCTTTAACCTTCACAAAGATTAGAATAGCTCCTAATTTTATAACACATGAAACTCCTTCATGTGTTTGAAGTCTTTTTAACTTTCTCCTCAGCCTTCTTTCTTTTAGATTAAATATACTCCCAATTAAATAATTTATCGCATTTTCCTGATCCACGAATCATTTTGAATCCATTCCTCAATTTCTTCTATCCATTTGAAAATAGAGCAATTCCAACTGAACCTGAAACTCTACTAATTAACAATACTTGAGGCAGGTTATTTTTCTACTTTTGCATATCTTTCTCTGGCTAAGATTAACTAAATTTTTGTTTGTTTTTAATGTTATTTCCTGATATCTTCTGGTCTTTGCTGCTCTTCAGCAAAACTATTCATATTCCCCGGTAACTGTGAAATTTCTCTGGGATTCTGTGACATCGAAGCAGTAAGAGAAATAATTACATAGGATCCTCATCCGAAAAAAAAAAAAAAAGACAACTGTGTGCCTACTCATTAAGATTGAAACTCAGACACATATTTATAAAATATGTTTAAATAAAAAGGAACAAAACAATAAGTCACTGAATCTTCCTCCAAAAATATTTCTTATAGGCCTAGTTAGTACAATAAAGTAATCATGTCATTTTCAACTTAATTAGAAACTGTTCATTTCTGTGAGGATTTTGTTAACAGCCAACAAAAATCCATACAATACTGGAAGGTGTTCACAGCAGCCCAGCAGGCACTACTCACTTTTCCATTAAACATTCCATATGCATCCATCAAGTCATTACAATATTCCACATATCTGTCACCCTTTGCCAGGCTATCACATACAAGCATGCACCCTAAGACAATTCTTATGAAAAATTCATAAACATTTTCAAGTTACAAATTCTTCTCATTCAAAATAAGATTTAATGGCAACAGTTTCCCGAAGAAGTTAATGAGAACTCTTCTCTTTTAATAAACGAGCTCAGATATGCAAGTGCCCTATGATTTCACCAAGCACTCTCGTTGGGAATAAATTCAACACCAATTCATGTTCAGTTTTCTTTTGTTTAGGTGCCTAAGGCTATGTCTTCCTGGTTGTCAGTAATCTGATAAAAATATCAAAATTCAGACAATATGGATGAAGAATAATTTAACTGTAATGACCATATCCAACCCATTGGTTGATTTTTACCATACTTTGCAGGGAGAATATTAAGTGATATTTTTTTACCCTTTAAATCAGGTCAGATTTGGGACAGCTAAACTGGTAAATATGAATCATCTGATTAGTATGCCTGATTGACAAAGGGCAGAAACTGAGACTCTCCACCATAGATGGGAAATCTTGTCCAAAAGGCAAGCGTGTCTGTTATCACTCAATTTGCCTTCATTGGAGGAGGAAGAAGCTAAATTAAAGCTAGAACAGACACATTTTCAGGCACCTGTTAAGAATCCTGGTTAAGTCTTCCCTCACCCCCTCCCAGCTTTTTATCCTGAAATTTTTACAGATTTCAACAGAAATGAAAATAGAGCACAACTAATACTCACATACTAATCACTTGACTTTTCCAGATGTTAGTTTCCCCACATTTGCTTTATCTTTCATGTATTTCTCATTCTGAACCATTTGCAAGTAATCTAAAAAAAATTTTTTTTTAGCGGTACAGAACCATGACTGAAGCCACGGTGGTGCTAATGTCTGAAAGAAGTCATCTTAAAGTAAAGGTTCTTCCATTAATACAGATAATTTAATTAGCTGTGGGGAGCAGATAGCACACAGGGCTTTGGGTAGCCCAAACTGCCCTAGCTTTCCTGGATAATATCATGCATGGCATCAGGTAAGCCTCTCAAAATTTCAGGGACTTCGTTACTGTAAAGCAGTGACCATTCCTACACATCACAGTGATTCTGTAAAGATTTGGAGTGTTCACGTGAGATAATATATCTGAAAATTACATTCACAAGGGATATCATTCAGATAACTACATTTTAAAAATCTCCAGTGAAAATAGGAACTGTTCCTTAACCATAGTTACAACACAACAATAATGGACATTTATGAAACATTTACTAAAGGCCAGGTGATATAAAGACAGCACTATGATACTCATTTCACAAGGAACAAAATTAAGTCTTAAAGATGTTAAGGGCTAGAAGACTGACTCATAGCACTTCAGTGGGAGAATTGTGTCTTAAACCTATATAATTGATTGGATTCTGTATTTTGGCCATGGGATGTGAGGTAGGAAATTTATTGTAAGTAGCAAACAAACAACTGATACAAACACCACTAAGGTCAAAATAGTGAAGAATTTAAATCTGTCTTTAGCCACCTCTTCTACACTGCCCCATCACCCCAGATACAGTATCCCTACCCTTTTGCCTATGCTAAGGATATGAAATCAGGGTTAAACTGATATCAATTACCTTTTAATATAATCTTTATAAATTATGTATAGTCATATCTTAACAAATTGCTCATTAAGTATATGAAATAGTCACTTTTAATTTCTATCATTTAACTGATATAATCTAGGCTAAAGAGACCTTCCCCACACCTCTCAAATAACATGAACATGGTCTCATACTCTGCCGATTTGTAAAGTGCCATCTGCATACATGTGTTTCCCAGTTTTAGGGCAAAGGGCTTTAGAATTGGACTTTCTAATCAATGAGAATTTTAAGTAAGCACAAATTAATTGTGAAACAATTCCTGGCTTATCAGTTGCCTGATCCATATGTGACCTTATTTTTAAAACAGATTGTATTGGGGTACCTTGGTAGCCCAGTAAGTTAAGCATCTGACTCTTGCTTTCAGCTCATTTTATGATCACACAATTTGTGAGTTCAAGCCTAATGCAAGGCTCTGCCCTGACAGCGTGGAGCCTGTTTGGGATTCTCTCTCCATCTCTCTCTGCCCATTCTTGGCTCTTGCACACACACATTCTCTCTCTCTCAAAAATTAATAAGCATTAAAAATCAATTAATTAAAAATAGATTCTATCTACCTGCTTTGTGATTAAAACACACAAATGATAAAGCTAAGCAATATGAAAGAAGAAATCAACATATTTAGTAAGTCATACTGGTATTTTATAAAATCCCAAGGAAAATATTTGTATACATGTTTGCTAATCATCACATAAAAAATACCATTTGTAGCCATGTTTCACTTCATTATTTCCAACAGATTACTCTATTTTGTCCAGACTTCCTTGATTCCAATTAAGCACAAAACACTTTGTCATTTAGCTTTGCTAGAAGGATAGACAATAAAGAATCCAGAATATTGCAGATAATTTTGAAAATTCAGAAATTATTTTTAATGATACCATCAATAAATCTTTTGATCCAATCAGACTCACATCAAAACATGTTGAAACAGGGACTCTAAATATTAAAACATACAGAATATGTAAGCACATATAATAATACAGGAAGCCAAAGTGGACTGATATGCTTCATTTGTTTACTATTCGAAATTAAAAACAAAAATTTAATCCAGGCACATGTGTGAAAGGCTTAGATAATTTCCTACAGAGTCACATAAAACTCAGTAATAAAGGATGTGAAATAGGTAGAAAAATGCTTGTCTGTCTGTAATACCATAGTGACTTGTGAGAAAAGCCAATTCCATTTTAATCTGCTAGATATTATAAATTTCATTTTTTACTAGTTCTTCCCTTAAGTAATCCTTGAGCTTGTAAATTTACAAAACTGAATATAGAGTTTGATACCACCCAAAATATAAGGTGAAGAAAAGTGTTAACATTGTTCTTTTCTTAACAGAACTGACATTAAATTTTAGATTTTATCATAGATGTTTTAATATCCATAATGCCATGGCCAAGTTATACTATTGTTCAGTTATAGATATGTTACTATTTAAAGGCAAAGAAATTGTATTAGAACAATCATTAATTTGGATATTGGACCAATGTCAAGTAAGCATTGCAAGTTACAACTGTAAGGGATTCTATTGCATTTCAATGACTCATTTTATGTATGATGGAATTTATCCTAAGATTGCTTGAAAACTTCTTAGTATGAGAATTATAAAATACATTTGATGTGGATAATTTATCTGTTTATAACAAAACAAGCCTGGTAAATAGGGATAGTAAGTTTAATAACCCAATAGATTTAGATAAAAACAAAAAGAAACCTATAAATGAAAAGTTAAGAATAAGCGTGATCTTGTGGAAGAATCTCCTGATAGCCCTTGCTTGAATATGAATACTAGTCCAAACTGAAGTCTGCTATTATATTACACATATTTCTGGGATTACAGAGACTAATTTTTCTAATTTTCCAATATAACTTATTAAAATGTGGAATTATTCCAAAATGAATGGAACTATTAGTGTTGTAAGAGCATTAAAAAAATTTAGTTGGATGACTATAATATTCAAATAATGCACTTATTATAAATTTAAGAAAATTCAAGGGGCACCTGGGTGGCTCAGTCAGTTAAGTGTCTAATTCTTGATTTTGGCTCAGGTCATGATCTTGCAGTTTGTCTGAGCTGGCAGTGCAGAGCCTGCTTGCAATTCTCTCTCTCCCTCTGCCTCTCCTCTGCTTGTGTGTATGTGTTCGTTCTCTCTCTCTCTCTCTCTCTCTCTCTCAAAATAAATAAACTTTAAAAAAAGAAAATTCATAAGACATTTATTATACTAAATGAGATTACTAGGTGTAATCTAAAATGCAATACAAGAGAAAATATATAAAAAAATTACATAAAGACTGAGTAAAATTTGGAAATTCAACTCCAGTAAATAAAAATAACTTTTATTTTATCTGTAATAGAAAGGCTTTTCTTCAAACTGCACACTATTAAAACCCCAAAAGCTTTATTTTTCACTATAATATATATTGGGCTATAAAACCTTCCCAATAGCTTTTGCATAAACACAGTAAATATATTTTTTCAGTTAAAAAGCAATTTAATGAATATTTATGAGAATAATAAATTAACTTATGTTAATAATTACTTATTAAAAATAATTTTTTATTGAGTGTATATTATTTTCAAAGTTCAAGTGAGAATAATTTAAGTTTGCATAGCTGAGTTAAGGTTTTATAGCTTATTAAAGGTTAATTTGTTATAAAAACAGGAAGTCTATTGAATTCAAAACCAGCTACAATACATTGTGTAGCTGTAATTTTAATTACGTAAATTTTAGGGAGAGGTTTTTTTTTTGCCAAACAAATATTAATTTTTTCAATGATATTTCCTTCCCAGAAGTAATTTAACTCTATCTCCACATATTTTAGAGCAACAGCAAATGAGTAATATCCAAGCTGCTGCCTAGGATTCCTTAGCAATGTGTTCTTCAGGAAGATAATAATTAATTTATTTTTTTAAGAGACAGAGAGAGAGATGGTGAGAAGAAAGAGGTCAGATAGATAGTAATTAATAATTAGACATCAGGTGGCTTTTTAAAAACTTTGTTAAGTTTAGAGCCAAGAATTTATTTACTTTTTACTTTTTTTAATTTTGTTAACACCCTGTATGAAATTTCAACACAGAAATGAAAGGAACTATGCAAAAATCTCAAGGTCAAAGTCAGTTTCAGGATATTCTAAATTCAAATATGTAAGAAAATCTTCAACATCATAATAATTCCTAAAATAATCTAAACTCTCTACTGAAGTACTGAGCCTTACTTAGAACAAATAAGGCAGGGGTTATACGATTTACTGAATAACGTGGGACTTGAACTCAGAACCCTGAGATCAAGACCTAAATTGAGATTAAGGGTCGGATGTTTAACCAACTGAGCCACCCAGACACACCAGATCCTAGATTTTTGACTGCATAGAATAATGACCATTAATACAAATAGAAACACAAATAGAACATAAATAGAAAATGCAGTACATGGTAAAACATTTTGGTGTGATTAAATAAAATATTAGCTTACTTTCAAATAGTGCTTAGTATGTCTAGACATTGTGTAGAATACTTACATGTATTTTTTCAATTAATTTCTATGATAACCTTATGATTTATGCAATTTCATTACGTTTTTGGAGCCATACATGATTAAATTCACAATAAATTTAAACTTTGTATATGTTTATGCCACTTCTCTGTAAATATAATTTTATTTACCAAAATATTGTTTTCATAATATTATGCAATTCTATCACCTCAAAAAAATTTCATGCATAAAAATAAACACTGAAGAATGTAAAAATTGAAAGTAGGTACTATCCTGTTAGATCATTGTTTTTATTCATCCTTAATAGTCACTTTATATTTATTTTTAACATTCATTTCTCCACTTATTTACATCTCTCTTATTCCACACAAAAATATTAAAGAGACAGTTTAAGTTTTGTGTTTGAGATTCAAATTAGGCTACATGGTTTCAACATAATTCTTACTGTTAAATAATGCAAAAGCTGAATCTTGAGAGAGAATATTTCTATAATCGATTTATCCAATAAGTATATTATTATCTTCAGTTCAGTTCTGCAAGTTTGAGATAGCTGTCATTTTCCCATTACTAAATTCATGTCCACCCTCATTAGAATCTCATTTGGATTTTAAGGGATTAATAGTAATAATATTTATTAAGAATTATGCTTGCATTTTCAAATTTAATGCTCATACCACATAAGAGTTGGGATTATTTTTATCACAACTGTAAAGATTTTTTTTTAAAGAAAGAGAAAAACAAATAAAATGTCTAAGACTTCAGAGGTGTTTTATAATATTCTGAAGTCACATAACCGTCAAGAAGAGCTAGGACTTGAGCCTGTTTCCACCCTCCTTGCACCCTGCCAGGCTGGGTTTCATGACTTAAAACAAGTTACCAGTGTGCCTGGATGACTCAGTTGGTTAAGCATCTAACTTCCACTCAGGTCATGATCTCGCTGTTCCTGAGTTCAAGCCCCACATCAGCCTGTATGCTGTCAGCCCAGAGCCTGCTTTGGATCCTCTTTCCTCCCTCTCTCTACCTCTTCCCCGCTTGCACTCTCTCTCAGAAATAAATAAACATTTAAATTATAAAATATTAAGAATAATAAAATAAGTTACCTATTGAACATGGAGCAAATAGGGCAGATTGGAAAGACAAGGACATCTATCTACAGTTGTCATAAATACAAGTTGTATTTCAACAAAAACTACTTAACTTTTGTAGATATGGCAATATTTGATATGTCATTTAGAAAAATAACTAAAGTCAGTCAGTGGAAAACAAAGCGTTCTGATTAAAAACAAAACAAAACAAATAGCAGATTTAGCTTTTAAATGCATTAAACCATTGTTTTCTGATTTTGTGTTCTAGTCCTGACCATGTTTTCTGTGCTCAACAGAACTCTGGAGTCTTATAATGACAAAATATGGAGCATTGTTCCTTTGTAATTACTTCTGAGAACTGGGTATGAAGTACCTCATTAAATCAGTCAGTGAGCAAGCATACCCTTTCAAAGTGTCAAGATAGTGTTTGTTTTTGATTTTCTTAAAATACTTTCAAAAATTGTCTTAAGAAAAAAGAAGCAAGTTTGCTTCCATATACAAAATCACACCTGAAAACACCATGCAATGATGCTGATTTAAATATTTTTTCATCTGAAATATTCATAAAGTGCCACATAAATAGATCCACTAGGATCATTAATAACAGGAAAAATTATAATGCATTAAAACTTTAAAAAAAAAAGGGTTCTTGGGGAGCACCTGGGTGGCCCAGTCAGTTAAGCATCCGACTTCGGCTCAGGTCATGATCTCAGGGTTTGTGAGTTCAGGCCCTGCATCGGTCTCTGTGCTGACAGCTCAGAGCCTGGAGCCTGTTTTGGATTCTGTATCTGTCTGTCTCTGCCCCTCCCCTGCTTGCACTCTGTCGTTCTCTCTTTCTCAAAAATAAATAAACATTAAAAAAAATTTTTTTAAGGGCGTCTTCTCTTTTTTCCTATTTTTCTAGCCTCATTGCCACATCACACATAAGATTGTTTCGATGTGTACCACAAACACAAGATATACCATGAGTATTTTATCTCTGAAAACTATTGAATCCTTTTACATTGCTGTATTATTGTACTAGCACCACATATTTTTGATGCTGTTAACTAAATGCATATTTTAATTTTAGGAATAGGAAATTAAATTTTAGGTTTACCATCTTAAACTTCTACCACTTGAAGTAAATGCCATTTTTTATTAATTAGAAGAAAAAGAAATAATCCTTTTTAATGCAATTATCATAGGGATTGAATTAATGTCATCAGAATAAAAGAAAAGAAGACTGGAATAAATGAAACAAAGTATAGTTCAGCAAAACTGAAAAGCATACAAATACTTCATGTGAAGTTAGTTTTCAACTATAGTGTTTCTCAGCATTTACTTTACATAAACCAGAAGATTTCTTATTGACCATTTGTCATTTGTTGAATATTGATTGGTAAATCACTAATATCTATAGATTTTCCTAAATCCTCAAGTCAACAATTTAAATTTAATTATTTTGTAAATTAAGTAAGCAGTATGAAGCTTACTTTTTTTTAAATAATGCTCCTCCTTCCTAATCTGTGGGAAACATTTTATTCAAAAGTATAAACACCTGACAGTTGTTTCCTATCTTTCATTTCCCTTCAGGCTCTTCTGAGAAGCCTGTGTAAGGATGCCTTACAAACGGAAGTGGTAGTTGGTCAAGTTCTACACTGGCCAAACAATGTGTAATTCATATGAAAATATACATCTTATCAGATGAATAGAAAGGAAAATGATTCCTTTGTAGGAAATTGCAGAATAATTTGGATTCCTAGATCATTAAAACTCTAATCGTAAGGATAAAATGTAAATAAGGAAAATTTCAAAACGGATATCTTTTTTTAAGTGACTTTTCTTAAGTTTATTTAAGTTTATTTATTTATTTTGAGAGAGAGAGAGCACACGTGCACGTGCCCACACACACATGCTCATGCGTGTGCAAGCTGGGGAGGGGCAGAGAGAGAAGGACGGAGAAAATCCCAAGCAAGTTCAGCACTGTTAGCACAGAGCTGGACATGGAACTCCATCTCACAAATTGAGAGATCATGACCTAAGCCGAAATCAAGAATCATACACTTAACCCACTGAGCCACCCAGGTGTTCCTAAAGTTTATTTATTTCTGAGAGAGAGAGAGCAAGGGTGGGGCAAAGAGAGAGGGAGAGAGAGAAACCCAAGCAGGCTCCACTGCTCAGTTGTGAAGCCTGACACAGAGCTCTACCTCACAACCAGTGAGATCATGACCTGAGCCTAAACCAAGAGTTGGTTGCTTAACAGCCTGAGCAACTTATGAGCCCCTAAAAACAGATATCATACTACATAACTGCTGGAAGCCATTTCTTAACTCACTAAAGTCGAGAAATCTCCTTGTGAGGTAAGGCGGGTTTGCAAGGCTCCCGCCTTCAGATGGCAACTGATGTCTACCCCCCACTCAATTATTTTTGCTTGAGCACCGACCCCCAAGGTGCCTTGTTGACTGGTATCAGGAGTGACTTGCTCCCTTACCTAAAAATATGCTAATTGTACCTTGTGAAGGAACTTATAGGAGTTTCTTCTTTTGTGATTATAGGAGCAAATATTACATTTCCTGAGAAACTGGTTTTTCTTCCCCGAGAAAACAGGCTATTGACCCCTGCTCACAAAGAACTAACTTTTGCCTTTGCTATGCTAAAAACATTGCCTTGTATTTGAATGCTAAAGATATCTTCCTTCCCTATATGATAAGCATCTAAGTCACCTACATCAATCACTATTGATAAAGATTATGCATGAGTCTTCTACCAATCTATGATCTCAGAAATTTTTACATACCAAAGAATTTGTCATAAGAAATCACTGTCTAAGGCAATTGCCACTTCTGTTTTGTACCCCATACATTTTTTCAATAAATAAAGCTGACTCTCCAGTCAGTACAGAGATGCCTGCCTGGTGATCAGAAAGAAACCGAGGCTCTCTCACTCTCCCTTTTGCCGACACTGTCCATCCTTCAGGGAGCCCTGGACCTGCTGGAGCTGGATTCTGCATATAACAGTGGGTACTAGAAATGTGGTATATGCTACTCCATTTATTAAAAAAAAAAACTGCAATAGCATTTGTGAAGTTTTACGTGTAATTTCACCATACAAAAAAGGCATATGTATTTATCTGTAATTTCAGTGCATCAAATTTGACTCCGTTAAGATATGAGGCTGATACTTGGTGTAGACCTGGACAATGGCCCAGCCTCTATGTTTCAGCATGATATATATGATTTCTAGTTGTCATGCAGTATACAGTAATCTATTTTATTATTGCTTTTGTGAAAATGGCTCTAAAAAGAAAGCCAAGTGCTTTTACTGCATTTATAAAATAAATTTCATACTAGAGTGCTATTCAGCAATTTGGTAATATGTGAGGTCTTCAGATGGGCCTTACTATGTTTCAGATTGTCACTGAGAGAAATCTAAGTGAATCCATTATGACATATAAAATAATATTCTGTCTTAAAGCTTAAAGAAGTAAAGCACTCTCCTCTAAAATAAACTACTAAAATACAAAACTAAAGTAAACCTAATGCCTTTTCTCTAAGGTTTAAGCTTAAGGGAACTAGCATAAGCTAGACCTGGAGAACTGGGTTGACTCTTCCCTACAGTAATAAAATAGGGATGTCAAGGCATATATCTATAAGCCATTTGCCTTCCATACTTTCTGCTACACAGTATAGGGATTTTCTCATCAAACCCTTCGTGGAGACTAAATTGATGTGTACATAGTATTTATGGTAAAACTAATAAGATCTCCTTGGCCACAGATTCTTTTTCTACTCATTTTTTAGGAGATAACTTAATATCACAATTAGGTTCCCTTGTTGCTCTATCTCAGATGCAGAGATCCCTCCCATATTTATTATCGAACTCGATTTAGTAACTACTACAGAAGTAAGAAAAGATGAATTTTCTCTTTACTCATTCAGCTGCATGTTCCCAATCCAGATGCTTATTTAGAATCATGATTAGCAGTTGTGATACACAAAATGGTCAACTGGTTCTCTGCCTTTTTCAACCCAGCTGTATTACTGTATTACCTTGCTTTCCCCTTTCAGTCCCAGAAATTATTTGATGGACCAGTTAAGCAAGTTCAGCTGTTACCATGCTGCACAACTTTATTTAATCAATATTTCCTTTTGGTTTACTATGTGAATGTATATTAATATATGTACTATCAATGATTCTCTCAGATATCTGGGATAATCCACAGAAAACAGAGATGGCTAGAGTAGAATTTAAAAAGTTAAAGAAAGGGTACCCTGTTTTCTGCCCAGAAGGTAATGCTAAGTTTGTGGTAAGGGTCTGTCTGGAGGGGGATTCTGCATAGATCTCTTGTTAAAGCTACTCATGAGTGTTGACAGGGTGGCTTAGTTGGTTAAGCCTCCAACTTTGGCTCAGGTCATGATCTGACGGTTTATGGGTTTAAGCCCCATGTCGGGCTCTGTGCTGACAGTTCAGAGCCTGGAGCCAGCTTCAGTTTCTGTGTCTCCCTCTCTCTCTGCCTCTCCCCTGTTCCCACTCTGTTTCTCTCTCTCAAAAGTAAATAAACATTAGTTTTTTTTAAATCTACTCATGGGCCTGTAAGGAAAATGATCAGAGAAAATATACCAGGTTCTTAATAATTGTGTCCTATTCTAGATAAACTATTAATTCAGTACTTTGTGGATATGGCCAAATGGTTTCATAATATAAATATTCTCTGGAGAAATCAAATACAAAGAAACCTTGCTTTGTTTTTACTCATAATCTACTGGTAAGGATTTTGAATATTTGGCCTATAAACACTTAGGAAAGTTTTTGAATGCCTTATCTAATTTGAATTTTTAAAGGCTTTTTTTGTTTGTTTTGCTTACATAATATATACACAATCACTATAGAATATTTAGAAATTCAGGAAAATATGAAGAAGTAGAAATCATCCATAATTTCACCAATTTATATAATTGGTCCCTACCACAAACAGCATTTTAGTCAAATTGATCACTGGCAAATTGAACAAGCAGGATTTATGCTACTCGGTTTCCTATTGCCCACTCAAAACATACCTAGACAAGATCCCCAGGCTCCTAGTGAAGACTTCTTCTGATTATTGGTAACTTAAAAAGTCCTGTAATCAGTTTGAGTCACTTGTCTTAAATAATTAGAATACATTGTCTCACATCATGATCAATACTCCACCCTTGATTTAAAATTTCATCTTCTTGCCCTCTACCAGTTCAGGTCTGTTGTTGAAGGAGCGTATTCTTTCTTTCCTCATGCACTAATGATACTTATCTATAAATTGAAGGTAATAATAGTCCCTACTTCAATAATATGCTTATTATGAAGATTAATGGGATAATACATAAAAAAAAGCTTAGAAAATATCTAGCCCATATTTACTAACAATGGGAAAATATAAAGAAGTAGAAATCATCCATAATTCCATTGACCCAATTTATATAATTGGTCCCTAGAGGCTGGAGTAAATAACACTGGATAGCTGTGAGCCTTTTTGGGGCAAATGAAGGTGCAGGTGCATCAGAACAAGGGGGTTGGGGGGTATGAATAGACAAAACATTTCTTGGCCAGGAGAAAGTAATCTTCTCCCTCTAGTCTAGCCCAGACCAGAGAACTTCAGATTTGACTAGGCCTAAACTCAAGTAGCTTAACAAAAATATGTAATTCCTTATACTCTTCTGTTTCATTAGAAAATATACCAGTTTAAAATTAGTTTTGCTTATTGGGTAGTTTTTAGGTCACTATGAATTTGTATTACCTCTATACTACTCTAGTCTACGTTTTCAAGAGTCACTATAAATATCAGTGCATTGTCTAGACCAGATGACCCGATGGACTACACAGGCAGCTACTTTGATTTTTTTAGGAGCCAATTATAGACACTGTTTCTAGGTCCCAGGCAAATATGTATGTATGTATGTGTGTATATAGATATAGATATAGATATAGATATAGATAGATATTGATACTGCATAAATATATAAACACACATATTTTTCTGCTCCCAGCTCTGGAGACACAAGCCATTTCTGAAACAGACACTCCTTTCCTGCTCATTAGATGCTGAGCTTCAAACTCATCTCTTACTTACAGGTTTCTCAGGTGAGTCAGCCACCAGCCTACCATGTTCCCCATATTACAGAGGACACACATTAAACCCTCCATGTGGTTCCATTGGAACCTTCATCACTAAGCTTGCAGTGGAACTTAAATTTCTCCAAAATTTCTGTTCACAAAATCTTCTTCCCCCATCATCCTCCAAACCTTTTATACCCCAGATATAAGAAGTTCAACAATAGTCTAACATGTTTTTAATGTTTTCCTTTGACACACTGGTGTTGGGTAGGTCATGTCAAAACACCCATTCATATATATATTATCATCTTGATTAGCTAGCTAGTTAGCTATATCTATCTACCAATCTACTCTAACAACACACATATACTTACAGATTAAAGATTCAGAATGTGACATGAAACTGCATGGGTATAAATCCTTATTGTTTCATCTAACTAGCTGTTGTCTTTGAGCCAGTTGCTTATTCTTTTCCTACCTCAGTTACCTTCCCTGTAAACTGAAGATAATAATGGTCCCTACCTCAACAACATGATTATTGTGAAGATTTAAAAAAAAACACTTAGAAAAGTATTTATCCCATATTAATAACAGACTATCTTTAGATGTAACAATAATACAATCATTATTATTATAATTATTATAAATGTCCTCTTTATAACTTGTTTGACTTAAAAGGATGCTCACATGCTGTTCAATATTATTCTTTACCTTGTAATTATACACTATTCAGTTATACAAATGTAGCATCATTTTAAATACTAAACTGGACACATATATATCATTTCTAAAATCTGTCATGTCATTGATGATCTTTATCATCTATGTTTTCCCCCTATATAATATATTGATTAAACCAAAATCACTGTATCAAAATATGATTAAGTCATGTAATACATATTGATAAATTACACTGCTAAAAAACTAATATCACATTTATACACACATATCATATATATCAAACAATGTATTTTCAAGACTACCTTAAAATCTGGCCAATTATCTACTATCAGGCATCGTTTTAAATATAAGGGCATCCATGGAAGGTAATGAAAAAGAGGCACTCCTGTTCTCTTGTCTCCTTATAGAGTACACAAACAGATTTCTGGAAACTTTTTTTGGATCTGGGAAGCAAAAATCTTTAAGGGTTTGATGAAGAGAAACCTAATATATCTTCAGAACCAGAGAGTGCCAGCACCGCAACTACACTGACCATTCTTTTTTAATAGAAAAAGAAAATGAAGTTAAGAATAAGCAGTAGGGGCTGGCGTTCGTGGTGTTCATTATGAGATACTTAGATAGAGCAGCTTTAATTATGTAAATGCATCTAGTGGATAAGTGTTAATAAACTTCCATTTAAATAAAATAAATCAAAATTCTATTTCTCCTTAGCATATTATATTTTAATTAAATTCTTGAGCACAGTAACTGTGAAGTTATACAGTTGACAAAATCAATCACTAAGGAGTATAAATCTGCTAGATACTTGTCTAACACAAAGCACATAGTAATTAGTCAGTTTTGATAATAGAAGGTTCACATATGTCCTAAGAAGAGGACACTCTCGCTCTCAATTTTAGCATTCTACATCAGTATTATTATGAAGAGTATACCAGTTTCATCAAGGTCCCACAAAACTCATCAATGCCTGGCTTAAGGTATCTTCTGTCTCAAGTATTTAATAATGACATCAACTATTTTCCTTAAAGATTTTAATTTGAAATATTCTATTTTGGAAAGTCATCTTCCTGTGACACTCTCTGATTCTATGTGCTTCTCTTTCTCCCTCTTTCTCTGTCTCTGCCTCTGTGTCTCTCTCTCCATTCATAAAGGCATGTAACTCCAACAAAACAAAATAAAATGTTCACCCCACCAGCAACAGCCATTGGACCAACCTTATAAAGTAATGGCAATTTTCCTAATTTCAGGAGTGCAATCTGATTCGTTGTATTTTTCATTTTTTGTATCCTTTTTAAATCATCTGCATTTCCATAACTCACATCAATGACTTCAGCCTGAAAGAGAAGAAAAGACAAAGAAAAGTACTGTAGGAAGAAGGATAGCAAAGTATCCATTTAGAGTGATGAAATCATTAACAATAATTTGTAATCGTCAAAGGAGAACCATTTCCACTCTTACTCTGACCTAATCACAACAAACATGATCTTTCTATTTCCATCAGTGTACAGTTCTTCTGGTAACTTGAGAAAAAAGGTTTAGAGTCATTTCAACTTTGCCCTTTCCCTTCTAGATAAGTTACAAACCCAATTCATCCCCCTAGCAGGTGACCAAGTTTGGTATATTGCATATTTATGTTTCTGGAATTTGAATCATTTTACCAAATACTACAAGATTAATTTCCTTAAAGCTCAACAACAATGATACCATTCTTTGACTTGAAAACCGTGTAAAGGCCCTCAATTATTTTCCAAATTAAACAAAGCCCATCATGTATAGATGTTCAGGTGGTGCACATATTCAGTTGTGAATGACAACTCTTTGGGTTATGCAAGATATAGCCTGTGCAACCAACCATATGTGCCAGTCTAGTATTTAAAGATTTTAGAACATGATCCCAAACTACAATTTCTGTCACATTTCCCACTACCATCCATATGGTTGTCTTATATTCTACATCAATATCTCTTATTTTTAAGAGTCCCCTTTCATTAATGTTAAAATTGTATGCCTTTCTGGAGATTCTAATGCAAATTCTTTGATGTAGTTGCCCCTTTCCTTCTCCTTGAAAAGTACCACATCAAGGGGTCTATCAAAAACATATTCTTATAACCCAAGATGATTCCTTTCAGGTTTGGTTTCCATATTTTTTATCATTAAAATAGTAATTGCATGCTTTCCAATGATAAAATTAGATAAAATGTGCTGTTTCAAACTACAGCATATATACGCTGAAGCATTAAGGAGTTAACATTAAGGCATTAAGGTGGCAAACAATGAGAGAATAGAGATGGAGAATCCAGACCTCTAAATTTCCACCCTTCTCAATTGGAACTAATTACTTTTACCAGTTTTATTCAAAGGGCCTCCACAGAAGACTCATGTGAAGAAACAATTCTCTGTTCAGGGGAACATGTGAATACCACCAAGATACCAGCAAATCTGTTAGAGGAAACATTTCTGGCATGAAATATTCCCTTTGCCCTTTCATTCATTTGCATCTATCAAAACTTTACTCATACCTTAAAGCCCATTTCAAAGGTTACCTGCCTGATGAACTGTATTTCCCTGTTGCTCAAGTATATGTGCCTTCTCTACTTTGAACTTGACTCTCTTGAGGACCTCACTGGACTCATATCTCTCTATCTCTATTGTCTATATTTTATCTACGTATCTAGATACCTAGATAGATATAGATAGATAGATAGATAGATCTATATATTTTGTTTCTCCTTAGTGAAGGGCCCATCATGCACCTTTCTCAGCCCTCATCCAGGTGTCCACCATACACTGTTAGCTGTCTTAAACTGAAATGATTACAATTTATACAATATCTCTGAAAAGTTAAGCTGTAGTTCCAAATGGATTTCTTAAGAAAATCTGGTTGTTAAGAACACTTCTGTCAGAATGGCTTTGGGTTATAATTTTGTTTTGATTAAATGTGATTAAATCAGTACCTTATTAATACAATTTTTGAGTTTGCTGATACCATTACAATATAAATAACTGTTCATTTATGATTTTAAAAGTTTAATTAAATAAATGATCACATATTAATCACATTGGAAAAATGGGAGAATTCATATTATTCATTTCAAAATTTTAAACTACCTACAAATTATGTGTAATTCACTGATGCCATATTAAAACAGGGATATCCCTTAATTGGTTAAATTAATGAACATATGTTTTTCATATTTAGGAGAGGCTGGGGGAAAATCATGCTGGACTGAGAGGGTGTAGGCTAGACTTTGAACTTTTTTTGGTATACATACCAGAAAGGTGTGACAGTTACAAAAATATCACTTCTGTAAAAGACATTTTACATCATTGGAAAATAACAATAGCTTGCCTCAATAATGGGAATTTTAATTAAAGAGCTCTTTCATTACCTTTCTTTAAATAGCATATCAATAGAGTCAAGCATTTTAAGATTAAGAGGTTTTTTTTTCTTTTTTCACAAAAATGGTCCTCAACACAGGATCATTATATCAATTAATTTTGGCTTATGTACTTTGAGCTGATTTATTTTGGCTTATGCATTAAAAATCAATAATTATAGAAATCAATGTTTTCATGGTTTGACGGGTGATAATAAAAATTTATCTATTGCCTTCAAAGGATGCCTCTGAATCAGGTCCTTTCTAAAAGTCTTTGCTATTTACCTTTAAGCAAACTGAAAAATCACAGCTGCACGAAAGCACATTGAATTTTTCTGAGACACAAATCAATATACAATGATATGATAAAATGTCAAGCCATTTCTTTCCACACATTCTTTTTGCCACAATGAACCTTCTCTTATTGTATGTATTCTGTCACACTATAAAATTATCCACTCAAATGGTTGGGGTACTATGTTTAATTTATTTCCAAATACCAAGGATTTAGTTACATCTGACAAATCCGTTTGGAAAATATCAAATTATCAGGAACCTATGTACTTGTTGAACTATTCATTTGTGTGCACCAATTTTTCCACTGAGGACTTCCCTGACAGATAGGAGGGGATAACTGAGAGGTACAGAGTAAAATGAAACTAGTTCCCATTTTGTTGTAAATTTGTTTAACCAGGGAAAGATATAAAAAAAGTCTACACATTAATTTTTATTTAAATCCTATACATTAATTTTTGACTAAGAACAAAGAACTTAAAACAACAGCAACAACTAAAACAAATAAAAACCAAATATTTTATTGGTTTTTATTAAATATTAAATAATTTAATATTTAATTAAATTATTATTTTTTTTTAATTTTTATTAAATTAAATAATATTAAAATTTTAAAGTATTGAAATTAAATTTCAATACTTTAAAAAATTCCTTATTAAAATATTTAAAGTATTGAAATGACAGCAGAGAGTGGTGTGCCACATAGAAGCAGCTAAGAGAAAAAGTGGCACATTTTAAAAATAAATACTAATATAAAAATCTTTTGTAGTAGAACTTGTGATTCGAAAGAATCATAGCAGATAATTAGCAATAACAAAAAATCAAAACATTAAAAAGTGATATTCTATTACATTGGTGGTTTTATGGTTCTAGGAAGAGAGAGAGAGAGAGAGAGAGAGAGAAAATATCCTGAACAGAAGCAACAGAAGGGAATAACTAAGAGCAATGAATAGAATTGTTATGTCCTGTAGTCAGCTAAATAAAATAAACAGAACAATCATGGAAAGAAAGTAGATCAGAGAAGAATATCTCGGGCCATCCACCTGTAGGTGGCTGGGGCTCCACACTAAGGAACGATCCAGTGCCATGTTTCTCTTCTAACTTGAGGTAGCAAAAATTATTCATGCTTATGAAATGATGTATGCTTTGAAACTTTTCAGACTTGACATTTTCAACCAAATCAATCACTCTGGATCCTCTCAGCTCTTTTCTAATAGATTCTGAATGTACAGAATGTTTGAAAAGCATTGCTGCTTTAACTAAAACAGTAATTTT
Organism: Cryptoprocta ferox; assembly: GCA_028646485.1. Lineage (NCBI taxonomy): Eukaryota > Metazoa > Chordata > Mammalia > Carnivora > Eupleridae > Cryptoprocta > Cryptoprocta ferox. The sequence continues at coordinate 86,045,439 of CM053573.1, forward strand.
CTACTCAGAGTCAGAAATGGTAAACCCAAGCAGTTCTCAAAATGACAAAGTACAGTAACATTGGAAGTATTATTCACCTAAATACAAGTTTTACTTCAGAAATTTACTACTATCTTATATAATCTAGCTTTGAATCCTATTGAAATTAGTGCTTATATCTATTACAACCTTGTAAAATTGAAATGTCCCTCAATGTTTGTTTACTTCTGTCTTTTCTAAAAGGGGTTTTTATGCTAATATTTATGAAGACTTCAGAATTCAGACATTCCTAGAATTTTATTAGTACTTCTTTTTCAAGTTCACTCAATAGCTTTCCATCATGGACCATCTTTTTCATCCTTATGAAATTTCCATCATTTCTATCTTTAGGAAAACTACACTGTACTGAAGCATGAAACTCAATACTGCTTCCTCCCACTCCTGTGGCAGATATCATTAATCAGACATCACCTTCTCAAACTCTACAAGATGGTCTTCTAGCTGATCAAGATCAATTAGGGGTTGGCATAAGTAGGAAACTATATAAAATATTTAATATTTTAGTGTTAAATAATGATTAATGTTAAATAATGAATAGTTTAGATAATATTTAGTTATTTAAAATCTTTAATAACTAGAACACAAGTAGTGATCAGTTAAAATGCACTCCTAACCAATCAGAAGAATATGAGCTCATGTGCTAATCTAGTACATCCCAACATAATCCAGCACCTAAGCCTGAGATACACACACCATTTTGTGGTCTTTGGTGTGAAATATCAGATGAAGAGGTGTCTTGTCAATTTTATCACCTTTTTTACATGTAATATATAAACTTGCTGAAAGAAAATATCTGCTACAATGATATACTGAATGTAAGCTTATTGACATGATGACCACATTTTTATGACAGAAATAACAAAGAAAAACCAGAGTACTTAGTTGTTTTGACATACAGTAGTTATTTTAAAAATTTGCAAAATGTTTTATAATCTAATGATACACACCCATCCAAAGGATGAGAAAATTAAGTTAAAACTATTGTAATACAGAAATTTAACCAAAGTGAAGCACTATTCTGTTAGGATTTTCTTATAAGGGTACAGATCAGCTAAGGATGGAATTTCAGGAAATTTATCAATGAAGGAAGCTGGTGGACCAGTGTCAGTTGCTTGAGAAAGTGGATGGAAGCTCAGATGGTATTTTGCAACAATTACCCCAGAAGGGTTTTCATCTGATATAATTTGAGGAAATTTCTTGGAAAGAATTTTCCTCTCAATCTTCCATCAGCTCTATGTGAAAGGTTAACTTCATCTGAGTAAGGAACTTCCTCCTTCAAATAGAAATCAGAAGGAAGTTCTCTGCCTCTTACAATATTGTTACTGACTTTTGAGTGGTCTCTGTGACTCTGCATTCAATGTGTAAAAGGTTTGAAGTGGAAGTTGAGTGCACGGTTTACCCAATGGCATTGTTTTTGGCTCTGTGTACCCTGCCCAAATATTGTGCCCATGCTGTAATTGGCAACACCGTTTCTTGCCGAGTACTGAGTGCAGGGAAGTCATATGCTTATAAAAGGGATCTTAGCGGGGGTGGGGGAGGAAGGTGGTAGTGTTGATATGGGGATGAGGAGCCCTGATGTATAGCGTTTAAACATTTTTTTGTGGTTTAAATATTAGGCAAGAATTAGGAAAAATGCACAGAATTGACTTCCACTAGCAGAAACAAGTTGACTTGAACCATTCCAGCACACCATGGGGGCACTTGTACTTGGCCTTTTAAGTGGTAGAGGAATATATTACTCAGGGCTTTCCTAGATGGTTGAAAACAGAAATGGGTATGCATTTGAGTTATGGGTTGAAGCTTGTGCCTAGGACTTGGCAAAGTAGAGTTAAGAAGCAGAGGAAGGTAAGAGGTGCATAATCGCACGAGAGAGATGAGGGCAAGAGGAGCTCACAGGAAACCCCAGCTATTAGAAAATTGGAAATTAAGGGCCACCCCGGTGGCTCAGTCAGTTCAGTGTCTGACTTCAGCTCAGGTCATGATTGGACCATCTGTGAGTTCGAGCCCCACATAAGGCTCTTTGCTGACAGCTCAGAGCCTGGAGACGGCTTCGGATTCTGTGTCTCCCTCTGTCTCTCTGCCCCTCCCTCACTCATGCTCTATCTCTCTCCATCTCTCAAAAATGAGTAAATATTTTTTTAAAAAAACTTAAAAAAAAAGAAAGTTGGAAATTGGGGGCACCTGGGTGGCTCAGTCGGTTAAGCTTCTGACTTCGGCTCAGGTCATGATCTCATGGTTTGTGGGCTCGAGCCCCACATTGGGCCTGGAGCTGACAGTTCAGAGCCTGGAGCCTGTTTCAGATTCTGTGTCTCCCTCTCTTGCTCTGCCCCTCACCCCTCTCTCTCAAAAATAAATAAACATTAAAAAAAAAGAAAGTTGGAAATTGAACATAGGGCCTTTGAGAGAGAGAGGGAGAAAGGAAGGAAGAGTTGGGAGAAAGATTGATATGGACATGACTATTATGACATAATACATGGGAAAAAGAAAATCAATATTTAACCATTTATGTCCTTGGTGCTGGAAATTTTGCTACAGAGATTGTATAAATGGTGTTCAGTCTATCTTCAGAACACTCATAATTGGGAGGGGCTTCTGCTCGTTTTAAAGATGAGGAAACTGGAGTATAGAATATTTAAATGTCTTGCGAGTGCTCATAGCCTCTTAGCAGTATTGAGCCATGCAGTTTGTAATTACTTATCTGAAAGTTTCTCCTATTAAACTGCCAGCTCCATGTGGACAGTGTCTAGAGTCTTCTTATTTATCACTTTGTACCCTGTGACTGGCACCTAAGAGGTACTCAGTATGTATTTGCTGAATTTTGAATGTTTCCTGTTATATTAGTGAGACCCAGATGGCTAAATGCTCTATTAGTCACCTAATCTTTCACTATCAAATTAAAATATAAGAAAAAACAAATTAATAATCACAGGGCACTCTCTTTAATAAATGATACTTAACTTATTAAAGTAAGGATATTGAAGGAGTTGCAAATTCATTCAAGAGAGTTCTTTCTGGAGGCCATGAAAGTAATAGGGAAGATTTTGCTTCTTTTAAAATCAATTAGGTAGGAGCATCTGGGTGGGTCAGTCAGTTAAGTGTCCAACTTCAGCTCAGGTCATGATCTCACAGTTCGTGGGTTCGAGCCCCACATTGGGCTCTGTGCTGACAGATCAGTGTCTGGAGCCTGCTTCAAATTCTGTCTCCGTCCCTCTCTGCTCCTCCCCCACTCTTGCTCTCTCATTCTCTCTCTCCCCTTCTCAAAAATAAACATTAAAAAACTTTTTAAATCAATTAGATTAGCAAAATTGAAATAATACATAACCCTAAGGATCAACTTTTCCACAGATCTTTGTAGTTCTGAAAAAAATTGAATTTGTAGCACCCAGTGAAGTGACGTAAATTTTATATGTAAGCTACATATTTAAATGCTAGCATTTTATGTAAATTAAAATATAAATTAAATTTGCTAAGAATGTTATATATTGTCACTTAATTTGGTAAGAGGTACGCTTTAGATTATGTCAAAATAAAAATAAAAATGCAAACCTAGAATTTTCTGTCAGATAACTCTTAATTATGATGATTCAGAGACTTTAGAAATAACTTTAGTCAAATAACAACTTTGTAGTCAAACACATTCTCACTAAAAATGCCATATCTGTGTTAATGAAAAGGGAAAAATGTTCGTTGCACTTTAACCATTTAACTGAATTCAGCTATCTTTCTTTCAAAACTTTTATTCCATAAAATAGGCTTTGGTTCTCTTTCCCAGGTAGAAGATATAACCCCTCTAACAAACATTTAAGTATAGACAACATGTTGTGATAAGTCACTTCTGTATTTGTAAATGATTTTATATAAATTTTATTTTTATTTTTTTAAACATTTATTTATTTGAGAGAACAAAGTGCGAGTGGGAAGGGGCAGAGAGAGAGGGAGACATAGAATCCAAAACAGGCTCCAGGCTCTGAGCTGTCAGCGAAGAGCCTTATGTGGGGCTCCAACTCACAGACCGCCCGATCATGACCTGAGCTGAAGTTGGACACTCAACCGACTAAGCCACCCAGGTGCTCTCTGTCTAAATTTTAAATATAGGCAAAAATACATACTTTAAATATGTGGAAACTAACCCCATGGTTATAATGTTCAAATAAAAAAAAAGCAGCAATTATGGAATTGTTTTAATTCAGTTGGTTAATGCACAAAGCTCATGAAACCAGAAAGAGAAGGTCATATTGGGTCAATAAATTTTATGCAGATTTTTTAAAAATAACATTATATACAAGCGTGCTCACTGCCACTTATCTCATAATTGTGCATTGTTGACAAAAAGATAGACTCCACAAGAGAAAAAGAAAGGAGAAAAATAAAATGCAAAGTCGTTTTCAACACTGAAAACCTGTACATGCTCATATTTTTCTGTTGGTGAGAGAGTAACTTCATCTTCTCACTCAGACAACAAAAATTTAAATAATGCAATTCCATTCTACTCCTTTATTTAGCTTTCTGATATTTTTTAAATCTATAACAGGAATCATACAGTCAAATGCATATAGCTCTGCCTTTTGCCATAACACTCCATAAGTTTGCTTTTGTTTGAGAATATTAAGAGAGAAAGACAAAGTTTTCCAAGCTATGAGAAAACAGACATCTGATTTTAAGTAATCCAAGGATTCCATGCAGGGGTTGCATGCTTTCTCTTTAAGACGATTTGATACAATTTGATACAGTGTTTATTTTTAATGTTTATTTATTTTTGAGAGAGAGCTGGAACAACAGGGAGCATGAGCTGGGGAGGGGCAGAGAGTGGAGGGGCAGAGGATCTGAAGAAGGCTTTGGGCTGACAGGCACAGAGCCTGACATGGAGCACCAACTCAGGAACCTTGAGATCCTGACCTGAGTCGAAGTTAGATGCTTAACAGACTGAGCCACCCAGGTGCCCCTGATACAGTGTTTAGATTTCATGTGTTAAACTATGGCTTGATATTTTACAAAATGAAAATAAGCAATGCTCTTCAGACCCAAGTTAACATGATTTGTCATTCTGCATTTAAAGTAAAATATTTACTCCTAGATTCTTTGAGCAGTTAGTTTTAAATTAAAAATGTGACCATATATTATATTTTATTATTTATTCATACTTAACAAGGCATTTTCCTCCCTAATAATTAATATTTGTCATATTAAACTGATGACTGGAAGATTACATTCAGACAATATGCTAAAAGTTTCAAATCATGATATACAGTTATATTTTAATTTCTCCCATTTAAATGTTTATTTTATACCATATAATAATAATAGCTAATACTTATAGAGTGCTTTCTAAGTGTACTCAATGTGCCCTACATGGTTTATATCATTTCTTCCCCACCACAGCCAATGGAGGTACTATACTGTTCCCCTTATACAGATGAGAACCCTGAGGCTTAGAGAATTAAAGTGACCAACCCACAGTTGTATAGCTAGTAAGGAAGGGTGCTACTCTGGGCTCTCTGAGGAATGGGGTAGTGAAATATGTGTTGATGACAATATATCTTACGCAGAGTTAATGAGTTGTTGAAAATAAGTTTCTCCATAAAATTGCATTCTTTCTTTTTACTTCCAGATACAAAATAATAGTTAACAGAAAGAAAATTCCCAAATCCATAAACTGTATTAAAATGAAAACAAATCCTCTGTTCAAAAATATAAACATGGTAGACTCCAATCTTACCAACCTATATTAAATATTAATTGTTTCCTTTGCTTTTCTGCAGCTATGTGGGTTTCACAAAGGACAAAAGAAATTAATTGCACAAGGATTACATAAAGCCATATATTCTATTTATAAAACTGACTAGACATTGTCAGCATTCACTATCAATGTCTTTAACAGTATGATGATATTATAGTTGATATTTATCTTTTAATAAAAATATAAATCACTGTTTATTCCCTGAAGCTAACCTCACTCATGCTAAATTATTTATGTATCCATTTTAATATGTATTTTGCATCTGACAGGACAACTCTCCTTAGGACCCCTTTACTGACCCACCTGTCATTATGATGGGGTAAACAATGTCACCTTTCTAGTGCACAATGAATTACAAAGAAGTTGCAAAGTACACCATCCATCATGCTGGCACTAAGTAGGTTTTCGAGGTAGATCTCAGATATCACAAATGCTGTTTAGACTGTTACCAGAAAGCAAAAATTGGAAGCTTATACAAAATGGTCATATGATGAATGGACATGACAGCTCTTTAAAGAAAAGGGGCACTCCTCTTCTACAAATAACCTTGTCAAAAGCAAAAGTAGTGGGGAGCTTTGCTGGCGCTCAGACTACAATAATTTAAGAAGTTGTTAATGGCTCAGCCTGATAGAAATTCATGCAAACCTAGTGTACTCAAAATCAAAAAATAGGTATGCCTTAATCATCAGCACCAACCTCTCAAGCTTGATTTTAATTAGGGAATGGTCTGAAAAGATACAGAAAATCACCCACGTCCTATTAATTAGAATATGTGAGTTTCAATAATACAGTTGTCTAAAACATGTATATAAAATATATGCAAATATTCTATATGCATATAAAATAGTCACCTAGAAACTGCTTTGCATTTGAAAATCATAATGCTAATATAGTTTGAGTTTTTAAAAAATCAACATCAATAAAATTTATTGACATAATATTTAAATTATTAGGTACTTACTATAATAGATTTGAATTATTAATATAATTCTAAAAATAGTTATCATTAGTGTCTTCATCTAATTTGCATGGTTAATTTCTTCAAATACAAGGTTTTTGTTTTATCCATAATTGCATTTCAGTTCCTCTAACACTACTCCCTTTTATTTAGGCCTTATTTCATATGTAGAGTATATTTCTACATGATAGCTGTTTATATTTCCCTTTTAATAGCTTCTTTAAATCTTTCTCAATACTTCCTTTTTAAAAAATGGGATTTTTTTATAACATTTATAATGGTAGATAGTCCCAGAATGACGTACGTCTTCATGGACATTTAAGCAGTTCCACGATTCTAATAGTAGACCTTGGTTTCTTTAATATGAAACAAGGAAAATTTAAACATTTATAACTGATAAGATAAACGTGTAGAACTTTCAGAGGTATGGCTACATGGGAACATAAAAAACTAACCCAATGGGCCCAGAGGATTATTAGAGGCCCATGCTGAGGAAACAGGGACACGAGTCGTAATTTCATGGCTTTTCCATAACACCTAAGTTAAAGACTAATAAATAAATTGAAAAGCAAATAGATGCGGGTGATTCCACACAAGCTTACGGGGTTTTTGTTGTTCTGTGTTTTGGACACATTTTTTTTTTAAGGCGAGGAGATGAATCAACTGGAATAAAGAGGGAGCTGGAAATGTGAGAGGCTAATGAAGGTTTGAGAGTCTGAGAGGAAATATGTGGGGTAACTTAATAATCTTGACTTGAGACCAGAGCTTCTGAACCAACAGAAGAGTGCCAGCAGGCCTCTCTTTCTTTTCATTAACACACAGGTACGTTTCCATCATTGCCTATTAGAAACAGTATATATTAATCAAATAAAATGACATGGGTTTACACTAGAAATACTGCAGAAATTAGTATTATATTAACTTTTAATTAATGATAAGGCTTTCCAAGGTAGTGGTTATATGTGGTCCTTCTGGTAAAATTCAGAGAATGACCTAACATCATAATGTAGAACCACCAGTAAATGGACTCTCTCCACCCTCCCCAAAGAATGAAAAGAAAAAAAAAAGAACAAGAATGTATTTGTAAAGTAACTTCAAATGATTTAAATATTTAATATATTAATCAGAGTTAACAAGGTAGATTCTTAAAAATCTGTGCCAATAATTAACAACAATCAGAACACAGTATTATTTCCTTTGTTTTAAATGAGGCAATCTAAAGGTTTGTAAAAGAAACAAAATGTGCTTATTAAAATGGTATTTTTTACATGGAGACAGAAAATTTGCCTATATAAAGGAGACATAACCAAATATATATTATATCTAACTGGTATATGGTTCTTACAATGGGCTAGGCTCTGTCCTCCAAGATTTACATATATTAGCTAATTTAATTTTCACAACCTTATAAATGTGCAACTATTATTATCTCCATTACAGAGACGAGGGAACTCAGCTCTAGCTGGGTAAGTCACTGCGGGTACTGTGGTAACTGAGATTTGAAACTAGTCCATGTGGCACTAGAAGCTAAGCACCTCACCCACCGCCAAAGAACTGGCTAAGTCAGAAAAAGTAAAGCAATAATCCACATCTGGCTCCTTATCTCCTGTGCTCTCCATCAAGAAAGCAGAAGTGCTATATCTCAAATCTTGAATCTGTGAATAATCACATCGATTTTCCACTTCATGTCTTATGTGTGTACCCAACCTCAAACACAACTGCCTTCACCTCTATTCTTTCTGTCTGTATCAATCCATTAACATTTGCCTCTTCAAAAACCAAAGAATAAAATGAACTTGTCCTACAGCAACGAAGCAAAATGTGAATTACTCAGTCACCCATTCAACACTTTTGAATTAAATTCTTCTAACATGTTTTCACTTTCAAAATATGACAAGAAGAAGGTCAGGCAATCCAAGTCTTCCTTCCCCTTCCCTGGCACCTCCACGCTGAGAACATTTTAATGGTTACTTTTTTATGTTACGTCTTACCAGTCAGTTCAATTTAGATGAAAGCTGTTGTTTTCTAATTCCATTTCACTATAAATGACAGAGACAAATGGTCATATTACCTCGAGAGTTCCTTTGGCAGAATAGGCTGCATACGAGTAAAGCAGATCTTGGCTGCTGTGTTTTCTGGCTTCTTCGCTGCAAGGCTGGCCATTAGGATGAAAGCATTGGCCACTGCTGCTCAGAGTCACAGAGCTGGCAGAAGGGCCTGGCAGATTAAGCAGCACAGAGTAATTTACAAACTGTACATCTTCTAGGCCCAGAGAAGTCCAGTGAGTCTTAATCTTCTTTGAAATTTCTGTGTCATCATCACTTTTATACAGTTGTACCAAATTTCTGAAAGAAATTTAAAAAGCACACTCTAAAACAAAGGGAAAAATATTCTCTTGAGTTATGACCATTTAATATATGAACAACTATTAATAGATGAGGGATATGAAAGATGAACAGGACAGAACACTATACAAGAAACTCACAGTTTGGTAAAGGTGATGAGCTTGCAGAGAAATTACACTAAATCAAAGCAGAATGAATTAAGTTCTTAAATTAAGAACTAATAAAGCACTATGGGATTGCAAGGAAGAGAGTGATTAATGCCAACTAGTTCTTTTATTATTTCTGATCTTTCTGTGGACATCAACATATAATCCATTTAAAACTCAGTTCCAAAACGAGGAGTCATGCTGGTGAAGACAGTTTTGTATTGCAATTAATATGATTCAATATATAGAGTTATGTGATTAATATATAGCTATTGCTATTTAAAAGGATCTGGAGAATGTTGGGGTTATTACTGAGTATGAGGAGATTATACACAATGCTTGGCTAGCTAAAGTGTAACAAGGAGATTTCTGGTGGGCTGAAGTTAAGCTTGGGAGGGGCATGGGTCTCTTGGAATGTGGGCGGCCTGTGTAACCACCCAGACTGGGAAATGGTCCTGGGTGGGCCATCCCAGGCATTTCTGCAGTCCTAGGGAACTCCGTTATCTATATACATTGTATACAGAGTTTAGCAAAACAATAGGACACATAGACCCTTGCTATGTATCTCTGATTTGATTATTCTCTGGTGGATTGTCATGCATTGTTTTCGCATGACTGAAATGTTGTACTCCCTCTTTACACAAGAAGTCATTTGAGATTTGTGATTGGACTGACACCACAATAAATGAGAATAAGCTTGAGGCAAACAGGGTCTTCCTCTGTGAACATTGACCCCCTGCCTCCTCTCTTTCTTAGCAAAGGGTAATCTTTCAAGGGTTGGCACAGGGTTTGCTGGCCATTCCCAGCAAGAGAGAACACTTATGATACAAATTACATAATACTGTGAGCACAGTGATATGCAATAAAATTGGGATATCATGCTAAACCAACTACAGATTATCAAATCAATATGAAATTAATTTTTGCATATACTTGCTGTAGTCTATATATTTATTCCTTATCTATTCTGTAATCCAAATGACACTGTTTTTCCTTATGATATCCTAAAAGCCAGACAAAATCTGTAAATGTAGGCACATACTCACACGCACGTGCACACACACACACACACACACACGAGCAGAACTTAGAACAAAATCAGAAATGGGAAATTTAAAAATAATAATACAATAAAGTTTTGTTTGGGGCTGGGATGCAAAGGAACCACTTCACTTTTCGACAAAAATATATCTTCTTATAAGAATTTTATTGCTATCCAAAATATTACCTAAATAGATATTTCTTAAACCTGTACTGTTTTTATTTTTTCCCTACACATTACTTTTCTCACACATATTTGATTCATTTAGGACTCTATTCAATAACCCCCAAATGAAAGATATCTGGTAAAGGAATAAAAAATACACACATCAGGAAAAAATACATATAATATAAAAAAGCATTACTGGAGACATAAAAATAAGTTTGCTGACATAGCTAAAAGCTGGTCTATACAAGAAGATGCAGTAATAAATAATTTCCCAATTGTTTTCTAAGGTTATTTCTATTTTTTTCTCAATATGCAGTTTTATCAATTATCAATGCCATGTAAATTTTATGAAAGAGTTGATTGAAAGAATTTCATTTTTTATTCTGAGTAATACTGGTCTGCCTTCTGTTCTGTATGTGTGTGTGTGCTTGGCAGGACAGGCTTTTTGTATAATTGGCAAATTAAATTATATATATTTAAAGTGTACAGTATGATTAGATATACATGTTCTTTATGAAATTATCACAAATTACCACATCCATCATCTCAATATTTACCCTTATGTGTGGGTGTATGTGTTGCATGTTGACATTAAAAAAAAAGTTTTATGTTTATTTATTTTTGAGAGAGAAAGAGAGAAGGCAGGGCAGAGAGAGGGGGAGACAGGATCTGAAGCAGGCTCTGCACTGACAGCAGAAAGCCCAAGGTGGGGCTCAAACTCACAAACCACGAGATCATGACCTGAGTCAAAGTCAGACACTCAACGAACTGAGCCACCCAGGCGCCCCTGTGTGTTGAAATATCTAGGATTTCCTCTCTTAGCAAACTTGAAGTACATAATGCAGTATTATTAACAATACTCACCATGCTGTACAGTAGATCCTCAGAAATTATGCATCTTATAACGAAAACTTGTATCCCCTTGAGCGAAATGTCTTCCTTTCCCCCACTCCCAGGGCCCTGGCAGCTATGATTATACTCTGTCACTGTGAGTTTGTTTGTTGGCTTTTTAGATTACACATGTAAGTGATATGACTCAGTATCTGCTTTTCTCAGTCTCTGTCTTATTGCACTTACTCTCTGAAATACCTCTGTTGTCACAAAAGGCATGGATCTCATTTTTTAAGGTTGAATAATATTGTATTGCACATTGATCCCATATTTTCTTTCTACATTCATCCATACTTGAGCACTGAGGTTATTTTTGTACTTTGGCTATTGTAAATAATGCTGCAATGAACATGAATGAAAATATCTCTTCTAGATACTTATATCATTTCCTTTGGATATATACCCAGAAGTGGATTGCTGGGTCATATGGTAGTTCTAGTTTTAATTTTTCAAGGAATCTCCATACTGTGTTCCGTAATGTCTGTATCAGTTTACATTCTCACAGTGTACAAAAGTTATATTTTCTTCACATCCTCACCAGCATGTTTTTTTGTTGTTTTTATTTTTATTTTTAATAACAGACATCCTAACAGGGGTATGGTGGTATCTCCTTGTGGTTTTGCTTTGTATTCCCTGATCATTAATGATGTTAAGCAACTTTCATGTATATGTTGGTCATTTGTATATCTTTTTTTGGAGAAAGGTCTATTCAGATCTTTTGTCCATTTTTAAATTGGACTATTTGTGACTTTTTGCTATTGCATTGTATAAATTTCTCACTGTCATTCACTTTATTTATTTTTGAGAGAGAGAGAGAGCGAGAGAGAGCGCAAGCAGGGGAGGAGCAGAGAGAGAGGGAGGGAGACACAAATCAGAAGCAGGCTCCAGGCTCTGAGCTGTCAGCACAGAGCCTGACACGGGGCTTGAACTCATGAACTGTGAGATCATGACCGGAGCTGATGTCGGACACTTAACTGTCTGAGCCACCCAGGTGCCCCCACTGTCATTCACTTTATATCACAAATAGGAAAGACTGCTGGGTAGATAGCTCCACCAAGAGCTAGACTGAGGTTTGGCTAAGATTGCACTAAGTCCTATACCACAAGATAAGGCAAAACTTAATTACTGGTCAGGATCTGTGATAAGGGTTTTTAACCAAGTGTGGGGATAAATAAAACATGAACCCCTTATCAAATATATGTTGTGTAAATATTTTCTCTCCTTCCACAGGCTCTTCTCATTTTGTTGTTTCCTTTGCTGTGTAGAAGCTTTTTAGTTTGAGGTAGTCTCACTTGTTTATTTTTGCTTTGTTGCCTGTGCTTTTGTTGTCATATCAAAAAAAAAAAAATTGCAAGTACCGACATCAAGAAATATTCCCTTTGTTTTCTTCTAGGAGTACTGCAGTTTCAGTTTTATATTTAAGATTTTAATCTGTTTCAAATTAATTTTTGTGAATAGTGAGATATAGGGGTTCAATTTAATTCTTTTGCATCTGAATTCCAGTTTTTCATCACTGTTTATCAAAGAAACTATTCTTTCCCTATTGTGTAACCTGGCTCCTTTGTCAAAAATTAATTGACCATATATGTATGGATTTATTTCTGGGGACTCTATTCTGTTGCATTGGTCTATTTTTGGTCATTGGATCTGTTTCATTTGTCATTTTTTTTAAAGTTTATTTATTTTTGAGAGAGAGCATACGTGTGCACACATGAGTGGAGTAGAGGTGAAGAGAGGGAGAAAGGATCCCAGGCAGGCTCTGTACTGTCAGTGTGGAGCCGGATATGGGGCTTGAAGTCACAAACAGTGAGATCATGACCTGAGTCAAAATCAAGAGTCAGATGCGTTAACCGACAAAGCCAACCAGGTGCTCCTTGGCCATTTTTGCTTAAAAAGATCACTTTTTATGATCAGCTTTTATGCCATACCATAATATTTTGATTACTGTGGTTTTAAATCAAGAAATGTGTTGCGCCCAGATTTGTTCTTCTTTCTCGAGATAGCTTTGGCTACTCAGGGGCTTTTGTGGTTCAGTATAAGTTTTAGGGTTGTTCTTTTTCTGTGGAAAATGACATTGGAATTTTGATAGGGATTGCAATGGATCTGTAGATTACTTTGGGTAGTATGTTTATTTTATCAACATTAATTCTTCCAATCTAAGAACATGAGATACCCTTCCATTTTATTTGTGTCTTTTTTCCCATTTTTTTCACCAATGTCTTATAGTTTTCAGTACATATATCTTTTACATCATTGATTAAATTTATTCCTAAGTATTTTATTATTTTAGTGCTATTATAAATGATATTGTTTTAATATCTTTTTTATATATTTTGTCACCAGTGTGTAGAAATGCAACTGATTTTTATACTGATTTTGTATCCTGCAACTTAAACTAAATTTATTAGTTCTAACGTTTTTTTTGTGGCAGCTTTAAGGTTTTCTGTATATATAATCATGTCTGTAAACACAATTTTACTTCTTTCTTTCCAATATAAATAGCTATGTATGTATGTATGTATGTATGTAGGACTTACAGTAATGTATTAAATAGAAGTGGAGAGATTGAGAATCTTTGTCTTGTTACTAATTTTAAAGGAAAGGCTTTTAGCTCTTCATTGTTAAGTATGATGTTAGCTGTGAGCTTGCCTTTATTATGTTAAAGTATTCCCTACATACATAATGTAATGAAAGTGTGTATAATGAAAGGATGTTGAATTTAGTCCTATGTTTTTTTTCTGCATCTGTTGAGATGATCATAAGATCTGTATCTTTCATTTTGTTTACATGGTGTACCAAATTTATTGATTTGCATGTTTTCAGCCATCCTTGAATCTCAAGAGTAAATCCCACTTGATCATGGTGTATATGATCCTTTAAATATACTGTTGAATTCTGTTTGCTAGTATTTTGTGTGGGGATTTTTACATCTAGGTTCATTAGGGTACTGGCCTATAATTTTCTTTTCTTGTAGTACTCTTGTCTACCTTTGATATAATTTGGCCTCGGATACTGAGTTTCAACTTTTTGGAAGAGTTTGAGAAGGTCTAGCATTAATTCTTCTTTAAATGTTTGAAAGTATTCACCAGTAAAGCCATCTAATCCTGGGATTTTCTTGGTTTGGAGGTTTTTGATTACTGATTCAATCTTCTTTCTACTTATGCATCAATTCAGATTTTCTATTTGTCCATGATTCAGTTTGGGTTGGTTGTATATTTCTAAGAATTTAGCCATTTCTTTTAGGTTGTACAATTTGTTGGCATATGATTGCCCATAGTAGTCTCGTATGTTTCTTAGTATTTCTGTGTTTTCAGTAGATGTCTCCACCTTTATTTCTAACTTTGAGTTTTTTCTCTTTTGTCTTAGTCTAGCTAAAGGTTTGTCAATTTTACCTTAAAAAAGAAAAAATCCCTCAGTTTCATTGATCTTTTTATTATTTTCCTAGTCTCCATTTCACTTATTTCTGCTCTGATCTTTATTTCCTTCCTTCTGCTAAACCTGGGATTAGTTGGTTCTTCTTTTCCTAATTCCTTGGGGTATAAAGATAGGTTGTTCATTTGAGATCTTCCCCCCGCCATGTAGACATTTATCTCTATAAACTTTGTCTTATAACTGTTTTTGTGGGGCACCTGGGTGGCTCAGTCGATTAAGCATCTGACTTCAGCTCAGGTCATGATCTCATGGTTTGTGAATTCAAGCCCCATGTTGAGCTCTGTGCTGACAGTGTAGACCCTGGAGCCTGCTTCAGATTCTGTCTCCTCCTCTCTCTGACCCTCCCATGCTCATGCTCTGTCTCTGTCTCTCAATAATAAATAAATGTTAAAAAAATCAAAAAAAGAACTGTTTTTGTTACAACTCATAAATTTTGGTATGTTCTGTTTCCATTTTTGCTTATCTCAGGATATTTATGTTTTATTTCCTTTTTTTCAAAGTTTATTTCTTTTGAGAGAGAGAGAGAGAGAGAGAGAGAGAGAGAATCCCAAGCAGGCTCGGCGCTGTCAGCACAAAGCCTGGCATGGGGCTCGATCTCACAAACAGCGAGATTGTGACCTGAGCTGAAATCAAGAGTTGGACACTTAATTGACAGAACCACCCAGGTGCCCCTTCATTTCATTTTTGATTTCTTTCATGACACATTGGTTGTTCAGGAGTATTTTGTTTAATTTCTACTTTTTGTTCATTTTCCATCTTTTTTTTTTCCTGTTATTGAAATCTAGTTTCATAACATCATGATGAGAAAAAAAATATCTGGTGTGATTTCAGACTTCTTAGATTTGTTAAGACTTGTTTTGTGGCCTAACATATGGTCTATCCTGGGGATGTTCTGTGTGTGCTTAAGAATGAGTATTCTGCTGCTGTTCGATGGAATGTTCAGTATACATCTTTGAGATCCATTTGGTCTAAAGTGTAGTTCACAGCCAACATTTCCTTATTGATTTGCTTTCTGGATAAGATATCCATTATTTAAATTGGGGTATTAATGTCTCCTATTACTATTGCATTGCTATGTATTTCTGCCATCAGGTATGTTAACATTTGCTTAATACAGGGGTTCCAATGCTGGGTGTATATATAATTGTTATATCCTCTTGATGAATTGAAACCCATCATATAGTGACCTTCTTTGTCTATTCACATACAGTTTTTGACATGTCTATTTTGTCTAATATAAGATTGCACAGGTCATCAGTGGTGGATGCTGTGGGTGTACGCAGTAGTAGTGAGAGCTGTTAGGGTCAGAGCAAAGGCTTCTGGGGATTTCCTCTTTCTTTTTCTCCCATGGGGGATTTTGTGGCCAAGGGTATCTCTCTTAGTGCTTGGTCAGCTTGAAACACACGTGCAGTGGTGGTGATATTGGTATCTGATGCACAGACACTCCCAAAGCAATCACAAAGCCAGGGTCTAGAGTGCAGACACTTATAGAGTGGTGGTGGCTCTCCAGGTCCAGAGATTTGGCAAGCCCACAGCAGTAGTGACTCCAGTGCCTGAGCTACAGGCATATACAAAGTGGCAGCTATATCCAGGTCTAAACTGTGTGAGCATGTAGAGCAACTATGGGTCTAGGGTTGAGGAATAGAGTAGCATCTCCCTTTCTTAGGAATCTGTGGCAGTGATAGCTTTTGTTTACCTCAGTGGTGAATGCTGCTCGTGTCTTCTGAAGATCAGGCCACTGAAATCCGTACCAACAAACATTATGGGGTTTCCATTATGAAAGCTCTGGAAAGTCTGCACCTGAGGTCCTCGCTGGCAAAGACTGCTTGAGTCCTCCACAGAGCTGGCCACTGGGAACCACAGAGGAAAGGCCTCTACCTTTCTTCTTAGTTCCTAACCATTTCTGGATGTCTTAGCTAAGCCAATCTCAATCCTTTCTATGCAGTTATTCTCCATTTTGGCTCCATTGTGTTGCTGTATGTTCTTAATTGGAATCTTGAGCCTTTCCAAAGCTATTTTAATTCTTGGATAGCTCATTGTTATTTGTGGGGAGATGAAGGTTGATATATCCTACTCCATTATCCACCTCTCTCTCTCTATCCTGTTCTTTTTTTGCTTTATCTGATTTCTGTATCCCCATCCTCTTTCTTTATTGCTACTGTAGTTTTCTCTGCATTACTTGGAGTAGGGCAGGTAAACTAATTGAGTTGAAACTTAATTCAGTTTGAGGATAAAGTTATTTATAAAGATGCATCAATAATATTCTTTTGTAATATGTATAGAATTTCACAACACATTTTATTTATACACATTTGACTGTATATTAGTCAACATAAACAAAAAAACAAAGGGAAATTTCAGTAGTTTTTGTTGTTGTTCTTCTTCTACTCAGTTAATTGATGAGCATGAATTCATCCATAAGTATGTAAAATATTTATTCTTCTATTTGTTTTGCTGGTCTCAATTCCAAAGTGCTTTATGGTATAAGCAACTCAAAAGACATCAAATTTTTCAGAAGTGTATGTAATATAAGATGGCCTTGAATAGCAAATCAAATACTTCTTTAGGGTGTCAACTGAAGGCTTAGTAATTTGTCTCAGTGCTGGAAAATTTCTTAATATTATTCAGTATTAAGCTAAAATTTTTGAAGAGAAAATATCTGCATTCTCTCATTCTGAATTGAAGAGATATATACTTTTTATATTATAATTTCATTTTTTATATTATGAAAAAATTGAATATATAAAGAACATGTAACATACATAAAGTATAAAGTATAATGAAGGAACAACCCAGGTTATGAGGTATAACATCTCTCATATTATTGAAGCACCTGTGGTACTCTTTATCTGATTTATTTTTCTTTTTTGTTGAATCTCATTGTCTTCTTTGTATAGGTTTAATTATATATGTATATATATGACCTTAACTATTAACCCCTTATTTTTTGAATATCCCTATTTATATAGTTGGTATCTTATTTATATATTTCCATTTCCCCCAGATTTATTGAGATATAATTGATATAAACCACTGTATAAGTTTAAGGTGTACAACATGTTAATTTGATATACCTATTATTGCAAAATGATTACCACCATAGTGTTGGCTAATATTTCCACACAACTCATAACTATCATTTTGTTTTTGTAGTGAGAACATTTAACATCTAGTCTCTTAGCAACTTACAGCATGGTGATTATAGTTAATATATATATTCCTTTGTGACTTTTTTTCTCACTATTAGGTTTCTGGGATTCCTCCTGATTTATTTATAAATTTCCTAAGATAAGTATTTTAAAACTGTTCCCAGTTTTCCATTGTTATAAATACAAGAAAGTTATTATAATACAAGGAAGAAAGGAAGACAATAAATCATTAGGTGAACTATTTTCTTTTTAAAAGGAGAAAACAAATAGACAAAATTAGAAAATGACCACAGGCACAGAAGAATCTTAAAAACAAAACAAAACAAACAAAAAAACAAAAACAAAACAAACGAACAAAAAAACTGTGAGAATATCTACATAGCTCGATGTAAATAAACTTTCCATGAACTCCTGGATTATAGAATTCTTCCTTTGTCCCCCAGCTCCTCTCTCTGCCCTCTCCTTTTTGCATTCCCCCAAGGTTGACCTTTATGAACCTTTATTAAGCTTTCTGGTTTCTAGTCCATTTTAGGTTCAGCCAATGAGAAAGGCATGAGAAGAGACCCCTCCCCACCCCCAACCAGGTCTCTTCTTCCACCAAGGGCACGGTAAAAAAAAAAACAGAAACAAAACAAAACAAAACAAAACAAAAAAACTTTCTTGTTCATATTTCCTGATAGACATATGCAGAAGTTTCTCTAGGCAAGGAGGGCATGTACAAGTATATCTTGAATAAGAAGTGCTAAAATGCTTTTACAAGAGTTTTAATTACATTCCTACCTCCTCTGCATGAAAGCTCTGTTTCCTCCATTCCTTACCAACACTTGACATTGTTATTTCATTTTATAATCTGGCCAATTTGATGAGTGTAAAATTGTAATATCATTGTTTGTTTAACTCAAAAGTACCATTACTGGGTTGCAGGGTATGCTATGTAGTTTTACAAATTATTTATAAAATAATTATTTTATACCATTACACCATTATTTAAGAGGTCCTATTTTTAGAGTATCTAATTTCTGCTAACCAATGAGCATAAAATTGTATCCCATTGTAGCTTTAATTTACATTTCCATAATTACTATGAGGGTCTGTTCATGTATCATTTAGCTATCTATGTTCCCTTTTCTTTGCTGTGACTGTGTATTTTGCCCATATTTATGGAAGTTTTTCTATATTCTGGATAATCCCTTTTGGGTCATAGATGACATTTATTACCTACCAGTTTTTGGCTTCTCTTTCATTTTTAATGTCTTATGATGAATGGAAATTCATAATTTCAATTTCTATAATTTGAATATAATGCAATGGTTTGCACATTTTTTGATATGTTTAAGAAATCCTTCTTAAACCTAAGGTAATAAAATTATTCTCATTTTTCCCTAAAGTTTTAAGAAATTTGTTTTTAAACATTTCAATGTTTACCTGGAGTGTGTTTGTGTGTATTGGAGGTGGAGTTTGAAGTGGGAATTCAATATCACTTTTTCTCCATATGAAAAACCATTCTAGTATCCTCTTCACCACCGTGTACTTCTGTCATTTATGAATTTCCATATATGTATGTGTCTATCTGGGCTCCCCAGTTTCATCAGTCTTTTTCATCTATCTCCATTACAATATGCTATTTTAATTATTTTTACTTTTTAATACATATTAATATTCAGAATGGCATGTCCTCCTATTTCCTCAAGAACATCTTCATTATTTTTTCTCTTCCATATTAATAATGGAATGAGCTTATAAATTTCCTTATCAAGATTGTATCTGGAATTAACCTAAGACTAAAAAGATGAATTTGAGGAGAAATGTCATCCTTATAATAACATGAAAATAAGTACTTAATATTTCCAATATCAGTCAATGGTAACATAAATATGTTTTAAAATGAAAATATGTTTTCTGCTTATTGCTGATACAGAAGAATTCTATTCTGTCCTTCTATCAACTCATCCTGCTAAACTTCCTTATTAATTATATTTGCCTTCTTTGAGTTTTCTACATAAAAATATGTGATAAGCAAATAATGAAGGTATCGCTACTTCCTTTCTAGTCACTTATAGATGTTATTCCTTTTTTTTATTACTATGCAGGTTAAAACCTTCAGAAAGTATTTAATAAAATATTTAACAAGGCGTGATAGTAGTCATCTATTTCATATTCCAAATAACAGGTTAAAGATATTCCTCCCATTCTTATTTTGATAAAAGATGTTTTATGAATCAGTATTAAATTTTATCATCAATTCTGATGCATTTATTAAGACCATCGTGTTATATTCTTTCCTTTAGTATGATGGATTACATTAATCAATATTTTAGCATTCAAACTTGGATTCCTAAGATTAGCTCACTTAGTAGAATGCATTATCAGTTTTGGCTAGTATGCAATTTATTTTGCCAACATTTTATTTATAATTTTCATGTCTGTTTTTAGAAGTAAAGTTGGCAGACAGTGTTCCTTTCTGACATCATTTCTACCTGATTTTGGTTTGAAGTTATACAAACCTTATAAAACAAGATAAAGAGTATTCCTTCTTGTTCTATTCTCTGGGAAAACTTGAACATGATTATAATTTTTGAAAGATACAAATTATTCTTAAACTAAACATTGTCTGTACATGATTTTCTTATTATGAGAGAACTATGAACTACTGATTCAATGTCTTTAATGCTGTGAGAATTTTATGCTTTCTTCTTTGAATCAGGGCTCTTCAGTTGCTCCCTGTGCCACCTGCTATTAAGCCTCAAAGTTCTAGGTTTCTGGTTTCATCACTTGCCACAGCACTCTTTCCTAAGTTTTGGTCCTCTTGGGGATTTCTCATACTATTCTATTAATTAAGGATAGTGATGTTTTAAAGGAAGTTTTTCATAATGTATACAGAACCTGTTTTTCAGAATATCTATTTTATTTTTTATTTTTTAAATGTTTTTATTTTATTTTTGAGAGAGAGAGAGAGAGAGAGAGAGAGAGAGAGAGACAGCGTGAGCAGGGGAGGGTCAGAGAGGGAGACAGAATCCGAAGACAGACTCCAGGCTCTGAGCTAGCTGTCAGCACAGAACCCGACGCGGGGCTCAAACCCACGAACCGTGAGATCATGACCTGAGCCAAAGTCAGATGCTTAACCGACTGAGCCACCCGGGCGCCCCCAGAATATCTATTTTAAAAAACTACCCAAAACAGAAATGCACTAGCTTGAGTACCCAACTTCCATGTAAGACATGATTTCTTTGTAAGTACAGATTGCTATTCCCACAACATCCAAGAGGATGCAAAAGCAGTTAAGAATTATGATCAACGTTCCTGTTTTTTTTTTCACAGACCTCTAATGTAAATTATTCAAAACTAATTGATGTGATATCATTTTGCACATTACCTTACCTGAAGAAAATCATCCAAATCTTGTATATTATGAAGGTTGATTGGATTTAAGGGAAAATGAAATCCCCTATAAAGTAATCAAAAGAGTGCCACTATATCAATATATATAAAAGAAAAAGTATACTGAAAAATATTAATGAAGTTTTTATATACACATGATTATAAAATTACTTGTCTTTTAAAAATGATAGAGGAAACAAAATTTTTTAATAATTAACTTACAATCAAAAAAATTAACAGTAAGTTAATACATACTTGTTCAAATTCAATTTTCCTAAGATTACTTTTTTAAAAAATTTTTTTAATGTTTATTTATTATTGAGAGACAGAGAGACACAGAGCATGAGCATGGGAGGGGCAGTGAGAGAGGGAGACACAGAATCTGAAGCAGGCTCCAGGCTCTGAGCCATCAGCACAGAGCCTGATGTGGGGCTCGAATCCACAAACCGTGAGATCATTACCTGAGCCAAAGTCGAATGCTTAACAGACTGAGCCACCCAGGTGCCCCCTAAGACTACTTTGAATTGTGTTGCATTTACAACTGTATTTTAAGCTTGTCAAATGTTTATAATGATTTTGTCCCCCCATCCTGCCCAAAAAAGTCTTAAAGAAGCTGTGTGAGTTCAATTTCTGAAATTATGTAACATTTAATCTAAATTATTTTTTAAGTTTTAAATTTGTTTAAATTTATTTATTGTTAAGAGAGAGAGAATATGAGAAGGGGAGGGAGAGAGAGGATTCTAAGCAGGCTACTTGCTGACAGCATAGAGCCCAACATGTCTCAAACTCAGGAACTGTGAGATCATGACCTGAGCCAAAATCAAAAGTCAGATGCTTAACTGACTGAGCCAACCAGATGCCCCATAATCTAAATTGTTTTAAATAAATCAGTGGTCATTAAGAAAAAGTCTTATTAATACATATGTTTAGTCAAAGGATTCTATTAATTAATCATTTCAAATCACTTAGAATATTAAAATACCTGAATTTTACTGAGAATTTCCACTATCATTCCTAACTTCTCCCAGTCCCATAAGGATTTGGGGATTTATGGTGAACAGTTCTGTTATAATTAGGTAATTTGCTATATTCAAAGACACATGTCATTAAGTAATTAAGTGCAATGCAATCTCAATTTACTAATTTCAGAGAAAGCTTCAAAACTAGGAGTGTCATCTACAGTCACAAGGTATTTGACAGAGGGTTTTATTCTGCCTTAATTTTTAAAATAAGAGTTTCCATGGGCCAGTAGTCTTGGCAGGTAGCATAATGAACTGTCATGCTTGAGACTTGAATTTGGAAGTTTTGCATTAGCATTCCTTTGGCCAGTGGAGACTGGAAATGGGAGGATTTTGGCTTTGGTAGATAAAATTCTGTTTATATCAATGTTCAACACCTGCTACTGGATGAGCCACAGAGCAACAGTGATGTTAGAATTGGATGCAGTGATGCATGTACTCTTCCTAGTACCAGAGTGAGTGCCAAGATTGCATTGTAAATGAATAGGGAAAGAAGCCATCTAAAGAAACATACTAGCAGAGGAAAAACCCTGCACATTTACTAAAGTTCACTCAGATTTTATTATGTGTGTGTACAATAACATACACAAATACTCATACTATACCAGCTGATATATTTCACATACTAAAAAGTCAA
This sequence comes from Cryptoprocta ferox, assembly GCA_028646485.1. Lineage (NCBI taxonomy): Eukaryota > Metazoa > Chordata > Mammalia > Carnivora > Eupleridae > Cryptoprocta > Cryptoprocta ferox. The sequence continues at coordinate 86,068,380 of CM053573.1, forward strand.
ATATTTCTTTAAAATGATTATTTGACCTAGTATTCAATGTAGTAAAATTCTGTGAATTATGTACTATATGTGTATAGTGAATTTAAACAAGAAAGTATGTCCTTCGAAATCCTCCCACCTGCCCCTCTGCTCTTCAAGGGGGGCAAACACTGGTCTGCTTTCTGTCACTCTAGGTTAATTTTCATTTCCTATAATGTTATATAGAAGCATATAATAGGAATGTGTTTCCTCTGTCTTTATTCACTCAGCATGCCTTTTGAGATTTATTCATGGTGTTTTATACATGAATGGTTCACTTTTTTTATTGCTGTTTTCCATTGTATGGAGATACCACAATGTTTATTCATTCACCTGTTAATGGATATTGATATTGGATCCATTTTTTGACCATTGCAAATGAAGCTACTATGAACATGAACAAGCAAGCAAACAAACAACAATTAAAGAATGAACTGATTTCTTATCTCTTAATTTTGCTTTGGAAATATAAAGACTAAAACACATGGTAAAATTGTATCACACATAATATCAAGAAATCAAATGGTTAGGAAAAAATGGCAGCACCTTGCCAACGTCCTTGCCAGCCAGTCACTATCACCATGAAAATAAAAGCATCCTTACTTACTCAATTACTTCTGACCTTCTACAATAACATACTAATTGTAAATCGTGTATTGACTATCCACTATAAGGATTGAAAATATTGTGTAGATTTGTTGCACCAAAAAAACCTTAAATAACTACTGTTACCATTTTATAAATAAGGAAATTGAAGAGCAGGTAATTTAATTAAGATGGAAAATGTTCCAGATTAAATAGGTGAGATTTCTACTGTACTACATTGTATTTCAGATTTCTACCATACTACTTAGCTCTTTGAAAAAAGCAGATAGTCTTACAATCTTAGATGCTTCCTACAGGCAATAAAAACTCCAAGTGTTAGAAAGCACAGTATTCTGGGTAAACTAATTAAAAGTCATTCGGTATGAGGTTGGAAGAGAGAGATCTTTAATGCTTACGAGAAAGTAAGATTTAGGGAAATCAAAGGAACTGTTTCAAGAATACAATACACCAAATTTCAGAGTTTAGGAACCATCAAAACAAGAAAGAAGTAAACTCCTTCTTATACATTTCTTTTTAAAAAAAAAAAATCAGCACAGAAGTAGATTATCTGAAGGAGATTTTACTATCCCCTCTCTTTGTGATCCAGAAGAACATGGCACATAAGTGTCCCCTTTACAAATTATGAAAGGATGCTGATGGGCTTGGTGACCTTCAGCTAGGTCCCCAGCATAAAAATTAGGAACTACTTATATAATACTTTGATATTTCTTTCAAAATTATGTTGCACTGACAATAAAATACAAATGTTGCAAAAACAATTAAAAAACCTTTATTAAAAACCAGAACACAGAGAAATAAATAAAATGCCAACATTTCTGTTATACCTGAGCCAAAAAAAAAAAAAAAAAGGATAGTGGTATAATTCTGAAAGCTTTACCCTTGCTTTCATTTATACAGGAGATAATATCATCTCTAGCATATTTGCATTACATCTTAAAAATACAGTAGTATTTCATGAGGAAGCATTTAAGACGACATTGTAGAAAGAAGAAATGTTACTGTGACTCAACAAAATGAAGGTTACCCAACGCATGGAGGCTAGTAGGATTTTTCAGAATATACCCTGTACAAGAATACTAAACTTATGGATAATAATGTTTGCTTTTTGAGATTCTCTCTTTCTGTTTTTCAGGGAGAATTATTGTCAAAAGTTGGTTTTCAGATTAAGTCACCTTAATTTATGTAAACCAAATCTACAAGCAGACTCACGAAATGGAGAAGTTAATCCAATCAGCAAAACATTACAAATACTTAGTTTCATTTGCTAGGGTCTCTAATGCAATGACATAAACTTGAATGCTACCAATATTTACAGGGATTTTTGATTTGAAGAGTCACAACTCCACAATCAAAAGTTTCTTTACGTAATTGAATACATTACTAAATATTAGGAGAAATATTCCATTAAGATTGTAACAGAAAATGACCAATCTCCATCATACTTCAGAATAAGCATATTTAACTGAGAATTTTTTAAGTACCTAAAACACTAACATGATTCTTTTTTCTTGGCATTAACACAAAATTAATCAATTTTACTAATTTAAAAAGATAATTTTTTAAGGACAAGTAGTGAGTCTTATCTCTTTTAAGTTTATTTATTTATTTGGAGAGAGAGAGAGAAGAAAGAGAACCCCAAGCAGGGTCTGTGCTTTCAGCATGAACCCTACGTGGGCTCTATCTCATGAACCATTGAGATCATGACCTGAGCCAAAATCAAGAGTCAGATGCTCGACTGACTGAGCCACCCTGGTGCCCTAAGTCTTATCCCTTTCAACATATCCTTAAACTCTAACTTCAATGTCTTGCACCTAGTAAATGGTAAATAACAAATATTGAGTAAATATTTTTTACTAAATAAAGATGCCTTTAAGACTATATTAAAGGTTTACATGATATATACTTATTTTAGTTTGTTTTCAAATATAGCAAATTAAATCTTGAGTGCTACTGTAGGGTTGACTGAAACAGTGAAGTTATTTTATATAACATAAGGGCTAATATATTTTAAAAATATTTTTTAAATATTGTCTTTCTATGATGCTATAAATAGATTAAGGCTATTGAAAGGACAGTGATCAAAACCAGTATGAATTTAAATATTACTGATCACTTGTTAATGAAGACTACCTTCCTTCATGGGCAGACTCACTTCAGTACCCTAGAGGAAAGTCTTCTCTATTAAGTCATACTCACTATATGACAAGTTGCATGAATCATGAAAAAAACAAATGTTATTACACCCAACTTCATGAAATGAATTGAAATCAATCTGTGGAGATGTCTGGTCATTGGAAGTCATGACAGTATGGAAACAAAAATGAAAACCCTAAATGCGAAAACGATAGGAAACATGAGAGTTTTGACAAGAAGAGCATATTGCATGTTGTAATATTTGAATAGGCTGTCATTTAAGTATTTCATCTCTATTGTACACATGAGGGGGAAAAAAGAGCAGCACTGAGCAGCATTGATGTTGGTATATTTCTGACATATTATTCCTAGAGGATCAAAACCTAATCTACTCAGCCTAATGAATAACCCAGGATAGTGGACAGCTAACAGTCCACAGAAGGGGTTAGTGGATGGAGGGGGAGATGGGGAGCTTTGGGAAGAGTAGGATAGAATATGGAAAGATTCTGGATTTGGATTTAGCAAGAGGGCTTAAATTCTCATTCTCACTTATAATCTAGATGACCTTGGGCATACCCATATCTTTGTAGCCTCAGTTTTAGCACTGTAATACACTGAACAGTAACATTTACCATTTTTTTGAAGATATTAAATGAGAAAACATATGTAAACTGCTTAAACACAGTCTCTAGAACTTCTAGGCACCTAATACATGTTAATTTTTATTTCTCTTTCTTTCCTAAATGATCTGTCCTAAGTCCTGAAACAGGAGCAATAACATCTACTTTATTAAAAGGACTACATCAAAATAAACATATGAAAACGTAATATTGATTCATGGAGGAAATTATAAAGACCTATTTGCCATCTTTCATTCTTCTCAAAAAATACAGGATATCTGAATATATTGATAAATTATATGTGAATTCTAGACATTAGATTCAAATTTTTATAGATTTTCTTTCTTTCATACAAGTCATTAATAGTTGATGATAGGAGCATAGTGAGAAAATTAGATTTTTTTTAATGTTTATTTGTTTTGAGGGAGAGAGAGAGAGAGAGTGCGAGCAGGGGAGGGTGAGAGAGAGAGGGAGATACAGAATCCAAAGAAGGTTCCAAGCACTGAGCTGTCAGCATAGAGCCTGATGTGAGGCTCAAACTCATAAACCACCAGATCATGACCTGAGCCGAAGTCGGATGCTTAACCGAATGAGCCACCCGGGTATCCCGAGAAAATTAGATTTAGAAGAGAGATTCTTAGATCATTCATCATAAAAAAATAAAAATAATCTCACTTAATTTTTTTTCTTACTATGTAAGCAATGTATATTTATCACGAAGTGGGGGATAGAAAACAGATATAAGCAAAAAGGTAGAATAGAAAAGAAAAGAAAAAAGAAAGGGGGTGGGTACCGTAGGTTAAGCATCCAACTCTTGATTTTGACTCAGGTAACGATCTCATGGTTCGTGGGATTGAGCCCCATGTTGGCTGAGCATGGAGCCTGCTTAAGAATCATTCTCTTTTGGGGCACCTGGGTGGCTCAGTTGGTTAAGTGTCCAACTTCAGCTCAGGTCATGATCTCATGGTTCATGGGTTCAAGCCCAGGAGGCTCTATGAGGACAGCTCAGAGCCTGGAGCCTGCTTCAGATTCTGTGTCTCCTTCTCTCTCTGCCCCTCCCCGACTCATGCTCTGTCTCACTCTGTCAAAAATAAATGTAAAAAAAAGTTTTAAAGAAAGAATTTTTCTCCATTTCATGCGTGTACACGTTCTCTCTCTCGAATTAAAAAAAAAAAAAAAAAACCCAAAAAACTGTACTACCAGTTGGCAAGATTAAATCCACAATTCAAGTTCTTTTGAAAATAAATATCATTACTAGTTACTGCTACTTATACTGTCAGCATTCCCAATATGTTCTGAGTGTCTGTTTTATGCCTGCTATTGTTCTAAGTGGTTTGCATTCATAAACTCAAACCTGGGACATAGAATTTTAAGTTATATTAAAATGAACCTAGAAAAAAAATAGAATAATTCCCAAGTTTTAAGAAAAGAGATCTAGAAATATGCCTCTCTGCACTAGCCCAGGCCAAATCCTGGAAGTCATGAGATGACTTCTTAATCCAGCCGTTCTCAATTGTGGTCTAAAATCCCATATGTCCTTCAGGGATCTATGACAGCATCATAATTATTTTTGTAATAATACTAAGGTATTATTTGACTTTTTCACTATGTTGAAATATAAATTGATGGTGCAAAATCAACTGTGGGTAAAACTGCTGGCCTTTTGACACAAGTAAAGACAATAACAACAAAACTGCCTACCAATCTTTGAATTCTCCACTATCAACCACTTGCAGGGAGGAAAAAAAAAGTCAGTTTCACATAAGATGAATATTGATGAATCTCTAAAACTTACTAATTTTATTAAATTTCAAACTTGAGCACATATCTTTTTAATAGTCTTTGTGATAAAATGGAAAATGCACATAAAGCACTTTTGCTGAAGCATAATAGTCTCCAGAAAAAGCACTTATTTAAGTTGTGAGCTAATCTAGTACTACTTTTCATGAAACACATTTAATTAAAATAACACTTAATAGATCAACTATGTTAGATCAGGCTTTAGCATTTGGGAGACATTTCTCAAGATCTGCCTTACTCAGTGAAGCAATATTTTCCAACTGAGCAGTATGGGACAAAAGCATGCATACAGAGAAGACCTAATTAAAATATGAAATTGGCCATTTTATTTTTAAAACAATAAAATATGAAAAGTTTATTAATATAATTTCAGATTCTACATTGCAACTAACTATTAAGAAACTTCCACTTGTCAAGGTTTGATATGACTGTAAATATGCATAATTGCTTTTAAATACATTACCATTTCTAACCATATATGTGTGTAAGGCCAGATTTCCTTAGTATACTTCAGCTAAGTCAACATATACAACAGCCCGAATACAGAAGCAGTTATGGGTCAAGCAGTCTTCTACTAATCTAGACACTCAAGAAATTTGAAAAATATAAAACAATGCCCCTCTTCACACTAATTTTTTCTTTGAAAAATATATTTTATAAAATGTCTTATTTTAATGTGTTATGGGATTTCTATCATTTTTAAGTAAATTAGTAAATCTTTTCGTGTTTCCAGTTTTAATCCTAACACAATAACATGAACACATATAATCTTCATAAATATAAACTCTTCAAGGTCTCAATAATACTGAAGATTATAAAGTGGTTCTGGAATCAAAATATTTAAGAACCACTGCTCTACTACATGTTTAAATATAGACAGTAATGGGAGATGTCTAGAAACATGTGTGAATACACTACATAATATGCATTTCCAGGTCCTGAATATAGAGATACCAGTTAATAAAGGCTGGCAAAACAAGCTAACAGCATCAAGTCTGGAAGAAGATCAACAAGTGAAGGTGCAGAGAACTGTAAATTTTCCAGCCAGAACAGAGACAGTGAATATTTCTTGAATCAGGCCAAAGATGTCTTTTTGTATGTGCGTGTCAATAAGGTACATACTCTTGGCTGCATTATCAGTGATGCTAATCCAGTTGATGAAAACACACACAGAAGGCTAACATGCTCTCAGATAGAGGAAGAAACAATAATAATAATAGCCTATTAATAGCCTCATCACTTAATATTGACTATGTACAGGAAATATAAAACCTTCCATTGGCAGAACCTGACCAAACCATCTTAACTTCCTTGGCACTTTGTACTGCCCCCTCCCACCCCACACACACATATTGCCTGGACTTTGTCATTAGATACTCATTCCAACTCTCACATGTACTCTCCACCCCCTACTGACCTGCCAAAATAACCACTGAATATTTGTGTAGCACTCGCTGTGTGGCTGTTGTGGGGAAGTGGTTAAACCAAATACACATACTCCCTGATTTCCAGTTAAGTAAGATAGGCTTTAAAATGTACAAAACAATATTAAAAGAGCAAAGAAAATATGCAATTCTCAATCATAGTTAGAAATATAACAAACCTCTCTCAGAAACTGATAGAAGAAGCAGAAAAAGAAAAGTTAGGGAATAGATGATTTGAATAATATAATTTTCAAAATTGATCTATTAGATATATATGGGAAACTGCACCCAAAAACTTCATAAGTGCACATGGAACATTTACCAAGCGAGTCTCAACAAAGGTCAAAACAGTAAAATCATACAGACTATATGCTTTGAACACAGTGGAATTGGGATAGAAACCAAAAACAAAATTATAAGCAGAAAACCCCAGTAGCTTGGACAACATACAATCCTTCTAAGTAACCAGTCAAAGACAAAATTGAAATAGAAATGGAAACTATTTTTAAGTTGAATGATAATGAAAACATGACACAGTAGTATTTACGGGGAGCAGCTAACATGGTGCCTGGAGAAAAACTTATTGATTTAAAAAAATGTATAAGAAGGCAAAGTGTCAGTGATTTACCTTCAATTTCAACAAATTAGGAACATTACAGAATAAATAAAATTTAAAAGAATAAAATATGAAAAAATAAGAAAATGAATACAATAGAAAATAAATGTACTAAAGAAAAATATCCACAGAATCTCTGATATGCATTTTGGGTATTTCTGTTTTACATGATCCATGAGTTTCTAATATATATCTTTTAATTTATCTACTAGAGAGCATTTACAAAATATGTAAATATTATATAACAAAGGATTATGTAATACATAAAATAACTAAAAAGAATGCTTCATTTTAGCCTAAAATTTCAGCCAGCAAAGAACTCAAATGTAACATAATAATTTTCAGAAATTTGGCCAGGCTATTCATTAAACACAGTTAAATTAACATAATAAACATTACCCATCCGTGTTCCTCTGCCCTTTTCATAGTCTCTACCATTTCTATGGCTTCTATATAAACAAACTCTGATGTAACTCCTTTCATTAGCGAATACATTTGGAATTGCCTAACAAATACAAATTCCAATGAAGACAGAAATCCAGAGAAAAATACAAGGGAAAATAGAAAGGAAATGAACTAATTTTTTAGAGCCTGCTACTCCAAATCCTCATTTTAATTCTTAAAAATACTGACATAAGCTTATTTTCATACAGGTTCACGGTTGTTCAAGATGGCATCATGTTGAAGTTGGTATATTGTTAAAATTGGAGCTCTGATTTTTTTTACATTTGGCCACCACTCTTTTCACAGCCATATGAATGTTACATAATTATATTGAACTCTGTTAAGCTGTGAGAAATAAGCACCAACCAAGCAACTTCTGCTAATTGCCACCTTTAGTATTACTTTTCATGGATGACCAGCAGACTATTTTTAGAGTCTTTAAAAATATATGCATATATTTCCAAATTAAATCATGCTGTTTGGGAATACTTGAACTAATTTTTGGTCCATGTGAAATTAACAGAACAAAAACACTGAAGTCCTAAGCAAGAAAGTGGTGCAAAGCAGAGTTGCTACTTTTGCTTGTTATTTTTGGAAAAACGAAACTTCTGTGAGGACTGCAAACTAGAAATGAGCACATGCTGTTGCTGGGCAGGCCTTTCTCAATATTTCTCATAAAGAACTGAAATGTCTTTATTTTTATATTCCTCTATACCTCCCTCTGTAGGTTTTGTGTATATGTGACTAGCATGGCTGCACTTATAAACAAAGGAAACAAAATTATTCTATTTTTTTTAATTCAATTGTATTGTAGACATAATATGAAAACAATAATGCACCTGGGTAGCTCAGTTAGTTAAGGATCGGTCTCTTGGTTTTGGCTCAGGATGATTTCACAATCATGAGATAGAGACCCACGTGGAGTTCCATGCCCAGCATGGAACCTGATTAGGATTATCTCCCTTTCTCTCTGCCCCTCCATGCTCACATACACACAGATGGTCTCTCTCTCTCTCAAAATAAATAACTTAAAAAAAAGGAAAAGAAAACAATAATGCACAAAACACCTAAAGCATGCGTGAATCAATGTTTCAGATATATTCCAGAGGTTGAAAACTTGTTTCCTCAAACTGAATTTGGTGTTCCCATATCTTAGTTTTACTAACATTAAAAATTGGGAGTTTTAAAAAATCCAAAATTTGTTTCTTCTTTTTAGCCCTTTCTTTTCTGGATTCATTTTTAAATTTGAAGATTTGAATCACTAGTCTGGAATTCTTGCTTCTCAATAGTCTGCTGGAATGGGGGAGTGGTGGTCAGCTATTTAAGACAGGGCACAAGTTCTGCAGTTTACTAGAGGCGTCAATTTCCAATAATCTAGCACTTATGCATTTTATTTTACATTATCTACATGGCCAAGTAGGCTTTCTAGTTTTTTGACCTCTGCTCTTAAAGTATATACTTAATATAGGTAACTGTTTTAAGACGTAACTTTTTTCATACATTTGCTCCAACTATTTGCATCTATCTTTAAATGAAGAGTATTTTTATACTCTCTTGAGGCCTCATTAAGTCTGAGGCAATTCAACTTATTTCCTGAAAACTAATGGAACCAACGATTATGCTAAAGAAAACGACCACAGCAAAATTTAATTTTGTTTTAATATTAATGACAATGGTGTATGTGAAGAGATGAGAGAATGGGGAATCAGGTTATGTAATATTCATAATTGGTCATCTTTTTTCATATGACTGCATTTATACTATTTCTTGTCATACTAAAAGTAAAAAAAAATTTACAAATCAAATAAGAAGTCAGGCAGTACACTTTTGACAGATTATTGGCAGGACAGAAAATGCATTTAAGTTATCTTTGGGAATGGATGATTACAAATTGACACTAAAATTATTCATCCATTAAGGATATACTGACATGTCATTATGTCATAGAAATTAATAGAAAATAAATCATTGTATTTAGAAATAATTACATTTAGTCCTACATTTTTCTTCAGGATTATGTTTATTACCACCCAGCCTGTCTCTCTGACTAGACCAGTTCTCCTAGTCGTCTTGTTGTATCCAAAATCATTATTTTGATTATAAAAAGAATCTGGCCCTAAATGGGCATAATATTTTAAAAATTTTTAGTGGAATGAATGTGGACTGACCTCTATAACAAGAAATCAAGAGGTGAATTGATGAATTAGGGGTATGGAGATAACCATATCATTGCCAAGAATGAATGAGATCATCAACTAAAATGACTTTTGACATAGCGATTAGGGGGCATTACTTCAGAATTCCTGAGGCCAAGATTCTCAAAAGGACATTAAAGAAGCCCTAGAAGGAGCCTGAGAGGTGGCCAGAGCCTGGTGATATGAAACATAACACTGGACAATGTGCAGAAATCTAAGTAAGCAGTCAATTGGCAGGTAACTAGACAGCAGGTGGAAAGACTCCTGCACAGGTTTATAATTCTGGGGCAGGTCTTAGTCCCTGGGCAGGGAAGAGTAAGAGGCGGAAGGCAAAGTACCATGAAGGGAAAGGCCAATCGATGCATCAGAACAGTGATTCAAGAACTGGCATCTTATTAGAGGAAAAGAGACATTATTGTAACATGGGAGAAAAGCAAGATTTTCTTGCTGACACTTCTATAATTACTGATGAACACCAATAATAATGAGGATTTATCAATATGCACATCAACCCTGAAATATATTTGTACTTAAACATTAAAAATGAGGAAGCTTGGTTTCAGAAAGGTTGAGTTAGAGACTCTCACATCTCCCTCCCCTTAACAGCGATTAATCTCAGAGACTGTACAGGTATTTGACTGCATGTAGATGCCATGTAACTTTGGCTGGAGAAAAACCATGGTCACTGGGAACCACTGGATTAACTCATATAGAGGAAGGCAATCTGTATATCTAAAATAGCAAAAATGTGTGACGATGTAATAAACCCCAATAACTGATGGAAATATACTGCATACTTGTGCATTGTAATCACCACAACCAAACCAAGCATTTGGATCCCTATACATAAATGCTTGGTTTGGTTGTAGTGATTACTTCAGGATCCAAATTAATGCACAAGAATATCTACACTGTTGAATTACAGGTCTTACTTGTTAGAGCTCAAATCGACAAGGAATGTGTACAAATGAAATCATATCCTTATTAATTACATTTTGAGATCTACATAGTTAAACTTATCTCTTTAGTAAGAATAAGCAAACCTAGCTCAGATTTCATTCTTAATATCTGTACTACCTCCATAGTTCTATCAAACAGGAGAAGAATATGTTTGTTGTCTCTTGAAGACTCTATAAGAAAAAAATGGTTTTCTATGATATCTGGTTTTTACTTTTCAGGGGTCAGCCAAAGAAGACTGATGATAAGCAATACCTTAACTCACCTAAATCTCCAACAGGACATGAATAGATCCATCAAAACTAAATCAGTAACTGACATTTGTACAAAACATGCAATTAATCCAAATGTTTATAGCTTTTCAAGATAAATAACTGTCAGAAAGCCATCCTTTACTAAAAGAATATTTCATCTGAAAGACACAGAACAATTTCTAGCTCTGTGAAAGCCAGCATAATGGTAATGACTGATTTTGAAGAAATGCATCAGATTTTCCATGATTTTTGCATCAATTACAAATTCAATACATTGATTAGGCAAAAGTACTGTCAGATATATGAAAATACTAAACACTACCTCTATAATAAGAGCAATGTCATATTTTCTTCCCAAATGTCTTGATGTTTGTTTTGAAAGATAATTTCCATCATTTATGTAAAATGGCATGTTGGTTAATACTGAATATATATTTCTTATAAAATACCATAATGGAGTTCTGTTTTCAAATTTTCACACAGGATTTCTTCACATTACTTTTATAAACCATTATGGAACACTGAATTTTGATTTAACCTTAAGAATTCCCTCTTACAATCCATAGGTATAGAGTTGTAAATGGGATATTGCACTTATGAGAAGGGGGAACACACTAATTGGAAATAAAACTATGGTTCTGGAGAAAAAATGTATTCAAATCTCTATGCTGCCATTTACTAATTGAGTGACCTTGAGCTCTTTATTAAAGATTTTAAGACTCAGTTGCTTCACTGGAAAATTGAGATTAATAATAGTACATAGATTATTAAATTGCATTAATTAAATATGATAATCCCTGTAAAGGAAATAGCTCAGTGACTACTCAGTTCCCATCCACTGACCAATCCATCATACTCTGTCTCCTGTACCTTCCACACTGCATAAATTGATAGCACCCATCTAAACTGTTCTTCTTCAGCTCAAGAGTAGATATACAACATGCATAGATCTCCATGCCTTAAATAGCTGCAGATTTTCATTTGATTATGATATATCAATTAGCTAGTTTCTTGTGAGTATCTAATTGTTGAGTCATAATGGTTAAGGAAAGGCTCCAGACATGCAAAGTAGATTATTTTGTTTTGGTGACATAACTTCTCTAACAATTACCTACAATCATCCTTATTGTCTATTAGACAAAGCCCCAAACCAATTTTCCACTATTTATATTTAGTCACAGCCTTATCCCCACTTTCATTTCTAATCTGATCTACCACAGTACTCCCGCCTGTTAGATGATTCAGAGGGAGCACACTTCAGTATTTAAAAATAAGGAATGTGAACCAAACTGGTATTGGTTCTCTTACTATTGAGATATAAGAGCTTGGGCAAGTTATTTAGCCTCTTGGAACCTCAAATGGCTCATACTGAGTCCTACTTCAGTGAGCAGCTGTTAAAATCAAAAGTGATGTTTGTAAACTGCTTAGCACAGAGCAGGCAAACCACAAACACTCAATAATTAGTTTCTACTTTGAGCTTTCCCTTACTTCTGCCAGTTCTGCCCATAACATGAGGCTGCCATACTCAGTACTACTACCACCATTACCCGCTTCAGGAAGCCATTTCTGCACAGGCCAGGCAACTCTAAGCATTCAGTTCTTCAGAACCTTGATATCTGGCTTGCAACGCATTATATAGTCCTATGTTATTTAAATATTTCACCTGAACTTTTTTCCCCACACACACAAAATAATTTTTTTATTATGGAGAATTTCAAATATAAAGGTATACAGAATAGTATAATGAGCCTCATGTACCCATCATCAGAGAGCCCCCCACCAACCCAGCCTCCCAAGTCCCATCCACTGCTTCTCTCTCTTTAGGTTGTCTAGGTCAAAGTCCCTGGCATGTACGCATCTCAGTATCTCTATAAGGACTCCAAATACAAACATAACCAAAACATCATAATCACACTTCAAGAAATTAACAGTGACTCCTTAAAGTCATCACCTGCCCATTTAGAGCTCAGTTTCCAAATTCTTGCAAACAGCAGAAATTCATTTTTCTTCTCCAGAGGACCCACACATCAGAGTTGCTTGATTCTTTCTTAAGTCTTTCCTCACTTATTCCTTTTGTCTCCTGCTACTCACTTTTTTCTTTTTTTAAATTAGCAGCTCTTTGGTAATTTCCAAAAGTACAGAAATAAATAGCTTTTTTAAAAAATACGGCCACTCATTTCTTGGAAAGCTGACTTAAAATTATCCTCATAATAGGTAATCAATAAATCAATGCTGACTGAAGGGGGAGAGTAAAGGGAAGAAGGGAAAGAAGAGAGAGAAAAAGGAAAGAAGGGAAGGTGGTAGAAGGGGTATCAGGAAAGAAAGAGGAAAGGAAAAAAATTAATTTGTAATACATGGTTTTTCCTGATGCTTGATGTGTGTCATTATTTATATCCTGAAATATATATTGTTTTCTCCTATGATTTCTCCTAAAAATCTTATTCAGAAGGTTTGATTTTACCCTACAATCAAACCATAACAAAATTTAAAACTAATAGACCCTTTTAGCTTTGTTTTCTTTTACATGTTATAAGTTAATATAACTCATTTTTTTCATGAATTACTTACTATGACTTAATTAGCTCTTGTGGAGCAATATGATTGTCAGTTAATAGTTCCCTAATGTGTAGATGTTCTGCAAAAGATTTTATTTGAAATAGACTGACACTTACTTGCCTTCTTTTCATTTTTTTTAAGTTTATTTATTTATTTTGAGAGAGGGAGAGAGTGTGCACATGTCGGGGAGGGGCAGAGAGAGAGGAAGAGAGAGAAGCCCAAGCAGGCTCCACACTGTCAGTGTGGAGCTGATGTGCAGCTCAAACTGAGAAGAACTGAAATGAAGAGTCAGACCCTCAAGTGACTGAACCACCCAGGTACCCCTTACTTTCCTTCATAATGGGCATAGGCATCACATAGGAATCTTACTACTGAAAGTAATAGGAACAGTTCTAGATTGATGCATTTCATCTATTCTACTTCTACCACTATTATTTTTCAGAGGAGAGTAACAAAACTCCTTATAAATTACGATTTTGAAAGAAAGGAAAGAAAAAAAGAATTTTGAGACAGTTATCCTACTGTTGTATCTGAATAACATCAAATACTTGATTAAAAAATAGCCAACATAAGGGCACCCAGGTGGCTCAGTTGGTTAAATGTCCAATTCTAGATTTACACTTGGGTCATGATCTCATCATTAGTGAGGTCAAGCCCCACATTGGGCTCTGTACTGACAGTGTGGAGCCTGCTTGGGATTCTCTCTCACCACCCTCCCACCCCTACACTATCTTTCTCTCAAAATAAATAAATAAACTTAAAAAAATACCCAAATATAGCCATTTCATTGTGTTTAAGCAGAACGTTTTGGTGAGTAATTTAATTTCCCCTTTGCATCAGTATATCTTTCATCACAAAATGAGAGGACTATTCTTCTTGGATTAGGAAAATATTTTTATACACGAACACTTATTATTTTAGAACCAAAACTTGAAAAATCTGAGTGCTTCCTGTGTGGATATTTTTTTTTCATTAAGAAATATAATTGCACATCAAAATGTGTTACTTTTATATTTAACTCTTGCTTGTTAATCAAGCAGCTGCCATATATTTAAACACTGAGTCTAGTTGACCAAGAGAGGATGAGGCAATGTGTCATTTCAGGCAATATATGATGCTGTACTATATGGATAATAACATAAGTGAGAAATATGTAAGAATGATACACATACTATCTTTATAATAAAAGTAATATGTAAATGTCTTAAATACAAGGTTACTTTGGTAGAAAACAGAAGGCATGTTTCCAAAAGTAGGCAAATAGAATATCTCTAAATAGAATATATTAGGTCCAATAGGCAATGTCAACCCTAGATCAAAAATGATCACTGAGCTACTTCTCCTTGGATTTCTTTTATTTCCATCTGGACTGTCCCTCCCCCTGATCTTGTACTATTCAAATTCTGCCTATTATTCAAGTTCCTGTTCCTCAAGAACATTTTTGAGCATGTGCATAAAATGTAATAAGGACTCTGGAGTATCTTTTTTTATCTAGTGTTTTTCCAAGGCAGTTTCAATAGATTAAATTAAAATGTGTATCACTTTATATTGAAACATTCTCCTCCAACTCCCCACCTCCTCCACCCCAGGCTTACTAAAATAAATTGCTCTATATCAAACTTTTAATCCTGTGGCTTACTTAAGGGATTTCTACCCTAGTTAGGATATAAAGGATGCTCAGAGAAAATGGGCTTTTTGTTTAAAATTTTATAATTTTATAATTTCCTGTAAATAAAATTTTATACATGGAAAACATTAGGTCTTACTGAAGCACTAGCCAAGTGGTAATTATGGAAAACACCAATAAATAAATCCTGCTCAGCCTCTATAATAAGGGTAATATTAAAGGTATATAAGTTGCAAAATAAATGTTTCAATATTTCAATATTTGAAAATTTAAGATTTTAAAAATTTTATTTATTTATTTTTAACATTTATTTTATTTTTGAGAAAGCGAGAGCATGAAGGGGAAGGGCAGAGAGAGAGGGAGCCCCAGAATTTGAACCAGGCTCCAGGTTCCTATCTGTCAGGACAGAGCCTGACACAGGGCTCAAATTCACAAACCGTGAGATCATGACATGAGCCAAAGTCAGCTTTTCAACCAACTGAGCCAGGTAGGTGCCCCTTTAAGATACTTTTTAAATGATATAGGTCATACAACATAAAATAACCCTGGATTAGGAATCATGGACCTAGGGATATTTTTTAAATTTTATTAATTAATTTTATATACAGAGATGATCATATAAAATAGATTATCTCATAATATTTTATGGAGATTTATTTCTTTTTCACTATTACCTTTCCTTTTCTCCTTTAGCTTGTTTTGACTTCCTCCTGTTCACTTATATCACATTATACCATATTCCATGTTAACTTATGTATTCTTCATGAATATGAATATATAACTACATAAATATATATTATGTATTCCCTAGTATTCTCTCCTGGAACACACACACATATATACACATGCATATATACATACAAAAACCTAAGTATAAACTGTTTTATAACACAATAGGCGAGATCTAAATGTACAAATTTTTCTATATCCTGCTTATCATAATCAATTTCATCTCTTAGAAATCCCTCTGAGTCATCTGAAATGTTTTTAAAATATTATTTTTTGTATTGATTGCAAAACTAATAGTTTAGGTTTTATGGCATATGCTTTGCTTCTATTGAAGCTCATTAACTTCATTTTTAGTTTTTCTACCCATATAAAATTAATATCCTTGTACATGTTTTTTTTTATGTACTAGTAATTTTATTTTATACATATTTCCAGAAGTGGGATTGCTGAGTATATATTTATCCTTGCATTTCCCTGACAACTACAGAGTTTGAACAGTATCTTTTCACTTTATTTGGCCATTAAGATTTGCTCTTCTGTGAATGTCCATTTCAATCCTAGGCTAATTTTTTTGTTTGGCTTTTTCTTGAAAATTTGAAATGGCTCTCTGTACATTATAGATATCTGCCATATTTCTGTCATTAGTATTGCAATGTTTAATATCTTTAGTATGTTATATGATAATTTTAATATATTTTGCTATATTTATAATATTAAATGTGTTATTATTTCTTTTCTATTTTCTGGATTTCCCTCAGTGGTTAAGATTCTTTCTTATATTTTAAAAATGAAGAATGATTGATTTTGTTCTAAAATTTTGCTAATATTTATTTCTTACATTTTACAGATAAGTGTGTTACTCTTTCAGGAAGTTAATTTTTATATTAAGTTAAAATTAACTTTACTTTGGAATAGCTTGTCAGTTTTACAAAGCCATTTATAAGCAAATTTCTCTATTAGCCACTAAACTGAATATATCCTTTATTGTAGAAAAAATTCTTAACATCATCCTGTATTGCATTTTCTATTCTGTTCCATAAGTTGTTTTTGGTTTTTAAATCTATTGATATGTTATTTTTATCTTAAATGCATTTTAATGTAATTTTTAGAATGTTTAACTGTAAGGTAAACTTCCAACATTATTATTCATAATTTCCTTGGCTTGTTTAGGTATTTATTTTTCCATAATATGTTTAATAATTTTTTCCAATTAATAATATATCCTTTAGAACATTAACTAAATTCATATATTGATCTTAGAAAATGTGTACCTGTTAGTAAATTCTCCCATAAATGAAGACAATTTTCCTTTTTATACTGTTTATCAAGTGTTGGTATTCTATGCTGGATTTGTAAAAATTACTGTGAAAAAATACTAAAGCTTTTCTATGATCTGGAATAATTTAAACATAGAAATTACCATTTCTTTAAATGTTTGATCTAACTCAGCTATAAAAATATCAGATTGGGCCTTTTTGTAGAAGATCTCTAAACACATTTCCAATATCTTTTAGACAATTGCACTGCTCAAATATTTTACTCTTAGGCAATTTTAATTTTGATAAGAAATCATCATGTCTCTAGGTTTTAAATTTGTTGTCTTAGTTTTATATTACATTCTGTTATAATTTATATTTTAATCTTTTTTATTTCTGTGGTTATAGCTCCTTTCACATTTGTCATCTTATCTTCCTTTGCTTTTTCATCTTTTCCTAAATTGGTTTTCTGAGAAGTTCAATATAATGCATTGATTTTTTGAAAATATCAGCATTATGTACAGACTATTTCCCCAACTTCATTTTATTTTTCTTTATTAATTCCTCTTCATAGCTAATTGTAGTATATTTTGATATTTGTTTTTTAATTACTTAAGATGAGTATTGGATTCTTCTACCTATATCTTTTTCTTCTTTAATAACAGGACTTGAGACTGATTTTCTCATGAGTTGAGCTTTTTCTACCACCTACAGGATTTTAAGTAATAATTTACCTCTTATTCTTTTCTAGATAATTATGATTTTATTGCTAGTTTCTAGTTTGAAGAAAATGTTACTTGAAGAGTATAGATTTGGGGGAAATTCAGGTTTTAATATTTACTTATAATGGTTTTAGGTAACTGAATATATTATGAGTAGATACATTGATATACTATGTTGGGATAAATACCTCTTTAAAAAAAAAAGCAAGATATCTTTGGTGGCCAAATACATGACTGACTTTTGTAAATATTCTATGGACATATTTTTTAAATATTCAAGGATGGTAAGACTCTATACATATTTTAAATAAACATTTCACACTACAGGTATCATCAAGTTATGTTCTCTTTATCTATTTTATTTCTATTTGATGGGTGCAGAGTTTATGCAATTGTTAATCTGTAAATTTGGAAGTACTATCCTATTCCTTTGACAGCTACCTTCTCCTCCCTTAGTTAATCTATAAATTCTACTCTTCTATTTCCTTAGTGATTACCTTCCCATTTCCAGTAGTCATGCAAAGACATATATACAATTATGCACCAATTCTGTAGATATTTAATTTACATGAATACTATTTTCTCTATGATGTTTTATGCCACCAAAATTTATATTCATAGTCTTATGACAAATACAAATTTTTCATTAATGTTCAACATTTTGACTGAATAGGCAACGGCATTCACAATGTCTGAGATTTCAACTTGGCCAGATTTGAGCTCCAAGAAACTGATTTTAACTTTATAAAGGGAGTGGAAAAAAAGAGAACTATTATTGGAATTCACTGACTTTCTCTTGAAATCTCAGATGGTACAGGTATCAAACGGGCATCATTTATCACTTAACTCTTGAAGGTAAACAACTTAACAGTTAAGATCTATCACTTCACTTTTCATAGGTACATACATACACACAACACTTGGAATTGAAAATGAGTCCCTTTAATTTAGAAGAACCATAATTGGATCCAGCAGATTTCTGTCCTGTGGTTTTCATAAGATGATCATATTACTAAAGCTTCACAGTAGATAGTAAATGCCAACAAACATGTGCAACATTACGTAATCATTCTTTAAATCAACTTTTTGAAAATGGAAAGTCAGGGGCACCTGGGTGGCTCAGTCGGTTGTGCATCCAGCTTCAGCTCAGGTCATGATCTCACAGTTCCTAGGTTCCAGGCCCACGTAGGGCTCCATGCTGACAGCTAGCTCAGAGCCTGGAGACTCTTCAGATTCTGTGTCTCCCTCTCTCTCTGACACTCCCCTACTCACACTGTCTCTCTCTCTCTCTCAAAAATAAATAAAACATTTAAAAAAGTTTAAAAAAAAAGAAAGCAGAAAGTCAGTGCTAAATTTTCTATTAAATCTTCATTACTTAATTTACTGCTTCCAAAAAAAGTTTATTGCAGAATAGGAACAAAAATATTACTAAATGCTAAATTAATAGTTACAGGTTTATAAAACCTCTGAAACAAAATTGATCACAAAATTCTACACATTCTAGAGATTGACTGCTCAGCATAATTATCCCCACTTATTCCAGGTTATCCTAGTCTATCATTCCTGATGTTCATTCCCCCTGATTCTGCTGATTGGTAGCCTAATTTTGTGTATTTCATAAACATTGGTTAAATGGGACAGCAGCATCGAATCTTTCTTCCACTACCACTGGTGATGAGAGTTTCCTCTGTCCCTCATCTCGAAGCACACTTCATGTCACCCTGTGTCTAAAGGAGGTTAAGAAAAAGAGGAATGTAATTCTGGGTTAGCCATTTCACATGACCAAGTATGAAGCTGAAAAGCTGTTTTAATGTAACTGTTAGTAATATTTTTTTGAAGGAGGAAGAATGGAAAGAAGTAAAAAAAAAAAAAAAAAAAAAAGACAAGATGATTCAGGGTAAACGCTAAACTTGACCAGACGACAGGTCTACAACAATTGCGCAAGTAAATGTGTCCCACCCAATGAGTATGTACTATATTACAGTACACAGCCTAAGCCTCTAAGATCATATTTTTCAAATGGTATTATAAAAGTTTTCCTCACTTTCTCACCAAGTACATGCTGAGTTTGCAGAAGAGAAGGAATGTCTTGCTATTTTCTATAATCCCATCATCTATTACAGCACTAGCAAAAATGATAGAGGAAAAGAATAAGTACTGAGAAAGATGTGCATATGCATGGTATTTATAGATACTTAAGACCTTTAAATAAAAGCAAAAATGCTTTGGTTTTATGACGCAAATATTCATTACTATCACTTATGAGAACCTTGTACTATCCATAGATATCTACAAAGTATGTATATTCAAATAACTAGTATATATTGTCAGTAACATGTCACTGAAAACTGGCACTACATTTTATTTAATGTGTGCTTAAGTGCACTTAATCTCCTGTTTTAATATATCATTGTATCATATAATGATATGCACAAAACATTAACAAAATTTTCTATGCTTTATCTTCTGAAGTTATAGAAATTTCTATCCCATTCCCATTCTTTATTACATAAATGCCACACACACATTTAAAAGACGAGTAGCCATTTTCAAGACAAAATTTTGTCTTTTTCAAGAGTATTTGTGAAAACTATAATATAACCATGTACTTGTTCTGCTTCTGCTCTTTTAAGAAATAAGCATCTGTCTGACTAGTTTGATAGTAATCTGTAGAAAGAATATAGCATCACTTCCAGACTGTCTGTATTGAACTAATTTTTTTCCTGCTTTTATCTTCAGCAATATCTTTTATAGTCACCGAATAAATGCAGTACATCTACACGTACTGTCTTGAAAAGGCAGAAACCCATTTTTTTGGTCTTTTTTACCATTTTAAGTTGACTTAGGAAGAGACATGTTTTCTTTGATGTTATGTTCCCTACTATGCCCTCTATTTAAGACCCACTAAAAGCCGAGAAAGGAGTTCAAACATTCAACAAAGTAAAGGCCTCTTCTTCAATTAAACAAAGCTTTTGCTTTTTAATGTTAGAAGTCCCTCTGTAAATAATATAATTTTGTAGCCACTGAAAAAACAACAGATTATTTAAACACACACACACACACACACACACACACACACACATTTTAAGAGGCACCTGGACAGCTCAGTTGATTGAGCATCCAACTTTGGCTCTGGTCATGGTTTCATGGTTCGTGGGTTCAAGCCCTGCTGAGGGCTCTGTGCTGACAGCTCAGAGCCTGGAGCCAGCCTCAAATTCTCTCTCCCACTCTCTGTTCCTCCCCCACTCACAGTCTATCTCTCTCTCAAAAATAAATAAGCATTAAATAAAATTTAAAAAAAAATTTAAAACACTGTAAGTTGTCTATAACTGATAGGGCAAAACATTCTAAAATGCAACCTAGCTAGTTCAGTCTATGCCAGGGTTGATCCTTACAGTCCTCAAAGAGTAAAATTTATTCCACAAGCAAAAATGATTCATAGTTTTACTTCAAATAATATGATCTATTAAACTTTTTCTGGCATTAGTACATTTCCCCAATTTCCATGGTATTATTTCCTCTCTATCTAAATTTAGTTTTAAAATTCAGCAATATGGAGGCTTGTGTGTCTTATGGGAAAATGCGTTATTGGAAAATGTAATACAAGCTGCATCTTTAGGAAGTGAAACAAAACAAAAATATTATACGCTATACAAAAACAAAAACATTATAGTCATCTTCATTTCAGGCAAGTCACTAGGATTGGCTGTTCGGTATTCTACTTTATAACAGAGTTGATCACACTGACCAGCTAATGTCAATGACAGGGGCACTGGGGGCCACCAAAGGCAGAAAGGACAAAATAATTTTCCTAGGGGCTACTCAAGTTTTGAATGAAAATGCAAAACAAAGCATATACAAAGAAGTAAAGACAAAAGCTTGTGCATGCTATCACACTAAATTTTCAAATGTCTATTAAGGGTAAAAGAATATGCCACCCCAAAGTATGATACTTTCATATAAGGACTACTTTGAGCTGAAAGTAATTGAGAATTAGGTATGAGAAAAGCTCTCACATCTCCCCCTATTTGCCTAAAAGCAGGATATAAATTTGTGAAAGTGTCCTCCCTTCTCTCTCTATCAGCAAGGATGGGAGATTACTCTAGGAATTTATCAGCCCACAGATAGCACTAGAGGAATCTACATAATAAACCTTGCTAAAAACTAGCCCTTACCTACCATTAATGTCCCCATATATTTGCATTCTCACACTATGCTGTCCCCTTTTCCTTTGTCTTGTCACATCTCTACAAAATGACTGTTCTCTTGTTAAGATACTATATAAGCCCAAGTTCTAACCATCTCTTTGAGTTACTCATCCCTGAATATTCTCAACTTCTATACAAATGCAGGTTGTTAATAAACTTGTTTGTTTTTCTCTTGGTTATCTGTCCTTCATTAGTGTAATTTGCAGGGCCCCAGACAATTAACCTAAAACAGACAGAGGAAAAAGAAAATATTTCCTCCCCTGCACCTAGCAAATCCAAAGGCAGGGGTGCCAGAAAAACAAACAGGTTTAGACAGAAGAGGTCATTTTTCCCATAGATTTTTAAAGAATTAACATAGCCAAGTTGGTGAAATGAGAATACAAAAGGCAAACAGATTCATAGCAAGAATATACACAGATTTGTACAGAAAGAAGTAAATACAGGCATACCTTGTTATCTTGGACTTCCCATCATTTTGCTTTGCAGATTTTTCATTTTTTTTTTTACAAACTGAACATTTGTGGCAATGCTGCATTTAACAAGTCTATCAAATGACATTTTCCCAGCATCATTTGTTTACTTTGTGTCTCTGTTTTGGTAATCTCACAATATTTCAGCCTTTTCACTATTATTATATTTATTATGGTGATCTGTGATCAGTGATGTTTGGTGTTACTATTTTAATGGTTTTGGGGTACCACAATTTACACCCACATAGGATAGTGAACTTAATTTCTAAGTGTTGTGTGTGTTCTGACTGCTCCACTGACTTCTCAGCTGTTGCCCTGTCTCTCTCCTTCTCCTCAGCCCTATTTCCTGAGACACAATATTGAAGCCAATTTAATAACCATATAATGACCTCTAAGTGTTCAAGTGAAGGAAAAAGTCACCTTTCTCTCACTTTAAATGAGAAGTTGAAAGGATGAAGCTTATTGAGGAAGGCATTTAGAAAGCTGAGATATGCTGAAAGCTGGGCCTCTTGAGCTAAACAGTTAGTCAAGTTGTGAATACAAAAGCAAAAGTTCTTGAAGGAAATTAAAAGCATTTACTCTAATGAACACACAAATTATAAGAAATGAAACAGCCTTATTCCTGATATGGAGAAAGTTTGAGTGGTCTGTATAGAAGTTCAAACCATCCATAACATCCCTTAAGCCAAAGCCTAATCTGGAGTAAAATCTTCAACCTCTTCAATTCTATGGTAACTAAGAGGAAACTGCAGAAGAAAAGTTTGAAGCTAACAGAGGTTGTTTCATAAGGTTTAAGGAAAGAAGTCATCTTTGTAACATAACAGTGCAAGGGAAAGCAGCAAGTTCTGTTGTAGAAGCTGCAGCAAGTTATCCAATAGATCTAGCTAAGATCATTAATGAAGGCAGATGCACTAAAGAACAGATTTTCGATGTAGACAAAACACCCTTCTCTTGGAAGAAGACACAAACCAGGACTGTCATAGCTAGAAAGGAGTAGTAAATGCCTGGCTTCAGAGAATGGGTTGACTCTCTTATTAGTAGCTAATGGAGCAAATAACTTTCAGTTGAAGTCAATGTTCATTGACCATTCCAAAAATCCCTAGGGCCCTTAAATTTTTTTCTAAATCTGCTCTGCCTGTGCTCTATAAATGGAAAAACAAAGCTTGGATGACAATACATCTGTTTACAACATGGTTTCCTAAGGACTTAAAGCCCAATGTTGAGACCTACTTCTCAGGAAAAAAAAGATTACTTTCAAAATATCACTGCTTATTGACAATGTGCTTGGTCACCCAAGAGCTCTGATGGAAATGAACAACAAGATCAATATAATTTTGGTGCCTGCTAACATAGCATTCATTTTGCAGCCCATGGATCAAGGAGTAATTTTTAACTTTCAAGTCTTATTATTTTTATAAGTTATTTTTTAATGTTTATTTTTGAAAGAGAGAGAGAGAAACGGAGTGTGAGCGGGGACAGAGAGAGAGGAAGACACAGAATCCGAAGCAGGTTCCAGGCTCTGAGCTGTCAGCACAGAGCCTGATGCGGGGCTCGAACTCACGAACCGCAAGATCATGACCTGAGCCGAAGTGGGACGCTTAACCAAATGAGCCACCCAGATGCCCCAAGTCTTATTATTTAAGAAATATATTTCATGAGTCTATAGAGTTGCCATGGATAGTGATTCCTTAGATAGATGTAAGCAAAGTTAGTTGAAAATCTTCTGGAAAAAAAATCACTGTTCTGGATGTCATTTAGAACATTTGCAATTGTGGGAAGAGGTAAAAATACCAATATTAAAAAGAGTTTGGAAAGTGGATTCCAGCCCTCATAAATGACTTTAAGAGGTTCAAGACTTCAGTGGGGGCATTAACTGCAGATGTGGTAAAAATATTAAGAGACGTAGAATTAGAAGTGGAGCCTGAAGATGTGACTGTATTGCTACAATCTCATGATAAGACTTGAATGGCTAAAGAGTTGCTTCCTATGGATGAGCAAAGAAATTGGTTTCTTTGAGATGGAATTTATTCTGGTGAAGATGATGGGAAGGCTATAGAAGTGACAACAAAGGATTTATAATAATGCATAAACTTAGTTGATAAAGGCATGGCAGGTTTTAAGAAGACTGACTCCAATTTTAAAAGAATCTCTACAAAGGGGGTAAAATCCTATCAAACAGTATTGCATGCTACTGAGAAATTGTTCATGAAAGGAAGAGTCAACCAATGTAGCAAAGCTCATTGATGTCCTATTTTAACCACCGCAACCTTCAGCAACTACAACACTGATCAGTCAGCAGCCATCAACACTGAGGCAAGACCCTTGCCCAGCAAAAAGATGATGACTTGTTGAAAGCTTATATAATGGTTAGCATTTTTTAGCAATAAAGAAGTTTTTAATTAAAGTATGTACAATTTTAGACATAATATTATTGCACATTTAATAGACTATAGTATAATGTAAACATAACTTTTATATGTACTGGAAATAAAAAAAATTCATTTGAGTTGCTTTATGATGGTATTTGCTTTATTATGGTGGTCTGGAACCAAACCCACAATATCTCCAAGCTATGCCTGTATTGGTAAGATAAGGAGATTATTTTTACTGGAGCGTTGGATGGGTTGAATACCTGTGATTCCCTAAAGAACAGTCATGTGGAAGACCATGAACAAACAAAAGAAACAGTGGACATTTTGTTTTTCAAGAAATATGTCATCTATTTTTTCTTCCTTTCCTTTCATTTACCTTCTGGAGCACTTTATATTTCTTTCCAATAAGAGTTTTTGTGTCCTCATTCAATTTATATTCCCTTAAGTAAATCTTCTCCACAAGCCATTGATTCTGTGGTTTCAAATATATATTCAGTGGCATAGTTTCCTTTTCCTCAAGTCCATTCTTTGTGCTATTTATCAAATGAAGGACAAAACATCACTGCTTTGTTACTGAATTTAATTCTGGATCCCCTGAGAGGAGTCCCTCTTTTTTTCAGATACGTTTAAGCACTTAAATCTAAACGTTAGATAAAGGAAAGATTTAATAAGTCTCGTTCAGCTTAATGCGCTTTCAACTCCTGTTATTGAAGCATTAAATGAAGGAATAATCAAACAAGGGAAAACAGGAGAGAGGAAATATATGGATAAGCAACTAGGAGACACAGATGTTGAGGAATTACAATTAAGCTGAAAGATGCCCCCTAGTAACAATGTGTTCTAATGTGCAATCACCTGAATTGCCCACCAAAACATACAAATGGGTTGTTTGCTCTATGAATGCTTAATCCTGAAAACCAGATGTGGGAAGCTATTGTTGTATAGTAAGGAGAAATTAAGGCACTCCAAATATCCAGCATGAAACCTTTGGAAACTAAAGCCAAATTTTGATGTTTGTCATTAACCTCCCTATTTTTTTGTTTTGTTTTAGTTTTTTGTTTAATAAAAAGTTCACTTAAGACCAAATTCAAGGTATCTAGTTTAGATCTTTACCCACCTGTGCAATTTACCTGCCCTCAATTCCAAATCTTCCAATGCCTCTAATAGCTTCTTAACACAGTGTTAATAGTAGCATTATGTTAATATTAAAGTTCAGCCTGGTATATATAGCTGGATTTAATCAGACATAGTATTGACTCCCTCAACTAGTGTATTCAACCATTGCTTCATAAATATTAATTGAAAACTTTAGTTCTATACACTGTGTTGTGGTCTCAGATATAGCACTTTTAATATTAGCATCCTTCCCAATAATTGTGATATGCCTTTAAACTTCCTTATTTTTCATCTTATTCTTTTTTATCATTGCATTAATTTTTCTGTGATTTCTTCTCTTTATTTTGTTTATATATCCTCATTACTCTCCTCTCGTCATACATTATTCATTGTTTTCTATGTCATATATCATCTTCTCAGAAGTCTGTCTTTCTCCTCTCACATTCTTATTCATTTATTCTTTATATGCATTTTATCATCTCCTCTTGAGTACATCAGAAAGCCTCCCAGTCACTAACTCATTCAATATTCATTTATCTTCTAATATTTTATCTTTCTATGTATTTTCCCTGTGTATATATATGGTCTAAAATACATATGTATATATATGTATATTATATAAAACATATGCATATATACACTTTGTTTATTTACATTTTATTTACATCTATTATATATACATACATGTATATGTATATAATACATATGTATATAAACATAAGTCTATATAAAGCTCTGATGTTCTGTAACATCATTCAATCCACCTATATATATCAATGTATCTCTATATATTAATTTATGTGTATAAATATAATACACATATAAAACACTATATATAGTTGCAATATTTATGTGTACATTTGTGTTTGTGTATGTATCAGCAGTGTGTGAGTGTGCATATACAGTTTTTCTTACTTTTCTACCCACTTTTCCTTCCCATTTTCTTGCCTTTGCTCTTTTGAATCATGAACTGAATAAAGACTAGATAGGTTTAATGAGTATAAAAAAGGAGGTGGCTGAGGTACATTGCTCTATGTCCAAACATGTCGGAAAAGTTAGTAGAGCTAATCAGGAAAAATCACAATGTCTCTGCGCCTCTACTCAGGTGCAAACAATACCAGGCATCATTCCCAAATGGTGGTTCTTTCTACTCTCCCTGAGTCCAGTTAGCCACACATGCCAAAATAACTTTTCCTTGATTTGGTGGCCATATTAGGTTAAACAACTCATCATCATTCCAATGCAACATTTCAGGCATTCCAAAACTCATTCCCCTACCCAGCATTAAACTGTCATGTCATACCCCAACCTATTCCCACCCCCAGCCCAGACCTGTCCTCAAACTAAGGGGAGAGATACATGGATCAGAAAGGATAAAAAAGGGATTTGTCAAGGTTTATGTAACATAGAGCTCTCCTTCCTAAAGAAAGAGGAAGGGAGCTGGAACACAGTCAACCTGGCTGCCGTGGCTGGAGACCACCACTTGGAAATGAAGTCCAATACTGAGAGGATAATTCCTGGCCAGCAAGGCCAGTCAGCTGCAAATCTCACTTCCTTATGGAGAATTCAGCTTCCAAAGAAGGTATCATAGCAGAATGATTAAAAGTATAGATTTGGAATCAGACTGGTCATGTTAAAATCCTCAGCTCTAAAACACTGGGCAAGCTACTGTAACTTTCTCTACCTCAGTTGTCAAAAAAGTAGGAATAGTAGCATCAGTACCGACCTTATTAGGACTTCCGTGCAGATTAAACAGTTTAATATTTGTAGATGTTTGAAACATAGTAAGTACCATATACACGATTAAGTGAAAACATACACTGACAAGTTCAAGTGCATCCTTTCTGAAGAAAATCAGATTAACAAGTCTATTCAGCCCTCTACATCCTCTAAAGCATCCACTCTGCCATTTCCTTTAGCACTAGTTTTGCAAAAATGTTTTTTTAATAAGCACCTTTAATTGAATAACTAGCTATGTAAAGCAATGATGCTTAAGTGAGAAAGAGACACACAACAGATGGTAGAAAGCATACAAAAGGAAATTAGAGAACAAATTTAAAATAATATGGTTATTTAAAGAAGACTTAGAATAAAAACTAAGTGGAGTTCTGTTTTTAAAAAAATACTGTAATAAAAAAAGTAATGTCTGAAATGATTTAGATTTACTTTCAAGTTTTATTAAAAAAAAGGTTTAATTTTCTACATGGAGAATCTTAAGCTGAAAAGAAAAGTTAACTTATTCTGTGGAACTCATGGTATGTAGAATGATTAATATTAAAATAAACAATCTGGGGTTTTAACACTATTTGCCATAGGAAAACCATATTACTTAATAAACTTGTGGAAAATCATTAAGTGGTTGGGACACATCTGGCTACTGAAGGTGGGGTGGGGAAAGCCTTATAAGTTACAGTGTAAGCATACTGGTACAGTTACCAGATTAGGCTCCAGATAAAGTCACTAATGCTGAAACCCATATCAGCAAACTGGAACTCAAATTTTCTGTGTTCAATTGCCCCAGGAAAGGAAGGCCTAGGTGAACCAATCAGTGCTTGCCTGCTCAGCATATGTTACCTGACCCAGCTCTAAGCTTCCTTTCACTGCATATAAAGGAAGGTACTTCAGCTTTAATCAATCAGCAAATGCACCTATAACTTCCCTGTTCCTGCTCAATTTGGTCTGTTCAAATCCTTTGCCTTGTATAGCTCTTCAGAACTCCTTTCTGCTAGAATGGATGCTGCCCAATTCATGAATCACTGAAAAAAAGCCTACTGGATCAGTAAATTGTAGATTCTCCCCCCCCCCCCCCCATGGAGGAGTAACTGTAAAACTTGGATTTACCTCTTATTTCTCATTTTTAGTTTCAGATTTCTTTTGTTTTTAGGACTAGGTTTTCATTGACTTTGGACAGAAAGTTCTCTTCTAGTTGACATTTGATTGATTTGTTTGTAAAAGGGATAGATAGAACCTGAAAATCAATAGTAAATTGGGTGCCATATTTTCAATATATTCACTAAAGTACACCATATACATTACAACACATACAGTAATATTTAATTGTTTTCAACTATGATATATTATTCCTCAGTCAGTGGTATGTTTGTGTAGTCATTGTTTACAAAATGTTGGTAAGGAGCACGTGCATCCTGGGGTGGAGGAAAGACATGCATTAGAGACCGACAGATTAAAGATGAGGTCCCTAATGCTCAAGGTGTTTATATCCTAGACATTCCGAAAGAAATCAAAACGTGTTACTAGAAAGAAAGAAAGAAAGAAAAAAAACAGTGTTATGAGAGCAAAGGAGGAGTTTACCTAATTCTGACTGGGAGTGGATGAGAGGTTTCGAATGGTTCCATATGGAGGAGGTGATATCTGTGCTATGTTTTAAAGCATTAGTAGAAGCTGGCCTGGGAAAGACCATGAAGAAGGATATTAGTACCCAATAAGGGTTAAAAACAAAGTACTAGCATGATGTAGGTCAGGTAGGGGTGAGGAGATCTGGTGAGAAATCAGGTTGAAGAAGTATTGCTAAGTAGTTTGGAATTTAAATTTGCCTATTTAGAGGTAATGGGAACCTTTCAGAGTAATGACCTGTTTTACATTTTAAGAAAAGTAACAGTGTGCAGGTAAGTTTGAAGGAAAGAAGTTCTCTTTAGTAATTTGGATAAGATGGTGAGTGCCTGAATTATGGCAATAATGAAAAAAAATATGGTAGAAGGAAATACAATTAAATTCATTAAGGCAATCAAAGTCATTAGATGTGGTAACTCACTGGACGTAGGTTAAAGTTAATACTAGGTCCTTCTGACTTCCATTAGTGGGAAAGTCATTATTACCATCGCTAATGGAGGAAGTGGAAAAGGAGGAAGAGACTGAATCCAGGGTTTCAGAAACTGATTATCATGAGAATAATCCTGATATGGCTAAGAAGAAATGTTTGATATAAATGTTTGGAATATGCAGTTGTAGGCAGTGAGCTTCCTTTTATTCTCATGTAATTTATGAAAATAATTTCCTCATAAATTATAGGAAAATAATCTCTGTTCTATATATTTATTGTTGGTATACAAAATATATTATGGCCTACATCTTTCACTTGAAGAGAGAATGGTATTGCTTAAATGAAAAAGAAAAATTGGTTAACTAGATGATTGTGAAGACTTTGTCTTATTGGACTCATGATATGTCTGTCATCATGTTTCTGAAAATAAATTAGGAACTAGCGGCATTCCTCAGGCTAAAATCAGTTCACAGTTGTGGCACACTAGAGTAATAATCTTTTCCAATATTCAAAGCCCACTGAGTCATTTAAAATAATAAATGACAAAACTACACTTAAGTAAAAATAAAACCAGCTGAATATAGCTAGCTGCAAACAAATTAATGGTGATAGAGTTTGAGGAAAGTGGGAAGAATACTGAAAGCCTTCAAGCAGGCCAGAAACACAGTCTCTAAGTCAATGTGCAGCTAGACTTCAGAAAGCAGTGGTGAAAAACTTACCCACATCCATGCTTACACATTCACTTTTAGCTTAACTTATGTTATTTTTCTTACAGTCTACTGAGAATGGCAACCTTGCTTCTGGTGGACTAAGGGGAAAAGAGGTGTTTTGTTTTTTTTTTACCTCCACACACGGAACAAGATGTACAGACGATAGTGCTAAAGCAGTGAATAAATCAATTACTGCGGCCAGAGAACTAGGAAATATAGTATGCACATCAGCTGAGAGTAAAGCTAAAAGAGGAGATAGTGAACATCTTAGAGTAAAGTGAAAGCCTAGGAGAAAGGCAGGACCATCTGTGATTGTGGATCTGTGAATGCAAGGGGTGGCCCTGACTGAACATTCATTCATTCATCCATTCATTTAAATAACTACTGGATGCTTACAGCATGCTTGTAGCTTATGTGAGCAGATGGAGTTACTATAGTGAAATAGGCACACAACCCCTGCCCTTGGAAACTTTCAAACATTCTTACATGTTATATTTAAATATAACAACTAGCACAGCATGAAAAATTTAGATAGAAGTAAAACGCAGCGTCAAGATGTACTAGCAAGATGTACTCCCTACATCACTCTAAGATTGACTGCATTTAAAGTATCAGAAAAAAAAGGAAAAGATGATGTAAATAAGCATATTCCCAAAATAAAAATCACTGTAATTCTCTCCCCAGTATCTAAATGAACTCCTTCAAAGAGAGAGCAAAAAAAAGCACAAGGTGGTAATCAGGAAGTACTAAAAAATCATTTAAAAATATAACATCATTTTTGTTAAATACACATTAGTTTTGGAAATATACAATTAAGATAAAAATACAAGAAAAATATTTATTTAAAATAAAATATGAGAAAACAGTATCGATTTTGTAAGAATGTTGTGAGAATAAACTGCATGACATTTGAAAGTACCCAAAACCTGCGGGGAAGAGGGGGACATATTTGAAGAAGTTATTTATGGAGAATCTGTAGAACTGGGACCCTCATACAATACAGGTGATAGAAATTAATGTAATCTATCTTCAGAGCAATTTGGCTTTATTCATCAAATGTAATAAAAATGATATATACTCTTTGATCCAGCTATTGCACTTTTATGCCCAAAAAAATGTAAAGTAGACAAAGATGTTCACTGTAGTGTTATGATAATTAACATGGCAAACAAAAACATCCAATAATAGGGAGGAAATTAAACATAAAATGAAATCACATGATAGGGAATTATGCTATCTATAAAAAGTTGCATCACCATAGAAAATGAAATGTTAAGTGAAAATTACTTAACTCTCTTTGACGTATGTGTGAACATAAACACGTGTGATTAGTAGAGAATGATTAAATGGAAATACTTCAAAATGTAAATTTGGGGGTGGCTAATCTGAGCTGAAGGATCATGAGTTAAAACGTTTCTTTCATTTCATAATGCTTAAGTTTTTGGCAGTGAGCACATGCTAATTTTATATAAGAAAATCTGATTATGTATTGAATAATTTGATCTTAAAATACTTTTTAAGTTAGACTATCAGACAATACATGGCTATAGGCAGAAAGTAGGGAAAATCAATTAAAAAATAGAAAATAAATATACAAACTTACAGAATTTTATAAGTGTTGGCATGAAATAGCAATATACACTAAAGTATTAAAAAAATAAAAGATTATTGAACAATTTTATCCCACAAAAAGAGAAACTATTCAAAATGCTTTCAATTGTAGAGCTGCTAGCCAATTAAGATATGTTGTTTTGCTTAAGAGATCCTCTGCTAAAAGAGCAATTTCTTTTCCTTTCCTGCAAAACTTCACAAAGAAAATACTTAAGTCACATGTATATTTAAATGTGACACAGAGATCAGGATTATAGGTGACTCCTAAAAACAGATAATAAGATGTTGAAAATATAACCTGCTTTTTCTTCAGACATTTCTAACCACAGGTCAACTTGTCTCCTGCTAGATGAAGCATAACGCCAGAGAGAAAAGCCACACTTGAGATGGGAACTCTTCTAACTTCACTGTCATTCAAAAGAGGCCTCAGAAACTTCTGTGTTCTTTTGGCAGCAGGCATCTCCACTTTTATCTTCAGACCTAAAAAGGAATATTAGGAGGTCCTGCTGACCCATGCAAATCCCATTTCAAAGGCAAAACTATTGTATAGTGTTTGACATGATGCTTAACCTAAAACTATTTGTTGAGTCCTTAAAATGTAAATCTAGGATGTCCAGATGTAAATATGCACTGAGTTACAGTTAATCTCAGTTCTGAGCTTCCAATGATAAAACAAATAGATCCTATTTTTGAGATGCATAAATCAGTTTGCCTAAGGTTTACATCTGGATACTACCTAATTACTAAAGCTCACTGTATTTTTTTATGCAAAAAATAATGGTGACCTTATGAAAATCTCTAGAGTTTGGGAGAAAAAAGAATTGCCTCTTAAAATTTAATAAAACCTGGGAATACTCTAGGTTAAAAACAGGTTTCCTGTCAGTATGACCAAAAGTTCCAGTCTGGAGAGCTGGGAAGTCCTTTTGTTTAATTTTTTTTCTTCTTCATCATGTTTGTCTGTCATGAAACTGCATGGGAAAATGCTCCTGATTATATGAGTATATAAATCCTCTAAATATGCAATTATACTTCATGTATGTGTATATATGTGAATTTATTTATATGTATATAACTAACATATCTGATTTTTATGTTTCAGTTACAAATCTGGGGAGACTATTACATGAAACACCATACATTTCTACATACTTTCATTACAGATGAGGGTTACCAGGTATGAAGTGATACATAAAAAAAGTACACTAAACTATAAAAGTATAAAAAAAAAGTATAAGGCATAAAAAAGACTTCACTTTTTGGGGTGCCTGGGTGGCTCAGTCAGTTAAACAGCCGACTTTGGCTCGGGTCATGATCTTGCAGTTCGTGGGTTCGAGCCCTGCGTCGGGTTCTGTGCTGACAGCTCAGGGCCTGGAGTCTGTTTCAGATTCTGTCTCCCTCTCTCTCTCTGCCCCTCCCCCACTCATGCTCTGTCTCTCTCTGTCTCAAAAATAAATAAACTATAAAAAAATTAAAAAAAAAAGACTTCACTTCTTAAATTATACATAATTCTAGGTCTCTAACTAGGAAAACTATTAGCTAAAGTTTAAAACTTACCTTGAATATAAGATTTCTCATACCTTGCTAGAAGTGAAGCCTCCCCTCCCCCACTCATATGCTCTCTCAAAATAAGTAAACATTAAAAAAAATTAAAATGTACAGCAAAACAAACTTTCTCCCAGAAATGTCTTCTTTTTAAATTTTTTTTATAGTTTATTTATTTTTGAGAGACAGAGCACGAGTAGGGGAGGGGCAGAGAGAGAGGGAGACACAGAATCTAAAGCAGGCTCCAGGCTCTGAGCTGTCAGCACAGAACCCGACACGGGGCTCGATCCCACAAACCGTGAGATCATGACCTGAGTCAAAGTCGGCCGCTTAACCGACTGAGCTACCCAGGCGCCCCAGAAATGTCTTCTTAAAAGAAAGAAAATTAAACAAGAAACAAGACCACCTTAGAAGTCTCCATTTCATTTGCAAGCTTCTTCATTTAATCTCCTCAATCTGTGAATGATGGGGTGTGCCATGAGGCCATCCTCAGGTCTTTTTTTATACCCACTGCCTAGGTGATATTATCCAGGCTCATGGATCACGGGCCAAGAATATGTTGATCATTCCTAAATTTGTATCTCTTATCCAAACTTCTCTCATAAACTTGAGATGCAAATATCCAACTTCATGCTCAACATTCCCAACTGGGAGACATCTCCATAACAAGGGCCTGAAAATCAGTATGATCAGAGTTCCTGAATAAGCACCTCTTATGCAAACATGCTCTTTCCACAGACTTTCCCATTTTGGATTTGTGGGCATTCCATCCTCCCAGTTGCTTCAACACTGGTATCTTGGATCTGGATTTTTATGATAGCCTTATAATTTGCCTCTCTGCTGCTATTCTCCTTGCCCAGCTAGTCTCTTCTCTAATAAGTAGCCAGAGTAACATTCTTAAAACCTATCACATCACTCTATCCCAAACTACCGAATAGCTGCTCCTTTCACTCAAAGTTAAAGTCCATGTCCTCCAAATGTCTATATTTTCCATCCGTTTTACCTCTTTGACTTCATCACATTCATGTTCACATGACACCACTCAGAACTCTGCCATTCCTTTAACACATGAAATATGTGCCCAACCCAGGCCATTGCTTGAAACACTCTTCAGTTATTATTTAGTCTATGTTCAAATATCATCTATCAGTTGGGCCTTCATATACCATCTTATGTGAAAGATGATCCCACACTTCCCTCACCCACCTGATCATCCCAAAATGCCTGCTTGAGTTTTTTCATAACTTGCCTTTTGTATAACTTTTTACCGTCTGACATATATTTATTCATTTATTTGTTTATTGTCTGTCTTCTCCTACTAGAATGACAGTACTATGAAATCAGGGAATTGTTTTATTTACTGCCCCTCCCCCTACCAGCAACTAGAATAGCACCTGGCACTCAGTAAGTTCTCTAAAATATATTTTAAATTAATATGAGTGAAGGGTAGATATCATCTGACTCTCTTCTGTAATAATTATTCAAATTAACCACCATCACTAGCATAAATCAATATTCCATGCAGCATTAACCTGTCCACACATATGCTGTAACTATACATCAAAGAAGAAATTTTAAATTAGTATATGATCATTGATGTGTGGGAATTGCAGTCTTAAACAGAGACTAGAAACCAAAGTTCCACTTAACTCAAAAACTAAGAGAAAAATACTATATTGTTTAAATGGTGACTCCAACTAAGCTTTACTCTGATACAATAATAACTTCTTAAATTTTAAATCTGTTCCCCATATGGGCATGGTTGAGGGGAAAACTTCATTATTAAATAATTATATGCTCTTAATATTACAATATTACAATATGGTCCTGTAAATAGAAAATATCTGAACAACTTAAACTAAACAAGATTTTTGAAAGCATATACAATAATTACATTGTGAATATACATTGACTAAATCACAATTATTAATTTCCTGGTTAAAAAAACTCATCCAAAATCTGTAATAATTTCTTATTAATAATGAGTCCACCTATGTAAAAGTTAACCCAATTCCAACTCAATATGCATAGGGGCAAATATGTTTTAAAATATTCAAAGAGATTTTCACTTGGATTTTTTTCCTGCAACATCATTTCTAAGTTGCTGTAGGCTACCTTTCACTAAAAGTTGACGTGACAGATTGCTGTAATTTTCAAGTTGCTAAATACTTCTGTCAAGCCCCTTAAGGCATTTTCAGAATTTAGTTCTTGGATTTGTTGGGATGATTTCCAGGCTCTCCTTTTGGTGGGGATGAGGTGAGCAACAGCTTGAAACTATGATTCATTTCTGTTTGAGTTTCTGTCAGATACGTGCAGAAAAAAGAAAATGACTAATCACCTGCTAAAAATGGCAACAGATGCCATAAGCAAAATTTCATTCAACCTGTTAACTTTGGTTCCAATGTAAAAATCATTTAATTAAAAGTCTTAGCTTTAAAATATCATTTTTTTAAAAATAACATCTGCTTCTAAAATATACGGTAATGAATTTTATGCTCAATATTTTAAAGTTCTTTACAATGATGTTCCACTGTATTTAAGGTTATACACACCAACACACATATACATTTAGGATCTATTTTGTAGTCCATTGAGACTATACATATTATATATATGCTTTGAACCAAGGGCTAATAGTTTATACACAAATTAAGCATTTTTGTCTTTGAAAAGTCCTAATTGTGTCATGTTTACCATATCTGGTTCTTATCAAATAGTCATTAATGTTTTTATTTAATGTTTTTTATCTTTGGTATTCTGTTTTTTAAAAAAATTGTTTTATATTTATTTATTTATTTTGAGAGAGAGAGAGAGAGAGAGCGCGCGTGAGAGCACAAGCAGGGAAGGGGCAGACAGAGAGGGAGAGAGAGAATTCCAAGCAGGCTCCATGCTGTCAGCACGGTGCCAGATGTGAGGCTTAAACTCCAAGAACTGTGAGATCATGACCTGAGCCGAAATCAAGAGCCAGATGCTTAATCAACTGAGCCACTCAGGCGCCCCTATGTTGGGTACTCTTAGTAAATTTTGTTCAATGTTCCTTTGAATTTCTATCTGGAAAAATAGGAACAACAGATCAATTTTGTGATTCAAAGCAGCTCATTGATAAAATAGCAGATTCCAAAAGTCTTCCTAAGCCAAGCCATGGTCAATAGAGTTTCCCCCTCACTCCACCCCCATGAAGTACTTTTGGAGACTCTGGGCACCATACTTGAAGTAGGTGGCATAGAGTAGAACAGGATAAGGTCAGGGGAGAGATAGATACTGAAAGAAAAGAGAGAAGAGGGGATAATGGCATGGGTGTTTCTTATCTATCCCGTATGTCAGAGCAAGAAGGCTGTAATGGTATTTCATGAGTCATTGTCTATGTAAGGTATTCATAGAGACCATCATCTTTTTGGCCTGATATTAGGGCTAATGTTGGAGTGGCTATTCTCCCCTCTTCCAACTATTATAGAAGCTTAAGAGCCCATGTGGAAGAAACGCTGTAATCTCATTGAGGGGGGGGGAAAAGCCTGGAAAGTTAATATTTTAACATCTATTATTACATCTGCATTACTTAACATTGTTCGGCGAGCTTATGTGTCCCATTTTACAATAAAGAAACCAAGGCTCAGAGGCAGTAAATAATTTGACATAGGACAAATAACTAATGAGTGGTAGAACGGGAATCTACCTAGGGCTTCTGACATTTAATCCAATTGTTGTTCTGCTAAATATGTTTAAACATGCATCCCTGACATTTTGTAGATGGAAAATATAAAGTTCACAAAAGTCAGGTGACTTTCAAGCATCAACTGTCTAAATAGAGTAGTATTCTCATTATTTCAAATCCAGTAATATATGCTTAACTTCAAAAATGTCTCTTGGTCTTTTTGAGCCACATATATCTCTGAAAAGAGATATAAACTAGATAATCTTCCAGGTCTCCTTCAGTTCTAAAATGCATACACTTTTTTAAATTCTATATTGGCTATATAAAATCTTAAACTGATTGATATTATCAAGAACACTTCCAAACTACTTCCAAACACTTCCAAACTACTTTATTATTTGATATTATCAAGAACACTTCCAAACACTTCCAAACTACTTTAATCTTTGATGGTATTAA
This sequence comes from Cryptoprocta ferox, assembly GCA_028646485.1. Lineage (NCBI taxonomy): Eukaryota > Metazoa > Chordata > Mammalia > Carnivora > Eupleridae > Cryptoprocta > Cryptoprocta ferox. The sequence continues at coordinate 86,106,258 of CM053573.1, forward strand.
ATATTATTGCTATGTTGATAAGCACATTATTTCAGTAAACAAAAAATACTGATCTGGGGAGTTTACATTGGTTAGGACATATAGAAACGGTGCCAGGAATGGCTGGCTAATGCCAATATCGGCCATGATTCAGAAAAAAAAAATATATAAAAGTAGGAATTTGTCAAAATTAAAATGCATGCAATGATTTTTTTTAACTTGGAATAATAATCCTTTCTCTTCTACCTTTAATGGCTAATTCATTTGAAACTCGGGAGGCAAATTAGTGAATATTCTACACTTGTTATGAACCAAATTTTAGCTGTTAGTCTCCTAGAAAGTGATGGCAAAATACATTAAACACATCTGTAGTAAGTTATCCAAATGTGACAAGGTAAAAACCAACCTTCTGTTCAACTTATATAAGAAAATGAATTTGTGAATGAAATGATAGAGCATATAATCCCAATGAAAACCCAGGAATTAGGATTTCAATTATTCTAAAAATCATCCCTCTAAATCTTGAAAACCTAAGACACCAAACGTAATTTTCTTTTTAAAAATATTTTTAAAATTATTATTATTTTTTAGAGAGAAAGAGCACAGGCAGGGGAGAGACGGAATAGAAGAGAGAGAAAGAATCTTAAATAGTTTCCATGCTCAGTGCAGAGCCCAATGCGGGCCTCAATTCCATGACCCTGGGATCATGATCTGAGCCAAAATCAAGAGTTGGACACTCAACAAACTGAGCCACCAGACACCGCATTAAGTTTAATTTTCTGATAGTAAAGCTATAGCTTTTTTAAATGAACCACTATTTTGGAACTAGTTTTATATTTATTTATGAATACAAATATATTAGTTCTGAGATATTTTTTTTCTTTGAAATGCATCTTGCCACCAGATGGAGTGAGTACACTCCTAGCAATAATTTCCAGGAACACTATGGCAAAGCCGATGCATTAGCATATACATATATATATATATACACACACACATATATATATACACACATATTTAGCAATATTTTTTCTTTATATATTTAGCAATATTTTTACCTATTTTAGGTAATATAAGATAAAATATGAAAAAAGCCAAGATTTATTACTAAATAATCAATTATATAACTTATTGCCACTGTCAGTCTATTTTTAAAATTATTCTTAAAATTCTTTTCTATGGAAATAAATGTGTTTATTTAGCAGACCACCAATTATACAACAGCTCAATTACACTGCTGGAGAAGAAGCTTTCCATCAGGATGTTCTGACTCCCATCTTTTCCAAAGAAATGGATAAGAACTGTCCTGCTTACTTCAAGCAGACTCTAATAAGTGGGGATCAAAATAGCCTTGTGCTTTCCATCTACTTCAAGAAATCAATGAGGATACTTGTTACATAAAAGGTTTAACCTTACACAGCATCTCCTCAAAATAATGCTTGCTGTAAAGTAAAATAAAAATGCATTGACTGTCTATCTTTTGGAACTCATCCAAAACTTACTGCTTAGTGAAGCTGTTTCTTATTCCCCCACTAGAGTTAGATCTCTCTTTTTTCTGCACCCTAGAGCACTTCACCCTTATATATATAAATACATACATAGTTTGATTCAGGGTATGCCTTCTGGGATTATTATTGTAGGGGTCCCATGGAGATAAATCCCTGACATTGTCTTTGACAACTGCCCCTCTGTTCTTTCAAAATTTTCCCAACTCAGAGCATTTCCATGACCAGCACTTCCTAGGTTACCACTCATACAACTATTGATGAAACTTTGAGCTACAGTGTCTTTATGATGCCCTCCATAAAAGCAAAGGACTTCTACCATTCCCTAATTACTTGATTACATTATTTTTTGTTTACTCAACTATATGAATCTGCCTGGAACTGCTATAAAATTTGCATTTTAAGATCATGCCCAATATTCTTTGTTTCTTTGTGGTTAGGTCCAGCATCATCATTTGCATTATTGCAGTCAGGTATTATGGATCAGAATTGCCTACCAGAGTACAAAGTAATGACAGAAAGAGAATTCCTCACAGGGTCAACAACTCATATTGCAAAATAAAGAGAGTTTTTGATATGTGGAGCATTGATGCTTGCTGACCTAGAATCAGCAATTCACTTTGATGCTTTAACCCACTTTGGGTAACAACACATAGATACACTCTGATCAGAGGAAAAATAAATATTGAGAAAGGAAATAGTTAAAAGACAAATGGAGATGCAATAAGTTAGCACTACAAGGGATTGTGTGCAATTAAAGCACTTACATTTCATATTAATGATATATTTATATATTTATCTTGTCCTTGTGGGCAGGACTATATTTACTTATCTCTACAGTCTTCTCAACTCCACTTTGGGCCCAGAATGGTGCTTGGCACATAACATGGAAGGCAATCAATGCTTACTGAGTGGGTGCATATTCCACTGATCAGGTGTTTTCCTATGGCCTCATGGGATAGCCATACTAGGATTAATTGCTTATAGTTAACATACCGAGAAAGAATTTTAAAAAATTCAGTTAGTAAAAAGGTTTAGTCTTTATATACTCGAGGTTATATTAACATACATAATAAAATAATCATTTGCGGGGTGCCTAGGTGGCTCAGTCATTTAGGCAACCAACTCTTGATCTTGTCTGGGGTCTAATCAAGTTCATGAGATTGGTTCATGAAATTGAGCCCTGCGTCCAGCTCTGTGCTGACAATATGAACTTGCTTCAGATTCTCTCTCTCTCTCTCTCCCTCTCCCTCTGCCCCGACCCCTCCTTGTGCTCACACTAAGTAAATAGATAAAACTTAAAAAAAATCATTTGGTACAATTCATTCTGTAATCTGTAGTCCTGGTTCTAACCAAAGACTTGGGTGGGGGGTGCCTGGGCAGCTCAGTCAGTTGAGCTTCCAACTTTGGCTCAAGTCATGATTTTACAGTTTGTGAGTTTGAGCCCCACATTGGGCTCTGTGCTGTCAGCTTATAGCCCACTTCAGATCCTCTGTCCCCCTTTCTCTCTGCCTCTCCGCCACTAGTGCTCTCTCAAAATTAAATAAACATTAGAAATAAATTTAAAAAAGAGTTGGGGAGGGGGAAGATAGAATAAAGTGGAGATTCAAGCTTAATGTTTACAATATTTTGTAGAGTAAAAGTCAGAAAACATAAAATTGAAAGCAATATATAAAATACGTAAATTCCAGAATATACAAAGATGGGCAATAATCAACCCCAAGTCTTCACATACCATTGAATTAATGCTTCCATTAGAGCAATTCCTATTATGAAATTGTTTATTTCCCAACCATACAAGACACATAGATGTTTAAAAATTTTTATGAAATGAATGACAACATGCATGCATGAATGAATGGATAGCTGTCAGTGAAATGTAGAAAGACGTCTCCAAGATGAGGGGTAATCAAGCCCTCAGAGCCCTAACAACTGCAGCCAAGCTGACATAACAGAAACACTAGCTCTTAGATATCACCAAGCAGTACAAATTTAAGTATTTTTTATTATAAAATGAAAAATCAGAAAATAGTGAACTAAAGGATTGTTAGGATTGATCTTTTTTGTCACTGTATGGTTTTTTGGTTTGGTTTTGTTTTGCTTTCTCCACATGGGGAAATTTTTTTATTGTTCTTCTTTTGGATGAAGTAATGACTAGTAGAGCTCTAAGCACTAGAAAAGGCAGCCAGAATTGATTTTTATTTAGTTTGAACACCATCTGTAATATACAAAATGTACTCGTGGTGGGAAAGAGAAAAGATAACCAGCTCTCCAGAGAGAAGCAGTTCAAGGAGAGCTACAGTAACCAAAGGGTCAGCCTAGTTTGTCAAAAGGTTTTCTGTACTTGATGCTAAAAGTCAAAAGCAATAAAGGAAAAGCAAGTTATGTTTAATAAAGAAACAGCCTAACATTTTTTAAGGGTTTTTTTTTTTTATTTTTGAGAGAGAAAGAGAGAGAGAGAGAGACAGACAGACAGACAGACAGAGCACAAGTAGGGAAGACTCTGAGGGAGAGGGAGACACAGAATCTGAAGGAGGATCCAAGCTCAGAGCTCAGTGTGGAGCTCCAGCCCACGAAATGTGAGATCATGACCTGAGCCAAATTTGGACACTTAACTGACTCAGCCACCCAGGCATCCCGAAACAGCTTAACATTTTGGATGTTAATTTCTTTATCTCTTTCTGTTAACGTTTTAGAATAATGTATTATAACCTGTTGTTTCCTAAAAGATTTTTAAAAAGGGGACACTTGGATGATTTTATTTTTAAATTAGCCAAACAAGTCAAAGGAAAAGTAGGAGGCCATTAGAAGGAAAAGGTCGGAACATCTGATGAAATTATTGCAGTTAATTCTTGACTGGTGCCTGAGAGCCATCTGTGACAATGAGTAGGTCAAAGTCGTAGATGGAATGCAACTCCAGGAAGAGAATTTTCTCAGAACATAAAACGCTCATTGTGCAAGATTAATGTATATTAAAGACTGACACTAAAAGTAGAGTAATTTTTTATCATTTTAGTTCTCTAAGTTCAGCTCTTCAATAGATACAATATGTCAGACATCACTCACATGGTCAAATATTTAAACTCATGCCCTATACTAACGTATGCCATTCAATATCGCAGGCGGACACCTTCAGCTGTTTAATAATTAGGTTGAAAGAAGTTCAGGAATAGGTTTCTAGGAGTGAAAAGTACATGACTCCTAAAATCTGATACTGAAATCTTGCCAAGTATAAGATGGAATTTTTTAATTTTCAAATTAAAAATAATATATTTTTAAAGGTATAATTTTTAGGACAATGGTGACATAATAAAATAGAGAACAGAAATAATTAGCAAATCATAAGCACTTATTTTTTACTGTATTTTTATATTTGACATCTTGCACAACATTATTATAATAAATGTTTTAGATAGATAAAAGGTTTATAAGAATTATATAATAAACACCAACTTAAGAAATAAGACATTACTGCTTCCATGATCATCCTCCTGCTTCCCCACTAAAGACATCTATCCTGAATTTGATATTAGTTATTTGCATTATGAATTTATCCTTTTATGCAGATATAATACATATCTATACTATATATCTATGTTATACTGCTTTGATATAAAACATTATGTAAATATATCATGTTCCGTGCATTCTTCTGCATATGTAGTTTTTTTATTCAATCTTATGTTTGTGAGATTCATCCATGCTAATTCCAAAAAAATTTACTTTATACATTTTCACTGTCATTGTATGAAAATACTATAATTCACCTGAAGAGCTAGAGAGGGACATTTACATGTTTCCATTTTTATTTCTATACACATCTCTCTCTCTGTCTGCACCTCCTCCACTCATGCTCTGTGTCTCTCTGGTCTCAAAAATAAATATTCTAGCGCACACCTCATTGTACATATGAGTTTAAGTCTCTCTATGGTGCCCAAGTAGAAGTGGAATTGTTGGTTTATAGGATTTGTACATCTTCAGCTTTATAGATAACATCAAGTGGTTTTCCTAATTTACCAGAACAGATGAGAGTTTCTGTGGTCTCCCCAGTACTCCATTTAGTAAGTCTTAAATGTATTTCAGCTGTTTTGTAGATTCTCGTTCTTGGCATCAGAACCTCTTCCCAGCAAGACATTTGACAACTAAGAATCCTATACTTCTGGGGCACCTGAAGTGTGACTTTCTCTCTGCCTCTTCCCTACTCACATTCTGTCACTCTCTGTCTCTCAAAAATAAATGAACATTGAAAAACATTTTTTTAAATAAAATTTAAACAATTGACTAGTCACAGGACTACTTAAAAGCTGCAGCAGAGAATAAATTATTAGTTAAAATGAATTTGGGTCATTATCTGTAGATTTAAATTATTTATAACATCTGTCTTTCACATTTAGTTAGGTAATTCACTTGTTCAATCAGTATGTTAAGCCTCACTTAAAGGGAGAAAGAATTCTGAAGCTCAGAAGGAGAATGAATGAAACAGAATTAAAGTCATTCTCATACAAAATGGCATTTGCCTTATAGTAACAATTTCAGAAATAAGGTAAATAGGAAACTACAGGGAAAGGGGGTTAAAGAAAAGCCCCAAGAATATGTAGATACAGCACGATGCATGGTATATAAAAGATGCTGCCTCATTAAGAGGAACGATGGTAGAAAACTGGACAGAGATGACAGCAAAACAGTAAAGGAAGAAATGTGAAGAGCTTGAAAGAGGATAGAAAATACATAGTCTTGTTTTGAATGTGAGAAAGATGGTCATATGGTGACCAAAGAAGTACTCTCAAAGTTAGTTTCTTCATAACTTTGGATAAAATGGATAAAATGTAATTGTTGGATTTCATAACTTTGAATAAAATGGTTAAAATGTAATTGTTGGACTAAGAAATGATAGGATCCAGGGGTTCCTGGGTGGTTCAGTCAGTTAAACACCTTGATTTCTTCTGGGATCATGATCTCACTGATCCTGAGTTTGAGCCCTGCGTCAGGCTCTGCGTTGTCAGTATGAGGAACCTGTGTGGGATTCTCTGTCTCTTCTCCCTCTGCCCCTCCCCATCTCGTGCTCTTTCTCTCTCTCAAAAGTAAATAAACTTAAAAAAATGATAGGACTCAAAACTCTATCAAAGTAGAAGGTCATTTAGCCTGTAAAATAAAAAATTCAAGGGATGTGAAATATATACATATATATATATATATATATATATATATATATATATATTCCTTTTTGTACTATACCATGTAGCAAAATAGAGTTCAATGGACCTACAATGGACCTAGCTTACCACAGGACATATTTTGGTCCAGTGCCGTACTCACCCTCTCCACCAAAAGGCCAATGGAAATAGGTCTTAAAGATACATGGGTGCTTCCAAATGTCATAAAGGTTAAACACAGCAGAAATGTTCACTTGGTCAAGTACTTCACTCACAGACAGCTGTAAAGCATTCTGATTCACAGAGCTCCAGAGTTCCGTAACTGGGGATCATATTCAGATCAATCCCTTACAATCTATGTGACTTTGTGCAAGTTATTTAACCTCTACACTTTGTATTCCTCCTCTGTAAAATGCAGATAATAAAAGCATCTACCTGCTGATTCATTGTTAGGATTAAAGCATTTATAGAAGTGCCTGTGCATAATAAATATTGTTGAATAATATTTAAATTATATTCAAATCATACATAAATCATGATGATGATGATGATGATGATGATGATGATAACTAAATGTTGGTTGGAAAAAATACCATAAAACTTCTTTCTTATTTTATGAATTAATGGTACAAATTTAACATTTCCATCTCCTCCTTACTTACCACCAAGCATTTACCAATAGATAATATTGCATGAGAGATGAACTAAGAAATAACCCATAGGGATCATTTGTGGGCTTGATTTCACTATTTCATCAGCAATCATTAAGCAATCATTATGAAAATCCTCATTACTTTTATGCCCACTTTTGTTGGGCTTCTGGAACAACAAGGGATTTCCAAATAACATAAAATAATAAAAGGGGGTATTATATAAGGGTAACTCTCTCACAAGAAATAGTAGTCAATATATTTCAATATTTTGAAATAGTCAATGTGTAATTGTATTAGGTATTTTCACACAGCAAGAGAAAAAACATTTGATATTCTTTTCACTCTTATTTTTTTCAATTTCAAAAAATCAAATCCATGTCTTCTTAACACATACTGTTATGGTCTGTATGTTTGTGTCCCCTTTCCAAAATTCATATATTGAAGCCTTAATTCAATGTGACGGTATTAGGAGGTAAGGCATTAAGGAGATAATTAGGTTAAGATGAGGTCATGAATGTGAAGCTCGCGTGATGGTATTAGTGTCCTTATAAGAAGAGGAAAAGACACCAGAGTTTCTTCTCTCTTACATTTGAGGATATAGTGAGGAGTTAGCTGTCTGCAAGCTAGGAAGAGGACCGTCACCAAGAACAGAATCTTGCCAGCACTTTGATCTTAGATTTTCAGCTTCTAGAATTATGAAAATAAATGCCAGTTGTTTAATCCACCTAGTCTGTGGTATTTTGTTATAGCAGCCCAAGCTGACAATGATACATACTCAGAGCATAATTATAATTCAGCAAAACTCACTTATGTAAGTCAATGTATTCTAATGTATTCAGTGCATGTTAACCACAGGCTAAATATTTTCATTGTGTTGGTTACAACTACCTTTTCCAAGTTCCTCATCAACACCCATAAACAAACACCTTATGGCCTGCTAACTGAACCTCAAAAAGCTGATCTGAACAATCAACACAATTGTAGGAATTGAAATGTGCTTAAAACTGGAGTTGCTGCTCTCAGTGAATGTGCTTAAATGCAAACAAATTCTATACATACCCATATTGTGTCAGTGTACTCATTGTCAGAAATAGTTTTTCAAGGCTCAGCCTAATCTAAAATGTGTTGCTTAAATTCTGAACCAGTATAAATCTAACTAAACTAGCTGATAAAGTGACCTAAATGCAACAAAATGAACCATGATAAATATAAGAATACAATTACTATACTTTAAAGTGCCAGCAATTCACTCAAAGGCCTTGTAACAGTAGCTAAGACTTAGTTCTCTCTGGAAGTAACCCACATCTAAGGAACCTACAAATAGCTATAAAGTTTTATAAGTCTCTAAAGGTTTTCCAGCAACCAGGGGCACTAGGCTAGATATTCATATTACCAAATTCCTACTTTCATATGCAAGTATTTTGAGGAGAATGAGTGAGCTTCCTTGGGCTACTGGTTCTATCATGAGAACTCCATTAATAAGAGATAATGTTTCTCGAGTAAACAATATTGAAAGGTAGTCTTGGTCTTGATAAGGAACACTCTGATAACTACCATACCACCCCCACCCACCTGTACTATGTATTTGTAGAGGTCAGATGCTAAGGCAATTCACAATGTATTGTTGATGAACCCAAATATTCAATCACCTAACATTTATTTAGTGCCTGTCATGTTTCTGGCCCTGAGCTAGTGTCTGGAATTATAAAGAAAAATAAAAGCTCACATTTTATAAAAGAAAATAGATGTGCTAATTAACAAATGAAGCTAACTTGGTCAGTGAATAAATAAAGTTATATTTTATGTGTTAGAAGGCAAAAAATGAAAACTTATTGTGTATCAGAGAAGGTATTTCAGAAAAAAGTAATATTAAAAATAATTCTTAAGAGTTTGGCTAGCAGGTCAGGGAGGGTAAACATATCTAGACAAAGGAACAACATCATGATTATTGGTGAATAATGTCTATAAAAATTCATCTTTTTTAAATTTTCAATCACTTAACCAAAAGTGACATTTGAAAGTGGCCATTTATCTCTCACAATAGGAAATCCATTGTTGAATCTATACTTAATATTCTGATAGGTATTAATGTGTCCAAAGCTAACATAATGTAGTATTAGTTAGGCTAATTCACGGTCGCTTTAAAATAGAAACCAAGAAAAAGAATTTTAAAAATTCTCTGTCTTTCACAGAATTGGTTTTAATATAGCTTAAAGATTTAAAGCAGCGATTCTCAAAGTATAGCCCCTGAACTGCATCATAATTAGCAGGAACTTCTAGAAATGCAGATTATCTGGCCCCTCCCTAGACCTACTGAATCAGATTCTACAGGGATGTGGACCAGAACTCTGCTTTTACAAACGCTCTTGATCATTGTAATATATTTCAAGTTTAAGAATCACTGATTTAAAGCATGGTTTATTCAAGTATTAACATGCTCACGTCTTGTATGAGTCTCCTATCTTCAGACAGAAGGAAAGCTCAACTCCACGATAGCCTGACTTGATTATTTCAAGGGCATATATTCTATTTTGAACGGATCTCAATAATGTTGTACATAAGTGCCAAGTAGTTTATATAAGATTATTTTATTTGACATTAACTGAAGATAGCAGGGACTAAAATGTACATTGGGGACAAATGAAAGAAATGATTTTTTTTCAGAACTATGTGTGTACGTACTTTTTTCTTAATTAAATGCATACTATCACAACTTGCCAGTTGCACTGACCTTGGAAAAATCATCTTGCTTCTTTTTGCTTCAATTTCCTCTTGTATTAAATGGAGACAGAGTAGTTTCAAGCAATAAATAAGTGCATACAAATTATTTAGAACAGTCCTTAAAATATTCTAGGTCCCATTACTGTTTTTGTTATTATCTGAAATAAAAAGTTAGGCATTCCTTCTGTATTTTGTATTTCTATGATTTGCATCAATATTTTTTACATTTATTGTAATTGTTCCTTTAAAAGTCTTAATCAGTTGCTACAAATAGCCAACTACTGTTATTTTTCCCAGCCCATTTTTTAATTAGTTCTAATGGTTTGAAACTACTGTTAAGTTGAATTATGGTAGTAGGATCAGAAAATCCCACTTATTCTAAACTTTAAGTGGGTTTGAATTAGAATCCTCTCTATATGTAGATTTGAATTACAATCTTCTCTACATGTTGGTTTGAATTATCTTTCCTAGGTTAGAGAATAGGTATAAAGAGACAGCAACAGATATCTCATGGAGAAACCGAGATGAGATAGCTAATTTATAAATTGTAGGCACAGAGATCAAAGTATACACAAAGTATACAGTGATGGGGGAGAGATTGTGGAGGAACCGAAAGGTCTTAAAGAAAAACAGACAAGGCAAGCTGGAGCAGAAGGAAAGAGGTGGTTTGGATAAGATGCTCATGCTGGGGCATGAAGGAAAGGCTCCAAAAAATGGTTCATCTCTCTTTAGAGAGGAGGAAAGAATGAACTTGATCTACTTCATAATTAAAGATTGGCTGGTCTTTTTTTCCCTATAATTCACCCTCCTATATGTGAATGACTATTATCATTAGTTTCTTATTGCTGCTGGAACAAGTCACCACAAACTTAGTAGTTTAAAACAGCACAAATTTATTATCTTGCAGTTCTAGAGATCAGAGTCCAAAATGGATTTAATGGAACTAAACCAAAATCAAGGTGTCCGCTAAGCTGTGCTTCTTATTTATGGAGGTTCTGTGGGAAAATTCACTTCCTAGAATGTTGCAACTTCTAGAAACTGCCTCCTTCCCTCAAAACATAGCTTTTTAACTCTATTTTTAAAGTCAACAGTATAGTATTTTCAAATTCATTTTTTTCTCTGACTTCCTCTTCCTTAGTTACATTTCATTCTCTGACTCTTTCTCTTATCCATATAAGAACTGAGTGACTGGGGTACCTGGGTAGCTAAATTGGTTAAGCATCCATCTTTGGCTCAGGTCATGATATCATCGTTCCTGAGTTTGAGCCCCATGTCGGGCTCTGTGCTGACAGCTCAGAGCCTGGAGCCTGCTTTGGATTCTGTGTCTCCCTTTCTCTGCCCCTCTCTTGCTCACTCTCTGTCTCTCTATCTCAAAAATAAGCATTAAAAAATAATAATTAAAAAAAGAACTCAGTGATATTTTGGGCCCACCCAACTAATCCGGAATAATCTCATCTTAAAAATCCTTGACTTACTCACATGTACAAAGTCCCCCTTGCCATGTAAGCTAACACATTTGAAGATGGCAGAGATTAGAATGTGGCCATCTTTGGGGAGACATAATTTTGTTTACTGCTTTCTAGAATTGTGTATGAATATCTTCTCTGACAATGCCTGATTTAAGTGCAAACCCACCAAAGGGTTAGGGCTTGAAATGTGTCATCTTCCAAGACTACTTCAAGATTCATAGAGCTATTAGTCAAGATTAGGCAACATATTTCTTTTCCACTTAGTAAACCCACATGCTGCAATTATAACATAATAAATGATTACCATGTATTTGTCTGACAAGAAATGATTCATTAAAACGCAGAAAATTCTAAGTTGTTTTTTTAAAGGCATTTTCCAAGGCATCAGGAATGAAAGAGTTACAGCTATATGGCCACAGAAGATATATTTACAATTATTTTACCCATGCAAACATAAAAATCATTCAGTATGAAATGCACAGATTCAAATAAGCCAGTTCTTGATGAAAATGGGCTTTATAAAAATTGTTTTTTATATCATCAAAAAGGAATGTTGTCTTTTCCAAACACTTTCCAGATGAATAGCATATCATAATATATATTTGCTGGCACATAAATAACTGCCTGAATACAAAAAGATGGCAAGCACAGATAAAATTTGAAGATACGTGTTACAAATAAAGCAGATATTTTATGATTCACTGCTGCATCTAATTTTGTGCCTATATGTATCTCTTCCCAGTATGACATCTGAATATTAAAATAATTCCTGTATGTTTGGCACCTAATGTTAGATCCAGTGGTACAGATTGAGAGAACATATGAAAGAAATAGATCATTGGCTAAAAATCAGAAATGAGAATTCTATTGAAAATGAAGTAGAAAAACAAAGGCCATCTCAATTATTCTTTATCACTTGGTTAATTATTGAAACAGCAGTGAATACGCTGAACAAAAACTAAAACAAATTTAAAAGACCCCCATCATATGGCACCTGCAAGGTTGTGATGTGAAGAAATAAAACTCCATGAAATCAACAAAGACAACAGGAATAAAAATTTAGATGATTAAGATGTAGTGAAAACTAACTTAAAGAACAAAGTTCAAATATCAGGTTACAAGGAACACTGTTAAGAAATAGAAGCTGATATAGAAAATAAAATCATTTAGAAAGAAGCTATCTTCAAAATTTGGGATACTAGGATGCAGGTATGTACTAGATGGGATGATGGGACAATGATAAAGCTGCTTATATATTAAAAATGTATATTCAATCATCAATGACCTGAAGTTTAAGTTGGAGAGCAAAAATCCCCAAAACCAATATAATACACACACACACACACACACACACACACACACACACACACACAACCTATTTGAAAAAAACTTGGCTCAAAATGAAAAGCAAAATGATGGGGACAAGTTTTCTCTTCTGAAGTATTTACTAAACACACTCATTCTAGGAGAAAAGGTAATCACTTATTTTAGCTCTGCACATTTACATGGCAGTGTATCCTATTTACTAATTAATCGAAAGCTGAGTTTTTTCTTAGAATTTGTATAAATCTCCTAAAACAGATTTCTATAATGCCTGGTTATGAAATTTACAGTGATGAAATGAAAAACAGAAAAGAAAATCATACATTTTAAAAATATAATTCAGTTCTGCTTTTAAAATTAACTTTATTGAATTTTCAGTTGCTTAATGCCATGATATTTTCCTAACATTGTACAAGAAGGTTAATGTGAAAAAGTTGAATATTAGATTTAATTATCTATGTGGGATTATATTTCCCAATTTCTTAAAACACACACACATATACATTTTCTCTCCCTTTCTCTCTCTCCCAGGTTATATATCAATTTTTAAACATAATCTCTATTGATATATTACCAGAATTTTATGTATGGCCTTTAATTTTTCTCATTTTTCTTCATAGTTAGAAATACCTATCATTTGTGTAACTTCAATAAGTATCCAATTGAGCCTAAAAATAAGTTATACTTGGCAGGCTTAATTATTTCCATCTCTGTTCTATTTTAGTAAGTACAAGAAAATTGCTTTTTACTACTTATGTCAGTAATATAATTCTTCCATCTTCACATTCTTATATAAAGTATATATGAAGGGCAATATGAAAATTGCAATTATATATTCAAATAACTGTACATGGTTTTTCAAATAAGATAGAAATCCTGCAAAAGCTTCACTGTCATCTATCAAGATATACAAACATAAAGTAGCTAAAAATGTTCATTTGAAACAACAAATTTAGCATATAAAAAGCTGTTTAGGTGGCAACATATAGTAAAGAGTGCAAGTGCTGGTTGAATGAAGGAGGAGGCCTGTTAAACACTGGTTAACTTGTAAAAAGAAAGATTCTTAAAACATCTGTTATATGGGTTGGTCAATAACTTAAAGCACAAAATAAATTAGCATGCGAAATTTCCCACATTTTATAGTACATTTGGCACATAATGTATGCATGTGGAATTAGGGGTATGTCACTATACTTCATAAATCATTCTAAAATTTAGTATTTTCTAAATAGTGTTTTAAAGATGAAGGAGAGTACAATGATAAAATTATTTCCTTTAGAAAACCATAAGCATATGAAACTGGGGGGGCAGAGATGACCAAAATTAAATTGAGGAATTATCTTCAAAACTACCATATATTTGACAATTCTGTTATTAAGGTATTGACCCTTAGGTGGTTCAAAATCAAAGAAAACTTTTTTTTAATGTTTATTTTTGAGAGACAGAGAGAGATAGAGCATGAGTGGGGGAGGGGCCGAGAGAAAGGGAGACAGAATCCAAAGCAGGCTTCAGGCTCTGAGCTTTCAGCACAAAGCCCAACATGCGGCTAGAACCCACAATCCTGAGATCATGAACTGAGCCAAAGTCGGATGCTTAAAAGACTGAGCCTCCCAGGTGCCCCTAAAGAAAACTTTTTAAATCCACAGATTAAGTTGCAGAAGTGTAATTCAATACATCTGTTGAATGGTTGCTCTCTACAACATACTGCATACTAAGAACAAGGAAGGCAGAAAGGTGGATACAGCTTCCAATGATTAAGGTGCTCGAAACTAGGAAGCTTGAATGTACTCAAGAGGAAAGCTAAACAGAACAAAAGGCAACATAAAAATGAAGCAATTTACAAATTATATTTTTAGCTAATGTAGTTCAGTAAATGGCCCAGAAATTTAGAAAATGTGTAAAAACATTATATGTCGAATAAGATTAAAGTTAAGATTTAAGGTAAAATCACTTTGATTTTTCTCACACTATTAGAGAAATCTTATTGAAATATTTTGAAAAGATGCCAGTGTAGAATGGCTATATTGGATAGAGTATTGAAAAACTAAACTTCGGCTCTTTGCTTGAAAATTTCTAGTTAGCACCACATACAACATCAAAACATAAGTCCCAATCTCAAGCATCAAGGTACTTATGTGAAAACAGGAAGCCAGTATCAAGTCACAAAGAAGTCAGGAGACGGTTTTCTGCCTCCTCTTTAAAAACCCATGCACTAAATGGCATTTCAAACTCACTGCCTTATTTCAACTAAATTCCTTTACTAGTCTGAATTTTTTATTTCCTGCATTCACAAGTAACATTAGTATGTTATCATATAGTATTTATACATCATAAACAATTTGTGTCTTACTCGTGTAACGTTTTCCTTTTTGTTTTTCCTGTAAGCTTGAATGTTTCTCAAGGATTAGGACTGTTTTCAATCCCTCAAATTTCAATACTTCTTTATGCTGGGGAATAGTAAGGCACTATTATTTTATTAAATTCAGAGATTTAACTGTTCTTGAATACTAATATAGGAAAGACATTAAATGTTAAAGAACTACAAGTGTTACCACTTAAATAATGACTGACTGTTAGCAAAATGAATACTTAATCAGGGATGTATGTATCTTTTTTCTATGCATAAAAATGGTTTTTAGGATCACTGACTGCAAAGATAATCCCATAACCAAGCAGTTGTTGGATTTGGACTAAACTTACTAATGGTTTGAACAGTCAAGTCAGTGCTCCAAATGACAAAGCAAATATATAATCTTTTATTAAAAATCAGTGCAACATTGTAACATTTTCAGTACAGCTTATTTTCCTATTGCTTAACCAAAACAGTGACTATAAGTTCGTAAAAGAGAAACCAGAAACAAGAAGATATTCATGTTTCCTTATTACTTCTGAAATTCAAAATACTGAATTCTTTGCTGCACTTGGCACAAGGATACTTTTTTCTTTTTGCTAGACTTAGATTAAGTAAGAGGATCTAAACAGGAAAATACAATAAACAGAGTCTATGTGAGTGCTTTTGGTTTATTTTTTTTCTTATTCAGAAAAGATACCCTTGAAAGGCTTTATTAATCTTTTTTTTCTTCCAGCTTCATTGATATATAATTGACATACAACTGAACAATCTCTTAATTATGCATAGAGAAATTATACAAAGCCAGGAAAACAGAGTGAGTTCTACTATTCTAAGATCACTTAAATCACTTGATTCCCTCAGAGTAGTGATCAGAATAACATACTCAGCCTTTCTGTAGAGATACTAACTGGATGTGTCCCTCCCCCACCAAATAGAGATAATTTTCATCAGGCAATGTTTAGTGGTACTTGCCAACATCATGAGGTACAATATATATGCTATCTTTGACCCAGAATATTAACTACTATGGTGTTAATGGCTTCCTTATAATATTTTGCCTTGTGTTTAAAATGATAATTTCATGCATTTGCTTACTCAGCACCCAATTATTAGCCTTTCATATTTCAGCTAGCATTTAATGTCTTTTGGTGTTCCACAATACAAAGCTGGGTCATAAGAATTCTCTTATAGACATGTGGGGTTTTTTTCTTTTCACCCAGAGAGTAATAGTTTTTCTCTAAAATGTATGCAAAACCTGTTTAAGGGTTATTATCTAAAGGGAAACATATATAGCACATAAAAATGTCATTAACATATAAACCACCATTCAGAGCCCAATGTGGGGCTCAAACTCACAAACCATGAGATCATGACCTGAGCCAAAATTGAGTCAGACGCTTAACCAACTGAGCCACCCAGTGCTCTGATGTTGTAAGAATTTTAAGTCCTTGAAAGTTAAAAGTACCGTAATATACAAGACAAAAAAAAAAAATTCTGACAACATATTGTATTTTAACTAATGATAATTTTTATGTTGTAAACTCTCACATATTATAGAAGAAATAGGAAAAAATGTAAATAAGAAACAAATGTAAAATTATCTGTGCCATCACTCTGATGATATCCATTCCTAGCATTTTGTGTTATTTCTAACCAGTCTCTCATATAGATTATATTTTTCCATATTTGAATCATACTGAATATATAATTTTATATCCTTGTAGCCTTTATATTCTATTATAAATATGTACCAATGAATTCACATTTTAATGGCAATATCACATTAAGGTATAGGACTTCTCTAATTTATTTCTTTCCCCAAATTTATCTCCAATTTGTCTCTATTATAAATAATATTTCAGTAAACATCCTATGCATGAATCTCCATGTGAATCCTTGTTAACCTTCTTGAATAAATATATAAGATAGTAATTATACAGTCAGAGTATAGATTATTTGCTATTGAAATTACAAATGAGAAAATGAAAATTCATTTCTTTTCTAGGCAAATACTATATATATATATTTATATATATTTATATATATTTATATACATTATTTTCTAGGCAAATGTTATATATGTATATATTTATTTATTTATTTATTTATTTAAAACACAATTTAAAGATTTCAACAGAAAACCCTCTTGCTAATTTATTTTCATGTGCTAATGTAGAAATACAGAACAGGAAAAGAATATGATTTTTCAGTTGTTATTTTCTGATTTTTGTTTGTTCAAGAGAAAAAGAGAAATATGTTTGAGAATTAGGAATTCATTTCAAGTACATTATATAACAGAAATTGCCTATCAGATACTTAATAAAAAGAGAGCAATTCTGCATGAAATCTAAATGGAGTTAAAAGTTGTCAACAAAGTAGGCTTATCTGAACACTTGTATTAAGTGAAACCTAACCAGGTTGTAAAAAGTTAAACATAAGGGAATAAAACGTGTAGAACTCACTCATATCAGGGAAAGGCTTTGAAATATTCTCAACCAGAGAGTTGAAAATGATGTTAAATTGCGTAAACCACCACCTGCAACTGCAAGCTATATCAGTAAGTTAACAAATATGTCTCTCCAGGTATCTATTCCTATGCAACATGTAACAAATCAATGGAATAGACCTTATCCAACAAAATAGCTATCATCAAAGTCTGGTTGAACCTATATAATGATATACTCTGGGATATTTCCAAACTGCCAGTACAGAAAATGACAAGGGATACATCATGGATAGGATGCAATAAGCAATAAAGAAAAAATAAAAAGGAATAAAAACTCAGAATTGAAAAACAGCAACAACAAACTAAAAAATGAGAATATCACAGTGAACCAAAAACTATAAAACTTTTCAGCCATGTTTTTAGAGTCTCACAAAATCATTAGGCAAGATACTATCAACAATAGCAATATCGTTTATACATGCCAAGAGATTATATGTACATAATCTTATTTGGTTCCTACAACCATCCTCTCAGCTATGCAGTCATGAACATCTTGGACTATTCCACATTAAAAACAATTATGAAATTAACAGATGCTAGATTATCTAGCCATGGTGACAGCTAGTAAGTAGCAGAACCAGAATTCAAACCCAGTTGTCCTCTAAATCCAGAAATAACTCTCTTTCTCTCTCTCTCTCTCTCTCTCTCTCTCTCTCATACCAATTTCCAAAACAAAGAGAAACATAGGTACAAACACCTCAAAAGTAATAAGTAAATTGGTAGCAAAACCACTTATGAGCTTAGATTTGAATCAAGCCTTTGGAGAACGTATATCCCACTAGTTTACTAAAAACAATTTTTGTATTTATAGGGTTATAACATTCTAAAAATAGTGGTTAGTACCTGATCCAAGTTAATGGTTAAGATAAGCCAGAATGGCAAGTTTACTCTTCAGTGAGGTTTAAAGAGGGCTGGTTTTGCTGATAATAAATTTAAGTAGAATTAATATGGATGATCTATACTTTTTAAAAATCCATAAAGCTACAAAAAATCCTGTGGTGCACTTCCTCTAATAATCTCAGTTTTTCATGAATATACCAAAATACTTAATGTTATGTTAGAACAACAATAAAATTCCAGCTCATAAATGTTTATAGTAAAACACCAAGGACTTTCCATGGGTCTGGTATCCATAGCACATAGTATTATTTAATAAGCAATATAAAATATCTATAAACTCATGTTGGAGAGACGAAAAGTAATGGACTTGAATGTATTTTCTACAGCTCTATTTTTTTTAATTTTGAAGTAAGTGGAGCCACTGAAATAAAATTTAAAAACAAACCAGAAACAAACCAAAAACAAAAAAAACACACCTAATTTCATCATCTCAGCACTTCATGGAAACTTCATGATTTTGAATTTAATGTAAAAGATTTTAGAATTTTATATGGCATTTTCAGACTTTAACTTATTAAAACAAGAATATTACATATTAAAAATAATTATAAACATGTTTTTAAAAGTTAAAGCTAAAGCTACTGCTTGTTATATCACACAGACTTGTCCAGAAAGCATACTTTATCTAATAAATGTTGTAAATTTCTACCTTTGTAGAAAAAAAAAGAAACTTTCACAGGAGAATATACGTGCTTCATGTTGTCAGAGAAACAGTCGTGTAATCTGTATATTTAAAATTTTGCATTTATTATAAATGGTCTAATTTTAGTTCCTAAAAGCACTGACTCTTTTGTTCCTTAAAATGCACTGTTTTCAGATGATCTTTAAATATGCTTGTTTTCATTTCAGTAATGCCACAGATCCTTGAATTCATTAATTTACTTGTGAAAGATCTCTCATTATTGAGTCCAACTGACTTAGGATCCAAGACAAGTTTCTTCTATATATCCCCATTATAATAAGAAGAAAATGTGATTGTGGAAAAAAATCAGTTATTACCCAGAATTATTTTTACTTTTCATAGTAGCCTGTTTTGGTTATAAATTCAGGCTTATTTTGGTCATTGGTACATGAGTCAGTGATTATTGTCATTTTGTCATAATTCACTCTACAGTTCAGATGAAATGCATCATTTTAAATAATGACAATTACTGTAAAATAATAAATGAAAAATATACTATGATAGAAAATAGAGAAATAAGATGTGGTCATGGAGGCAGGCTCCACTTTAGGCAAATTGGCTAGAAAGGCCTATCTGAGGAGATGCTGTTTTAAATCAAAACTTAAAAGATAATAAAGAGCCTGGGTAGGTCAGTCTGTTAAGTGATCATGCAGTTTGTGAGTTATGTCATGATCTCGCAGTTTGTGAGTTAGAGTCCTGCATCGGGCTGTCTGCTGTCAACACAGAGCCTGCTTCAGATCCTCTGTCCCCCTTTCTCTGCCTCTCTCTCTCTGTCTTTCAAAAACAAACATAAAAAAAAAAAGATGAGAAAGAGGAGGAGCATAGTGGGGGGGGGGGCCTGGAGGGTGTAGTTCAAGGCTCAAGGAAGCATATTCCAAGACTCTAAGGTGGAAATGCAGGATTATTGGGTGTGCACTTATGTGGTCCACTCTTAATAATTTTTGAATAAGGGCTTTACATTTTAATTTTTCACTGGGTTTTGAAAATTATATAGCTGAACTTGAATGCTGTTCATGCTTAAGAAACTTCAATGAGAATGACGACTGAAGTGGCTGTTACCTCAGATAAAGTAGAAAGGAAAGGGCCAAGTCACAGAGTGCTTTGAAAGCCACAAAAAAAGTTTGGATTTTGTTTTAAATGTGGTAAGAAGTTGTTGAAGGTAGGTGTTCTGAAGGTGAGTGACATGATGATATTTGCATTTAAAGCATTCATTCTAGCTTCAGGGTGAAAGGGGTTCACCATCTGTATTGTGAATGAAGTTTTATTAAAACACAAATGTACCCATTTTTTATACATTTATACATTTTATACATTTTTTATACATATCATGCCATGAGAGCAGAGTTGCATAATTACAATAGAGACCACAGAATTAAACATTTAGACTAAAATATTTATGATTTGTTCCTTTAGAGGAAAAGTTTGCTTGACCCCTAAATTAGAAGAATAGATGATGAAGACAGGAAAATCTGACGGGAAGCTGTAGCACTAAAAGAACTTACATGTTCCAAGTCAAGAAGTGGAAAAACATATTGATATAAATCAGTAGATTCAACACATATTTAGTAGATTTAATGAAAGGATTAAGTGGATGACTGCATATAAGATAGGGTTAAACAGCTGGGTAGTAGGTGATGCCATTAAAATAAGCAAGATTGGGTAAGTGTTATGGTATTGGGAAGAGGACATTAAGAATTTTATTTCATGCATGCAAGTTTGAGATGCTATATGAAAGGTCAAGAGAGAATAGTATTCATGACAATATAACCCTGGGTTTTAAGGAGAACAAGGACAGACATACAAAAGAAGAATTGCCGAGAATTTTAAATGCTGAGAATGGGTAGGATAAAGACAGAAAGGTGTCCACTTGCTTTTCTAATAGGAAGACACTTAGTGATTTTTATGATTGTTCTACCACTGAAATAGAGGCAGGAGACAGAGTGAAGAGGGTGACTAATAAATGGGAGGGAATGGAGGAAGAGCGGGAAGGCAAATTCTTGGAAAAATTTGGGAAGCAGGAAAATGGGGTGATAAATGAAAACAAAGGGAGGATTAAATTAATTTTTGTTTCTGTGTGGTTTTGTGTGTGCAGAACAGGTTTATGTGCAACTGAATGCAGAACGGAAGGGGATCAACACTAAACAAGTTGTGTTCAAACAGTATGATGTTATAAGGCGCGACTCTGAAGGCAGTGGAATTGAAAAATCACAGTATATGACAATTTGAGTGTATATCTAAAATAGATAACTTAAAAAGAACAACAACAAAAACTGTAAGAGAATAAGAAAAGGAAAAGCAGTGCACTGATTACTGAAGATGGTAATATTAAAAGAGCCAGAAAATGGCAATAGGAAATGTGAGGCTAGTACTGAAGTCCACATGTTGTTGAATGAAGGAGAGCAAACAGAAAGGTATCAGGAAATAGCGATGAGAAGAGAGAGTGTGGCTTGATCAAAGTGAAGGGGATTCGGGAACAAGGAAGACACTGGGTACACCTCTTAAATCTGAGATGCCTCTATGTATGGGAACAGCATGCAGCATTCTCTCTCTCGAGTCATGCAGGAAAGGGAAGTCAGCAAGAGGTGTGCAGTCTATACCAGGAGATGTATAGGACCTCACATGAGGAACACTTCAACATGTAAGAAAGATTAAACCACACACCATAACCGCTTCCTAATTTCATTACTTTCAAGGAACACTTTTTGGAGAGGGGAATCTCAACTATATCTTACAAATTTTACATAAATGTGTTGTTTTATGGCCTTAACACCATTATATATATATATTTTCCAAATTAGAGGATTTGGTACACAGACAGAGGTACATCTTCATTCATAAACTTTTTAAAATAAGTTATTAATGTTTATTTATTTTTGAGGGAGAGAAACAGACAGAGCACAAGCAGGGAAGGGGCAGAGAGAGAGAGGGAGACACAGAATCCGAAGCAGGCTCCAGGCTCTGAGCATCAGCACAGAGCCTGATGTGGGCTTGAACTCACCAACTGCAAGATCATGACCTGAGCCAAAGTCAGACACTTAACCGACTGAGCCACCCAGACACCCCTCATTTCATAAACTTTTAATTATAACTACTTTAAATCTTAATTTTTTAGGTTTGTTCTGCTAAAAATACTCTGTTGATTCACTTATCGTTTACTCATTTATTCACCCATTGAGTATATAAAGTAATTCAAGCATTAATCTGACAAACTTGCTATTAAAGAGCTCATGGCCTAATGGACAAGAATAATTTTAAAACATTGCACATTTTAAAGATGACAATTAATCATTCTTTGTTGTATATTGGTAGCATGGACAGATATTATCTGTTTGGGAAATATGTCATAGAAGAAGAAACATGTGGACTGAGTAACAAGATTATTATTAAAATTTATACTCCATGAGGACAGAAAGTCTCATTTCCACCCCCATGTCATCCCCCACATCTATAGGACCAGCCCAGAGTGGTATACAATAAACGCTTGCTGAATGCAAATGTGGCAAGGGGGTATCTCAGAAAATAATTTTAATTAGAGGTACATCATATTCAAAGATATAACACACCCATTTACCTTTTTCTATAATTTATCTATTTCTAATATTTTGTTACTTTTTTTTAAGATTTTATTTTTTTAAAGTAATCTCCACATCCAACATGGAGCTTGAACTCACTACCCTGACATCAAGACACACACTCCACCAACTGAGCCAGCCAGGTGCTCCTTGTCTGTTACTCTTGATTGGAGTTCAGGGAGTTAGCTATATAGAAACAGATGCACAGACTTGGAATACACATTAGATAATGCTTTTTATGGTCTTCAAAGTCTTTTCTGAGGGATGTCCCCAGATTCTGTTACCTCTACAGATATCATAGAAAAATAGCTTGGCACGACTTTTTTTATTCCATCAACACATTTTATTATTTTACAACATATTCTTCCATATCATGTCTACAGCTCCTGCCAGTTAATATTTCTCTACTGAGAGTAATATTATTGTATCTTATCGTTTATTTTATACAAACCAGTTTTCAATATATACTTGTTTGTTTCTCTTTTCATACTTATTTCTTATGAACCTTTTTTACCCCTCAGAAAACTTTCAAAATGCTATAGATAATAAAACCATTTTTTCTTTAGAAAAGTTAAATTATTATTGCAACCCAGTTGCCCAGTTTCTTCTACTTCTTTTTTAGCATTATTGGAGGAAAAGAAGAGGAAGAGACTGAAACAAGAACCATAAATGATGTAAAGGTGTCCACCCTATATGATTAACTATAAAATTTACATATCATATTATGCTATTATCATATTATGCTATTAACATATAAGTATATATCATATTTTTTAATGTGCAATGAGAAATTGGACTACTACTGGTTCTTTCCTTTTTCTTCTTGCATGGCTATATTATTTAATATTATTTATATTTGGCATTATTTTCTTAAATGCACGAGTTTATTTTGTTAATAAAAACAGTAAAAGGCTATTTTAAAAAGGTCTTCAATTTTTGAAGTTTTAAATGTCTTTAATTTTTAAAGTTTTTTAGATTTAAAAAGAACATGCCATTGCAGATGGTAAGGTATGCAATCACTTCTTTTTTTAACTTCCCATATAAAGCATGTGAATGTGTATGGTATTTGCTTTATGGACTTCAATAAAACTAGAGATTCCTGGCAAAATACCAAGAAGAGAACCTGTTTGACATTCAAATTTCTGCATCATTGAGAGTGGAATCTCATGCACTATCCTCCAGAACAAACACAGTCTTTGCTCTTTCCTGCGTACGATCATGAATCACTGAATTTCCTTCCCCAGTGTGTGAGCAGCTGCCCCTTGGTTTACCCAAGGCTTGTACAAACCAAAAGGTGCGATGAAGCACAGAAAAAGAACGATGTTACTCTACCACATGAGCCCACATAGATGGATTGAAAAATAAATCAATTTACAATGTAATAGGGAGTGAAAAAATATCAGTGCTATGGACCCCTGGGTCTCCTTATACTAGTCAAGTATGGATAGTTGTTATGGTAATAAGCAAATAAAGAAATGCAAAGCCATGCATCTTCCCTATTCTCATCACATGGCTAGTATATTATGATGGCACTCAGCTTTATTTCTGGCTCTCCTCCATCCTCACAGTTATTTTTGTTTGTCATTACCAATTTCAGTTGATGCTAAGTTTCCATATTTTGACTATCTGTATAAGCTACTTCAAACTTTTAATATTTCTACCCAGTTCCCATTTATTTTTTTAAAGTTTATTTATTTTGAGAGAGAGAATGTGTGTGTGTGTTTGTGCATATGCTAGGAAGGAAAAGAGAGAGGGAGAGAGAGACTCCCAGCAGGCTGTGAGCTGTCAGCACAGAGCACAGAGCCCAATGCCTGATAGTGGGGCTCGATTCCAGGACCCTGAGATCATAACCTGAGCCAAAATCAAGAGTCAGCCTAACCAACTGAGCCACCTAGGCATCCCTAATACCTTCCTGTCTAAAACAGAGTATCACACAAAAAGCAGCCTCTGGGAGAGGGGAAAATCAGCAACCACATTTGCAAACAATTACTTCATAACTTTTCATCTAAGTGTCTCAGAATAATGTACCATTTATCATTTTAAAGCAATGTAGATGTTTCCCAGTAAATTTATATAACCCACAGGTAGAAAGAGCGCACATAGTCATTCTGAACTTTTCCTCTGTGTTATGGAAAAAACTTTTAAAACAGAAAACTAGTCATTTTTTTTTTCAGTCATTCAAATCTACTTTGCAATGTCCTCTGGTTGTAACACCAGTTTCATTTCATATACATCTTAAGCAGAATGCAAAGATTTGCCTTCCTCTTTGAACTAAACATAGCCTACTTCACTTCAGATATTTTTCAGAGATCATATATGTCATCATGATGATCAAATCTCAGAGATTATTTATCAATATCCTTTTACAAGCCCTGAGAAAAGAAAATATAATTTCATCTAGGCTTTCTTCATATGCAAACATCATCTGCGTGCTCGAAGAGGAAGATCTCATATAGTATATGGTCAGAAAATATTCTAAAAAATAAAACATTCTAAATTTAAAATATTTAAATATTATAAAGATATTTCTGTCTAAAGTGAAAAGACAATAAAGAATCAAAAATATAAATTAATATGAATAAAAAACGTTCAAGATACATCTCTCTTTATACCCTTGATTCAACAAAGCTTCCTTTGAGTATCAAATCAAATCAAGCTACTGGAATATCTGGAATATTAACTTTCTCCTTGAGTGCTGGTTCCTGGCAAGAATCACTTAGAGAGTTTGCAAACAGTATGAGGATGTAGTGCAACTTTTGGCTCATGTTATATACTCAAGAAGCACAAATAATTTGAATTAGCTATGTACGAGAAAGACATGCAATCAATCAAAGCTGAAGGAAATAGAAACCTCTGGTATTCCTTCATAAACATGGCAAAATATACCCTCCTCCCCCACACTGCCCATTAAACATCAGATGTGATATCAATCTGCAGTTTGCATTTTTTTGGATATCTATGCAGACACCACAACTCAGTACAATGTGAATTTTCAATATGCTGGGTGAGAGAAGGGGGCACAAAACATTTTGGATAAACCAAATGTGTTCTCTCATAGGAAAAGGTCAGGGCATTTAATTTAGGGGAACAGGGAACATGGTGCTAATTCCTGATCGAGAAGCAGAGGAAAAAAAATTGAATAGCCTTTTCCCCCAAAACTCAGTTTATACTTTATACTAAATCTGTTTGAACATTAGGACCTCATAATTAATATTAAAATTAAATAATCATAAGTAACATTCAATTTTTTTGTGGTTGGTGAAATTGAAGTTCTGTGCTTCCATGTGCATCTTTTTTAGTAAAATTCTTGCACATTTTTGACTCTTAATTTAAAAAGTGACAAAGATTCTCTCCTTGGTCAAACTCTACTCAGGCACTTCTAAACTTTTTCAACTGGGCCTTGACTTTTGAGCTTTGTCATTCTCTGCATTGTCCAGTTTTTGCAAGAATCCTGTGAAGTCAGTTTAACCCCAATCCTTAATCCTTAATATATCATCAACCTCAATACCCCATGAGGCTGCTCATGCTCTGCCCTCTCCCAGGGTGCTATCTGATCACCCTGGCCTACCTTCAGAAAGAACCCCGGAAGGTCAGTTTAAACAGAATCTCCCATAACTACTGAACCACGGATGTGTCCTCTTAACAATATTACACCCACTGATCACCACTCTCTAACCTTGGCTGTAAATTCCTACTTTTTCTTGTTGTATTTGGAGTTGAACCCAATCTCTCTCCCTACCAAAAACGTCACTGCAGTGGTCCCTATACCTATTGTGACAGTCCCACTGAATACAGTCTGCCTTACCATTCATTGACAAGTGTCCTCGATCAGTTTTCTTTAACAGAAATAGTCCACCAAAATAGCAATTCTAAATGTGTTTTGTTTTACTATAATCATTTCCCCAAAAATCCAAATATGAACTTACTTATAGGGAGTTAATCATTAGAAATAATGGACACCTTCTGGTGAAGTATAGGAAAAAATAATTTCCAAATTGGTATGGATTCTTTTCTAAACTTTTTCTTCTTCTGAAAAGGTAAAAGTTTTTCAACTTTGAAACCTTTAGACATAATTCATGATCATAATTCTTTCTCTTCATTATAAATATTTCTAAATTAACTAACTTCAGATAAATATTTCTTATACTTTTATAAGCAAACAGGATATGCATATATATATATGTGTATATGTATATATATACATATATGTGTATATGTATATATATACATATAATTTGTAAGCCTTTTGTAAAAATTGCTATAATATTTAGCCTCTTTTAAGCAAATTTATACCAAAGACAAATTTAAAATTGGTAGCTAATATTAGTAACCACCACAATATGGTCAGGGGGCACCTGTGTGGCTCAGTTGGTTAGCATCTGACTCCTCATTTCGGCTCAGGTTGTAATCTCATAGCTTCATGAGTTTGAGCCCCGCATCAGGCTCAAGTGTGCTGACAGTGCAGAGCCTGCTTGGGATTCTTTCTCTCCCTCTCTCTCTGCCCCTCCACCACTCACGCTGTCTCAATCTCTCTCAATAATAAACTTCAAAAAAATTTT
The DNA here is from genome assembly GCA_028646485.1 of Cryptoprocta ferox. NCBI lineage: Eukaryota > Metazoa > Chordata > Mammalia > Carnivora > Eupleridae > Cryptoprocta > Cryptoprocta ferox. The sequence goes on from CM053573.1 coordinate 86,133,633, forward strand.
TAAAAAACTATATGATCAAATCTACGACTTTAGTAGTAAACTGCATGACAATGAATAATCATATAGTTAAAAGAAACATCCCACATCCTCCTCCCTCAGTTCCATAATATCCAGAAACTCCTTAGGTACTACTATTAATTCATGATTTCACATGTAGTCTCACGTAGTCAAGACAAAAGAAGTTCCCTTATGTCAGAGTTTTGAACTACGTATAAAGAGTCAGAAAAAATTGCCAGTGTTGTCCCAGATGCATTGCATGAATTTGCCTCCTACAAATAATAGGGATATTAGATTTCAATTTTTTTCACTTTCTGTCTAAATCTTGTCAAGGCTAAAATAAAAAATGTGTACTGTCAGGACACCTGGGTAACTCAGTCAATTAATGACTTCAGCTCAGGTCATAATCTCATGGTTCCTGAGTTTTAGCCCCACATCAGGCTCTTTGCTGTCAGCCAGGAACCCGCTTTGGATCCTTTGTCCCCCTCTCTCTGCCCCTCAGCTGCTGGTTCTCTCTTTCAAAATAAATAAATAAACTTAAAAATTAAAAAAAAAAAGTATATTGTAGTCTGTGTGTGTGTGTGTGTGTGTGTGTGAATATGTAATATTAAATTCTTGAAACTTTTATTCTTAAACTTGGGTATAATTCTAAAAAAATCATCTCCTATTGTGGCATCTTTATGGGCAGAGGCACACAAAGTAAAGATTCAGCAACTTCTTGTTGCAGAGATACTTCTATAATCCTGGTTAAGCCCGTCCTTGCCATCCTTGCCATATTCTCAATATCAACGAAACTCAAAACTTCCTTTTAACTAAGATTTCTTCTTACATTTTTTGTGAGAATCTTACTGATATAGATGGTTGATTTTTTTATTGTACTTACAGCTAATTACATATTTGCAAATAAAATTGAGAATACATTAATCTAAAATTTTTTTGCTATCTATCTTTACTAAGAGGACAAATTTAGTTTAATATGCTATTGTTGTCATCCAAATTGAACCCTTAAGTATACTTTTTCTTTAATCTCTTTATTTGATTTCCCAAACACAAAATAACTTTTAAAATGTTTACAGATGAAGTAAATCTATCACATGTTCACTGTCATTAATATACATTTCAAAAACAGAATATCGCTAATAGTAAAATCCCAATACATTTTTAATACCTGTTTTTATTTTTTTAATGTTTGTTTATTTTTGAGAGACAGAGTGCAAGCCAGAGAGGGGGAAAAAGTGAGAAGATGCACAGAATCTGAAGCAGGCTGCAGGCTCTGAGCTGTCAGCACAGAGCCTGATGCGGGGCTGGAACTGACAAAGCATGGATCATGACCTGGGCTGAAGTCGGATGCTTAACCGACTGAGCCACCCAGGAGCCCCTTTTAATACCTGCTTTGAATAAACATATAATAGTTTTTCATGGTAATATCATTACAAGATGGCTATTCACTATGAAATTGCAATAATTTCAAACACATTTAACTTTATTCATATTTTCTAACCACTTCAAGAATTTTGTCATTCCTGATTAGAAATCCCATTTGTTTCTTTTTCTTGGTAGAACAATCTTCGCTGCCAAACTTATCACCATTTATATTTTAAACAGAGTTGCAAAGAGAAAGGTTCTTTAAGATAATGTGATCTTCTTTTATAACCATTAAGGTACATTTCAATTGTACTTATGAATTTCAAACAGTGATCAGAGTTTTCTCTATATTTATATTGATGGCTGAATATAACACTGGAAATAATAGGAATACTGTGTGCCCCATACATGCTACCTACTACTGGAAACGTGATCAGCCTCACATTTTTTTTCTTTAGTAAAAGAATTAAATAATAATAACATAAATTCTATATTCCTTTTCTCAGCTACCATGAAGGAATCCAAAATAGCAAATGACATAGAGAGGGCAAGCAATTCGTGAGCTGAGTAATGAAAAACGAAACAAGTAAAAGCGTAACCATAAAATTTCATATATGTTAAGATTTGAGTACTGAGCAAATATAAATAATGAAATATTAAATCATTGTTAATTGAATAATCCATGCCTTTTTTTAAAGATAACAAGTATACAATTTTTACATTGCCACAGAAAAAGAATCAGGACTTGTTTGTAATAGTTTCCAAAGAAAATACTTAATGATTTTAAAATAATATTATTTGAATTAAGTTCAATGAACACCATCTCATCTAGTACCCTCTTCCAGTACTAAGTTCTCGTCAGTAGTCAGCAGTAAGTCTGTCCACAGGTAAGGAACCTTGAACCTTAACATCAAGTCCAGTAATTCTGAAACCCAGCTGCAGAGTAACTGCACTTGTAGATCAATTAAATGTTGACACTGAGTCTCCACACAAGCCCAATTAAATCAGAATCCCTGGTGATGGGCTCAGGCATCATTATTTTTAGGTAGTTTCCCAGGTGATACTAATGGATAGAGACCTGATGATAGAGTCCTAAACACTCATTTTATATTTGACAAAACAAACATAAAGAAATGTAAACTTCTCTGAAATCAAAGTTACTAAGAGGCAATGTCAGGAAGTTTACCTAGAGTCTTCTGATTCAGAGCATGGTATTAAACATGGAACCAGATTTTAATTTTTCTCACACCCATATTGGTCACTTCATTCATTCATTCATTCTTTCTCTCTCTCTCTTTCTCTCTCCATTCTAATTATTTGCTTTGATAAAGCCAAATATATCATTTCTAGTTCTTTTTCACTTATTTTTCTTCTGATATTTTCTTCTGAAAATAAAACAACTGTCCCAAGATTTTGGAGTAAACCTGGTATATTAGTCAGAGTTCTCCAGACAAACAGAAGCAATAGTGTGTGTGTGTGTGTGTGTGTGTGAGAGAGAGAGAGAGAGAGAGAGAGAGAGAAAGAGAGAGACAGAGAGTCAGGGAGAGAGAGAGGAGAGAGGAGAAATACATTATAAAGAACTGGTTCACACAATTTGGGGAGCTGAGAAGTCCCAAGACCTTTAGTATGCAAGCTGAAGACCAAGGACAGTCAATACATAGTTCCAGTCTGAGTCTAAAGGCCCTGAGAACCAGGACTAGTTGATGCTACAAATTCCAGTCTAAAAGCCAGCAGTCTCAAGAATCAAGAGGCACTGATGTTCAGTCTTAGTCTGAAGGCCAGAAAAGACCAATGTCTGAGCTCAAGCTGCCAGGCTGGGGGACTTCCCTTTTGCTTAGCCTTTGAATTCTGTTCAGGTCTTCGATTGACTGGATGATGCCCAGCCTCACTGAGGAAGGTAATCTTTCCTCAATCTATTGATTCCAATGTTAATCCCATTCAGAAACACTCTCACAGAGACTGAATAAAGTTTGGCCCAATGTTTGGGTTCCCCATGGCCCAATCACATTGACACATAAAATGAACCATCATAGCTGGAATCCAGAAATTCTATCCCCCAATTCTCAAACAAGGTACAAACACATCTCCTTACAAACACACTGTGTCATCAAGCTCTGGGCTCATAGTAATTGCTTTGCCTGTTGATCTACCAATTCAGAATAGGGTAATATTTATCCTGTGTGGAATATAATAAACCACAATAAATGGTCACTGGAGTTTGTATTCTTGCTTCTTTGAGACAGACTCAGGACTGACTTACCTTTTCATCATATGAGACCACAAAATCAGTAACACTGACATGTGCTTTAAGCACTAGGCTATGAAATATTCAAGATGATGATTCAGCTGAAAGTTGAATGTGCCTTGCACATAACAGGCATTCAACAAATATTTGATGACTGAAGAAATAAATGATGACACCTGAATTCTGCTTCCTATCTAAGGAAAACTCTAAAACTAAGCAATTTAGGTAAAGGAAGACTATTTTCTTCCACAAAGCATTTTAAACAAACAAACAAAATCCACAAAGGGGAAATATAAGCCTCTTCTATAACTTTTTGGCTGTTACGAGTGGGGTATTAAGCTGAAATGTCAATTTTCATTTTTCAGGAAAATTGGATTTTTAAAAATTAAATGAATGGCACATTTACAACTTGGGAAAGAATGGGCTCTCTATGTCAATAAACTGCAGCCCTGTGAATTATTTAGAAAACTGTTAATCCCCACCTGGAATTGCATCAGATTGCATCCACCCCAAAGGACAGAAACTGAGATGTATGATCACTTTCCAGTTAACATGGGGAAATTATAGTCAATTTGAGAATCTTAGTGAAGGCATTCCCTTTCCTTCTGCGTTTTCAGCTAGCTTATCATGGATAGATGCATGCTAAGTGACACAAGCTGATCCTAAGATATACTATATGAATGTGGTTGGAATAAGAAATGTCCAGATAAAGCTTGGAGCCTTAGAAGGCTCTTCTAACAAAGGGACTGAGAATTGTTTGTTAGTTTTCCATATACATATGAAATCACGACATTAATCAAAACCATTTATTACTCAACGCCTTCTGTGTGTCAGCTTATTTACAAGTATTATATTATTTATTCATAACTACTCTAAGTAGTATTCTTTCCATTTTACAAATGATAAAACTGAGGCTTAGAGAACTGAAGGATATCCAGATCTTCATCAACTTACGATGAGGTTACATCCCAATAAACCCACCATTAGCTAAAATATCATTAAATCAAAATGCAATTTATACACTGAACCTACCAAACACCAGAGCTTAGCCTGGCCTATCTTAAACATGTTTAGAACAGGTACAATAGCCTACAGTTGGTCAAAATCCTCTAACACAAATTCTATCTTATAATAAAATGTTGGATATCTCATACTATGTATTGAGTATTATACTAAAAGTGAAAAACTGAATAGTTGTATGGGTATGGTATGGCTGCAAGTGAATCAGTGAATCCTCATTGTATGGCTTGGAACTGTGGCTCACCACCTCTACCCAGCATCACAAAGCATATGAAACCACATATTGCTAGCCAGGGAAATGAGCAAAATTCCAAATTTGAAGTATGGTTCCTATGGAATGTGCGGAAGGGGTTCTGGACAGCATCCCTTCCCTCCTACCCCCCTCCCAAATATGCCAGTTTGGCATGTGAATTATTTTGAACTGAAGGCCCTTGAAACCCTGTGGGCTCAAGAGAAACTTTTGACCTTCCCTTAACCACACAGAAAAATCTAAAGTAGAGGGGTCTTTTCCAGAATAAGTTATTAACAAAGATAAAATTTATCTAAGTGACCCATCTAGACAATAGAGCAAACAACTAATTACCAATCATCTGCTCTTCTTGTAGCACTGTGAAATACATTTCTTTCCTCTGAAATCCCAAATCCTACCCCATTCTCCTTAATTCAGAATGACAGATATGCATCATTTTGCCTCTCTTTGGAATTTGCATGTCTATATTTCCTGTACATATACCTATTAAGTTTGACTTTCTCCTGTTAATCTGGCTCATGTCAATTTGATTTTTAGTCCAGCTAGAAGGACCTTTGTAGGGACAGGAATTCTTGCTCCCCAATAGTGCCTTGCTTATGCACCATCATAAAGCTGAATAATCTTGGAGAACCGTAATAAGTTGGGGACTGTCCATACAGTATATAAACACTGAATACAAGATTTGAACGAAGATTAGCTCAAAACTCCAGCTTTTACAACTACACAGTACTGCCTTCTACATTTCATGTTGTATTTTACCTAGATGCAGAGGATCTTTCATCTGGTGACAGAAGTGGCACTGTTTAAGCAATTTAAGTATAGTAACTAGAGGTAGGCAGTCCCAAGACTGATGTAAGTCAGTTTATTTTTATGATTTTGGTTTAAAGAATCATTTTGAAGACTTTTAAAACTCAGCATATCTGAAACATTTCCCAAATTTTCTAGAATGCTGACAGAAGATAGGTATTTTGACAATAATTTTTCCTTGTTTCTCTTAATGACAAAAAATACAAAGAGTGAGAAAGAGGCTAAATTTAACACAATGATAGTGGCTTTGTTTAGGTAAAGAAACTTCATTATAGTGTTTAAAAAACAATGACTTAGACTTGGCTTTATTAATTCTGTTGTAATGAGCCCAGGGAGGTAGGTATGATTTTGAATTTTATGTATCAATTTGACTAGGCCACAGGGTGTCTAGAATCTTTGGCTAAGCATATTTCTGGGTGTTTCATTGAGGGTGTTTCTGGATATTAGCATCTGAATTAGTAGACTGAATAAAGAAGATCACCCTTACTAATGTGGGTGGGCTTCATCTAATCCATTGAGGGCTTGAATGAAAGAGAAAGGCTGAAGAAAAAAGAATGCACTCTGACTGATTGAGCTGGGAAGTGTTCATCTTCTACTTGACTGGGGCTTACACTATCAGCTTCTCTGGCTCTCAGGTCTTCTGGCTTGAATTGGAACTATATTTCCAGCTTTTTGGATAATCAGTTTAGAGACAGGAGATGTGGGAGTTAGTGTCCACAATCGTAAGCGTGAATTCTTTATAACAAACGTCTTTCTTTCTCTCTTTCTCTAAGTGTGTGTTTGTGTGTGTGTGTGTATGTGTATATATACACATACACACATATATATGGCTAATATACATGCTTATATATGCTTACATTAGTTGCATATGTATAAATATGTATATGTCCATGTATAAATAGATGACATATATATTATGTATATATGTATAAATAGTTATATATATATACATACATACATACATATATATATATATATATATATATATATATATATATAGCACTCTTGTTGGCTTGCTTCTCAGCAGAACATTGACTAATACAGTGAGAAGTAAAAAGTCAACTAATTTAAAACCTCTATTTTTTTAACCTGAACACAGTAGTTCTGGAGGTAAACGCCCCTGCTTTTCTGCAGGTCAGCTGTACCCAACTAGACATGTGATACCTATGATCATATGAGAAGTTCTAAATTTTTAAAGTTAGATGAGAGCCTCTTACAGATGTCCTCCAGCCAGTGTTCTAGAATAAACAATCTACTTTCTTCTAGAATAAATTTAGAATTTAATAAAGAATCAGATTTTGGTAATTTATTCAACATCTCATTGAATGATGTTTTAAAATACAAATAAAAAAATAGAATCCATCAAACAATTCATTACACTAAACTCTAGGGTCTTTTTTTTTACACCTTTCAAAACCATCGAGGAGTGTGATTTTTAACATAATGCTCAAAGAAAAAAGCAGTGTAGGAAATAATAAGCATAATCAATCATCGATCACATTATATGTAATTCAATATAAACTAATCACACATTTCATCTTCAAATAATGAACTTCATTCATGCAAGAAATTATTAATACCATCTTCACTGAGGTAGTAGAGCTATTTATCTAAAGATTTGTCTGAGATTAAAGAACATGGAGTCTAACATGCATCCCAAGGATTACGGTCTTGTTTTAAATCTATGGTTCACTTTAGTGTTTTACTCAGGTGTTGGGATAGCATCAAAATGCTGAAGAATAAATACTCACTCCTGTCAATTTAATCTAGAAACAAGAATCCTTACTCTTACAGCGACCTGAAAGGGTCATTTATTCTACTTCCTTGAACAGGTCTAAATTTAACTCACTACTTTATCAATTACCTCCAAAGACAGCCTAGAATTTTTCTGTAAAAATATATTCTATTTTTCCCTCAAAAAGTATGCCAAATTTTACACTGCATTGTTTTCTTTTTTCCTTAGCATATATCTCTATTTTTTTCTCAATTATTGTTTTATTTTCATTTCTTAAATAAATGGCTCTCAAACTTGGGGGCACATTGTTATTTGGTGAATTAAAAAAAAATCAGTGTCTGTGTCTCATACCCAAAGATTCTGATTCACTTGGTTTTGGATGAGACTGAAGGATTTGTATCTCTTAAAAACTTTCTTGGGTGATTCTAATGTATAGTCATTGAAAAACACTGCCTGCATCTTTTGGATGCAATATTTAAAAGAATCTAGAGCAATACAAACTTATTTACTAAGACAGAAGTATAAATAATAATCACACATGACATAGCTATATCCAAAATCCAGTATAAAAAAATAGAAAAGGACAATAAAAAGAGAAATTAAAAACAAAAGAAAAGCTACTATACATTTAAACACCATGAACTAATTTCCAATATAGAGACTGTCATTAATCTTACTCTCCTCTTCTTTTATTACCAGAAGCTTCCTGAACTACTTTTGCTGTGGTCAAGATTCTGTAGCTTCTGTCTCTAGCTAGTCAAATTCATTTCTGTCACTTTGAGTATCAGATGCTAACATTCTGAAAAGCAAACTGATACCTTATAAAGCAAGTATCAAAGTAACAGTCATTCTGGCTGTCCCAAAACCCAGGCACCCACTAGCCAAGAAACACCTAGAATGCTTCAGTAATTCTCTGGGCTAGTTGTATGCCATGTTCTTCTATGGATCTTTAAAAATCTGCTAACACCCAGGCCCTACTGCCCCAGACATCTGAGGTGAGGTTCAGGAATCTTGTTTTAAAACCTCTCCAAGGGTTTGTTATGTGAAGCCAGGGTGGAGAACCATTGACTCAGATAGGTTTGAAAAAATGAAGGTCATATGAATGTGGCCAATATGTGATATACTCAGGATAACAAAATCTGAGGAACTCCTCCTCACTCCCTTATATACCTTCAACTACCCTAACATTCCCTCCCTTTACAGTTACTCAAAGGTGGTTGTTCTTTATTTTGAACTTTAACTCTATAAAAACAAACAAACACACAAACAGGGATTTAAAATTAGTAGAGTACTATGATTTGGTATAAATTCTCTAACTCCCAGACTGGCTTTCATCAGAGGTAAGTAGATATTTGGGACTTTGATCCTTCTGTTATGTTTTATCTTTATTTTCAATTCTTCAGAGTTTAGGTGTCAAAGATATCCCACATGATTCCTCAAAACAGAGAAAAACATAGCAAACATGATGACAAATTACAAAGCTTTTTCCCTTTCTTTTCAACCCTCCAGATGAGAAATAAGTTCTTAGTCTATGATATTAGTAATAATGAAAGCGAACATACACACTCTATCATTATTTTGCACATATTATTAATTCATTTACTCCTAAAAACAACCCAGTCACAAAGGTAATATTTTACCTTCATTTTACAGATGAGAAAAGAGAGACATGGAGAGGTTAAATAAGTTTCTTGAGGTCATTTAGTAGATAAACTGTCCTTCAAAATCTGTGTTCTTAATGAAAATACTATGTCTCTAGAAGAATTAAGAGTTATCCTCCTAGAGTAGACAGATGATTTACCCTCTTATTATGCTTATAATTAATGGATTCAATTTTCATAATCTAGTGGGGCAATGCAACAGAAACAAAATCTATGTTTTATAGTATTTTTTCTAGTGATAAATGTACCTACAAAATCACCTTGAAATTACTAAAGGCATCTTTTGACCCTAGAAATACAGGTATATTGGAATTATCTAGGAACTACCCATTGGAAAAATCAGTCACGTTGGAGACTTCTTCCAACAGAGTCATTTTGAATAAATTCAAACAAATCCCCTCAGAAGATCTGGCATAAATAAAGTGGGAAGTTGAATTTGTTGGGGGAAAGAAATGAGCATTAAAAAGTTCCCATACTTCTAGGAAAAGTCTAATTGTTGGTTAGCTTTAGAACTAGTTTTAAAATTTCAATCAATTCAATTCTGTGAACAGCCTCTATAAGCCAACCAATCAATGTCAGCCTCATCATTTGAAAGTCAGCCAATTAGCAGTAGACTCAGTCCAGTGGCCAAGCTTCCAAGGCCTACTTAACTTACTACTGTCTTTAATCCACTCACCAATGATTCAAATAAGATCAGAAGTCTGCCTTGCTCAACAAGAGTATGCCTGACCTCATAACTCTCTCTTATTTCACCTTTTTTGATTTGATTATTTTATTTTTTTTAAATATTTTATTTTAAGTAATCTCTACACTGAAAGTGAAGCTCAAATTCACAAACCCTAAGTCAAGAGTCACATGCTCCACTGACTGAGCCAACTAGGGGCCCCATCACTCTTTTGATTGTAGATACTAAGTGGTGATCTCTTTTCACAATAGAGGATATAATTAAGTAGTTTTGCTTTAAATGTTAAAATTTAATGTTACTTGAATCCTAGAACTCACCCAGTGCTTAGTGGTTGTAGCTATATTATATTATATTATATTATATTATATTATATTATATGGGACAAGTCAGATCCAGGGATGACACACTGCCCCTCTGATAGAGTGTCATCCATGGGCAAAGCTTCACATGTGAACCAAAATGCAATATAGAATGATGGGTCTGCCCTGAGGACTTGTCCACAGAGCAACTTATACTCTTAGACTGAAAGGTACAGTTGTCCATTAGTGGAGTCAAGGGGGCCTTTAAATTGTTCTGGCGGGGGACATCTCAATGCATCAGGGAATGTCATGTGTTAGAAGGACAGCCCAGTTTTTAATACTGCCATGGCACGGCACAAAAAAGCAACAGCAGCTGGAAAATGGTTAAAGCAGGCTCCCATTTCTCCCCCCATTGACTGAAAAAGCTAGATACCCTTTAAACTGTGTAAACCTTTAAGGTTTGGGGCAATCCAGCAGAAAGGAGATCTTTAAAAGGTAATGATATAATTTCTGTTAATAGAACACATAGATTCTCAGACAATAAACTGGAAAAATAAGAGATATTCACACATTTGCATTTCAAGCTTGGAAAGAAGTTTTTTCTTGTGAATGTGTAATTTCTATTTTAAATAAAATCTCATGGCTCCTTTGGGTACCTCTACAAAATTATTTTCAATGATAACTTGCTTGAGAAGCTATTTTGATATATTAAATTATATATAATGTTGTAATTCTTGAATATCTGTATTATTTTTCTCATCAGCAGAAAACCTTTGTTTTACTTCTATATATTTAATCTTCCCTAGGAATTATGTATCCATATGAGTATCAGAGTCCTAAATTATTGTTTACCATTACAGAAGAAAATGATCAAAAAACGTTCTAACATTTTGTTCAGTATATTCTGATAATTTAAACTATGGAACACATTTGCATTAGGTTTAGTTTATCTTGTCTCTAAGAGACAAGAGCAAAAATACTAGCTCCATTATATTAGAAACATAGCTGAAAGTTCCTATACATATTATAGAGACCTGTATCTCTTTATCATGTTACTCATGTCAATTTCTGTGTTCAAAGCTTTGGAAATTACTGCTGATAACCTTCTACAATATAGTCATGCTTATAAATCCTTAATAAAAAAATCCAGCTTATACTAGAAGAGTAATGAGGCATTACCCAATTGACACCAGCTATTAAAAACAAATACAAACTATAAGGAGGACATTACTTTTAATCTGCTAAATGATGAAAAAGAATGGTGGTAATAGAGTAGACATTAACAGTTTTATTTTATACTAAAATAAGTTAGAAAATACATTTGGTAATTACTTTGCTCAATTTCTCTGATGTTAACTGTGTCTAGAAGGTAATAAACACTCAATAAATGTTAGTATTTGTTATTTTATTGTTGTTGCTATTATTTATGATGATGATGATCTAAGTTTTAGCCCTTGGTGTGTGGCATATGGATGACAATCTTTTAAAGTGTGAAAATGAAATACTAAGACATTTCAATCTTTTGAAGATTTCTGGTTTTTGCATAGATTTTGTAATTCATATAATATATAGTAGAGTGTATGTTTATAAATTGGGTATATAGTCAAACTGTTACTATCTGAGTTGTTAACTTTTTCTTTCCTTTAGTTTGCTATGATACTGAATCAAGAAAGTACAGTGGTTTCTAATTCAAAGGAAGTTCGACCTACATTCACCTTAAAGCAATATCATGATAGTTTGTTTTCTAAAGGATGAACTATTTGCTTTGAATGGAGGACAATTCCCAGTATAGGATAATAAATAGGATGTTGATGGCAGAAAAGCCATTGCCAGTAAAGCAAACCAGAAGAATGTCAGTTAGAACTGCTGCACCTCACCAGAGCAGCCCCACCTGATCAACATGGGCATCCATCAGTGTCAAGTCCACAGTGCCTAAGGTGGCTGTCTACTCAGCCAGGTATAATGCAGTTGTTCTGTGAACAGGAACTTGAATCCTCACCCTGGTCCCTGTAGCTGATATCCCCCAGGCCATGACTTCACACTGTTGATGACATGATGAATGATAGATGGAGGAATCAGGTCACAAATGTAGATACAGTTCTCAAAGTTGCTGGGACATCCCAATGCTGATTCATTACCAGAAGCTCAAACTCATGAGCAGAGAGCCACGTGAAGTGCTCACACTCTGGGTGCAACTTTCTCTTTTTTCTTTCCCAAAGGTATGACTCATTGTTTAAATACATTTTGAATTTGAATTCTGTCCAGTAGAATATTCACTGTCCTTTAGCAACAGCCTCCACCACTAATCATGAGCTTATATTCACAGCTTCACTCATTTACTTTATCTGCTTAGCCCTAAAGGCATTTGAATTTTGTAACTTCTGTGAAAAACCTGTACACCACAGGAAGGCAGGGATTATGTCAGTTTCATTCACTAATGTGTGTCTGGCACCTACCAGAATACCTTACACATTGTAGGCTATCATTAATATTTGATGCAGCAAAGAATATATATATATATCAATGAATGACAGCCTTGTATTCAGATCTTCAGAATGAGAAACAAAAAGTAAAATTTATACATGCCTACCCTGATCATCTTTACATTACTTTAAAATGCCCATTACCTGTTCCCATTAACTCTGGCAAACTGGTGCAAATTAAGGCGGGCTATCTAAATGAGTTACTATGCTATGTTACTATGAGTTACCAAATCAAAAATTGCAATTTCTGAGTCCTGGAGGTGAAGGCTATCAAGAAATTCCAGACCATTATTTTGAGGGTGCTCTCAGCATATAAGATATTGCTTCTAAAAGACAATCAACATATAGATGTACTGCCACCTGTCATATACGTTTTAAAAATAATCTGAGAGAGAGAAAAATGGGAAAAGGGAATTCTTAACAGGTGAGATAAACGAAGCTAAGGCAAGCTCCATTCATTGGTGTAAAATCTGACAGTGTTATTTATGAGTGGCTCAAGGATAGAGTGTGAAACCAAGAGAGGGTATTGTCATCAACTTTTCTTTGAATAGGCTAGCCTATGAGTTTTTGGCACCTAGCTCAATGGGTTTTGAATAGGCACTTGGAAACAACAAAACATTTTCATCACATCCTTTATGCTCTTTTGGAACCTTTGTATCACTTAAAAGCACATAATGATTCTTAATCTCAATGTTGTATGTGATCTAGAAATTTCATCTCCAAAACTGAGAAAACATGCTGGCGGGGAAGTACAAAATGATTGCCTCTTTCTAATACCTGCCATAGGAGCATGATAATAACTGTAAGACAACTTCTCCCTTTTCTCAAAGATAATTATGGCTCTCTAGAATTCAGCATCTGTGCTACCAGATGTTACTGTCAAAAACGTAAGCAATGGGTTTGAACATTGCACAAGCCTGGCCAGCTTCCAAGAGTCTTTGTCTGAGTACCTCAGCAGAAGTAGGTGGCTTTCTGGAGTCCAAGGTTTTAAGTACCATACCACACAAATCCTGCTTCAAAAGGAAGAAATGGTTTTCTTTAATGATGGATTGAATCCGTTCAGGTTCAAGCCACCACTATGGTGCTACTGATAGACACATTTATAGCTTTGTTTTACATGGAAGGAATAAAAACCAAAACATTTAATATCACTAATAAAAAATGAAAATAATTATACACCAAAAATATGTCACCATTTCCCCTCATATAAATGGCATACTGCTGTCATGGCAAATAAGTGATTTTTGTAAGAATGGAAATAAATGTTTTTTTAGAAAAAAATACAAAGGTAATGTTTTAAGGTAGACTGTGAAATGTCATTTACATAATGTTGTCACTGTTAGGAAGATATTAACATGCCATTAGATGATGTAGTGAGTTTTAATAGAGTATTTCCTAAAAATGACTGGAATTCTTAAAATTTGATGTTGTCCTTCCTTTTTGATGTTCAAATAGGCTTTGATTTCTGAAATAGTGGTAGTATACCATAGTTTCATATTTCTTGTATTGACTTGAATAAACTGAAAGTCATTAACCATAAATTTTTTGAGAAATTAAATGTAAAATATCTATGTTACACTAAGATTTGAAGACAAATTTGCACTTAACTCCAAATTTACTTTAGAAGATATTAGTTGACCTTTTCCTAAAGAATGCCACAGACAATATCAGTGCTTCTACCTAGCAAGATCTACTCGAATTCAAATAATTCAGGAACTATATTAAAATGAAGCCATTTGCTTTATGAGCCTTTTTGTGATTAAATAAGTGATCCATCTCAGATCATAAAAAAAGTATGTATCTATCTGATGCCAGAAAATCATAATTTAATTAAACTCAGCTACAAAAAACTTTCTTTTTCAGAAAGGGAAAAATTAAACCAGCATACAGAAGGCAAAATAGGTAAGTTGTTTTTCTGCCACTATTCTGTCATCAAATAGTTACTGGAAAACACACAAACACACACACAATGAAGGAAAATATTAACTTTGAGCCTTTTCCATTATTTTTTACTACTCAGTTCTTGAGATTGAAGTCATTCATTCTTCAAAATCAACTTGATCCATCATCCCATTAGAAGTACATGTAGCATGCTCTACTTTGTAAAATGAGGTAAGCAAAACTCTCTGAATCTCATTTCTCTGTTATTTTTCTTATGCATTCTCTCACTGGTAATTATTTTAGCTTGTCATTTACCTATTAATAGTCCCACCAGAGGGCAGACAGGGGAAAGCTCAAACTAAAAGCTCAAATAGCACAATACTGATATTTATTCATTTTTTCATCAAGATTGTGGGGAAGCATTTTGATGCTATTTCAGACCATTCAGCATTGCTTTCCACAGTCCTTCTCTTGTCTCTGGGTAGGCTGGAGACTCTATTCATGATCTAATAATTATCAAAAATACATTTTAATGGAAACAGAATTTATTTTATATGAAGATTATGAGTCAACAGATACATGTGTGGCAAATTTAAAATTTAAGACAGTTCATAATAATAAGCCAATAGAGAGACTTTAACTGGTAAGATTTTTAACTATCCCATAGGAACCATGAATCATACTTATTACCAAATACAGTATGTGTCAGATTTTTTACAATGAGAATTCTGACAAAGGTGAAAACAGAATTATATTAATCCAATCTGTATGCTACAAAAACATATAAAACAATTTCCACATCCACAGGAGTCAGTCAGTACTTGATTTTAGCTCTATTTCTGAGATGATAAAAAGGAAGTGTAATAGCAACTTTATTATATTTGTCAAAAGAGAAGATGCCCTTCAAACAACCTCAAAATTTTCTGAAATGGTAGGAAGAATTGTTCTACAATATCTAAAAAAGAAAAAAAAAACTTTAAATACTATAATTATAATAAGGAAAGGTAAACCATTATTGTCAAAACTATTTTGTGCAAAACTGGTAAGGGAGTATGCATTTTTACAATGGTAATAATTCAGGTAAAAAAACTACAGAGGGGTTTTAAGACAGTAATACAAAATTTAATGCTTAGGTTACCACTAAATTAGCTAAGAACTAAGTAAGTTCCTTAGTTCGGTCTAACTGGCTTTATCTTTGAGCCTAGATTTATAAATACAGGCTCAATAAAGGTCAAATGAAAGAAGAAAAAATCATTTCTTTTCTGGTAAGAAATAATGATTATCCATTGCTCTCCAAACTCAGAAATGATAAAACTGTTAATTCTGAAAGTAATCTGTTCTCAAAGTCCTTAATATCGACATCTTTTAGTGGGTTTATATTTGTTGAATGCCACCACTAAGCAGGTAACCCAGGAACATATTTTTTCCTAAATTGGAGAGATATGAGCCACTGACAAAATTAATAATCTATACAGCTAAAGAGAGATTAATAGTTCAATAGGCACAGCAAATATTACTATAGAGATATTAAATTAACACTGATTTATGAGAGTCATCAAAACATGGTAAACATTGGTGATAGAAATTTTGGCACCACCTAAGTAAAGTGTAAGGGGTCCAAGAGAAATTATCCTGCCTTTTGGCAGGTACTAGATCCTCAAAAATCCCTCCCTTGCCAAGGATGAATTAAAAGATTTAAAATGTAATATGCATGAAAAAATAATGCAGTAAATAAGGGAAGAAAGCATGACAGTGAATAAAGAAGGGGATATTTGGGTGGAGGAGAAGGTTTAATACCAGTCAGTGAAGAACTCTGAAATGACTGTATTGAGATCATACAAAATTACAGTGTCTCTTTTAAATTTTGTAATTTTGTATGAGATCAGGTACTAGACTGAGATTAAAAGAACACTTATCAAAATTAGTAAAAATGACAAGAAATTTAAAAACACAATGCCAGGGGCGCCTGGGTGGCTCAGTCAGTTAAGCGGCCGACTTCAGTTCAGGCCATGATCTCACGGTTCATGGGTTTGAGCCCCGCGTCAGGCTCTGTGCTGACAGCTCAGAGCCTGGAGCCTGCTTCTGATTCTGTCTCCCTCTCTCTCTGAAACCTCCCCTGCTCACACTCTGTGTCTCTATCAAAAATAAATAAACGTTAAAAAAATTAAAAAAAAAAAACCAGAATGGCAAAGTTAAAATCAACATTAAAACCATTAAATACCAGAATGGGTGCTGTAGAAAGTGAAATCAAGAGAAGAGCTCTCCAAAAACACAATGGAAAAACATGAGTGGAACAAGGAACCATTCAATTCTGTGCATAGCATGATTCTGCATGCAGGGATCACATTTACTAAGAACAAACAGAGGATACAGTCAAAGGTATTAACAGTGGCTATCTCCAGGGGCTTCAGTATGCTTCAGTCAGTTAAGCATCTGAGTTGGGCTCAGGTCATGATCTCAAGGTCTGTGAGTTCCAGCCCCACGTTGGGCTCTGTGCTGAAGGCTCGGGGAGCTGGGAGCCTGCTTTGGATTTTCTGTCTCCCTCTCTCTCTGCCCCTCCCCCAATCACGTTCTATCTCTCTCTCAAAAATAAACAAACATAAGAAATTTAAAAAAAAAGTGTCTATCTCTAGATTGTGCAATCATGAAAGAGTTTTACTTTTATTCCTTACATTTTCTCAATATAAAGACTTCTTACAGGAGTATCTATTACTTTTATACTCAGAAAAAAGAAACACACACACAAACTCACCTTGACATATATTTATTTAAGTGTATCCATTGACAGAATGGCTTTGTCTACAAAAACTAATCCCTATTGTCTGCTCAGTCTTAGGCTGGAGGCTTTGTAGACCCGCTACCTTTAAAATTACAAGAATGGGGGCGACTGGGTGGCTCAGTCAGTTAAGCATCCCACTTTGGCTCAGGTCATGATCTCGGTTCATGAGTTTGAACCCTGTGTTGGGCTCTGTGCTGAGCTCAGAGCCTGGAGCCTGCTTCAGATTCTGTCTCCCTCTCTCTCTGCCCCTCCCCTGCTCACGCTCTGTCTCTCAAAAATAAATAAATGTTAAAAATTTTTTTTAAATAAAAATAAAATTACAAGAATGAAGCTTAATTAACTTAGGCTCTATTTCTCCCTTTCAATTCTGCACACCTTAAAATTCCATGAAGCTGGAATTTAGAATTAATTCCAGCTTGTAATAGCATGCCATGCTGGCTGATTCTTAGTTTTCACCATTTGAGAAGGAGAGTGTTTTCTAAGTCTTCTGTAAGAACTTAAGATAAGATTCGGATTTCAGAATGATCTAAGAAAAAATTAGCCTCCAGATCTAATATTTTTGATATTCCTTTAAATTCTTTTAAGCTCCTTTAAAAGTTCTCCTTTATACTTTTGCTTGCTTTTTCTTAATGAGAATTTAGGACAACTTCCTTTAATTTTTCATGAAGACAAAAAATCAATATAGTTTCTACAATAATGTATTGCGTACAGCAAGCTAGTATGGTGTAGTGGAGGCAACACCAGCTTTGATGTTAAACAAGCTGAGGTTGATCCAGCTCCTCTATTTACTAACTGTATGTCATTAGGCAAGGAGATAATCACTGAGTGGAGCTTCTATATCATTAAAAGAGAAACAAACCTAACTGCTAAAACATTTATTTCCCAAGTCCTGTGGAGTGCCTTCCATGTGCCAGACACTCTTCTATTTATAGGTACTTTGGGATATGATGAATTATTTTCTATAAAGCGTATTTGCCAATTTTAAAAGTACCTCCTTATTCAGTACTAGCTTCTCTACAACAGTGACTTTGAAATGTGAGTGCTAGATTATTATTTTCTCTTTTTCCTAATATCCACAATTAAATTACTGGAACTCTTAATATTTAATGTATACTGAGATGCCAAACAAAGTCATGCTGTTTTTGTCAACTGTTTATTTCTGGCACAGGGTAGAGTGAGCAGTTCTGCAGCTAGTCTCTTTTCAGAAGTGGCAAAAAACATACCCTAATTAAAACATTTTCAGTGGAAAAAATTGATTTTTAGAATCAAAGAGAATAACCAATGCTATTGTCTAATATATATCATTAAAACTTTTCCTTGCAAGAATTAACATAGCTGAGTATTTGACTGTATTAAAACACGGAGAACAGGACCACCTGGGTGGCTCAGTTGGTTAAGCGTTCGACTTCAGCTCAGGTCATGATCTCATGGTTCACGGGTTCAAGCTTCACATCACGCTCTGTGCTGAGAGCATGAAGCTTGCTTTGGATTTTCTGTCTCCCTCTCTGTCTCTCCCTCCCTCTCTCTCTCTCTCTTAAATAAAGAGACATTTAAAAAATGTGGAGAACATTTATTGACCACCTACTGCAGGATAGGATGAATGGATATTAGGTACTCTGTGTGTGTGTGTGTGTGTGTGTGTGTGTCGGGGGGGGTATGAGTATGTATGTCTGGATAATTATTCAATTCTTGGTATGATCCTTCAAGGTATTACACTTTTACAGGAAGAAATTGAGGCAACTATCTTGCCCAAAGTCACATAATATATTGTGGTAGTATTCACTATCAGATTTTTTAAGGCAAATCTACCAGACTCTAAGGACTGTATTATTTCCTCTAAAAAGAATAAAATTATCCAATTTAAAGATACATTTTAAAACAAAGAATTTTCAATATACACATGATCATGCATTATCAAAAGCTAAAATGTGACATAGAGAACAAAAAGATTCTATAGCATAGATGAAAAGATACAGTAATGACAGGTATTCATATCTCTTTTAAAATAGAATTTGACAAGTTAAAATACCTTTCAAATAACCAAAATCATGTGAGAATCAAATATTAACAGAAGATTGATCACCCTCACTGAATGAAATGAAGACCTATCCATAGAACCAACTTGTCTCTGTAAAATACTGAATGAGATAGAACTGCAAAGCCTATTACCTGACATAGGCTACAGTTCAATGAATCCATAAGAAATTATTCAAACTGTGTTTTGAAATAAGAATTGAGGCTATAGAGCATAGTAGAAAAAAAGTAGAAAAAAAGTTGGCTCTGGATGCAGACTCCTGGGTCTAAATCCAAATTCCTTTACCAGGAGCCTCAAACCAATCACTTAACAACTCCGTGCCTCAGTTTCTCCATGGTTGAAATGACAAAAACAACAGTACTACTTCATAACGTAATTGAAAGGGTTAAAATATATAGTAAGGTACATGTCAAGATCTCAAGAAATATTAAGTGTAGAATATCTACAACTGAGCAGAAACATAGATAGTATTTATAAAAACATGATTGAAACAAAGGTTCCTCATCATAAGTACCATGACTCTAAAGCACCTTAGATTTAGCAATGGTAATTGCCATATTGTTTAATTCTTTTAGAAAATTTCTCAGAATTAGATGCACAAATGAGAAAAGATCAAATTTTTTAGGGAAGACAAGAAGAGTACTAGACTAAATACATTATTATAGCAACACAACATAGACTTTTTTTCAAGCCTATATTGAGAACACATGCAGTATGCATTATGCTAGGCACTGGGGGGTCTAAAAATAAATAAGACTTCAGAAGCTTATCAGCTAAGAGTGAAGACAAGAGTACAAACACCTATGGTGTTTCTCACTGATTCCATACTTTCAAGTCTTCAGAGAAAATAGCAACATATAAAATGTTCTCTGAGGGCTGTTGAAGACTCTCCTGACCTCCTAAATCACATCTTCATATGCTTCTGTCAATGCCTAACATACCTTAATCTTTTGAGTAAAAAGGTGAAGTCCCCTGTTACACAATAAACACTCTCTGGAAGCAGAGCATGTTAAACCATGAAATTCTTAGCTCAAAGTTAGTTCACGTAAATGATTGGCTAGACTCTGCAAATTCTGAGGGGAAGGAAAGCAGGATGAATATTCCCAACATTGTAGTATCAGATTCGTTTTTATAAACATATTTGTGAACCAACCCTCTCTAAACACCACAACAGCTTTGTCTATACTTTCATATGAAATGTTAGATTTCTAAATTGTAATAAATGTGTAAGTTTTCTTAGAATGCTTCATGTTGCATATCTCAGTCAAGCTCTGTTACTCCCACTGTTACTCCCAGTAACACCTCTACTCTCTATTAGGCATTTCCTAGCATGACATTCCTCTCTATGACCAAATAGACTACCTATCTATCACTTGGATCTATCTTTTGCCTATTTCCTCAAATGTTTCTCTGCCTTGCCTGCTTGATAGATCCCTGACCCCATACTTCAGTAGTGGTACACCTAATCTGTACCTGAACGTGGCCAAATGAGAAGTGCTGGGGAAAAAAAATAGTGTGACACAAATTCTCAGGTTGATATCACCACACTTTTCAGCATATCCTCTAGACTCAAGGAGAATCAAGATGGTTATTAGGGAGGTGGCTTTCTGGAGCTCAAGTAGACTGAGCTGAAAACTAGAGGCCATATGAACACACTCCCCATAGATGAGCGGCACCCCCTCCTAGAATGGCAATCTGGTTAAGTATATCTCAATATCTACAATGCCACATATCTATAAACTCCTAATTTCAATTTTTTCCTCCATGATAAGCTAAAACTCTTGTATTATCCTATCGTCAATTCAAACTCAATTACAGCTATTTAGGAAAATTCTCCACTCTTCTGAAACCTACCTACCCGATTATCCCTTGCCTCCTTTCCACCCCATCCTCAGCAAATGATTTACTCCAAAGAGAAAATTCAAGATATAAGACGGGAACTTCCTGAACTTGTGCCACTACATCTATATACTTAACTGCTCCCACTTCTCTTTTCTTCCATGAACATACTTCAGTAACTGTCCATTGACTTTCATATGAAAGCCAAACTTCTTCCCATGGCTGACAGTCCCCTTTTGTGATCAGGCTCCTTTCTAACTCTCCATCCTCTCTTACATTACTCCCTTTATGTGAATGATCCCACAAGGATTATAGTTAATCCCCAGAAAATATTGTGCAATAGTACATTTCTCTTTGGCATATATTTTTCCCCTGTGCTAGGCACTGTTCATCAGCTTTCTCTGCTCCCTTACTTCCCATTTGCCGTTAGGATCTCAGTCAATTTGTCAAAGACCTAATCCTGACTCCTCAATATGGTTTAAGGCATCCCTTTAATCTGCATCTGTAGTTCTCTGTCTTGTTCTTATTAAAATATGGAGTGGTTGCCTGTTGTGTAATTAATGTCTCCAATAGACTATAAATTCTCTGAGGATAGGGCATGATCTTATGCAGAGTTCATCCTCCAGACTCACATAAATACCTGACACTTAATAGATACTAAATATTTTTTCAATAAATAAATGGTTACTTTTATAACTTATATCTGATACTAAGGGCCAGAACTGAATTAGGCACTTGGAATGCATTATCTCATTTAATCTTCACAAAGATCCTCCTAGATTTTTGCAATTATTACTCAGAAACTAGGCACTGAAGGCTTCAGTCATGTGAAGGTTCTCATGTAGATAAGAGGCAGAACTTAGATTCAACCCAGATTTGTCTGATTTTAAATCCCTTTACTTATCCATATAATGTCCTCTGCTAGACTGTAAGTCACTAGGGGGACAGACTCATGTCCCATCTATTCATGTCATTTAATTTATTCATTTGTTTATTCCTGATTACCTTACCATCTGATTAGCTCTAGATTCATAGGTTGACTGAACCATAATTTCCACCATTTTTGTTGTTACTTCTTTATTAGATTGTTGTGTCTTTCTTTTGACCCAAGTGAGAGGGCACAGAAGTAACTTGTGACACATAATTTTTTAAGGAAGTGTTTTTTACCTTGGAGAAATGAAATTTGAAGCCTAACGTAATCTTTAAACATGAGAATAGATATAATTTGGTGATAAGCACTTACTCCGTTTCAAATGAAGATAGGGTGAGAGGTAATGAATTTAAATTACAGAAAAATGAGTTAGGTTACAAGTTGAACAAAATTCTCTGAATATGAATAATGAAATATAAGAAAATGATACCAAGGGAAGATATATGAATCACCATCTGTGTAGCATTTGGAATAATGTAGAGAACTATCTATTTGAATAGCAGAGACATAAGAAATAAATTACCTCTTCTAGGCTTCTGATTGTATGTTTTCATCCTTCTTATCTGATAATGATGACTTTTATATTTCTAAGAAAGATCAAATTGTATGTATAAAAAGGAAAAAAAAAGAACATTTCCACAATATAAATGACAAAGTAAAAGGAATTCAAATATCATTCTCTCACTGAGTCACTTTTTCAGTTATTATACAGATATCCAATATTTTATGATTATCAGAACATGAGTGTAATTTAAATAGGAGAAAATCAGTAATTGTCAACAAAATGAATAAATCTGAGGGTAAATCTACCTATCTCTTACCTAGATATCAGTCATCTAAATATTTAATCAAAATATTTGCTTGGAAAATTTAATTTCCACCAGAAGACTTTCAGACAAAATGTCCCTGATTGTCAAAGGGAAGAGTTATATTTGGTTTTAATATATCATTGGATAGAAAAATTCAGAGAGAAAAAAACATTTTGATTCTTACAACAAAACACACTTAAAATACTTAATTTGTATGAGTTTTCAAAAACTATTTGTAAAAAAGGTAAATAGAAATAAAACATCCATTATTTCTTAAAATAAACTTAAAAAAACTTACCTAGACCCTACTGTATAATTTACCTATTTGAGCACTCATATTTACAATCTTTTATCCATATTATCTAAATCCTAAATATTCTGGAAATCAAAGCTCTTTTGTGTAACTTGGCAGTGAAATCATTTGGGGGCAAAACTTCATTGTTACTGACACTAGGCTATTTGGAATTTTTAAGATGTCCCCCAAAGATTTAAATGTTTGGCTGCAAAAATATTAATACATTTTATTACCTGTGTTACCCAAAACCCTGTGGGGGCATTATGTACTATATTACCACAGTATGTAAATCTAAACAAACAATCCTAAAAATCCCACAACATCTGGATCTAAAACATACCTGGTCCCCAGGGTTTTGGACAAAGAACTGTGGGTTTGTATCTTGGGGTTATTGCCCACAACCCATGACATCCATTCACTATTTGGAAGTTTCTCTTAGTCTCCATGTCTCTGTGTCTCTTAGTTTCCAGGGTTCTAACACAACCACTGAGACAATCTGCTAGATTTTCTTTTTGACTTATAGAGACTCAGTGCCCCAGTCTTCTCTCACATTTATTTTGCCTTCTGACATTTGCTTCTCACTCCATCCTCTGCCTTGAGGAGAGTATCCTCTGCCTTGAGTAGCTATCTCTAGGCAACTTAATCCTCTAGGCATAGTCCCTATGCCTTTTTTTTTTTTGAAGAAAAAAATATATAATTGAGTGAAATTAATAAAACAATAAAATGCTCTTTTAGAAAGATGATACATGACAAATCAAGAGTTTTAAGAATTTGGTCAACCTAGGGATACCTGGGTGGCTCAGTTGTTTGAGTGTCCAACTCTTGATTTTAGCTCAGGTCATGGTCTTGTGGTTTGTGAGTTCGAGCCTTGAAGAGGGCTCTGAGCTGATAGCCAGAGCCTGCTTAGGATTCTCTCTCTCCTCTCTCTGCTCCTCCCCTACTCATGCACACGCTTGTGCTCTCTCTCTCTTTCAAAATAAACATTAAAAAGGGGGGGCATCTGGGTGGCTCAGTTAAGCATTTGACTTCTGCTCAGGTCATGATCTCATGGTTCATGAGCGAGCCCCGCATTGGGATCTCCGCTCTCCCTGCAAGCACCCACTTTGGATCCTCTGTCTCCCTCTCTCTCTGCCTCTTCCCTGCTCATTCTCTTTCTCTCTCTCAAAAATAAATAACCATTAAAAATAAATTAATTAAAAAAACAATTGGGTCAACTTTTGATCATGTAATCCTCCTGCTTGTAGGAATGTAGTCTGAAGGAATAACTCTAAATATGAAATATATTTTAGGCCCAAGTTTCCTTATAGAAGTAACACTTACAAGGTAAAAAAATGGAGAAAATTTGCAGATACAGTAATAAGAAAGGGTTAAATAGATTATGGTATGTTGCTTTACAATATAGTATGCAACCATTATAAATAATAAACAAGAGAAGTAAAAATAAAATTAGGAAGAATGTGTTATAAAAATGTAATGATATAAAATTAGGTTAAATAAACTGGGTAAAATAATTTTTAATATGGATGTACTTTTTCCCTTGAAGTATGAATACTTGTGCAAAGAAAACATCAATAGATTATTGTGAAGATATCTTTTATTTTCTATATTTACACATTTTCAATTTTTCCATAATGGAGGCTATTGTGTAATGAGAAATATTTTTCTTTAATAGAAAATAAAGAGACATGCTTATGACTCTTAGATTTTATAATGTTAGTACCGTTAATCATCTTATAATGGGTCAGTTTCTTGGAATTCTATAGTTATGTTCCCAGAACAAAAGCTTGACTGGGGGTTTATGAAGGGAATTCCCTTACATAAACATTTCCTCTTGCCCACCAGAGATATATTTACCTTAAAAAAATATATGTATATATATGCATACGTGTGTGTTTGAATATGTGTATGTATACATATTTATACATATATACAGAGAGAGAGAGCAAGCCAGGAATTATTTTTAAAACCAAAGCTTTATTTGATGAATCATTTCAAATAAACATCATAATTTATACTGACTTATGCAAATACAAGGTCACTGTGACTTTTAACTGCCAAAGCTAGTAGTCACACCAGACTCTTTAGAAAGTAAATCTGCTAAATAATGTTGCCCTACATCAATCAAACCTTTAATTGGTAGCAGATTTTAAAGTATGAGGTCATTTTTGAAGAACAGCCTCATTACTGTGAAAATCCCATTTAGCATCTCCAGACAAAAGAGGGAGGGAGAGGAGAGAGGAGAGAGGAGAGAGGAGAGAGGAGAGAGGAGAGGAGAGGAGAGAGGAGAGAGGAGAGAGGAGAGAGGAGAGAGGAGAGAGGAGAGAGGAGAGAGGAGAGAGGAGAGAGGGAGAGGAAGAGGGAGAGGAGAGGAGAGGAGAGGGAGAGACAGGAGGCGGAAGGAGTGAGAGAGAAAGAAAAGGCTGCATTTTGATTTTTCTCTTCAGATATGCTTATAAAAATGTGCATCACCATGTATGCAATTATAGATGGCTTAAAGAGGTTCAAGTTTACCTTTATAGAGGGCAAGTTCTCTCTTACCCTTCCTCACAACCTGCCTGGGTCTTGGTCCCCTAATCAAACCTCCAATCTACATCTGGGACTACTTACCTACACCTGCTGCCACTTGAAGGAAGTTGAAAGCATAGGGGTAGTTGAGCTTCATCCAACAACCATTTAAGGTAGACACGCTCACACACCAAATACCTACAAGATTGTAATAACTGCCTCAGAGCTGCCTGCTTCCCCTCAGGTCAGCTCCAAACTCCTGGCCCCAACCCTGCCTTATATGTTGTATAAGCTTTGTGTTTGTGTTCTCTTAGACTTCCTTTCCTTTTGAACTAAAATAGCTTACTTTTGCTCTTTCAGAACAGAGTAGCTCTAGGCCATTGGATATTCTTGCTCTCCACATCACCTTATCTTCTCTCTCCTCGCCCTAAAGAGTTGGTTCACAGTGGTTACCAATCTCATAGATGGGCTTTTTAGCTGCCATGCTTTTGTCCAGTACTTCCACTCCTTCTCCCATAACAGTGGAACTTTGAGTCTGCAAATAGTTTTCAGCATCTTCTCTTATGTCAGGTTCTGGTTCTAGTATTTAATTATGCTGTTACACTGAGCTTTTCAGGACTTATTCTTAACATTTTTCTCCAGGACTGAATTTTGATCTGGTTCATAAAATGGTGCTCTTAGACCAGCTGCCACTTTTTTTCTGGTATTACCTAAATATCTACTTATTCTCTTGACCCAAATTTCTATAGACATCTACCTTTCACTAATATTTGCTCTATCTTCCAGTCACTGTTCATAGGATTTTCCAAAAATTACTGGCTCTGTTCTGAGATATATTATCTCCAGGGTCTGGGCATTATACTGGACATCACTGCTATGGCCCTCTGGTTACCAGTTGAACTTGGGTTTTAAGATTTACATGTTTCTTTTTAACCAAATTGTTTTTTACCAGCCATTTTTAATCACTTTATTTAGCTAAAATGGTGACTGTTTATTAAAAGTGACCATATGCCTGCAAAAATCCTATAAGGCTTATAGTACTGGTTATTTATTCATGCTTACAATACAAATCTGTTTCTATGTGCTAGTATGCATATCATTCTTTGAGAGGAGCCTAGGGATATTAGCAAAGGAAATTCAAGGATCTTCCCATTACTGTAAAAAGAAATGTATGCCTTCATTCATCTTCCCAACACAATGAATTATCAATTTCCTTGGCAAGTATGTTAAATGATTTTGAAACAAACCTCTCACAGGTAATGATGATGCTGTTAAAATTCTACTCATTAACTGAGAATTAACTCGTTCCTTTGAATGGGGAAATTTACTCTCTAGAATATTTATGGGGATTGTAGTAAGTGTAAAAGTTTAAACTGTTTAGGGATATTATTTGTCAAACAAAAGTGATTACTTGCATTACTAGTAGGACAGAACAATCTATTTGTTAAATAAAGAGCTACAGACAACATAAGTAAACAATTACTTTACAATCTCAATGACATGACATGAAAAGAAAAAGGGCAAGACAACCATCAGTTAATGTAGACTATCATATTTTTACTCTATATGATTATATTTTGTACCTTAGGATTTCAACTGTAGTGTTCAGACCTATATAATCATTATTTTTGTTAAATTTTATTCTGCCTTACTATGCTGATAAATTTATAGTATTTTTTTTTATTTTTTGTTGTTATTGTTTATTACCTTGGAATTGGCCTCACAGGAAGAAAGAGCAAGCAAACCAGATTAGACAAGACATATGGGTCAGTGACAAAAGACATACTTAAAGATTTAATGACTTCAGTTTTTGCCTCTTTTGAAGGCTAATTCCTAGCTGGAATTTCTTAGGGTAAGCCACCTCTGGGAATTGGCATTTAGTTAAGACTCCCTTTTCTAGAGGTGCTTAGGTGGCTCATTCAGTGGAGCATCAACCCTCTTGATCTCAGGGTTGTGAGTTCAATCCCCACATTGGGTGCAGAGTCTACTTAAAAAAAAAAAAAAAGACTTCCCCTTTTCTGTACACATGATATTGAATTTAAATTTAACCAGTGTTCAAAACAAAAACAACAACAACAACAACAACAACAAAACAGCACTACGGCAACAGGCCAAGACCAAGGGGGTAGACAGGTATTCATCATGTTCTCACTTAGGGTGAAGGTTGTAAAGTGTTAAAGAAGAGTGAAGTATACTATCAAATTTAAGTTATACCTTACTTAGCTTTTCAGTATTATAGTTTATCTCCTGTATTTAATACTCTACCCCAATCCACATATTCAGGACAGCTTTATTAATTACTGAAACAGATGCTGTATTTGTACTCCATTATATCTTTTTACTCAACAGGTCTTCTAATGATATAAATAGGACAAATAATATCTAGCTGTCATTGTTATTTGAGGATTAAACATAATGTACTCAAAATACCAGATATATAGAATCAATGCATGGGTGACAGTTTGTTGTATATTGTGAGATACAAAACAGTCAAGGAACGGAACAAAAAAGAAGCTGGGAAGTTAATGGCACTGACAGTGAATTAATTGCTTATGTGGACTAGTATCATCACTTCCATACAAGAGAAATGCATATACAAATAGCTCCACAGCTGGGAAACAAACAAACAAAAAGCAGCAAGTATAGGTAAAATGTTGGCTACAAGTGACCCTGAAGCTATCTAAGATAATTCTCCCAAGGAGTTCAGTTTCATTACTGATGTATCACGTAGCACTTGAGTACATATTACAAGAGACGAGGAGAAAGACACTAAATCAAAACAGAAGTAAACTATGATTGTAGACATACCATGCATACACATAACACCTATTCACTACAAATATGTATGTGCACACACATCCAAACTTCACTTTATATAACTCTGTAGGAACACCCAGAAAATCACCAGCCAGATGCCGGATAGGTCATTATCTGAGGAATTAACAGCTTGCATTATATGCCTAAAGATGATGTCAACTAGTTGTTTGACCTTGAGCAAATCATTTAATCTTTCTGACCCTCAATTCTGTCATCTAAAAGTAAAACATTGGAATTGATGACATTTAAGGTCTTTTCTAGTTCTATATGCCTACATTCTATAAGCCTATGAATCTACAGAAATTATAAAGAATCCAAAAAAAAAAGAATGCATTGGAGCTTTGTAGCTAGACATCTACTGAAAATAAAAAGATACATTCAGAATGACATTTAATGGATTTCATAACATTGTACAAATGAAAGAAACACTCCTCAGGAGTCTTAAAAAAGAAATTAACAGGGCAGAGTAATAAGGAAAGAAAAGTATGTAGTCCTCTAACACTTCTTTTTGTGAAATTCATTTATGTCTAAATCTTGATATTGAAACTGTGTTTCTCCTTGTATTCCCCTATATTCACTGTTCAATTTCCAAATGAACTGAAACACTGTAACAGGACATTTTCCAATTTCTGTGCAATGATGAGAATACAGAATAAAGTCTAAGAGATAAAATCTTGATAGGCTTTAGAACTGCCTACTAAAAACACAAAAGAGGGAGGAAAAACGATAAATTGGGAAAACGATACTAATCAAATGATCCTATGATTCTTTGAAGTAGCTAATCTTTAACTATTGGCCAGTATCTCATTTGTTCCTATAGTTGAAAAATTAGATGGCTATGTTCTTAATATACCTAAGAATTTGGAAACCTTTAAGTTAACCCTGTATTTGTCCTTCTAAAGAAAGAGTGAACTTAGTTTTACTAGCAAACACTTCATTTCAGTTAAAATATCTTTTAAATATAATATAGTTAATATATTAATTCTCTAAGCTATTCTCTAAGATATCCCTGTATTTATGTTTTGTTCTCCAATAACAATGAAAGGTCATCATCCGGGACAGTAAGCCTGACAACTCTCTATATTACCTGGCAGAGGGATAATTACACTCATAGATGCATCCACCCCACACAAAATCTATCTTTATTCATGTGTTTTGTGATTATAAATACAAACTGCATAAAAAGGGAAAACACATAAAAGTATAAAGAATTAAACTGATGACCTATAATTATACCATATCACTTTTATTAATACTTTGTGTTTCATTTCCATCTTTTTATGTTGCATATCTTTCATAATATTTTATGGCATAAACATAGTATGAAAAGTTTTGCATAATGCTAACTCAACTTATTGAAGTGGGTGTAATCAGCATAAATGTAACAATGTAAACAATACTTAATAATATTTCCTGATAAGAGTCACTAAAAAGTCCAATTAAGTTTAGTCCTTCTGAAAGAAGTACAATAACATTTCTTCCTCTTCATGTTCTATTAATACTATAGTATTAATATTATGGTCAACAGCATAACAGAAATAGGACTGTCCTTGGCATATCTGTATGATCCCTCCTATGGACCAAGTAAACATAGTTTATAATGTCCACAGGTGTCCCATTGTCAGTCCTAAAAGTAAATCTTTTTACTACTCATGAGTTTACTATGTAAATTGCAGAACTATTTGGAAATTATCACGGTGGTACTTTCCAAGAAAAGGCAAGCTCCCTGAGAAGTTCTAACTCATTTAAGAAACCACTGCCTATGATGTAATCTATGATCTCAGCCAAGGTACTTTTTTGGGGTGGGGACTGGGGGTGGGGTAACAGAGTGAAAGAAAAAGTATTTATCGCAGTTACCTTTTCTGAATGATAAGCCATGATGATGTTCAGGAATGTGTTTATAAGGTGGGCACACCTACGAAGACAAAGTGCCTGTGACAGTGTCCCTGAGCAATGTCCAACAGATCAACATTTCTAGAGACATACTTAAGAAAGGCCAAGGTCAAAGCAATGACCCCAGGATTCCTCGGGCTGCTTTCAGCATTTTTACTTAATATTTTATCTAATAGACCCACATTGACTGAAGAATTTTCTACCTTAGATGTGCACAACATTAGCTATGATATTTTAACAAAACCAACAACTCACACTCCATTTTCAGGAGGCTCACTGAGGGCGGGGTGGGGGGGGGAGTGTTCATTGATCAAATTGAATGTCCTTGGGCAAATTACTTAATCTCTAGGTTTGATAAGTCCAGACTATGTTTGAGATTTCAGTTGCAAATATTTAATGTTTTTATCTGTAAATTTAGAAAACTTCATGAATTTATGCATTAAATACATTTTCTTGATGAAATGCTCTGCTTAACCGCTGAGGAAAAATAGTTTCTGTTTAATTGCAATAAAGCTCTCCATTATGATATATATTTACTTTTTCTCAGGAAATGAGCTATAATTTTTAATTTGAGATAAAAATATTTTCCTTTCACATGTCTTTAAGACTGAATTTTTAAAAATGGAATTATTCAGTTACTTTTGAAAAGCAAGTCTGATAGGCTGATAAACTTAACAAGACTGCTCTAAATCAGCGAAATTGCCAATATTGTGTCCAGTGAGTAAGACAGCTAAGTCGATCCAAGAACCAATAAAAGAAATTATGTCCGCTTTAAAATGTACTTTTCTCCCTTCACCTCTATCAAATTAAGCCTATATCCCACATAATCAGAATTTATTAAAACATGTTTTTCTAAATCCATCACCTCTCTTATCTATCCTCACTATCACTAATTCCTCTCTTCCAGTCTCTCTTGAATTCACTTCCTCTTAAATCTACTCCATAAGGCTTTTGACGCCCCTACTCCCCCAGAACCATGCTTGTTGCAAGATCAATAACTCCCACCCTCCCTATATACACACCCACCCACACTGCTGAATCCATTGTGGTTGTTTTTGTTTTGTTTTGTTTTAATGCCTAACAAGCATTTTGATATAGTTAAGTATTTGCCCTTCTTATCTTCTAAAACTCTCACTATCCTGGGTTTCCTCCAACCTCACTAGCAGTTCCTTCCAAGTCTCCTTTGCTGGTTCTGCCTCATCAAACACTGCTGGACTGCTTCAAGACTCTGTCTTTGCATATCATCTCTCTTCAATCTACACTCTCTCCTTAAATGCTCCCAACTAATCTCACAACTTTAAACACTATTAACGTGAAGATATTCTGAATTATGTATTCAACATATGTTCTTGGATGTCTAGTAGGCATCTCACATTTGCCACATTCCAGATTCAATATTCAGCTTTTCTGCAAAATGGGTACCTCTTCTGGTCTTCCTCATCTCAGTTAATGAAATTTCCATGCTTCTAGCTACTTAAGCCAAAAAAAAAAAGGTAGAATTATTCTCTACTTCTTTTCCGTCATATCTCACATCTAATCCATCAGAAAATTCTGTTGATTTGATTTTTTTTTACTTGAATAGAGTTGACATGCAATGTCACATTAGTGTCAGGTGTAGAACATAGTAATTCAACTTCTCTATATATTATGCTATGTTCCTTACAAGTGTAACTTCCATCTGTCACCTTGCAACACTGTTATAATAAAATTGACTGCATTCCTTATGCTGTGACTTTTATTCCCATGACTTATTCATTCCATAACTGGAAGCCCGTATCTCCCATTCCCCCTCACCCATTTTGCTCAGCCCTCTCCAACAGTTTGTCCTCCGTAGTTGTAGGTCTGATTCTGCTTTTTTTTGTTTGTTTGTTTATTCATTTTTTTGTTTTTTAGATAGATTCCAAATCTGAGTGAAATTATGATATCTGTCTTTCTCAGTGTGACTTATTTCTCTTAGCATAATACCTTCTAGGTCCATCTATGTTGTTGCAAATGGCAAAATCTCATCCTTTTTATGGTTGCATAATATCCCATTGTATATGTAACTTTCAAAATATATGCAGAATCCAGCCTCTTTGAATCATTTCCATTTATGCCACACTAGTGCAAGCCAGCTACGATCTACCACCTGGATTAGTGTAACAACCTCCTTTCCCTCCCCTACTTCATGCTAATTTCAACAAAGTAGTAGAGTAATCCTGTCAAAACATAGTTTGGATCACATCACTCCTTTATTCAACATCCTCCAATGCCTTCTCCACCTTTCTCATATTAAAAATCAAATTCAACTTACTATAGCCCACAGTGTTTAACCTGTAGTGTGCAATGTGGTAATCACCAACCACATGTATCTCTTTAAAGTGAAATTGCATAACAATAAAAATTCAGTTCTTCAGTCACAACAGCATATTGTAAGTGTTCAACAGCCATGTGTGACTAGGGGCTAGCACATTGAACATCACGGACAGAAAACATTCCCATCACCACAGAGACTTCTATTGGACAGTTTTCCTCTGTACAATCCCCTACTACTCATTATCTTATTGACACACTACACCCAAATCTGCCAGACTGATCTCTAAACACAAAGCTTTACAGTTTCTTCCTCTACTTCAATATATTGCCCCTTACAATTTCTTTCACATTTTATTCACCTTGAAGTTCTGTATCAGATCACACCAATTCATGAGGTTTCTTCTTCTTCTATAACATAAAGTCATAATCAGTTATAATCTCTTCATTCTTAGAATTTTCATATTGCTTTCTTTGGGTGTGCCATATGACACATATTCTACCAGGTACACTACCATGTAATCATAAAGTGTGGTAAAGGTGATTGATGTGGTTGGTGCTGCTATTTTGCTCCTTTAACTCTGCATAGATGTCTAGATATGCAGTGGCATGAGGCAAAAGCATGAGCATGAAGAAAACCAAGATGTGAAGGTTGGTGAACACAATGTTACAATGTGCTTGGGCCCCTTTGTCAGCTCTGAGCAGCTGAACCAACAGACAGTAACTAAATATCTGGCTCTAACCATTTTGTTTCATTTGCTTAAGCCACTGTTTAGTGACTTTTCTGTTACTTAAAGCTAAAAACTGAATATATAGATTGCTGGATTTAATTATGCCCTGATTGTTTCTGTTCTTTTATTGAACATGGCAGAGACCCCTGCAAAAGAAAGAAGACAAATATTTAAAAGGAGTGGAACTGAGTTGGACAGTCCACTTAACACATAGATACCAACACACTAAAGATGAGAGATGGTGGAAAAATGCAGGTACCTGCAATTGTATTTAGAGAGTTAGATGGTCACTCTTCATGTTTTTACTTTAAGATGAAAAAATATCCTTTTATTAAAAAATACTATACTGTTAGACAAAAGGCAAACAATAAAATGGGATAATACATAGACTTCCTCTGAAGAAACATACAATCTGGTAGAAGAAAACAAAACTAATAATTGATAATGTTTATGTGCTCAGTACTACTGCACTGTCCAAACACAAAATTCAATAATGCTCATTGCTGTTTGATAGAAGATTGGTAAGGGTTGGAAAGGATTCACAGAGGAGGAAATGCTTGAGCTGACTACTCTTGGAAGATGAATAAGTATTCATCAGACATACAGACTAGGGCATTTGAGGCAGAAGCAACAACTTGTGCCAAGGACACAGGGACAGCAAACAGGAGGGTGCATCTGGAAAACTGCAGGTAGCCCAGCTGAAAGCCACAGGAGGAGAAATTCAGAAATAGAAAAAGGAGCCAGGTCATGCTCTGAAGCTATGATTGGGAATTTGGACATTTTTCTGTAAGCAGCAAGGAACACGACATTGTCACAAACATTGTCAAGAACCATCATTATTTGGACAGATGACCTAAGCACTATTGTGGATAGGCACTGTGCCAAGCACTAGGGACCTAAAAAGCTTTCATGACAGAAATCATGACTTGGGACCATTGCCCTAATATCTATTAGCACCACCATCCATATGCTTTAACACATGTCCTGAACTGCATTAGTCATTTGCACAGTTCAAAAGTCTGAGCATCTTAGAATCAACAAATAATCTCCATATTCTAGATTCTTCTCTTGACTTAATGGCTTTTCCAAGCCAAGTGATTCTTGTTTTTCCTATTTCAAATATTTAAAAAGTAATTTTTAAAGATGTCCATATAAATTTCTAACTGGGTACAAAAAGTGGGTGTGGTTTATGTGGTGGGGCGGGGGGAGGAAGGAATTGATAGTAAGGAGAAAGCTGTTCTGTGCCAAACTCCAAACCCAGAGGAAAGCAAACCAAATTAAACAGAAGGCTCCCAATTTATAACTTAAGTAATTATACATTGCAATTTTTACCAATTCTTAGGCAGTAGTGCTCCAGGTTCTTTTTTTTTGGGGGGGGGGGTCTAATGATATGACAAAGAGTTTTCTTCTTTAAACCCTGTAGCCAACTTTTGCTGGTATTTAATATTTGATGTCTCACTACACATTTCAGGAGCATTTAAAAGACAAATAAGACCTGGCATTAGAGAGGAGGGGGGACAGGATTCAAGCTTGGTTCACAGTCAAGTGAAATCCAGGAGTCTCATTGGTATCCTTGCAATCAAATTTTTCCACTGCATCAATCAACCCATCATATATCCTTATCGCCTTTATCACTGTTGATTGCATGGCCAAGTGGCAATCAACCAGGGTGCAGAGAGGGCATACATTTCTGTCCTGAGGTAATCACAAACACAAGTTTGTATCAGCAGAGTCAGGGGCTTATATATGACAAACAATTGTAAAAGTGCATTCACAAGGTGTGTCCCACCTCTTAACTAACTCCCCTGACAATACAAAGCTGAGTTTAATCAACTACCAATTCAGGGCAGCATAATCATTTTTTATTCTATTTCCTTTCACTATTGCAACGGTGTTACCACTATGATGGCTTAAAAAAAAAAAAAAAAGGAAAGAAAGAGATGCAGAGATCACAGACAAGAGCATGAAACTAGGGAAAAGTAGCAGGGGCTTGTCCTATCTTGTGAGAGTTCCTCCCAAACACTGGCCTCTATTCTAAACTGGAGTAAGGAAGAGAGTGCATTCTAGTTAAGTTGAAGAGTCAAACCAGCCTGTCGACTGAGGGAAAGCTCAGAAAAGCCCACCTTGAGTCCAGGCTTGTCCTGGCTCAGCAATCTGTGGTATGAGGCCCTGCCTAGGGAGAGTGTCCAGGTTATTAACTAAAATAGTAAAAAGCCTGTCAGCTCACAACTATAAACAAAATTGTGATGTTGATGGAAATTTTATTCAATTTTTTGAATTTTTTTTTGAATTAAAATTTTAACTGGGTGTTGGAACCATCATGGTCCTGCCCATAAAGCAACAGCCATTTCCATGTAGTACCATAAAAGAGGGTGTGCCTTAGCTTTCTGAAAGAGGAGGGACATTCTGTAGGTACAGCTGCAACCACTAGAGTCCGATAATGAAAGTGTTGTCTCCTCCCTATCCAGATGAGGGAGCCAAACTAAGTTCCTGTCCACTAGCTTTCCCCACACTCTGGTTATGAACTTTCTTATCGCCACTTTTGGGTCAAGAGGTAACTAAGGACAGCAGTTAAGTAAATTTAAATTTTTAATCAGAAAATTGCATATGTGTTCATTCTTTGGTCAAGTCCAGGGTTAAAGAACCTAAGACAAGGGCCAAATATGTAACCAGATTGATGATCCAGACCTCACCGACACACTTCATATTCCTATGAACATTTAGCCACATCTTCAGGATCAGACTTAGCAAATGTTTCTTCCTTGTGCTATGTCAAAAAGGTTCAACCCATTACTTGTCTTCACTTGGGATCCGAAAAGACATTAACCTAAACTGGAAGGAATTAAATCTCACAAGAATGTTGTATATCACAAAGAAAGTTTAGGCAAAAAAAGGAGACTATCAGAGAAACAAGAAGGGCTGTCCATGACTCCATCAATAATTCTTTTAATGAATTAATTTATACCTTTATGAAAAACTTATGAATCAAGACACCATTTGTTGGATGATTAATTTTTTATTAGCCCAAATTAGTCTTGCTCTATTTGAAAACTAACTTTTTAAGGTTATAGCTTTATGACAACAAGAGTTGATTTGGACAGTTTTATCATCCACCAATTAGCTAACTCAGTTTTATTTTGGAATTTGCAAAGAAGACAAAAGGGCCAACAGATTATAGCACAGGTGTTGAAAATGGCTACACTTTTCAACTAGTTGTGTTACAATCATGTAGACATAGCTTAAGTGAACTGAATTGAAAATAACAGCCTTTTTATTGGAAGGCCATTGTAACACACAATTATTAAAATTGATTAATACTTGGGCCAATGCAATTTCATTATCTCTGATCGATTTCAAGCATTACTTTTTAATGGCCTTCACTCTTGTCATTTCAGTTAGAACTGCATGAACACTAGCTTAGTGGAACAACACACAGTCCTTTTTTTATGAGATTAAGCTCTGTGTTTTAATAACAGGTCCCAAATGAATCAACTGCTAAATCAGAAGACCAGATGCTTCTACAAACACTGTTTAGAAATCCATACCTTTTAGATGATTTGTTCTGATAGATTTTTATGGTTGTAATACCAGAAAAAATGGCACATTAAACAGGGGGTTGTAATTACATTATAGTCATAGCATTAGGCTTTGTTTTAAAAATAGACACCCAGGAAATGGTTGGTAAATGATTGCATGGAAAAGATACAAAAAAAATATTACCTGACCTAAAATTATCTTTTCCTCACAGTCAGCAAAGTATAATCTGGAAGAACTCAGCTCCATACTTTTTTGCCAACTGCTAAAAAGCAAATCCTCATGATGTTACCCCAAAATACCACCTAAATTCATTCTTTGACTTCAGTTTCCATGGACTTTGCTTTGGTTCAATCTACAACAGCAATGTAAGCAATAATTTGAATTATTGAAACACCCACCCTACCTCCTCCCCCTGGTTTAACTTTTTCCTCATATAATCCATCATAAACACTGTTTCCTGTTCTTGCTTTAAAATATGTATCTCATTGACTCCTCAACTGCCAGGTTAAAATTTTTAAAAAGCAAACCAAAAAAAGCCATTTTTAAATGGCATGCAAAGCTCTGCATAAACCACTACCTGTATCTACCTTTTTCTACTCTTCCTCCTGTCCTCTCCCTTTTCCCCTCCTCACTGCCCCTCAGATAGGCTTACCTCCATATATCCTACCTGCTAGCTACATAGAACTAAAGGCCATTTCCAAATATTCCATATGATTCTATCTTTCTTTTTTTTTATTTAAAAATTTTTTTATGTTTATTTATTATTGAGACAGAGAGAAACAGAGCATGAGTAGGGGAGGGGCGGAGAGAGAGGGAGACACAAAATCTAAAGCAGTCTCCAGGCTCTGAGCTGTCAGCACAGAGCCTCACACGGGGCTCGAATCCACATATGTGAGATCATGACCTGAGCTAAAGTCGGAGGCTTAACTGACTGAGCCACCCAGGCGTCTGGATTCTACCTTTCTATTATACCTGGAATTCTCTTTGTCCCTTTCTCTGCTTGGAAAGCTCCTTTAAAACTCATTCTTTTTTTTTTTTACCCCCTCCCTATAAAGCTATACCTGTTGTTTAAAAACCATGTTATTAGTTCTTACTTAGATATTTCCATAATTCTTGTTTATATCATATTTTATTCAAATTATATCATTTTATCAAACATTCCCATCTTTTACCTCCTAATAGTCTCTGAGCTTTTTTAAATCCATGAAGGCCAATTTATGTATTTTAAAATTTTCTGTTCCCTACTATCTCCTGAATAATAAATATATGCTTAATAATGTCCACTGAATTAATGTGTGAATACGATTTAGAAATGTGGGTTTATTATTCAATTGATACAAAATAGATATATTTTTAATTATGAAAATCCCTAACTGCTATACACAATAATTTAATTTCTTGATAGCTATTGCCCAGCACATTGTAGCCAAGAAGGTAAAAATTGGAACATTTTAAGAACATACTTTACAAAACTGATTATATCTCTGTACCTGAGCTATAATCTTGAGTCTAAGAATCCACAGGAAGAATCAATATCATCAAAGCAGTAATCTTAGGAGATAAATGGGCTGCTGGTGTCATTCTCCATTTATCATGATATTGTTACAGCTGAGATTGTGCAGAACTATAATCTATCCTGACAGGGCCCACTGATCCAGAACCTTATTGCAGATTTTTATAACTTGCATTTTTAAAAACACATTAGAAACTTTGATTTAGACATTATAGAGTATTGAATAAAAGAGACAGCTGAGTAAGTCATGATTCTCATCTGTGTGGCACCAAGATGCCCTGTGCCGACTGGTCCATTCACAACTTGATGGTTTGTTTACCATTTCCTGCCTAGTGTCCTCATTAAAGCATACCATTTGGTGATTACAAAGTGATAATTCCTAACTTGTTCCAAGGTTAGTTTTATTATTGTTATGCTTCATTTATTTGTGATCCAAGCCCCATTAGTATACTCATTTTTTTTTTCTTTAAAATAGGGGCATCTGGGTGGCTCAGTTTATAAGTGTCTGACTTTGGCTCAGGTCATGATCTCAGGGTTCCTGAGTTCCAGCCCCATCCTGGGCTCTGTGTTGACAGCTCAGAGCCTGGAGCTATATCAGATTCTTTGTCTCCCTCTCTCTCTGCCCCCACCCCCCACCACTCTGTCTCTCTCTCAAAAATAAATAAACATTTAAAAAAAATAAAGGTGTCTATGATGAAGGTTGATTGAACAAAAACCACAAGCACAACAAATTTGATGCAAAAACAAAAACAAACAAAACCAAGATTTTGTTTACTGAGATCAGGCAAGTGATTCTGTTAGGAGCCTAAACTCTGTATCTAGGAGTCAGTGTCAGTTTTAAAAAGTAATGTAGAAATAGGTATTTCTTTCTGAAAATGTAATTCTAATAATATAATAGATACAATGACAAGTGACAGAGATTTTACTATTTAGTTAATGACATTTTAACATCTTTATTTTTCATTTAAACTCAAATTAATAGATGCTTTAGATTCAAAAATCCATTTTAGGGGCACCTGGGTGGCTCAGTTCCTTCAGCGCTCAACTCTTGATTTCAGCTCAGGTTATGATCTCACGGTTTGTGAGATTGAACCCCGTGTTGGGGTCTGCACTGACAGTGCAGAACATACTTGGGATTCTCTCTCTCCTGCCCCACCCCCCTGCTCATGCTTTCTTTCTCTCTTTTTCAAAACAAATACACTTAAAAAAATCCATTTTAGTTTACCATAAAAATTTGGGAAGGACACAGATCAGTTAACCCTGTGAACTGTTAAGAAGAAAGTACAACTATGAAAAGCTTTCTGATTTGAGTGGGTGGCCAGTACATGTTACTTTAGAAATATTCTCTTTGCTTATATATCTTAGTTGGTCTAAGCTTCTTGCCCCACAAAACAAATATAACAACCCAGTCTTTTCAAATTTTAGACATAATTTTTCCTTCTAAGGATTTCTAAATTCCACTGCATTACTGAGACATTCCAACCATGGCTAAAGGGTATAAGGTTTAGAGTGTATCCCAGAATATCTATTTAGTGCTAACACTCTGCATTCCTGTTTTTAACTGCCACCTGGTGATTAGTAATGCCTCATCGGAATATCATAAAGCATAGATCGTTTTTCAAGGCCCAAAATAACTCAAAGTAAAGATATGACAAATATATGCTTAGTATATATTTAGAAACAAAGTAAGTATTGAAGACAATAAAAAATAAATCAGTTCATTTCAGGGTGGCCTAATAATATTTAGTCCATAGACTAAAAAAAAAACATACTCTATGTCAAAATCCTATTTGCAATTATTAGTATTTCTAGTCCTTCCAGACTGCCCTGGGCTTTTTCTCAGGTTTGTTTTGACTTTATCAGAGTTGATTTTTGCTATAAAGCTAAATTCAAGTGTTGACAAGCACGAATGTCACACCCATGCTATTTAATTTCCTTTAATGAAAATTCTTCTCTTTCTCCTGATGGCACTTTGGTCTGTCTATATTACTACAATTATGATAGCTGAATTCTATGATTGGGACATATTATTCTCCTCTTCCTTAAAGAAGACTTTAATCCCTTTGAAAGCAGACACTATGCTGCATTCCTCTGAGAACTCCACTCCTACTGTCTACTTACTGCAGGAAGCAGGTGTTTAATATGTTAAAGTAATTTCCTAAGACCTGACAAATCTGAGCCAAAGATGAAACTTGACTCTACATGAGATTTTCTCCACCATTTCTGCACATCCTGTAAGACTGCCTTTGCTCAAAACGATCTTTCCAAAGATATGCATATGGCAAACAGCCTCTGAAGATATAGATAGTGTCTCCTCTACAGAAAAAAATGAGGTTTACAGACTTGAAAAAAATGAATATATTGTCTCCCTTGAAATATGTAGGTATAGTTACTGTCCAGTATAAGAGATTTAGAATCCCTAAGGTAAAAGTTCCTCTTCTGTAATGTAACTACTACACATTCAAGAGTCAGCTAACCTTCCTTCCAATACTCTGGGGAAAGTGGGGCTCCAAGAACTCATGCAAACACGATGGTTGTGCTGCTTGCTGTGCTGTACTAAACAACCTTCTGTCTTTGATTCAGGGCTCTCTGCAAGTGTCCAAGAAATTATGACACACTAACTTGTTAGTCTGATAGCTCAGTAAAATCTCAGACTTTTCACAGATATTAACAGATTCTTGGCAAGAAGAGCTGATACTGATGATGCAGTCCTAAAGCCTGAGAATTTTAATCAAAATTGAACAGTAGATATAAAATCAATTTTGTGTATTATGCCTCTCATTTCAGCATTTGTCTTTGTGTGTACACCTTTCCATTGAGGCTCCACCCACTAATACACCATTGACTGCTTATGTGATGAATATTAAGTGTCTACTGTGAAAGTCATAGCTGTAACCATCTCTGCACTGGCCTTCCTGTTTTCAGTCTCTCCCTGTCTCTAATCCATCCTTCAGAAAGTGATCATCTCAGAAGGCACATCTGGTTTTGTAATTCTCCTACCCAAAACCTGTTGATGATTTCTTATCATATCAGAACTAACTTCTAACCATCAACTTTGCTTCAAAGACTTCCATGAAATTATCCTAACTTGTCAAACCTTTACGGTATGATTTAAGAAGAATGAACTACTTTGTCTGTTCTGCCTAGTGTTTTGTCATGATAGAGGAGTGTGGCTTTCACTAAGGAGGTTGAATTTTTCCTCAGTATGAGTTGAGATCTAAGATATTTAAGTGTATATGTAAGGTGCAATAAAAGTTTACTTACAGATATGATTGTGCATTTGGTACAAAAAAAAAAACCCACAAGCATTATTTGGGCTGACATCAAAATTCTCACAGAGAGAACTTTGTTTAGGAAAATATTTGAATATGGAAAGTGAGACTAATGACATGCCTTGGAAGACAACCACAAAAAACAAACAAACAAACAAAATGATAACTTGCAAAGAGGAGAGTAAAGTTGAGAGGAGTGGGGGGAAAAACCAACCCGTGCCATCATAAGTTTAAGAAATTGCTCACAATCATACAGGTGGATAGAATGGAGCTGGGATTTGATCCCAACCAGACTGATTTCAAGTCATTTCTAAGTTGTTTGAGTTGCTGTGATATACATTCCCTTGACCTCAAATCTTCAAAGGAACATGATGTGCCAATTACAGAAATGTAGTATTGGCACTGCAGGGGATAATGATATGTGTGCAATAACCCTAATTTATGTTTCCCCAACTGCCTGACTAGAGCAGGCAATGGAACTGAATCATGAGAAACAGGAGTCAAATGTTCCAGGAAGTGACCTGTGCTAAAGTTACCTGTGGACCACAGCAGAGTTGTGAGAACAGCTTCAGGAAACTAATTCAGGAGCAGATGGAAACTAAGTCTTTATCATTTTATTTTCCCAAATACACTATTGTAGCTACCTACAAAGGATCATAGATT
This sequence comes from Cryptoprocta ferox, assembly GCA_028646485.1. Lineage (NCBI taxonomy): Eukaryota > Metazoa > Chordata > Mammalia > Carnivora > Eupleridae > Cryptoprocta > Cryptoprocta ferox. Next base: position 86,175,972 of record CM053573.1, read on the forward strand.
CATACCTAGATTACTACGGACTCAGCACCTGAGTTTGTAGTTAATATCAACAATAGCTCTAGGGGCATATTCCTATTTTGCAGCACTCTGGGGGATTTCAGAAGCACTAGACATAAATATGTCTATGACAGAGTTGTATTAAATAGTTTAATCTGCAGAAAAATGGTGTGTGACCTCTATCAAACGTTGACTGTGCAGTTTAGATACAGATTCTGGAAAGTCCTGGGCAAGTTTCCAAGGTCAAGTGAGACCCAGAGTGGGTCTTGTTTTTCTGCTAAGTTTTGCAACTTTCTCTGGATTCCTCTTCACATGTTTACTTCACTTCCAAGACTTGGACTCAGGCAAATCATCACCTTCTTCCCAGGCCTTGTACAGAACTCTCACAAAATATGGGAAGAGGGCCTGTCAGATCTGAAAGGCTTAGTATTCATTTCTCTGCTTCTCTGTTGTTGACTCTTTCTCCCATTAGCTTATACTCTAGCACCTTTTCTTCCCTTCTAAGAATTTTCTAGACTCGATTCTTACAGTGGCATTGCCTTTATTTATTACTTTCTAACTCAGGTTTCTAATCCAGAAGCCCTCTCTTAAATCACCAGGCAGAAGGAAAACTTAATTCATTTTGTTGCAGACTGTCATTTTGTTTCTCTCACCCCAAATTGTTGTCTACCTTTCCTAATTTTTTTAAATCATCCGGTGTCACTTTCACAGCTTTTTTTTCCTCCAGCCAATTAGCAAATTATTTTCTAAATGACATTTCTCACAATGCTCAATATCTGTTCCCTACTTCCAGATTGTTGTAGCAATGCTCATTATCAGTATTGTCTGTCATTTAATTTTCCCCTAGTCCCAGCACAGGAGAAAGAAAAGAAAAGTTATTTCTGGAATGAAAATTGCTAGCAGCAATCACTATCTTCTCTACCTCTATAATCACCACACAGATGCTACTTCCTTAGAACCCACTCCTTAAGCTTTCTCAAATCCTGTAGTCTCAACTTCTTCTCCACATTTCCTGCCCAAAGTGTAACTGAATAAGGCTCCTGCAGAACACCTTATAATTCCCTGTTCCTATCAATTGACAGGATGAAATTGCAGTATAAGTAGATGTTTAAAAAACTCCATGTGAGGGGCACCAGGGTGGCTCAGTTGGTTTAGCATCCAACTTTGGGTCAGGTCATGATCTCACGGCTCGTGAGTTTGAGCCCTGCATTGGGCTCTGTGTCGACAGGTCAGAGCCTGGAGATTCCTTCAGATTCTGTGTCTCCCTCTCTCTCTCTGCTCCTCCTTGTCTGTGCTCTCTCTCTCTCTCAAAAATAAGTAATCATTAAAAAAATTTAAAAATCCATGTGAATATTTTTAACTTTCAAGTCTATAAAGCAACTCTCTTCACGAATATTGCCTGCAGTCTTGAAAAGTTAACATGCATCACTGGGTGTCAGACCATAATTGCATATAATTAGCGAACTACAACTCTTTCAAAAGATTGCCACTATTTAAACAAGAACTAAGAACTCAAGAATCCAAGATTAACATATCATCCTTAGAATGGTTATTTCAGAATAAGACTGTGCTATATGAAAGATTTTTATCTTATTACTTATACCGTACCAGTTCTGTACGTAATGTGAAATTTATGAAAACAACAACAAAAAAACTAGGCAGGATGAGGCCATCTTCAGATATCAGGCTACTCTGCAAAGGAAAGCAGAACTTTAAGTAAGTTTTTCTATCTTTAATAGGTTTAAAAAACGGTAGCCATGAAGCACAGGATTTCTTATTTGTGAGTTAAATTCCATGTTGAATAGCACAAATAAATAGAAATTCAAGAATGGTTAAAGCTCACCATCTCCTTCCACCCGCTGCTTCCAGCTAACTCACTCTTTAGAAGTGGGTTTGGTTTTTTGGTTTGTTTTTTGTTTTTGCTTGCATGTGTTAAAATGTCTTTTTCATTTATTTATTTAAATTCAAGTTAGTTAACATATAGCATAGTAGTGGTTTCAGGTTTCAGTTGTGTGTGTGTGTGTGTGTGTGTGTGTGTGTGCGCGCGCATGCTTGTTTTGGGTTGTTTGCCAAGGTAGTGGCAAAAAGCACATAAATTCGTAGGGAAAAACCCCCATGGCACTCCCCAGAGCGAGGAGGTGGGGCCGACGCTGCTAACCAGCAGCTAAGCAATCCTACAGTTCTGTAGGCAGCCTTGGGATTGGTCAATTCTTCTAGAATTCAGTAAGTGTCCATTAGAAATTAAACTGACCATTGCATCCAAAAGTAGCCCCTAGAGACCTCTGCAAGTTAAAGTCAATCTTTCTCCCTCTCTCTGTCTCTCCCTCCCTCCCTTTCTATTTACCACAATGTGCAACTTTGTGTCATTATGGTTAGTTTTTATATACAAGTATAGTCCCATTGCTTCAATTTGGACATTCCAGTGGGAATATAAACACCATAAATCCAGGCATCTTGCATTTCTTGTTCATTGCTTTGTCTCTAGCCCAGCACTCAGCAGGCCTACAATACATATTCATTAAATAAATACATACACACATCAATAAATGCGCTGGTGGTAAAAGGCCCCCTGGATACGTCCTGTGATGGTAGGCTAAGGTGGTATTTTTTAAATGGAATATAGATTTGATTAGGAACAATACAAACCCTTCATTTAGAAAGTTGAAATGGCTTTCTCCATAATAGTGTACAGTTTTGATATTGCCCCTAACTCCCTAATAATTTTCTATACAGTCAGTGAATGTGTTTATCTTTGCATCTGATTTTAATTACTTGGCTGAAATATAATTTAAAAATTTAAACCAGGAGAGAATGCCCTTATAGGAATTTAGTTTCTCTACTTAAAATAAGAAAGGTGGATGGAAGACTTTGATTATGTGTTTATGCTAGCAGCAACTGATTCAGATCCAGCAATGGCTCACACAGCAAGATGCAAAAAATTCTGCTAGGGTCTCAACCAAGACCAAAAAAAAAACCCCAAACCAAAACAAACAAACAAACAAACAACAACAACAAAGACAGTGAACCACAAGAAGTAGCATACTATGAAAACTATATACAATTTATCTTGGCTGCCCCACTGGACTAAAATAAGCATCTTTCTCCCTTTGCCTTTTGCCCATATGAAATAGTAAGATATATTTTGAAATATTCAGTTAAATTCCAGTATGCCGCTGAGATACACCTAAGGCAGCTGTAATAAGGAAATATCTGATGTTTCGTCGAATTACAAAAATTATCAGGCTAATAAATTAAAGCTCTTGAATCTATGTAGCAGCTTGAACTACAATATTGGTACAAGCTGATCTTACAAGTTGTTCCCTACAGAATAGTTAATATGATGAAACCAAGTGAAGAAATAGAAAACGCCCACACTTATTTTATTTTTATTGAAGGTAAAAACCACCTGCTCACATTTCTGTTCAAAGAAAAATGTTCAGTTTCATTTTTTTCCTCACAGATAGAAACATACTCCATAGAATTGGAACTATTCCTTTTGTTTCTTGTTCTATCAGAATTTGATTTGCATATTTTGGGACATGTTAAGGTGCTCTCTGTGAATTAGAGAGTTTATAAAAAGGTAATTTGATCTCAAATCATAGTTTTCTTTCTTTATTTCTAATACTGAGAGCTGCATACCCTTCTGAGAAGTGAGCCATGAGGGGAAGACATTAGCTTACCTTGTATTAGATAATAAAAAAGTTCCACAGGGGACGAATTACATATTATGACACTGTGAATATAAGGCTCATTTGGATGTAATTCATTACTACATCATGTTGCACAGGAAAGCAATTTTTAAGCAATAGAAGTGCACTTCATTTGTAAAGGACCCAGCTATAACACACAATCAGTTATTGAAGACAGAAACTGATTTCCCAAATCAGGCATATAAAATTTAATATATTTGCTCCAATTATAATGAAAGGGAAGGAAACTTGAATGCCTTTTCTCTTCCCCCAGATAAGAATGACACTTTGTAAAATTTGGAAAATGCATTTTTGCATGGGTAGTTGACTATATTTTTGATGCCACAAACTGAATGAAATTAAAATACTTAAAAAAATATTTAATAAAATATTTGAAATACCTATTAGACATATATAGGATCTGAAACGTATTAATGAAATAAGGATAATGATGGACAATGACTATTTTTTCATATCAGTATCAATTTTCCATATTTTTCAGTGTAATCCTACGCCTGACTATTCTGTAGGAAAAATAAAAGCCAAATTATATTGGTTTACTTAAGTTCCCTAAATCTATTGTATTATTACTTGGGATTCTCCAGAGAAAGAAAACCAGCAAGATGTACATGTATTTAGAGAGATTTATATTTAAGAAATTTGTTTACACAATTGTGGAGACTTGACAAATCCAAAATCTATGAAGCCGTCTCTGAGACTGAAGTCTTTTTCTTTTTTTTTAAATTTTGTTTTAAGTTTATTTTGAGAGACAGAGAGAGGGAAAGAGAATCCCAAGCAGGCTTTGCACTGTCAACAGGGAGCCTGATGTGGAGCTTTAACTCAGGAACCGCAAGATCATGTACCTGAGCCAAAATCAAGACTCAGATGTTTAACCAACTTAGCCACCCAGGTGCCTGCAAAGTCTTTTTCTATTAAGGCTTTCAACTGATTGGATGAGACCCACCCATTAATTACCATAATGAAGGTCATCTGCTTTACTAAGTCTACTGATTTAAATTAATCTCATTTTAAAAACACCTTTGTAGAAATATCTAGAATAATGGTTGACCAAATATCTGTGCACTGCATCCTAACCAAGTTGACACATAAAATTAACCATTATACTATACTTATAACCATCTAAAATTCAGAAAATAAACTCATCTATCCATTCTGTGATAGTTTCCCAGGATAGAGGCAATGAGGAAGAAGTTTTCATTACCCCTTTCTAGGTATCTGAATAACTAGCCAACTGTCTCTACGATCAGCTAGAAACATCCATTAGAATTTTTTTTTAAGTAGCTATAATAAAGTACTTAATTTGATTTGGTAAACATGCACAAATCATCCATGTACGCATATATTTTCATTTAAATTTCCCCTGTAACCACCATGATGAGATTATGGGAGTATTACTTTTAGTCACAATTTCCAGCATTTTACTTAATTTCTAAATGCACAGATTGAGATTTTCAAATTGCAAATCTCAAAGGGCCATATCTGCCATTTGAATCTTGATTTCATTGACATTAAAAAGGAACATGAAAGAGAGTATGTAATCAGCTCCCAACCTTTCCATGTTTAACTTATACTTCACTCTACTAAATGTGATCATTACCAACTTTTCTATCGCTAGCGTGTCGGAAAGTCAAGTGAATCCACAGGAAACTGACATACTTTATCCTCAAAGAAAAAGGTTTGTTTTTCCCTTGTACTACATCTGACTGATCTTGTTCCTTTTTTTGGATGAATAAGATCAAGAGGTGAACAGAGGAAAAAGTATATTATAGTCAATGCAGGAAAGATATAAGAAAGATATGACAAATCTTAAGGTTGAGCCATTTTCAGGATAGAAAGCCAGTAAGCACAGATGACCTTGATACATCTGATGGAAATATTTCATTGACCATAGAATAGTCACTGAAAAAGAGTCCTTTCATTATGTAAAATATATTCGTCCCACTAAGAATGCCACAAAAATCAAATTTAGAAAACTCAAATTCCTGCATTTTGATCTTTAACAATTTAACATAGTCATAATGTTTGTTGTGTTTTTTTTTCAAATTTTTATTTAAATTCTACTTAATTATCATATAGTGTAATAAGAATTTAGTGATTCATCATGTACATATAATACCCAGTTCTCAACACATAGTCCTGATGTTTTACATCAGATAGATTCATTAAAAAAAAATAAGAAAAGAACATGTGGTTACTAAGTTACATAACCTAATCTTAGAATATAACTTTAAGGCTAAAAAAATTTGTGTATACAGGGAGGAAGCAGGCCAGGGATGGGGAGGGAGGAGAGACAGAGAGGGCAAGACTACAGGAAATCAGGAAAAAGAGTAAGCCTTCTGGCAGGTCTGGCCCAAGACCAAGACAACCCCTTCCTGGCAGAGCATAAAAGACCTGTGAGGGATCTACTTTGTACCTCCATAAAAACTGCAATCATGGAAACAACTTTTTGTGAGACTTTTACTTTCACTTCTTGATAGCAAAAGAATGTTCTCTACATTACAGAGAATATCACTAAAGAAATGTAGAGTGACTGGCAGGGTGCCTGGAATATAGTAGACATTCAGCATATGTTTACATAAGGGAAAAGAAAATCCTTTACCATCAAAATAAAAAAAAATAGCACAGACTATGACAATGTAGATAAAATATGTTCGGAAACCAAAGTCATTTATATTCATGCCATAATGTATATGTTATATACACATATTATATATATGTATATATATATAATGCATATAATCATATAAATGATTTTAATTTAAAATTCCAATGATATAGATGAATAACCCGAAGCATACATACTTTTCCTAAAAAAAAAAAAAAGAATTCACATGGAAGTGAAGGCTTTATCAAGAAGGTCTAGATATTCTGGGTTCATCTTCTGCCACAGTAAAGATTTAATGAGTATTTGCATGCTATGGGTCAAGTACTGGGCTAAACTTAAATAGTTTTTTCTCGACTGCAAAGCAGAAAGTGATTCATGCCAACAAAAAGAAAAAAAAAATGAAGCTCTGCAAGTTGCAAGGAGACACAGAACTCAACCGCCAGGAGATGGAAAAGAACATTTTAAAGCAGCTGGCACCTGAGCCAGACCTCAAAGGATGCCTAGTATTTGAACAGGTCAGGACTGATAAGGTCACTGCAGACAAAAGCCATTCTGTCAATAATCCTTATTCATCCTATGGTGTGTGCTGCTCTTGCTCTGGTCAAATGCCTAAGGATTGTGAAGAGTATAAGCTTTCATTAGTCTGTTGATCCAGTCAGTTAAGAGAATTAATGTCATTCAGCATAACACCTAGAAACTCTGATTGAAGCAACTCCTTTATCTAAAGTCCGGAGAAAGAAAATATTATCCATAATGAATAAATCCCATGTATGTATTCTTTTGTGATTAAATTTAAGACAATGTACATTTGTTATCTGGAGAGATCAATGATAGAATAGCTAATTACTTCCTTTAGGAACTGTCACTCTGTTGCTATTAAATGCATTCTGTTATCATTTGCATAAATTATGTGCTCTTTTGTTACACATTTACATGTTTTTCTCCAATTAAAATGTCAGTTGCTATATTACCTTCTTCATTTCTCCCAACCTTCCCCTCTCATTCTAATACTGAAATTGATGAAGAACAAATATATATAAATAACTTATATATATAATTCAATATAGTATACCATATTATATATAATATACATTATACTATATAATATATATTATACTATATATTAAATTGTATATTATATAATAAAATTATATATTAAATATTTATTATAGTATAATTATATACATTATACTATGCTATATATTATATAATATCTATGAGTATATTATATATAACATGTAACACATATAACTAATATGTAGATTATTATATATATGGAAGACAGAGACCAAAATATAATAATAATAATAATAATACACAGCAGAGAACGACAGACAGATGGCTGAAAAGTACAGCTGGAGACTAGAGAATAGTGACTGACATCATCACCATCATCAATCCTTACATTTGTACAAAAGCATACCAGCAAATGATAGAGTCCTGTAGCATCTGAGGAAAGAAAAATTACAGATTTAAAGGAGTGTTGTAATGCTCTGAAAATGATAAAACAGTCTGCAGGCCTCCATGAACTCCACAGCCAGCTTTCTTTAAGTGAGGAATACCTTGCCTCTCTCCTCTAAGACTGAAGGGAAAGTGCTGTCCTCATATTTCTTGAATAGGAAACCAGAACAATCATATATTCTTTGGTAAAGGGACTGTAGCATTTTTAAATGGAAGGAAGCAATAATCATGGTTGATAGATGTGGAAAAGGGAGGACCACAAAATGAAGACACACTGTGAAAGACAATACACACAGGAAAGACAATAATACTGTAACAAGTGAACAAATCTAATGTCTGAATTAAAAGAAAGGGACAGAGAATCAGCACAATCTGTTTACTATCTTAAGTCAAAGGATGGTAGGTGAAGGCAGGTAAAGATTTGGCTTGAAGAATGAATTATACATTTTATTTCTAGATGGGTTGAACTGAGATTTTTCTCCTTGCAGGTGATCAACTTAATATAAGAAGGTATCATAAAAATATAGTAGATGTTAACAAGTAGGTTCTAAGATTTTGGACTCCTTGGCAGTATAGGGTAGCTATGAGTCTAGGGTTCTTGTGCAATTAGTTGGCCTGATAAAGTATGAGCTTTCCCTTTCCAGAAGAAATTCATCTATCCAATTTAAATGAAACTAATTCTTATGATGTGACCCAGTATAAGGATAACATAGGATAAGAATGGCAAATCCTCTTAGGCACCTGTGATCAGTTAATAAGAGCTGCCAAGAGTGTTGGGTTGAGGAGGACTCTGAGAAGGTCTGAAAAACAATGAAAAACAGAGTTATGACTGTCATGGACACAGAAGGACCATACAACAGAAAGTGGCAGTATGTAGCTAGCAAATGTGCCATTCCTTTAGTTCAATGCCATTAAAGCCCAGTAACATTACTAAATGGTGTCAATGTCAAAGTTTAATTGGTATTATGAAACGTACCATGCAAGTTCATGTATGGCTAACTAAATATACTATCATTGCCAAAGGCACTGGAGGAGGAGGAAGAAGAGAAGGAAGAAAAAAAAGGAGAGAAGGAGGAGGAGAAGCAGCAACAGCAACAGACGATTTTTAAAAGTATATTTCAAATGAAGAGAAAACTAGACTTGGGACTCCATTTCAATTTATTATATCAAAAAGTAATTACTAAAATATAAAGTATATGAAACAATATTGAATACTACCTAGGTTTTCAGATCAGGTCTTGTTTGTCAAGATACTGCTAAAGACAATTTACATTTCCTAAACTTTTTGAAGAGTTAATTACCAGCTAAAAAAATATGGTGTTTTACTAATGCTTGAAAAGATCATTTCACAGCATAACTTAACCTTAACCCAGGCTTAATTACTTGTACCAAGCCAGACAGTTATGAAAAATACTGCTGCTGTCCAAATAATGCAGACATTTAAAAATAGATAAATCCTAGAGAGCTCATTGTTCATTTTATTTTGTTAACAAATGTGTCTACTAAATAAAATTCAGAAAGATGGGGTACCATACATAAAATAAGAGACTCCTTTACTATTATAATATTTTAGTTTCTCAACCTATAAAGGCAAGGGAGAAACAGCCTATAAAAGCCATGGGGAAGCGCTTTAGGAAGTAGTTCATTTTGTAAAAAGAAAGGCAAATTGTCAATTAAGATACAAAAAGTTTGGGGGCGCCTGGGTGGCTCAGTCGGTTAAGCCTCCGACTTCGGCTCAGGTCAAGATCTCACGTTCGTGGGTTCGAGCCCCGCATCGGGCTCTGTGCTGACAGCTCAGAACCTGGAGCCTGCTTCCAATTCTGTGTCTCTCTCTCTCTCTGCCCCTTCCCTGCTCATGCTCTGTCTCTCTCCTTCTCAAAAATAAATAAAACATTAAAAAAATTAAAAAAAAAGATAAAAAAAGTTTGTCAACATCATTTTTGGCCTATCAAAACAAATAAAAAATAATGAGGACCTGGAAGGCTGGCAGCTCTGAAAAACAATTTGGTAAAACAAAGCAAATAACTAAACAAATTTAAACTCCCTGAATCTGTGCTTTGTTTCCAGGAACCTATCAGAAAAGAATAATTAAAGAAGCAAAGACATATGTACAAGAATGTTTGTAGAGACAACCTAATAAATGTCCGTTTATAAGAAATAGGTTCAATAAATTCATGACATCTATGTAACGAACACCAGTGGTATTTTAATATAATGTTTTAAGTATATATTTAATGGCTTGAAAAATGGTTTTAATATATTGTAGGTAAAAAGTTCTAACAAAATAGTGAAGGGATGGACATGGTATAATAGTTTTGCTTATTGATTAGAAAAGAAAGAAAGAAAATGATGAGAAAGGGTGGTAGTATTATGGATGGTTTTTACTTTATTAATTCAATTTTCTGTATATATTTTACTTATAAATAAGGAAAAAATGTTCTTTCCATTTACAAATAAAAAAAGATAGTATGTTAGCCATAATTAAGATACAACCCATTTTGGGGGCACCTGGGTGGCTCAGTCTGTTAGGCATCTGACTGATTCATAAAGAATGTCTTCTCACCATGTCCTCACATGATAAAGGGACTAGGGGGCTCCGTGGGGCCTCGTTTTGTAAGACTGCCAGTCCTATTTGTGAGAAATACATCTTCATGACCTAACCACCTCCCAGAGGCCCCATCTCCTAATACCATCATATTGATCATAAGGATTGCAATATGTGAATGGGGGGGGCGGGGCATAACACAATCCTAGTGATTCTCTCTCCTTTTCATTCATATTCATATTCTGTCTGTCTGGATAGAGTCCACAGAAACAAAATTTGTCATAGGGCACCCAAAACCTCTTCTTTTGTACTTTTATCAGCAACTAAACCAATCCATATCTTATCACTTAGACTTCTCAACTGGAAATCAGGCAGTCTGTGTGAGGCAGCTAGCAAGTTCTTCCAAGTGTATTAAACCCTTTTTTCACTGGACTTGAGGCATCCTCCTTGGGAAGAAATTGGGACTTAACACCACCACTAGCAGCAATCTCAAAAAAAAAAAAATCCTCTTTACCTTTTTATTTCCTCTAAAACTGACTGATCATCTCAGAATTTTATGCTATTCCCTCCTCCAAGTTTTACATGCTGGTCCTAATTAGAAGTGCAGTATCAGTTGTCTTCAAGCCTCAGGTAGAACTGAGACATCAACAATGTACTTTAACATTTTTATAGTATCTAGTTTTGATATGAGTTGTCACTTTTTTAAAATCAAAGATAGCAGATCCTCTGAGTAACTATAATTATTATATAATATAAAATATTTTATAATTAAGTAGGTATTATATTAACATTTTGAAAATAATCATTATATGAAAAATAAAAATGGTAAGTCAAATAATTTTCAAAATACATAATATAATTGGCCAGTTAAATATAGATCTATTTCTCATTTACTCAGGCATTCATTTCCTCCCTTAGAAAAATACTTATTCAATATTTACTAGACTATAGGAGTCTAATGCTGCACAAAGCAAATTTGGTCCATTCCTTCATGGAGTCTGCAATGTATTTTATACTGTACAACTTTTGGATGTTTGGCAAGAACTGACCTAGTCTTAGAGTATAGGAAAGGACAGAGAACCAGTAGAGAAGAGAGAAAGCAACTGATGAACAAAAGAGTGAGCCAATAAGAGCCCAAAATTGAGAATAAATTGATGAAAAGTAGCAGTAGGTATCTGTGATATATAGAGTTAATGCTAAGATGACTTAGTAAACACAGAAACTCATAATAGGGCATTTGGTTAGCATGATTATTATGGAAAAGGTTGTCTTTGGATGAGATGTTATTTGGAGAAAGTTACTGTAAACATATTTGTACAAAAATATTTAATGAAGAAAAATCTCTTATCTCAGTAAAGAAAAAAATGTGGTTATTTGATGTAGTACAATTGTGAATATGCGTTCAACCATTGAATACTGCCTGGCAGTAAAATTGTTAGTGATTATATTTTTGTAGCTAGCTTTGAAATATATATTTTCTGGATTTTCAAGTTTAAGAGGAGAATATATGCCTTACTGTCAAACAACTCCTATTCTGAGGAAAATAATGAATATTTTTATTTAAATATACACTTACAATTTTAGAACCAGCTCCCTATTTGCAAAAAGGACATTAAGTAATTTTTTAAAGATGTCTACAAAGCTGAAAAAAATAATAATTATAATAAGTAAGGCAAAGAAAACCAGAGAAAGGAAATAAATATGTAGGCTAGTTAGTACACAAAAAATGCTTGCCATGAAATTCCTTATTATTTCAATACAAATATGACTCAGAACTTACTATAAAGGCCAAAGGAAAGAAGGAAGAAGCTAGGTTATGAGATTCATTGAGTCCATAAGTTAAAAACTAAGCAATTGATCAGGAAAACATAGTAATTGTTAGTACTAACAAAAAAAAAATTAACCCATGGATCCTTTCCCAGAAGACACTTTCATGAAAGAATGTACACAATGAAGATATAATAGACACAGTTTCAGAGTTCTGTGTTCCTTCTTCCTCCTAACCTCTGCTATTGGTGGTGATGGTTGTTTTTTTTTTTTTTTTTTTTTTTTTTTTTTAATTAACAGCCCATTTAGATCTATCTTTGACAGACCGCTTGCACCCCACCATCCTCCAGGAAGCTGAAACCTTCCAAATGTGTTTCCCAGGCTCAGAGTCCGCAGCACTCCTTCTGGGTTCAGCCAATGGGACAACTTGTAGGATACTGCAGAACAGGAGAAAGGGAGAAGCTGCTATACTTCTTACTTTCTCTTGCCTTCAGTAGCTGAGGCTACATCGCAACTCCCCTGTATTTGTGTATATAGAAAGTTCCAGTGTCCACCAAGTTTCCCAGGTCCCTTTGTCCCTCCAGCTTAGGTTTAGTAATGGCTTCTTTTCTTTGTGCTGTCTCACTGCCCTGACTGCCTTTTCAGATTTTATCACTGATGGAGTAATGTCTCTACTTTCAATGCCCTCTGCTTTAAATATTCAGAGAGTTCTCTGTTGTCTGTTTGATCCCGACTGACAGAATCAGCCGTTATAAGTTAATGACATAACTTTCAGCTCAATTCTACACAAACAATTTCACATTGAGCAATACCATGGAAAGTCTTATTATCTGCATATTACATGTGTATGCAACAATGAATAGCAAGTGCAGAAGGGTATAGGAAACAAATTGCCATTACTGATTCATATGTGGTTTTTAGGAAGAGAATAATAATTCACCAATATCAACATACATGACATTTCAGCACATAGATACAATGATGCACCTTCAGTGGGTATACTCTCTAGGAGATCCCTAGAAATGCACACATGCCAACACCTTGACTGTAATGAGTCAGTGTAACCCAGAAAGGATATCCAGGGGATGTAGTATCCCTCTCTCTCATCTACCTATAAATAAAATATATGATTCACTTAGAACTGTCTTTTCTTGGAAAATATGGAAAATATATGGGAAAGCAAATGTTCTAGTTCATTTCACTAAAAATGTAAACTAGCAAACCATTTACAACTCAACATATATGCTAATAATGTAACAACCATTTCTAGATACCCATTAATTATATGACAACAGTGAAACTCTTCCCAAGAACTCGGAATTAATGCTACATAAAGAATATTTTCTTATCATTTAACTTAAAAATCAACACATTCTGGCTAGAAAGGTCATGTGCAAACTTACCTTAGAGAGACAGATGAACTTTTAGAACTGCCTGATATATGGAACCCAATGGTTTTCAATAAAAATGTGCTAAGACACCCAGGAATGCAGGAAACCAAATACTATCAGTGCATGTCTTAGCTCTTAACCATAAGAGATAGTTACTTCAGCCCATAAAAAGAGGTTTATTTCATTCTGGTGCCATTAAAAATTTCAATCATATGGCTAACACCCTAGTTTTTATTACACATATATCCAGCTGTGTCTGCATCCTAATTTGGTCTACCTGGGCTTTCCAAGAGGGAGAATATGCAATACTGGAGTCTTTTACTCTCCACAGTAGTTATGATTCTTGTTATCAATTAATACAACAGCATCATAAATTTGTATTGCAGTATCATAAATCTGAAATGTGCATCCTCTCTGTGAAGGGTGTGCTGGCAACTTTTGTTGTTTGGCTTGCAGGACTAACCTTAAACCATGGCAAAATTGCCAATTCAATACTCCCTGTGAGACATGTTTCTCAGGAAATGCATTCCACCAGCATCAATTTCTTCTTCACCTACCTGAAAGACTTCTTTATATCTTCTGCTTGGATTGTGTTGAGAATCTCTCTGTAAAACTGAAGATCAAGCATTCCTGAAGATGTAGCATTTGAAGGGCAATTTTTATGTGCATAATAGCCTATCAAAATCCCCAAAATAAATAAAATGATGGCTGTGCAAAGTATTTTTAAAAGACGGCAAAAATTGCAGGGATTGCTCTTTGGTGCAGATCTTGTATAACGGGTTACATAGTCAGACTCCTCTTGAAGTCTCTGAAACCTTCCTTTGGGTGAAGTTGCTGGTTGAATGGAATCAAGATTGAGGTCTGCAGTCTCTGGATTCTCCAGGTTCTGATTCTCAGTACTATCTAGCTGGAACTGGTCAAAACCAGGCTCCTCCAGTTCCTTTTCCATGTCCCACTCTAAGTCAAGGGCAGTGGCTTGAAGGTCATCATTGTCTAAATACTGTGAATGTCCTGGAGCTCTTTGATCTGCATTGACCTTCTGATAAGCCATCTTTTTACCTGTGAAAATAAGAGAAGAGTATTTTCTTAAAATGTGAAACTGAATATAGGAAACCTCATTTAAAATGGAGTGGGGAGACCAGCCAATTAGAGATCCCAATAGGAAGAGACATACCTTGCATCCCCAATTGGAAGAAGCCTATTCTACTACCTTAGCAGGAGGAAGCAAAAGATTCTCTCTGCTCAGCAACAAGCTCAGCAAATAACAAAATCTAACAACTCAGTTAATGAGAAACCCTGCACTCTACCCTGCACTCTCACTTTCTTTCAATGGAGTTTTCATTCAAAGAAGCCCCTCCCAACTTCCTTCTTTTCTCAATAAAGTCAGAGTCCTCTACTTTGATCTCCAGGCTTGCCTATGGTTTGCCATATTTTACAGGTCCTGAATTGCAATTTCTCTGCTATTCCGGAATAAAGCCATTTTGCTGGTAAAATAACTGGTTGTTTATTTTAAGGTTGACGAAACAAACAACAAAGAAAATCTTCAAGGTGAAAACAAAAGAAAACAGCAATGATATTAGTTTGCTAAATAAAATTTTAGTGACAAAATTTTAGTGATTATAATCATGGGAAATATACTGTCCCTATAGAAAAATCACATATTAATTAATTATGTAATCTTCTGTTTTGCTGTTGATGTTTATTATAGGAACAGGAGACAAAAGAAACTTTGAGAAAACATAAAATAGACACACATACAATTATTCCTTTGAAGCTCAGGAGAATAAAAGAGTAACAAATGTACAAGTGCATTGAAGATAATATATTATCAAGGAAGCAAAATTTAAGCTTACACATTGTCAAAATCACTTTTAAGAAAAACTAGGGCAGAAGCAATAAAGCTGTGGTTTAGTAAGTTAAGGAAGGGAGAAAAGAAAAGAGAAGAGAAGAAAAAGAAAAAGAAAAAAAAAAGAAAAAGAAAAAAAAAGAAAAAGACCCTCGGATGATTTACAGTATCAGAGCTACTTTCCAAAAGAGATCAGGATACAATAGAAATAAAAATTAAATGGAGTAGTAATGCAATTAAAATACAAGAAACAAAATATGGTATGTTACATTGTCATGAGTTATCAAAAGGACTGGAAACTCTAAGGCCACCACAGAAGACCAAATGTTTCCATGGAATTAGAAGCACAAATTGGCCTGTATCACTGAACTTTAAATACAAGTCTAGAATGGCACCTATCCAAATAGGGAAGCCTTTTGCCAGCTAGTAGAGTTTGGTTTCATAACCTTGCTACAGGAGTGGCAGATGGAGATTTTCTCCCCTACACAGTTTTGGATGACAGTTTGTTACATCCTGCAGAGTGGTATTAGGCTAACTGGGCTAATTAACTACAAGTGGTCTTCTGTCTGTATTCAGTAACCCACTGGTGTATTATGGTTGCAGATTAGGAGTATTTATACTTAACTTTTCTGTGTATTAGATTTATCATCCCCGCTGGATTCTAAGGCCCCTCACTATGTTTTATGATTTTTCTATGTGCCCCACTGTGGTGGGAGAAGAAGAGACCTCAATGGACAACTGATTAGCTAATTGCCTTAGGGCCAGTGGTTAACAAGTAAACTCTAATACAATGATACAGGGACTTCATGGAAGGGAGTGGCATTCCATGAAGAATGCCACAGAATTATAAGTATATGCAGCTCTAATTCTGTCTGGCAGAGATCCATATTAATTAAAATGCTCTGATTTTTTTGAGAGTTCAAATATAATTAAATATTAATCTTACAATTGTATGGTATTCTAGTACAAGGAAGGAGCATGTGGGCTGCAGATTCAGAGAAAAAGCTAGGAAAGCGTGCCTTTGGGTAGAAGGCTTAACTTCTGTGTAACCCATGGTCTTTATCTGTTAAATGGGCACGATAATAATATAAACTTCATAGTGTTGTCATTAGGATTAAGACAGTGTACCTAAAACATCCATTGAGTGTTTCATAGGCTATATGGGTTATAAGGGACATTTCTGGTGTAGTAGAGGAGAGAGGACTAGGGAAGACTGTTGGAAGAAATGAGTTAAGTAATGCAGGAGAAATGATCAGAGTAAGATGTCATGGAGAAGGAGAAGTTACATCATATTCACACACATGTACACTCACATACAATATATGCTAGTTGTGATTTGCTTGTTTCCATTTATTCCATATGTAAGACAAAAAAGAAAAAAAAAACACTACATGACATAACAACTGTTGTCATGAAGGTGTTTATTTGGTACTATGTATTAGAATAGGCTCAGGAATAATTCTGCAGACACTTCCCCAACCCCCTTTCCTTCCCTGTCTCCCTCTCTCCCTTTCACTTATCCTGGTTTCCAAAATGATTCAAGAAAGCACAATAATTGAATTTTAGCCTTGCTCATATCAAGACAAGCAAAAAAAAAAAAAAAAAACAGAACAATGATTGGAGTTAATGATAATTATTCATATAGTTAGGAGTTAGTTGATTAGCTGGTAGAGGAAGACTCCAAATCACACTTGGTTAAAAAGATTTTTTTAAGGTAAAAGAAAATACTGGAGGATAGGAAAAACTTGAAGGTAGTAGAAATAAAGATTTTCTAAAATCCATAATTCTAACTTCTCTCTTAATGCAGAAGAGGAAACTGAGATCCAGAGTTGAATAATTCTTTAGACTGAGGAGGGGGCGCCAGGGTGGCTCAGTCGGTTGAGCCTCTGGCTTCGGCTCAGGTCATGATCTCGCAGTTCATGGGTTCAAGCCCCATGTCAGGCTCTGTGCTGACAGCTAACTCAGAACCTGGAGACTGTCTTTGGATTCTGTGTCTCCCTCTCTCTCTCTGACCCTCCCCTGCTTATGCTGTCTCTCTCTCTCTTTCTCTCTCTCTCTCTCTCTCAAAAATAAATAAAAAACAAAAAAATAAAAAATAAATTAAAATATAGACTGAGGAAAGCGATGTTTGGGTACATTTTTCTTAAGGTGATTTGTGGTTTTATAAAAATATGAGATTATTAAGTTAGCAGTAAACTAATATTGAATACCCCACAATTCAAATTATTTTAACATACACTTTAAAACACGGCAATTTCTTAACACTTGTCAATTTTTTTCTTATTTAGCTTAAACATCAATAAATCCCTGCTATCTTTAAATGATACTATATTTCTTTCTTTAAGTGTTCAGTTCATGCATTATTGATTAATTTACTTAGACACTGTCCCATTGTGGTTCTTTAGACTTCCCTGCCTCTCATTTTAATGAATCAGTCTCTATCTTTAAAGATTGTTTCAAAAACTGAATTGTAGGAGAGGAGGACAAGATGGCGGAAGAGCAGGGAGCTCTGTAATCCGCGCACGCCCGTATGGATTGAACTGAGAAGGACTGAAGGGATAAAACTTGGATTTGCAAGTGGGGGAAAGAAGAAACAGACGCCAGAAAGAAGACAACCTCAAAGATGCCTGAGTGAGTGACTGTGATCTGGGAAATTAGGGGACGGGCGGTC
>CM053573.1:86194464-86292699 GCA_028646485.1 Cryptoprocta ferox
AAAAACAAAAAACTGAATTGTAGAACATGGTTTATGCTCAAGAGAGATGTGGGACAAAGGAGTTACTATGGAAATGTGCGCTCTCTAATTATGACCTCTAATACAAACATTCAAAGTCATTTCCTCACAAATCATTTAAAAATCAACTGCAGTGATGAGGGAGAGTTTTCATTTCTAGCCTGACAATAGGCATTCCATCACAAGTACATCAGCAATTTAACGCTTTTCAAACATCAGACAGAGCCATCAATTAGAATGTAATGCAGATACAGATATTAAGTCCTCACCATCATGTATATCTGCCTGACATCCTTACTACCACTTTTGAACTCATTACACATTTATAAACTTACCCTAAATTCTATCTTCCAGGAAAGCAGTAACTGGGTCAAAGGTAAACAGAATCATTCAATGTAACGAATTCCAAAGTACTTCAAGAAAACTTCCAAGGAAATAAGTATGGGCGAATGAATACACACAGTGAAGCATTTAATCCATTTATATTTGGTAAAATAAGTTACATATATATTCTATACATATTCTATATATGTACATTTTATATAAATTTAGAAATCCATTTCTTTAAAATTATCTTGCTTTCAGGAAAATAGTATAGCTTTCTGCAAAAATGTAAATCTCTGCACTGATAGTTCTGTTTTACTTACTCTATCTAAAATAAACTCCTTAGAAATAAAACAAAATACTAAACTACTAAATAAAACTGATCATATATTCAATTATATGCACAAATTGAGTCAGCACAAATTATTTTATTCAGGCCACAAAGAATGTAGCCTTCCTTAAATACCTATGCTCTGTGAGGCAAGTAAACAACATAACACAGTGTTTTATCAGAATTTTCAAATGCTCGAGTATAGTAAAAATTACATTACAAAAAGAAATCTTCAACAAAATCAGCATATCTTAGAATGACTATATAATTATGCCATTCAAACTTCATGTATTTTCTATTACTGATATTCATTTAAAGTACATGCATTAGATTTCAGAATCTGCCACATGAATTTTTCTCCAAAAGAAATGTACAGTTGACCCTTGAACAATGTGAAACTTGGGGGTGCTGACCTCCCATTCAGTCAAAAATCTGAGCACAACATTGACTCTCCAAAAACTGGGAGTCTTACCAATAACATTCAAGTGACATGTGTGTCACTTGTATGTTAGATGTATTACATGCTGTACTGGTAAATTAAGTCAGAGAAAAGAAAATATTGATAAGAAAATCACAAGGAAGATAAGATACATTTACAGTACTACACTGTATTTATCAGAAAACAAAACAAAACAAAACCCACGTATAAGTGGACCTGCACAGTTCAAACATGTGTTATTCAAAGGATCAGGTCATAGAAACTTGCGACATTTTCTCAAATAGAAATATCTGTAGCATCCTCACATTCTATATCGCTTAGCCTTTTTTATAGAATGTAATTTTTATGAAAAGTAGAGTATATTCTCCATGTTTCCAACATCTCTTATTCACTTAGGTGAGATCCTTTCCCACCCAGGCACACACCAAAGTCTAAATTGTTTTAAAATTCAATATGCCAAAACATATATACTTACCCTTTTATAAGGAAAAGAAAGCAGATACAAGTTGAACTAAAAGGTATTTTTTTCTGGATTATGACAGGCTTAGATCAATAAAAAATGATTTTGTATTCTTACTGAGCATATAATTAGTTTAAAAATAGTTACTTAGGAATGCTTTCTTTCACACATTTTCACTGGCTGAAACTAAATAAATTAATAGAAATAAAAGATGAACACCAAAACAGGCAGAAATTTCAAAATGTAAAATACATTCTCTGGCTGTTGCAGATCTAGCGTAACAATGGCTAGCAAATTCTTCAGATGATAAATACATGCTATACAAAAATTTTGTTTAATAGTTATATTTTTAATGCCACTTAGAAATATAATCACAGCAGTATTACTTTCTTGCTCAGCAGTTACAATGAAAAAACTTATTACGTGAATGTCCTGGCCTTCTCAATCTCTAAATTAGTAGACTCGATAGTCAGGTTACCTGATTCAAATCCTAGCTCTGCTATGTCATTTTTATACCAGTTACTTAGCAACTTTATGTTTAAATTCCATACTGTGAAATGTAGAACTACATTTGTAACATTACTATGAATAAATGAGGATAAATTATTAAAGGTGCTTAGAATAAGATCTAACAGTGTAAAGTGATACACTAATAAAGGATTACTCTAGAAATTCTACAGTTTAAGATAACAGAAGCACATATTTGGAGCTTACAACTTTAAAGTACAGACTTGGTTAAATTAAATTATGTCCAGAGGACTTAAGTTTCAGTAGCAAGAACCTAGAGATAATGAGGAATTGAACAGTGGACTCAAGCATTTTTGAGAAAGGTAAGTATCTTCTAATTACTAGCTATGGCTCAGATAAGAGAGAAAAATGGCTAATATTTACGTAGAAGTTATTATTGCATTTCACTTACAACTGCCGATTCAATGTCTTCTTGTTATTGCAAGGTTTCTTTTTAGTCTACTTACAAAAAGAACGGAGTTTTTCTAAAATGCTAAAGAGTTCGGTTTAATGGTTCTAGGAATTATTGATAATTAATTATAGTGATAATTAACATGAGTTACATACATTTGTTGTAGAAGACCATGTGTGTTCTAGGTGATTGACTTCATCTACTGACTTTGATGATACTGATAGTGTTTTTAACTCAAACAGTAAGAGACTGTGTACATCTTACTAGAATTAGAACCACATCTAAAAGCTTCCCTACTTGTAAAGTTATTTTATAAGCAAAATAAATAAATGACTCTGGCAGATTAACTTTAAAACACAAGGCAGAATCTCAATTTCCTATGACAGTTCTATGATTGAATCTTTATTGTACAATGGGAGAAAATATTCATATAGTGTTTCCTGAAGCTTTGAATGTCAAATTATTTGCTGGTTTGAGTAGATTGATTTGAGGCAAAAGCATTTCTTGGAAATGTCAGTGCATCATCAAAAGGCATTCATTATGCAGCTTCGTGCAGTATTACTTTAGATACCGTACCAGTGAACTATATGAGTGCCCAGAGGAATTTTTAAATTTAAGTTTAAGAACATTCCTTATAGGCTAAAAACATTTGACATAAATTTTTCAGTAGGAACCTGGTTTGTACAAATAAAGCCCATGTTTGTGGAATAAATATTTGTTGTTGAGAGCTTTAATGGTCTCAGCTTGAGAGCAGAGCCAAAGATAAAACTATAAAAACAGTAATTCAGAAGACTGTTCCCTGACTTAATTTTTTTTGTATAATGAGATTTTTTTTTCCAATCTGGTTTTGTAAAAAGGCCCTGGCAATTGCTACAGCATCTGTAAATGCATTAAGAATCCCTTCTTTAATTATAATTTTGCATGTCAACTACATAAAAGAAATGACAATAATTATTTGTTGTTCATGCTTCACTAATTGAATAAAGTGTATATATGAAGTAAGGGAAAATTATCTGTTTTATTTTTAGGAAGTAAAATAGTTAAAACCTACTCTTAAAATGGGCAATAAACTTAGGCAGAGCACATAACCAAGCTGGAGAGTATAAAACTAAAACTTTACTCTGAGGCCTGAGTTACTTTGATCACTAAATGACGTATAAAAAGTATGATTACAGGATACCAAATTAATGAGCTATAAATTGCAAACTTCAGTCAAAAGTATTTGAAGGAAAATTATTGATGAAATCCAGCAGGTTTGTGTAAAATTGTCTTATATCACTTGCATATGTATGACCACCTGCCAGTTCCCTGAGTGGGCCAGCCTTTCTTTTGGTATGTGTGTATCTGAAATTTGTGTAACACACTAAGTGGATGGTTTGTTGGGCTTACCTGGTTCCTGTATTTATGACAAGGTTTTCAATATTAGAATGACATCATTAAAAAAAAAAAAGAATGATATCATTCAGTTCAGGAAAAATTTGGCAAGCAGAATTCATTTAAATTGACTAAAATGATATAGAGTATATAGTCCCTGGGTTTCCTGAACAAGTAGTTTGAACACTTTGTACTATTTAGAATATCTATGATGTGAGCTTCAGTTTTTTGTTTCGTTTGTTAAATTTATTTTAATGTTGATTTATTTTTGAGAGAGAGAGAGAGAGAGAGAGAGAGAGCACTAGCAGGGGAGGAGCAGACAAGGAGACACAGAATCCAAAGCAGGCTCCAAGCTCTGAGCTGTCAGCATAGAGCCCAACGCAGGGCTCAAACTCATGAACTGTGAGATCATGACCTGAGCCAAAGTCAGATGCTTAACCAACTGAGCCACCCAGGCACCCCTGTGAGGTTAAAATTTAACCACCATCACATCAGTGATGTGTAAACAATTTCTGTTCCTATCATGGACTCCTTTCCTGGTCCTTTCTGCTATCCACTTCTACCTAGATTCAATTTTTGTTTTGTTTTGGCCTGGTCATCATTTCCATTGATAGAAATATTTCTATCGTCTGTAGAAATACTTATTTACTTCCACAGAACTTACATCCTTTTCACCTTCAGAATACTTGAAGTGCCCTACATTAGAAATGCAAATACACAAGATGAATGAAACCACAAAACTACAAATTACAGAAGTGTGGAGGAGAACAAATGCTGAGAGTCTGGCTAAAGAAAGCCATTATAATTTAGTTTTAATACCATTCTCAGCGTCACTGCAGTCAGGGCTAAGGCGGCTATCTGCAGGGTCTTCAGAAGTTCCATCATCCTTCACCTAATTCCCCTTGTTAATGCACAAGGCTGTCAGTCTTAGCTGAAGAGTTTGTTTTTAATTTTATTTTTTTTCTAAGATATTTCCTTTTGTAGTTGCAGGTTTTTATGTTAGGAAGATACTTTTCTCTATCTAGTCAGAAAACTCTATGAGTATCTCTTTTTTTTTTAACTTATACACTTAGATTTTGATACACAAAAGTAAGTAACATGTGCCCATGTTATGTTATGCAAAATAAAATGTTAATAGATGATTCATTGGCCCCTTAAAATGAGTCAGGACTTACTATAAGTTTAAATTTTTATAAACATCCTATCACTTCATCAAATAATCCTATATGTTAAGTACTATAATTATCCCCATTTAATAGATGAGGCTTAGGGGTTGTATTTTTTCCAAGCTCTCATAGCCATCATAGGCAAGCAGCTGGAATCACACATATTACCTGTCAATTTTCAAAACCTACTCTTTTAAATAGTACAACATTCAGACTCTCTAGAAGTCCCCAAGTTGGCATAATTAATGAATTCAGAATTCTTACTGATTGAATGATCCCCAGTTATGTCACCAATGTGACAAAACGTTCTAGGAGTCCCGATGTCCATTAAATCTGAACGGTCCTGCCTCCACCCTTAGATCTCTGGGTGCTGCTCTGACCCCAGGACCTAAAAAATCTCTGTTGTCTGCTCTCCAGAGCACCCTACCAGGCATCAATATTTCCTGGCACTGTAGTTTTATTTTATTTTTATTTTAATGTTTATTTATTTTTGACAGAGAGAGAGAGAGAGAGAGAGAGAGAGAGAGAGAGAGATGGAGCATGAATGGGGGAGGGGCAGAGAGAGGGAGACACAGAATCTGAAGCAGCCTTCAGGCTCTGAGGTGTCAGCCCTGAGCCCGACAGGGAGCTCCAACTCACAAACCATGAGACCATGACGTGAGCCGAAGTTGGACGCTTAACCTACTAAGCCACCGAGGTGTCCCTGTAGTTCTGAATAAGAGGGAATCACTCTGAAGTACATCACTCTCTGAAGAGAAGACCACAACCTCTACTTTATGGTCTCTTCCTAGCAACACTTTCTAAATTTCTCTTTTCTCCTGCTGCTGAGGGACAAAGAGCAAAACAACTGTGTTTAGAACTTGAAAGCTACAGTTCACATACAACCTGCTGCTGACCTGTTTTCAGCCATTAAAACACTTTTATCCATCTTGTCCCACTCCCTACTATGTGTGGTTTACACAGGCCTAAAGGGGCTTCAAGGGTTACAAGAGTTAATAGTCAATACAATCACCACTTGGCTCTTTGAGAGCCTTCTGCCAGGAGGAGCCTCTTAGCTTGATGGATACACCGCAATTTTTTTATCCTTTCAGCCAGTGTGAGTGATCTTAAATTGTTGTTGTTTGACTATGGCTTTTGGATTTCCAGGGAACAGACAGATGAAGCTGTTATCTACATGAGGCCACTAAGCACTCTCTTTCACATTTTCAAAAGTAATTTATTGGTTTACTTTTTAGATATCTTTACTCTTCAAAAACTATCAACAGGCTTCTACAAACTGGAAGTGCTTTATTCTAAAATTCGCATTGCCGTTTCCTAAAATGATAACACAAAAAGACTTTTGGAGGCCCAGAGTCATAATCCAGTGTACCCAGAATCTGTGCTTTTCATTTTCTGAAGTGGCTCTTTTCATACTTGTTTCTTCAGGGTGTTAACAGGAAAAAGTGTTAATATATTGTGATGCAGTGGTTAACTGTTGGGAAGGAAGGCAGCCTGGGAAAACACATCGCTACAGTATATTTATGTTACTATAAAAATATGTATCATATAACCCATTCCAAATCTTTATTAGATAAATTCTGGAAACCTATTCTTTAGCTAAAGATCAACAAGGAAGACCTGGATATAAACATGTTAGTGTTCAGCTTTCAAAGTATTAGACCATGAGCTAAAGAAAATTAAAGTTGACAATTTAACCCACAAATACCACAATGATAGGAATTCATTAGATACTTATATATATTTATACTTAGTAGTATATATACTTATACTCCTTATAAGACAAAGATTATATATAGTAATTACTTAGCCTTAGGGCTAAAAATTAGTTTAGTGAATTATAATGTTTACTTTAGTAGAAAAACATTAGTGGGAAGAAAACTAAAAATTGTGAAGCTTTCAGTTGACAACTGATGACAGAATCAAGATTGAAATGCTTTTCAAGAATTATCTCAAGTAACTTAGACAGAAACAAATTGTCCAAGATTTTGTTATTCTTTCTTACTTCTAAAATGCCATATCATAACTACATATATATGAAGCTAAACAAGTATATATTTTTACAGCATTGTATTCTAGGCCTCCCACTGATTCCAAAATGGATTATTCTCTGAAAAAAAATTATTATTTTAAAGTATGAAAAAATTATTTTAAAGTATGAAATTGAAGTCCTTTCTGTAAGTGACCTTTCTTTAAGTATGATAATATTAATAACTGCTAACCTTTTCAATAAAAAATCATGTATTAAATAATAAGAAACAGAATGAGAAATACTGTAGCAATATGTTACATCTATATGACAGTTTGATATTGAGAAGTTAATTTTTATTACAAATTTACCTATACACTTACTAATAGTTTTAGGTAAATTAAACATCTAAGCAATTTACTAAAAACTATACTGGGCACTGATTATGTCACTTATATTTTATTTATGAACAGGAGTATTATAAAAAATGGAAGACCTCCAATCGCACATAAAAGTAATGCTCATATGAAATTAAATGTCAGGCAAAAGGCATGAAAATGCAATATTCGCAAAGACATTAAATGTAAAACATTTAACAGAACTTTTATATAATTGACATCATTGAAAGGTAGTTTATTATAATAATGTGTGCAAAATTTTAAAATTCACCTAGCACTTCAGTTTTAAAATGTCAAATATTATTACTTTAACAACATGCATTTTAGCTTCCTTCCAATTTTCTTTCTTCCCATATGCATCCTTTATCTTTTTCTTGATACTTTTCCCTCCTTTCCCATTATTTCATTTTTGCTTCTATATCCTTTTTCACTAATGATGGCTCAAGAATTTATTGAGAAATGATAAAATCAAAAAACCATGAAGTGTTTGTCTTATTTTTTTCTATATAGTAAGAATGATATAACCTGAACTATAAATAATCAGTGTATTCTTTTTATTTGAAATGATTCCCTGAGGACCAAACCAAAGATTATGTTTTCTTCTAGCATTCCAAATACACCTAATCTTCAGCCTTCAAAATATAAGTAAAACTCAATTCATCCTTAACCTGCTGCTCAGGAGTTCCACAATGTGACACCATGTGGGAAGAAATAAAGACACTTCTAACACTTCTACAAAGGCTCCTTCAGCTATTATTATTAGTGAGACTTTTCTTTCCCATCATCCTCCATAACTATAGCCTACATACTACTCCCACAAAACCTTTCTCAATCATATATATCTTACAAACAAACACATTATTTTTCTTCTTCCCCCCATCTTCTCTCTTTTTGAATCCTGTAAAAGGTTGAGTCTTTCATTACTTCCTGAGTAATCTGAAATAGTTGAAAGCCCAAAATAATGAAAATACTATAGGTTTTGCCTGAAAAGGAGCATAGTCTTTAAGGATGTAGAAAATAAAAATTAAATTGAGTTAAAATAGGAACATACACTGCAACAAAGCTGTAAACAGTAGAGACCTTGACGAATTTAATTATCCTAAGGAATACAGTATTAGGAAAACAAACAAACAAAAAACAAACAAAAATAAAAGCACACATTTAGGTACCACTATGCACCCTCTATTTACATCACTTTATTCAATTATCAGAACAACACTATGAACTTGCTAATGTTATCCCTGTTTCACAGACAAGGACGCTGAAGAGAGAGTTGCCATTTGGTCTAGATCACACAGCATTTGAACCCAGTTAATGTTGGTTCCAGATTTTTGTTCTTAATCTCTCTGCTATAGCAACAGAAAGCAATCAAATAAAGGAATATTTATAATTCCTCTGGAAATTAAAAATAATAACAATAAAAGAACATCACTCAATTTTCCCACAATCAATCTCTAACAAAATGTTGTGGTATGAACTTTTCCCACAAGTTCCATCCCATTGTAGCCTTTTGAGGGGGAAATGTTTTTCAGGAAGAAAGTGGAGAGAAGAAATGAATAAGCTCACACATTCGCATGCAGATGTTAAGTCTTTACACTATGGCCTCACTACAGTTGCTTGTGACTTCCCCAAATATACTTCAAATCCATACTCACAGCTACTAGATACCAAGGCTCATGATTTTCATTTCTAATGTTTACAGGGTGACTGGGTGGCTCAGTTGGTTAAGCTTCCGACTTTGGCTCAGGTCACGATCTCGCAGTCTGTGAGTTTGAGCCCTGCTCGAATAATAAGTAAACTTAAAAAAAAATTGTTTAACATTTATTTATTTTTGAGAGACAGAGAGAGACAGTGCTTGAGCGGGAGAGGGGCAGAGAGAGAGACACAGAATCCAAAACGGGCTCCAGGCTCCGAGCTGTCAGCACAGAGCCTGATGCAGGGCTCAACTCACACCGTGAGATCATGACCTGGGCGGAAGTCAGAAGCTTAAGGACTGAGTCACCCAGGTGCCCCTAAAAAAAAACAATTTCTAAAATTTTCTTTTCAATAGACATTTCCTCTCTGCCTCTAAGAATTAGGTCTTATTCACATTTTATTTCCCACAGTTTTTGTAATGATTAGTTGACCAGGTAAATATTTGTTGGACCAACCTCATCATTTTGACAACCTAAATATTCATGATCTCCTCACATTTATATCCCTGCTCTTTCAGGAATGCATATATATCATAAGAGCAATCATCTAATTTAAATGTGACAGCTTTTAAATGAACAGATTGAATGACAGTGTAATATATATTTGCTATAGTGTCTTATGAGAACTGTAATTAAATCATGGGTAACTTTTACAGAGAAGGAATTCTTGGAGCCCTGAGCACCAAGAAGTCCATCTACCCTGAGTGGGAGAGACCATGTGGAGAGGCCCTGAGACCATATAGAGAAGAAGCTGAGCCCAGGCACCCAAACCAAAGTGCCACACATGTGACCAGCCACCAGCTGGATACTCAACGAGTGACAAGGATATGCAGCAAAAGAATAGGCCAGGTGAGAACTACCCTTTTTTTGTTTTTTTAATCAAATAGACATAACAAAAAGCTGTGGTTCAGAGCCACTATATCTGGGGGCTGTTTCTCAGCAATGAATAAATAACCAGAAAGAATAACCACTGAAGCTATTTTTCCAAAAGAGAAATCTGACCAGGTCATCTGACAGCTTAAAATCATATGAGGTGTTTTATTCTGAAGGAATAGGGCATTTCACAGATGCTTTTCCAAGACACATAAAGCCTTGATGCCTGGGCAGGCCTCAGCTTCCATTCCTACCCTTTCCTCTACTTCCTGCTTTCAAGTCTCTTCTAGGCACACATTACACATGTTCTGCCTCTGCCTGATTTGCTGAGGTTCAAATTCTTGATTTTGGTTCATCTGTCTAGCTATCTTTTATCTTTGCAGACTAGCATGGTGTCAGAACCCTGCAGCTGCTCAGTAAATGGTAGGCTGCAAAGGGGCATGGCATCTTGAAACAGTATAGAATTTAGGGTAAGGTAATTGCCATTTAACCATCAATGTGTCTTGCAGCAATTACTGCAGTTCATTTAGCCTTTAAAAGAGAATATAATACCTATCCTATGTACTTTAAGTGTTAGTTAATGAATAATGTTAAATATTAGAACCAAAGGAAGCTGATAAACTGTAAAACTCAATATAAACGCTATTGTTTTAAAATTATAAATTACTAGGAATCAGGAGAGCTAGGTTTGAATTCTGGATCCACAATTACTAGCTATGGTTCCCAGGGCAAACCATGTCTCTTCACAGGTAAAATTTGATGTGTGTGTGTGTGTGTGTGTGTGTGTGTGTGTGTGTGTGAAAACCAAATGAGATAATTCATAAATTTGTATTTTAAGTACTATTAACCAATATCATATAGTTCACAAAAGATTATTAATAATGAATAAAAATTGGTTAATACTAATTAAGGGGCGCCTGGGTGGCTCAGTCAGTTGAGCGTCTGACTTCGACTCAGATCATGATCTTGAGGTTCGTGAGTTCAAGCCCCATGTAGGGCTCTGTGCTGACAGCTCGGAGCCTGGAACCTGCTTCCTGCGTATCCCTCTCTCTCTGCCCCTCCCCTGCTCATACACTCTCTCTGTCTCTCAGAATTAAATAAACATTAAAGAGATACTAATTAAAATAATCACCCTTACATGTACACCACTCAGTCACCCCAGTTCCTGAATACTGCTGATGTGATTCACCACAAGTGAGTTTGCAGGACAAGTGGATGGATTTCTCTTTATCCTAAACAAAACTCAGAGTCTGGAATGAGAGGATATGACAGGAGACACTTGGGTTGTGTGCCATATGTGAAGATTATATCCAGGGAACTGGGGACACAGGAGCAGAAGGAAAAGAGAAGCAGCCCATGGAAAGGGAGCCCCTGGAAAATTCATCCCAGCACTTACCAACTTCAAGTCTCTTAAACACATTGAAAAGGTATTTACTTACACTGTTCAGAACGGGTATCTGTAATGTGAGCATATACAGAGTTAAAAACAGAATCAGGCCCTCTATTTTGAGGGGGATAATGTGAAGAGATCTATAGGAGAAGATTAATCTAACTCCCCTTCTGCACATAATAGATTTTTAAAGGAATCTATCCAGAAAAATCCATTTAGCTATGCCCAGAACAATCAAGACTGACTGTGTAGAGATTGAAGTGCCTCAGTCCATCTGCTGATGATTCTTATTGCTTTTTGGCACCTCTTCCATAGTTACCAAGCCTATGTAAAAGAAAGCTATGCTTCTTATTTCTAGGACAAAAACAGATGGTGCTCCAGCAGGTAATAATTTAATTAAATGGCTCCTAAAGCATGAACAAATTGTTCCAAAGAAAATATTTTTATTATTCTTTAAAAATAAGGAGGGGGAGAAAAAAAACTAAATCAAGTTTGAGTTTTTTACTGAAACAAAATTACGGTTTACTAAATCTCCTGTTCTTAAGAACAAAGTGCTTCTCCCTCCGTATCTTCCTCCAAAATCAAAATCTGAATTATAATAATATTGATGTCATTCATCAACGTTCATTTAATCTCTAAGAAATAAGTTCAAGTTAAAATGAAACATTTTACTATAGTTGAAATCAGATATTCTTGGAATCGGACTAATTTTTATGATATTCAAATTAAGTAACATAATGTACTTATGGGCTAAACACGAAAGAATAAACTATATACCTGAAATGCAGATTCTAATAATTGAAAACAAAATTTTCCACTCCAGATAAAGACAGAAGACCCTTCAGAGGCCCTGTGATACATGGATTAATGATGTCATTAGTACCAGAAAACAATAACAATTTTGTAGCATAACACAGTAAAGGTCAATCACTTGAGTTTCGGATGGAAACAGGTATGAATCCCAGTATTCACTGCCTCATACTGGTTATGTAACTTTATGACAGTAAGTTAATTTTTGTTTTAAAAATTTTACTATTTATTTATTTTTGAGAGAGAGAGAGACAGAGCATAAGCAGGGGAGGGGCAGAGAGAAAGGGAGACACAGAATCTGAAGCAGGCTGCAGGCTCCGAGCTCTCAGCTCAGAGCCTGTCATAGGGCTCAAACCCTGTGACAACAGAAACCATCAACAAAATGAAAAGGCAACCTACTGAAAGGGATAAAATATTTCAAGCCATATATCTGACAATGGGCTTTTAACCAAAATATATAAAGAGCTCATGGGGCACCTGGGTGGCTAAGTTAGGTGTCTGACTCTTGTTTTGGCTCAGGTCATGATCTCACAGTCTGTGGGTTCGAGCCCCAGGCCAGGCTTTGCACTGACAGCACAGCCTGCTTGGGTTTCTCTCTTCCTCTCCCTCTGTCCCTTCCCCACTAGTCCCCTCCCTCCCTCCCTCTCTAAATAAATAAGTAAGTAAGTAAATAAATAAATAATCATCATAATGAAAGCCCACATTCATCAGGGTAGCCACAATTGAAAAGACAGATAAAAAGTATTGATGTAGATGTGGAGAAATTGGAGCTCTCAGAGCTAAAATGCTGCAGCTGCTTTGGAAAGCAGTCTGGAATTTCCTCATAAAGTTCCTATGCAATCTAACATTCCACTTCTAGGTATATACCCAAGAGAAATGAAAACATGAATCTACACAAAATTTGTACACAAAATGTTTCAACAGCATTATTCATGATAACCATAAAGATTAACCAAACCAAAAATCCATCAAATGATGAAAAAGACAAAACAAAATATATCTATAATAGAATATTATTCAGCAATGAAAATGACTCTAGAAAACATATTAGGTGAAAGAAGTCGGTCACAAAAGACAGCAACATATTGTAAGATTCTATGTGCATAAAAGTCCGGAAGAGGCAAATCTATAGCAATAAGAAGTAGATTAGTGATTGTATAGTGCTGAGGCAGGAAGAATGGAGGAAATGGGGAGTGACCAGGTGACTACTAATGAATGGAAGATTTTTGGAGTAATAAAATGATCTAACATTGATTTTATTATGGTGATAGTTATGTAACTCTCAATACAATAAGATCATTGTGTGTTTCATACAGGTAAATTTTATGTGATTTATCTATCTTAAAAAACAAAAAAGTTTAGCGCAAACTCCTATTATTTTTGCTTTACCTTTTGCTACAGCTTCCTTTCCTAAACTCCAGCCTAAATTCTTTCATGTTATAAGTTTGTCCTAGTAAGTGTGCTGGTAGTCTATACAGGCTAGAGTCAAGTTGTCAAAAAAGGTATACAGAAGTAAACCGATATATTCCAGACTTACACCAGTATAAGTATACTTGTACACTCACTATGGAAAGGCTTTGTCTTCAGGATGTGTAGTCCATTGGTAAGATTAATGATTCTTCCCTTCCCTATCCATATATTCATGTTTGCTCATACAAGAAACATGCATAACACTACATTTTTTTCTTTCATTCTAAGTTTGTTTTAGAAAAGTAAAGCCTGTTCTTAAATACAAGATGTTAGAATCAGAAGCAAATTTTTTAAAAGGGAAGGAAAAATAAGATAAAAACAGAGAGGGAGGCAAACCATAAGAGACTCTTAAATACAGAGAGCAAACTGAGGGTTGCTGGGGTTTTGGGTGGTGGTGGGGGATAGGTTAAATGGCTGACGGGCATTGAGGAGGGCACTCTTGGTGATGAGCACTGGGTGTCATATGTAAGAGATGAATCACTGGGTTCTACTCCTGAAGCCAAGACTACACTGTATGTTATCTAACTTGAATTATATAAACAAACAAACAAACAAACAAAAAACAAATGAAAAAGAGCAGAGGGCTCTATGAGCAAACATTCATGTGCAGGCAATTGGAATGCTGATATTACATTTATAATAATATTATTAAATAAATAGCATTGTGCTTATCCACATGCTTAATCATGCTGTTAGAATGGTAAATATATGGAAAAGCCCAAATTCATTATATTTTTGCATTTTTAAATACCTTTCTGACCCCTTGAGGAATAACAATCAAAGTTAGAAATATCCCCGTCTGTAATATTCTCTGACTTCCTTTGCAAACTTTTTTTAAAATATGTTTAAATGTTGGCTAACATTAATGGAAAAAAAATTCTGGCTGCCGCAGATGTTTTGTCTAATTCCGCTGCATACATTATTGTTGTTTTCCTTTCTGCTTTGCTTTTCCTTTAAGACACCAGAACATTAAACAAAACCACACTAAAGGTCACTCTGATGTAAAAACAGACAAATTTCCAGTGTTCTCTCCAATTATTCTACACATTCAAAGCTCAAAATGTTAAATAAATTGTAAAAATAAATGTTCTTTTAAAAAAATTTTTTTAAATAGTTCAAATAGTTTGATCTAGATTTGTCACTTGGGAAAAAAACAAAACAAAACAAAAAAACAAAATAAAACAAAACCATTAAAAGCAATTCTTAATAAAATTCACTTAACTTCACAGTACATCTGCCATATGAAATTTTTTTTTTTCTGAACACAGCTTAATGAACCTTTAATTTACCTTTCATCCAGGATCCACTGAGGGTCATTAAAAGACAAAGTCTTAAGTCAATGCACTTAATTACCATCATCATATGTTATTATGTACTGTTACATAACACCATATGCCAGTTATCATGGGACTTTAATAGATACTGAATAATTACACATCTGCACACACATATCACTTGTACTATACACTTACACTTGAATTGTATCTCTGAAAATGAATGTTAATTTTTAAATATTTGCATTTGAGACACTGACTAAAATGCTTTAGAGATTTCAAAACTAAAAATTGTAGCAAGCATAACAGTGTCAGTCGTTCCCTAGTTATGTCTAGATATGATACATCTCAACTTAGAATCTCTAAAATAAAACAGACTTAATGTATTTAGACATCAAAACATAAGTCCAAAATAATTTATATTAAAATTTGACTTTCAGAAAGAATAGGTAAATAACAAGCCAGGGTATGCTTGGTGTTTATTCATGAACTATTAGAGGATTTTTGTCATTCATCCAGTTCTCTGTCCTAATTTTGATAGTCACCCAAATTCACCCTATGCTGTCCCCCTTGTGTTTCCTTTAGTTCTTAATATTGTTTCCAGCCATAATTGGTCAATATTATACATGGTTATAAGGGTTATTTTCTAAAATAAAGCATATTTAGTTTCATTTCCTCTCTTTGTAAGAACTTTCTTTAGATAATATTCCATTCCCAGAATAAAGTATAAAATCTCTTTAACGTGAAATATAAGGTTTGGTATAAGTAAGTCGTAACTTTCAAGAAAAAAAAATGTCTTAACTTTCAAGCCTCATCTAATCGTTTTTAAGGACACTATTGGTTTGCAAATTGGCCCCCATACATGGAAAACAAGGAGAAACCAAAAACAGAAGCAAACAACTCCAGGTCGCAGGTTTAACAAGCAGGAGAATTTACATATGAGGCTTGTCTTGGGAAGCCTCAAGACAAGTAGATCTCCAAATGTGTCTGCCAGAATCTTAAAACTGTATATAGATGCCTTAAATGGATTTAGTCATGTATGCATACAGATGGGCACAGCAACATATTGTTCTCTCATAACCATATCCTTTAAAATGGTTCCCACGGGGGAACAATGAGCATCACTATATTTCAAGGTCAGAGGAAGGGATGAGGAACCTCTAGCGGCTCAGGTCCAGCTTGCAGGTCAACTGGTAAACCAGTGGTCATATCCTCTGATGACATCCTCTAACAATCAGATTTTATAGACCTATAATGAACACCTGTGCACCCATTACTCAGCTAAGAAATCTACCTTATTTTATCTATTCTGAGATGTTTATTTACCTTTCCCCCCATGTTTCAGTATCTCTGAGTTCACAGAGAATCTTTACACTCACCCTAGTCCAGGTGGCATGTGAAATATTTTTACTTGTTTATGCATGTGCCATCTTGGGTATTATTCTGGACTGACTAGGTAACTGCTGCTCCCCTAGGTTGCAAGTTATTGGGTCATGTAAGGATCATTTTGTGAAAAACTAGGATCCTGGTCATTGTTGAAAAACACTCCACTGATATCTTTTGATATGCCAGGAAAATGACAGCATCAAAAGTTGCATTATAGGTGTCACTGACTTGGAAGAAAGCCCCACACACAACAATGGCATATTACCTTAATGACTTTTACATCATCACTTCTTTTAATGGTACAGAGGGTGATACTGCATTTGAGAAACATGGGCATTAATAACTCTGAGTCAAAAAAGAAGTTTAAATGATTCATCCACTGAATGTAAAATATTTTAGAAAGAACTTATCTATATTTTCCTTTATATGTATAAAGAATGACAGATAATAAAACTATGTAAAGAAGGCTGAGAGTTCTTTCAATAAATTTAAATTTAAAAAAATGAGAATTTTTCTTTCTTAGTGATATATAAAATAATAGTGCACCTTACAATGATTCAGTGACATAAACAGTTTGACAGCTTCATGACTTATATTTTGGACAAGCCACTTAACCACTGTGAATTTCAATTTCCTCATCTGAAAACTGTTAATAATAATAAAACTCAGTTTATGTGGTAACAGTGAGCATTAGAGGATTTAGAACAGCACTCAATAATGTTAACTACTCCTATCTTCCTGTCTTACCATTTATTTTATACAGAATTGCTTATTTGTCTAATACCTACTCTATTCCTTCCTTCATAAATACATTTGTCTTCTCACATTGTTCCTCCCCCTTTTCTTCTTCTCATTCTTGTTTTTCTTCTCTTATGGTGAATATTTAACATATATGAGAGTAGAAACAATAATATACCAACCATGAACTCCTGGTAATCATCACCCAATTCTACTGACCATCAACCTACTCCCATCCACATTTTCAACCATACTCATTCATATTAATTTTAAGTTTATTTATTTGTTTTGAGAGAGAGAGAGAGAGAGAGAGAGAGAGGGAGAGAGCGAGTGAGCATGAGTGTAGCAAGGGCAGACAGATAGGGGGAGAGAAAGAGCATCCGAAGCATGCCCCATGCTGTCAGCATGGAGCCCAAGAAGGGGCTTGAACTTATGAACCCGAAATCATAACCTGAACCAAAATCAAGGGCGAGATGCTTAACCGACAGAGCCACCCAGGTGCCCTCATTCATATTATTTTTAAAACAAATCAAAAAATTCAGATTTAATTTTATATGTAACTATTCTAATATATAATTCTAAATGATAAGAACAATTTGTAACATAACTATAATACCATCATCCATCTAAAATAACTAATATCAATTTGCTATTATTAAATATCTAGAGAGTGTTCAAACCACAAATGGATTTGAATAAATATTACTTGATGTATACAAAGGTTGGAAAGTCAGTGCATTTAGTTAACATAAAAGATTTTCAATAACAAAGATTGAAAGTATTGAGTGGAAGGAGGAAATAGGTAACAGTATCACCCTGATGCCAGATTTCCCGAACTTTAATGGATGGTATAGGGTGGCATTTAACAGATACTAAAATTCTGGCTTTGGGAATATTTTTATTATCTAAAGAAAACCTGGCCTAAAATGTCTTAATATCACCAGATATGCTCTTGCATTTTAATAGCTTTGATCAGCATTATGTTAGATTGCTATACCTTTGAGAAATGTGAGTCAAAGTTAAACACAACTTAGCATTTATTATCAAAAAAACTAGTCGTATCTATTTCACCTAGTTTTTCATTGCATTTTTTGGAAATATACATTTTGGTAAATTCAATCATTAATTTAATAAATGGTTATTGAACATTTACTATATGCTACAGATACTCTTCAAGACATGGGATAGAGCAGTGGAAAGAACAACAAAAACCACTGCCTTCATGGAACTTACTTCTCGTGGGATGAAAAAAACAAACAACAACAACAAAGTTAAAGTTATATATAGTTGACACTTAAACAACATGGGGTTAGGGATACCAACCCCCCACCTAGTCTAAAATCCACATAAAACTGTTGACTCCCCAAAAATGTAGCTAATCACCTACTGTTGACCAAAAGCCTTACTAATAACATAAACAGTCAATACATTTTTTTAGGTTAAATGCACTGTATACTAATTCTTTCAATAAAGCTAGAGAAATTCAAGTTATACAGACAAAAAAAATAAGGAAAATACATTTACAGTCCCATATTGCATTTATTGAAAAAATCCACGTATAAGTGGACTTGTGGAGTTCAAACCCATATTGTTTAAGGGTCAACGGTAGTATGCAACATGGTGCATAGAGGGGAAACAACCCTAAACAGAGATAGGAAGTGGAGGGTATATGTGGGAGAGGGGTCAGTTTTATATAGATGGTCAAAGTCGTAACTGAGGTTTTCTTCTCATAACCATCAATCTACTCTAGTCACTACCTTATTATGAGTAAGATGTCTACTAATAATGAGTATTCAGTGGTACAATAACCATTGGCTTCCATTTAATTCTATTCTTGAATAACAGTGAACATCAACAGTGAAATTTAGCTATAGATCAAGAAGGCCATCTACATTTATGTGAAATAAAACCAGAGAACTAGCTTTAAATGCATCCTTTACAATGCTTCAGAAAAAATAAAAATATAATTCATAGTACTAACAAGATTTTAAAAAAATAGCAATTGATCATTTTCACTTCAATTCAAATAAGTATTTGTGTTAGTACAATGAACCCAGGAAGAAGCCTCCAGTCACATGCTCCAGGTAGCCGGGGTAACTTTTCTTTAGAGTTATTGCATGCTATCTGTACGACTCCCTTCAAAATGACTTAGGATGATGATTTAGAAGAGGAATTCAGAGCTTTTCTGTACTCTCATGACCAATCTCAAAGCTGTAAGATCACTACTATTACAATTACATCTCTGTTGCTAGACGAAATAAGCCTTTTTCAAGGCAACTCTAATAACAAACATGATAAACTTTAATCTTGTATAATGCTTTCAAATATAAAACAAACAAAACTTAGCTTTAGGAAAAAAACAATACTGACCAAATAGTGTCTCATTAATAACTGAGAACTGAAGACAATAGTGCTATTCAATTTATGAAGCTGGCCTCAAATAGTCTTTAACAATATTAAAAATAAAAATTACTGAGTGCCAACGAGGTTGTGAAGAGACTGGCAGTCTCAAACCATGATTGATATAAGTATGGATAAACACAACACTTTTGAAAATCAGTTTAAGAAAATGTATCAAATGTCTTAAAATGTCTACAGTCAACTTCATAATCTAGCTAGAGGAATTAAAAGGAAATGAGACAAAACTACATGCATAAAATTATCATTGCAATTGTTTATAAGGAAGTAGTAGGACTTCATTTGCTTTAAACCTGTATTTACCTACTCACTTTTATTGACTATACTTATAATCAGTTGTTAAAAGGCAGTTGGGAACCTTACAATAAAACATGTAACAATGAGTATTCTAATACTGGTATTTGTCTAAGATGGATGGGCCATTCTTGTTTTTAAGTTCGAAAGCTAACTCAGACAATAACATAGTATCAAAAGAAGGAATAAAATTTTTACCCAAGGTTTTTAGTATGACTATTTTTGTTTTAGACATGCTTAGACAATTTGACACGGCCTCAAATGTTGATATCCAATTACTTGCTGTCTAATAAAATTAACTATAAAAATAACAGCTAGCATTTATTTAGCATTTACACTATGCCTTTAATTTTAAAACCCTTAAAAATTTGTTTTTTAATAATCTCCACTTTCAGGGGTGCCTCGGTGGCTCAGTCGGTTAAGTATCTGACTTCAGCTCAGGTCATGATTTCGTGGTTCGTGAGTTTGGATCTCCTATTGGGCTCTGTGCTGAGAGCTCAGAGCCTAGAGTCTGCTCCGGTTTCTGTGTCTCCCTCTCTCTCTGCCCCTCCCCTGCTCTCTCTCTGTCTCTCTGTCTCTCTCTCAAAAATGAATAAACATTAAAAATTAAAAAAAAAAAAAAACTCACTTTCAGATGAGAAACCAAGACTTTGAAAGGTTAGGTCACTTGCCTATGATCACAGTTTCTAAATGGCAAGGTGAAGATGCAAATTCAAAATACAGGATTCGCAGTTTCTAACCACAATGGTACACTGCCATCCTTGGTGTAAAGGCTTCAGATCTCTTTCAGTATTTTTAATTTTATTTATTTATGTTTGATAGAGAGAGAAAGGGAGGGTACACAAGTGCAGAGTGAGGAAGAGAGAATCCCAAGGAGGCTCTCTGCACCCTCAATGCTGAGCCCCATGCAGGGGTTGGACTTCAGAAACCTGAGATCTTGACCTGAGCCCAAGTCAGATGCTTAACCAGCTGAGCTACTCAGGCAACTCTCTTTCACTATTCTTAAATGACAGTTGAAGTAAATTCTCCATTGAAAACCCTACAGCCTATTTTGATGCCATGACTTTTACACTGTGACCATATTTCCTGAATCACAAAACATGCCTATATGGTCTGACAAGTTCAAGTATTCTTACAAGGACCAAAATGTCAAATATATGAAGTGGAAACAGTTCTGGAAAAGACAGAATATGCAACTGCTACATCAAAGAGCTGAAAACATAGCAGTAGATATGAAAACTATAATAAAGTTAATGGTTCAGCACTGAGGACCAGACCCAAGAAATTACCTGGGACCTGAATAACTAATAATTTCCTTTCTAGTGTTTTGCATTGTTCAAACTTTCCTATTCTTTTTCTTTATCACTCTTTTTTTTTGGTTCTCTCCTTTTATTTCAAATATTTTACGGATCTCATTTCCTTCAAATATATGTCCTAACAAGTGTTGCTATACCAATCGGGCATAGGTGGCTGTGTACATTTGGCCTACAGACATTCTATAGTCAATGGATACAGCCAATTAATTAAGGCATGTTCATACACAGACGTCAATGAAAGGCATGAGAGATTGTTTAAATATATTAATCATTTTATACAAGAGTATTATAAATGTATTCATCTCCCCTAGAGGTATGTAAATATGTAAATATTCACAAGTATGTAATATATATGTACATATATACATAAATATCATAGATTTTTATGTGAAAATCTGTATGCCCACAAATGGTATAGAAACAAAAAGAAAAAGAAAAGAATGCCTTCCTTTTTAATTGATATTTGGACAGATATAGGTAAAGACCACATAGTAAAGTAGCCTTTGATAAGCAATAAGATTATGTTTCCAAAAATAAATGTGAATGGATTAATAATGATATGTGTTTAAAAGACCATAAGCCAATTCAAAGAATTATAGAGAGTTGCAAACATTATTTACCCTAAAACATCAGTCTGCGGTATTGATTGGAACTTTAGGAGGCATTTGCCCTCGTTCAGAACATAAGAAATTGTGTGTTTGTGCATTTGTCCCTAGAGTGCACAGGATGGTATCCTAGGGACCTAAGAAGAATCCTATCCTAGGGCTATAGTGACATCAGAAGAAGCCAACTAAATCCTCAGTACAGGCACATTTCAGATTTTAGACATATTTTTGACCCACCAATCAAGCATCTTCTTTGATGCCCTTTGTTTTAAGACACTAACATTGTATATGTTCTTAAATAAGGTCGAGAGCAATGGTCCAGAAAAAAAATTACTAACTTCTAACAGTGTATTAGAGCTATTGTAAGAACTGTTTAATTATATAACATAATATATAGCACTGTATTAGTATATATTCTATGTATTCATTTTTCAAATGAGTGTGTTATTTAGATTGATAAATACATATTTAGTTTGTCAATACTGAATTCATAGGAACTTGCATTATGCATTTTATCAACAAATCTTAAAAGCCAGCTATAATAATATAGGTCTACAACTTCATAAGTTATATTAGAAAGTGTCATCATACTTGAAATGTTTGAGATTTACTGTGCTATATAGCATAGTTTCTCTGGGGGTGGAGACTCACTAAACACCTTAGGCAAAATGGATGTGCTATACTTTGATAATTATAAGAGGGTTATCAATTTTAAAAAGCCAGCCACTTTACTTCATCAATGAACTGGAGCAACACTAGAAGATTAAGAAGGCTTATCAGTTCAAGACACTTTAAGACAAGTCCAGTGGTTATAAAATTAATTTTTAATGATTTCTACACCATCTGGGAGATTCTCATTATGTGTAATAAAAGCTAACCTAATAGTGTTTTAAAATTCCCCATTTCACCTAATCATCAGAGAGGTCTAATAATTTTATGTTTGAGTTCTAATAAAAATTTACACATTTGGGTAGAATTATATAAAGTTTAAGATAATATTTTGAAAACTTATGGATTTAAGACTTTCCTTAATAAAAGTTTTAGATGGGTCTCTTCTCCAAATAATTAAAAGCATCTGTGGCATATGGCAATTTTATCCAACAAAAATTTGCTAGCAATTTTCTTAATGGTTTATCTATTTTAGAGAGGCACATGCTTCCAGTGGAGTTTTGCATAAAAGACAGCAAGCACATCCTTTTCTAGAGGAATTCTGATTAGAAATGTTCTGTATCCACTGGATGATTATTCAATGTGCTAAAATATAACTAAGATAATGTTTATAAACCAAAGGATTGTAACTCTGTCTCTGGGACTGTTTTCTTCAGATATTTTCACATTAAGTTCAAGTATTAGAGTTATTCTCTGATGCCAATATTATTTTACTTTATTACCAATTAGACTTGGTAACAAGAGCTAGATTAAACTGAGTCTGCCCTCAGTCAAGTTTGAGAACCCTCCTTCCAAGTTTGTCAGTGGTTAACAGTGGCGGGAAGAATCTCCCACCCTCCCATTACCCACACAAATGTCTTTATTGTGAAATGCCCTACTGCTTTTCAAACAGTTTCAAACAGGGAAACAAAGACAAGAGAAATGTAACATAAATTAAATCTTACAGTTTGCAGCCCAGTATGGACATCTGAAACATTCAGAGTGTGACCTTGCTCAAGGAACTCATGGCTGCCTTACTTCCTTGATGTTTTTGTTTTACTAAAGACTGAAAGTAACCTTACCTTCACAGTAGCTAGCCCCTCCAGGTCCTGAAAGCCTTGCTTTCAAAGTCCTTAGAGACTTACACTATCCCTAACCCCCACTAACTTAAAAAAGTATATAATCAGTCACTCCTCACAACCTCATGCAGCTTTCTGCCTACAGGTCCTGTCCTCATGCTTTAATAAAATCACCATTTTGCACCAAACACATCTCAAGAATTCTTTCTGGGCTGTTTGCTCAAGAATCCCATCACTACTACCTTCAGTGCTTTGTTCTTACCTCCTTATGTTTCTATTTTATTTTTATTTTTTAAACTTTATTTATTTATTTATTTATTTGATTTATTTAGAGAATTCATGGGGGAGGGGCAGAGAGAGGGTGAAAGAGAGAATCCCAAGAAGGCTCCCCACTGTCTGCACAGAGCCCGATGTGGGGCTCAATCTCATGAACTGTGAGATCATGACCTGAGCCAAAGTCCGACTTTTAACCAACTGAGCAACGCAGGTACCCTTCCCTTAGGTTTTTAAATACTACTCATCTAAGAGTAAGTTCTAAAGTTTCCTTTATTTGGTATCACTCTTTTATTTCTAAAACTTTTTACATATTCAAATAGTGTCCATTGAAAACTTTTTTAAACATCCATTGCTCCAAGGATTTAGGAATGGAAGTGTACATTTTACAAGGTAAGGGAAATTGTCAGCACATTTTTTTTTCCAGATCTGTCAGCACATTTCTATCAAGATCTCTCTATCTCCACCCAAACCAGCAGTCAAAAACCTCCTTATAGGCAAACAGGATTCAGTGTTGAATGTCACTAAGGTTATCAAAGTTTAAATATCGAAGAGAAATGCATCACATGGGTTTTGATATTCCCAAAGATTTACAGGATTGCTTTTGATTCTTTCTTAAATGACAGCATAGGTTTCAGGAAGACATTTGTCTCTGCTGTCAGTCAAGACTAGGTTGTCTACAGGTGTGTTCCCATGAGATCTCACACACGTTCTTAGGAGATTGCAACCAGGTACTAAAAAGCCTGACTAGGTCTTTACCAGCGATATCTGTTAAGGATAAACTAGAGTGGATACACTTCCTTCCTACCAGCATAAATTCTAAACTCAAGTGTATGTAAGACTGTATCAATAATATCTTCCAGAAGCAATGTCCAAACGAACCAAGGAACGATTAGGCCTCACCTAAAATCAGACTAGAAGAAAAAAGGCAGTCCTTATCAGTCTACAGTTCTGGCTGTGAGTGAGTGTGTATCTTTCTTCCCTCAATGCCAATTCTATGATACTAGCTGGGTGTTCTGCAACTCAACTTAACTCTGACACTATCTACTTGAAGATAGTGTCAAATCCAACAGGGTTTAGTCCTACAAGACTGTTCCCCCACTTCAGACTCCAAGCCCAAGTCCAGCTTATCACCTGCGCTTCTGACAAGCTGAATATAGATTAGCATTTTCAATTACCCCTCCTCAGGTTTAATATGCTAGAATGGCTTATAGAACTCAGAGAAACATTTTACTTACTACATTACCAGTGTATTATAAAAGGATATAACTCAGGAACAGCCAGGATAGAACTCTTCCAGGTGTGGGAGAGACATAATGGGCAAAGTATGGGAAAAGGACTTGCCCTCTCCATAGTGTGCCACTCTCCCCAAATCTCTCCACATTCCCCCACCCAGAAGCACGGCAAACCCCGTCCTTTTAGGTTTTTATGGATGCTTTATTACATAGGCACACTGATTAAATCATTGGCCATCTGTAAAGAAGTGAACCTCTAGCACCCTACCCTGCCCAAGATTAGGGGGTATGGGTCTGAAAGTTCTAACCATCTCATTACATCGTTGATTTTCCTGGAGACCAGCCCCCACCCTCCAGTTTGATCCTCAAGTCACCTCATTAACATAATAAAAGATAATATGAATTGGAATTTGAAATTCCAAAGGTTTTAGGAGCTCTGTGCCAGAAACAGTAAAGACCAAATATGTATTATTCTAAATCACAATATCACACAGCCTGAAACTTTTTTTTCTCCTTTCCAGTTATAAGCAGTTTTGATTGTTCCTACTGTTCAACAAACATGTACTGAGCATTTACTTTGTTCAGCACAAGGGACTGGATAGAACACAGAAGAGACAGTCCCTACCCTAATGGAGCTCCCACTCAAGTGGGACATTTAGATAAATAACAACACACATCACAGCATGATAGTAATATGGTAGTATAGGGAGGCATGAGAGTTCTGAGGAGAGAAGTCTAACCCAAGTTTAGAGGGTCAGGAAAGACTCCTCAGAGGTGACAGTTAATCAAACTGCTTCTCTCCTCATGGGGCTGCAATGTCACTTGCTCTTTGTGAAAACTCCAGCTTTGTATCTTTTCCTGTAATGTGAATACCCGCGAATGGACCTCTCTTCTCATACGTCTACTTAACCGGGGCTGTGGTTAAGTCTCAAGGCACATTTACTGCTCTTTGTTATTTATACCTTTCTATCAATTTTAATTTCTCTGGTGCTTTCTGATACATGGAAACTTACATAACTAAATTCAGATTCAGCTTTTAAGTCACTCTAAGTTATTGATAAAAGGAGTGATTTTTCTTTAGTCCAGGGAATATGATTTATAATGACGCAGTTTCCTGAATGTGCTTTTGAAGCACCTAGCCACTTCCAACTCTATGTCTTTTCATCTCTATGACCTTTGACAAAGATTGCAGCCAGCTGCATTGGAAGAGCTTACCATATGTTGAAAGCTGTACTCTGACACCTGCTCTTACAGTCCTTATTTCAAACATGAACATGTGTCTAAAATGATTTGAGTTACACAGCCTTCATTCTCATCGCTGGTGACAGGAATGGGTCTGGCAGCGAATCATCCATTTG
This sequence comes from Cryptoprocta ferox, assembly GCA_028646485.1. Lineage (NCBI taxonomy): Eukaryota > Metazoa > Chordata > Mammalia > Carnivora > Eupleridae > Cryptoprocta > Cryptoprocta ferox. The sequence goes on from CM053573.1 coordinate 86,220,721, forward strand.
AACTGGGATTACCCATATTATGTGTCAATTTTGAATGTTTTAATGAATATCAGTGAATCTGATCATAAATACCTAACAGAAGTATATCACCTTGTAAACTTCATGTAGATTCACTGTTTTTATTCAAAAAGGGGTCCAATAATAGACATTGATATTTTTAAAGCAAGATTACAAGGTTCAGTGGTATATAAAATAGTTATTATTTGCCTTGTTAGTGATAAAACTTAGTGATAAAACTTCAGCAAGGGAGTCCTCAGTCAGTTAAACATCTGATTCTTGGGTTTCGGCTCAGGTCATGATCTTGAGGTTCATGAGTTCGATCCCTGGATCGGGCTCCAAGCTGATGGTGTGGAACCTGCTTGGGGTCTCTCTCTCCGAGTCTCTCTCTGCCCATTTCCTGTTCATTCTTTCTGTTTCTTTCTCAAAATAAATAAACTTAAACAAAAGAAAACTTCAGCAAGGGAGTCCTGAAAACAATAGTAGCACGAGGGTGCTCACCTATTGTATATAAGTTCCTCAGGCAGCACAGTGCCTGGTGGTTAAGTAAATTATGTAAGTTCCCAATAGTAATAGCCCAGTCAGGATTCAAACTCAGCTCTTACATCAAAGTCACTTAATTCTCTTAAGTCTGCTAGCTGCCCTCATAATGACTCTCCCTTCTTATTAAATCTCTGTAGAAGACCCATAATTTTATCCTTACTTCTTACTCTGATATGTATTGTCGATATACAATAACTGTTGAATCGGAATATTTAAATCAATAAATGATTAACGAAAGTACTTTTTCACACCACATATTATTCAATCATATTCTTAAAAGGCTCTGCACATCTAAAGCTGAGTCCATTTAGTTTGAGTTTTACAAACACAGCTACAGCAGAAATGGATCCTATGCAGAATTTTCACTGGCTTTCCAGATTGGCACGTCACCCCTGCTTCACCCAACTCTGTGCCCAGAGAAGTTGCCCTGTGTGGGCTACATCAGTAAGCTCCCTAGCCCTTGCTTTTAGTTGAATTTGGCCAAATGCAAGGTAACAGAAGATCAGTGAGCAGAAAGAGAAACCAGAGTGTTATTTCCTCAGCCACTTCCTTGTCTTGTCCCCAACAGGCTTGTTCTGCCCCTTACCTAAGGCCACAGCTCCTCCAGGAACATCTTCTACACAGTTCTCTCCTCTCTGACAACTGCTCTGTCTTCCCCTGGCAGGGTAGTGAAGGCTCCCTTGCTGCCAGCCCTGGGACATTTTCCCTAAACCTGTCTACATATTTACCCCATCTGTGAATATATGCCCTATGTTCCTTAACTGTTACAGTTGAAAATAAATGGCATTCTGGACTTGGGCCTTAGAGAAATGAATGTGACTAGTATCATCACTTGATTTCTTAATGCTTGTGGACCAGAAACTACATTGTTTGAGCATTTTTCCTTTCTTTTCCCAAGTTTAGCTATTTTCCTCATGGCACATCTCTCCCCTAACCCTAACAACGTCATCTCCACAACACAACTTCATAACCTGATTTGTTATTTACTCCTGTCTTTAGAGAAAGTCCATGTAAAATTCTGACAATTTCAGCATGAAGAAAGCGGAGGTGGATTCTGGGGGTGATCATGGTTCATAGGTGTGCAGCATTTCTGACTTTGATACTGCTTTAACTGTCAAGGACTTAAACTATTAAATGACTAGCTGAGTTGTTGAGATATCACAGACTAACTCAGCAGGACAGGGGATTATAAAAAAAAAAAACATTTGGTTCACTCAGTCTTTAAAAAGGGCTGTTGAAAACTGGTGCCACTATAAAATTTACTAATTTGAATAAATTTTATTATAAATGCTCATATAGATGATCTTATTCTAGAGCTGTTTGTTTTAAACTGGTGAAAAGCTTGAGGAACAAACTTTTCAAAAACAAATTATTATTTTGCTTTATTATCTCATTATCTCCTTTCCGTGAACTCACCTGCTAGCTTGACTTTATCAATACTGTATTTATATTACCTTGACAAAAAACATTTCCTGCTTCATTTCACAAAAATATAGAACAAAATTATGTTAAAGAAATATATTTGTAAACACATTTTTTAAAAAGATACATATTTAGTAAATAAAATAAATTTCCTAGATTAAAAAGTATGTGACAGCTAAAGAGATTTCACTAAAGGACTCGTTAAGATTAGGCCTATGGAATCAAATTTTCAAAGTAGCCCCATTTCAGCTAGAGAGAAATGTCTCAGTAGCATTTTCTTGCTCTAAATGATAAAAATGCATTTATAGTTCTATGATAGTAGTGATTCCTAGCCACTGTTTTGGGAGAAATAGCTGGGCATTTCAAGTGTCATTCACAGTTGGAGAAAACACACACACAGGCACAGCCAAACTTCCTGCCCTCCAAACAGGATGGAGAGACACTGATAACAATCATTATTACGAGTTAAGTGGTGTCACAAGCCCAAGTTCAAATTTATCTTCCCAGCATCTAGCTAAGAACTAGCTGAGCCAACAATCTCCAGAAATAAGATTACCATAGAATGAGCAAAACATCAAGGCCTATGACCTTGAGTTTCTTTCTCTATCAATAATCCTGTCAGGATGGCAAAAGTACATTTTGTAACCAAAACAGTCTCCTGCAGCTTGCCTTCAAGATGAAGTTGCTGTTTCTATTACCTCTGCAAGTTACTTGAAATTAGAAAAGATTCAAAGCACTAGCTTTTTTTTTTCTTAAACTTACCAAATACCTCTTATGTGTCTCGTATCTATGCTCCAGCTCTTCCAATACCATGATGTACAACCACAAATTTGGTAAATCCCATCTGCCTGAATGCTTGAATACAGTTGGAGAGTTCTGTTTTTATCCAAGTGCATAAGTGCATCTATATGTCTTTTTCTTTTTTTAATGTTTATTTCTTTTTGAGAGAGAGAGAGAGAGAGAGAGAGAGAGAGAGAGAGAGGAAGCCTATGTGAACAGGGGAGGGGCAGAGAGAGAGGGAGATACAGAATCCAAAACAGGTTCCAGGCTCTGAGCTGTCAGCACAGAGCCCGATGTGGGCCTCGAACTCATGGGTCATGAGATCATGACCTGAGCCAAAATTGGACGCTCAATACACGGAGCCACCCAGGCGCCCCTATGTATCACCTTTAATGCAAAGCTTTTATTAGAACAACTCAGGAATGGTCAAAACAGGAAAAAGTTACATGACCACTAGCACATGGGTTTGCAACAACATATAATTTTGTAGTTTTAAATATATATATTTTCACACAATTGTCCAGATTAAATTGAATTATTGATTTTATTCCATATCTGTGGGAAATCAGTGCAATCATCTAAATATCCTAAGTCTACAATTTGGATGTCTCTTGATTCCAATATGGGTACTGCTAATATTCCTTTCTCTTGCATTCTCTTTCCCCATATATGAAACAGTCTAGAGTAGTTAATTCCTTTTGCCATCACTATAGAGTACCCTAGGAGAAGACCATAAAGCTGTGCATTTAAGGTGTTTGTGAACAAAGACTTTAAACAGGAAAACATACATACAGCAATGGAAATCTGCTATAGACAGAGTATTTTCCTGTTTAAAATTCCAATTTAGATTTATTTTCCCATACTTTATTATTACTGAATAATAAAACCAGCTGATCACAATCCTGCTCATAAAGCACTTTCCCGGCTGCTTAAAATTATTATTGACTTATGAAAAGACCATTAGCTTTTTCATCTGCACATGAACTAATTCCAATTCATTTAAGCTTTTCCCGTTGGTAATATTTTCCAGCATTTTAATGAGTGCTATTGCCCTGCTCTGCTCATTTCTTAAACACTTCATATTCCCAAATTGAAAAAGAAAAAAAATGGATTATGACTGCGTTACTATGTATAAAACTTCAAAACTATTATGACTTTTTAAAGGATTTCTTTATAAACCCCCAGACAGCTTGTGGTCCAGCTTGGCTCCCAGATCGTGTTGTAGTACTATACCTTATAGCTTACATAATGTAATAGCCAGTGTAATACAGCTATTAACTATAATGCCCACGTTTTAAAGATGATTTTGAGTTAGTTTTGTATCATTTTTCCAGTATATTGCCTGTATAAATATCAGCAATATTAAATGTTAATTATTATAGCATTATTAATATAATTAAGACTATCTCAAGAAATTTCCAAAGTATTAATTGATAGTCTTTATAACAATGCCACATGTTAAATCTAGCATTTTCCAGCTCTAGGTTATCTGACAAATACTTGGTAACCTATTTTTGTAAGTGAAGCCTACAAAACAGAAAATCATCTCACAGCATTTGAGAACCAGTAGCTGAAATTCTATTTGTACTATACAAATTTTCTTCCTCTTTTCTCCTACAAATATCTTTATACCTGAAATAATGAGATGGAAAGGGACTCATATATATTGAACCCTGACTATGATTTCCCTTGTAGCTGGTGAACTTTCCTCTCTCTCTTAAAAATCTTATTAAGTGTTTGATTAATGCAATTGGGTGGGCTGCTTTTTTTTTTAATGAACTGAAACTACTTAAAACACATCTTAACCTCCACTACTGATGTGCCATCACCAAAATAATAATTATCACTATATTTTGTTATATATTATAATAAATACTATCATTATTAAAGAGAGGGAACAGAATATTTCATTTGCAGAATGAGGAAAAAAGAGAGCTTAATAAAAATGTTTGAAGACAAAAACAGAAATAGGTAAAATAGTTTTGAAAAGCTTTGTCTTCACACAAAGTATAGTTATTTTAATTAAAGCTTAACACCAAAAATTATTTCTTGGCCTAAACTTTTTGTTAGACTACTAGAAAGACCAATTTAAATTTTTCTTATTTATGCCTTTATTTTATTTTGAGAGACAGAGAGAGTGAGCAGGGAAGGGGCAGAGAGAGAGGAAGACACAGAATCTGAAGCAGGATACAGGCTCTGAGTTGTCAGCACAGAGCCCGACGCAGGGCTCGAACCCACAGACTGTGAGATCATAACCTGAGCTGAAGTCAGACGCTTAACCGACTGAGCCACCCAGGCACCCCAAGAAAGACCAATTTTAAAGCAATGCCAATGACAACTCCAAGTTCACTATGAGGATTATGATGATTCACAATACCCTTTATTAGTCAAGACTGCTAGGTGTGAAAAGAAGTAAAACTGAGACCATTAATCTATTACTCTTTTTCTTTTAGAGACAGGTTTAGGCTTAGACAGTCTGAGGAAAATAGTGCAGGTCCTGATGTTAAGGATATTCCCGGAAGGTGATTCTCTAGCTCCAATAGATAAATAGTTTAAGACTAGCAACCTAGGTAGACTCAAGAAGTCTTTCCTGAGACTTCCCAGATTATAATTTCCTTCCTCTCTGAAAACCAACTACCAGCTTTGTTTCAGATGTGCCATGATCCACTGACACAGGGCATCTGCTGTGTTTTTTTTCTTTTTCAGAAGCCTCTTCCTGTCTCTTTCCCCTAAGTTTTGCCTAGCTATCCCCATCTTATCATTTCTATGTCACTGTTTCAAACATATTCCTCAGGGAATACTTCCTTGTTCACCAGATTAGGCCAACACTCTGATTATGAGATCTGATGTCAGTAGGTATGTTTACTTATGACTGTTGTGACTGTATTTAGTTTTCATGATTATTTGATTAATAATTGCCTCTCCCACTAGAATGGAGACTTCTTCTCTATTTTGAGTCACCATTATATCGATAGCACTGAGCCCAGTGCTTACTCAAAGGCAAATGATCAATAAATACTTGATGATTGAATCAACAGATTCAATATATAGATAGATTGAAGCCATAGATAGATGGATAGATGGATACTTAACTTGGCCAAGAGATGCTAGAATTGGTTGACATACACTTGTGATGTTTCTGTCCCTTTGGAAAACCCTAAGCTGACATATCTTGCATAATGACTGTTTTCCTTTTTTCTTTAAACTAGTGATGATTAGAAAGAGTTTATTCAAATGAGCAGAATCATTCAACTGAGAGGTATTTTTCTTGCAACAGAACTTCAGCAATTTGGCATTTGAAAAGAAGACCATTTATTCTACTTAAGTGCATCTGGAATGCTAACACTTTCAACAATCTGTCCTCAGAGAATTCAGTTAATCAGATGCATTTACTTATGGCACATAGAAATTTAGTATTGGGCTTGGATAGTACTCTACAAACACTATTGACTGGCTTGGACAAGAAGGTTGGCCTGAAGGCCAGACCTGATGTCTCAGGGTTAGAACATTGTCAAACACAGTAGTGACAGCAATGAATTCAGTTGGGGATAACTTAGTGTCTCAATTAACAATGGAAAGTCCCCTTTAAGGTGAAGCCATTGATGATTTGGATTTAGCAGCTAATGGTCTGGATTCCCTTTCTCGTATTTAGTATAAGCAGGAATCTTAGTGACCTTGACATCTGAATGCATGGAGTCATGGATTTGTTACACAGCCACCTAAGGCTTTCACTGCCTGAATCCAGCAGACAGCCTAATTAAACAGCAAGAGTTCCTGGAGGGGAATGTTAATGAGTCTACTTGGCAGCCAACAGTCTGTTCCCCAGATGGTGCAGGGGTTATAAATTGTCAATAGGGTAAGAATAGTGAAGGGAGTCAGGGAAAATACAGAAAGACTCCTACATTACTGGAACTCTCTGAGTTACAGGCTCTACCATAAAAAAAAAAAATTTCGAGATTTGGCAACAGGGGCTAGGGTGGAAGAATCACTAACATATTCTATTTATTTGAACCATAGGAATACATCTAGAGTCACTTTGGCTTTTCAAATGGACATCACTGAGTCTATATAAATTTAATATTGGGATGGTTATTTCAGGCACTTTTGTTGGGTTGATAATGACTATAAAAACTAACAACATCATTAAAGCCGTACCATGTTTGTAATTTGTATTTATTATTTTCTGCCTTTTTTATTTTTCCTAATAGATGGAATCTGGAGCATGAGAGCTCTTTCCTCATTAGGTTATTTTCGAATGAGTAATATCGCAATGAGAAACAGTCTCCCATGACCTAAAAGTCATATCCTCACTACTCTAAAGTAGCTAGTCTCAAAGAAACCTCTATTAACTACAATTAGGAGTTAAAACACCTCTTCTGCTTTTGTCAAACTTCCCCTTTATTTGTTTGGCTGGTCCTTAATTAAAGTTCAGAGCCAAATGAATATATGAAAGCCACAGTCAAGCTTAACCTTCACTGTACTTCAAAAAGTCAATTCAAAGAACCATCTGTGATAGACAGATTCTTGGGTGACCCCAATAATTTTCATTTCCTAGTGTCCATACCTTTGTGCACTCTCACTTCCATCAGTGTGACTAGCTTGTAAATAATAGAATGTGACAAATGGTGTCAGTCCCATGATTAGCTTATGTTATATAAGACTGTCTTAACTGACTGGAGTGAGTCTTTCTTGCTGACCTTGAAGAGGCAAGCTGCTTTGATATTTACTGTCTATAGAGAGGGCACAGAACAGTGAACTACAGGTGACCTCTAGGAAATGAGGGCCTCAGTTCTATAACCATGAAGAACTGGAATCTTCCAACAACCACCTCTAGAGGACCACAAGCTCCAGAAAGAAATGCAGCCTGGTTAATTTTGTTGCAGCCTTGTAAAACCCAGAGTTGTGGACTTCGCTAGGCTATGCCTGAACTCCTGACCCATAGAAATAGATGATGAATTTGTTTTAAGTTTGTGGTAACGTGTTATGTGGCAGTATAAAATTAATACACCATTGAAGAATTCTCTATTTTTGGCTGTATGATTGACAGTCAATTTTATGGGTCAACTTGACTGAGCCACAGGGTCCCCAGATATTTGGTCAAAACTCACTCTGGGTAAGGTTTCTATGAGGATGTTTTTGGAGAAGACTTACATTTAAATAGGTAGACTGGTGGTGCCTGGGTGGCTCAGTTAGTTAAGCGTCTGACTTTAGCTCAGATCATTATCTCACAGTTCGTGGGTTTGAGCCCCGCATCAGACTCTGTGCTGATAGCCTCAGAGCCTGGAGCCTGCTTTGGATTCTGTGTCTCCCTCTCTCTCTGCCTCTCCCCCTCTTATTCTCTCTCTCTCTCTTTCAGAAATAAACATTAATTTTTTTAATATAAAATAAATAATAGACTGAGTAAAGCATGTTGCCCTCCATAATATGAGTGAGACTCATCTAAATAGTGGAAGGCCTGACTAGAACAACAAAAGCTGACCTTCCAGAGAAGAGAGGATTCTTCCTGCCTCATGGCCTTTGCAATGGAACCTTGGCTTTTGTAATATTCCCTCTGTCTCTGTTCTGTTTCTCTGCTCTAATACAGGCCATAATAAGACATGGAAAAAATCAGCAAATCTTAGAGTTGGAGGGAACTGTAAACATTTATGAGAATTTCCCCTCCTCAATCTATAGGAGTCAACAGATTGTTAGGCCATTTCTAATTCAACAGTACATTTTAAAGCCACGAATCTTAGGAAGTTCTTTTATACCAACCTCAAATCTGTCTTCCTCATGACTGTTAATTTTATGAACCCATAATAAACATATTTGTCCTTTCAAACACTTGAATAACTCTTAGGCCTCTACTAAATCCTATCTTCTCTACATAAAACAATTCTACCTCCTTTAGCACTTCCTTACATGACAATTTCAACACAACTTACATCCTTCCTATACATTTTTGAAGGTACATTAGCTCTTATACACACTCAGAACTAAAGATAACATTCTCAATTAGGTGTGGCCATTATAAAATATAATAGCAATATTAACCCCTTTCAACTGAATTTATATTATTTCTAAAACCTCAGAACCTCAATATATTAAAGAGACTTTACATATATATAGTATTTTATTGTGGCAAATATTATAGATTTGGTTAATCAATACCCTTCTCAAGAGCCTTCTCCCTAACCTTCCTCTATTATAGAGTCCAAAAAGCTAAATGCTTGATTTCCCACCCTCTCTTGCAGTTATAAGATATTAAATGACACAATTCTGGCTAATGAGATATATAGAGATAAGTCTGCTAGGGATGAATCTTCTTTCCCGATGAACAGGCAAATCCTCACCAGGAAAAAAAAATTGTCTTTTCTTTCTTCCTGCCTGGAAGGCAGACATGATGCATGGAACTTAAGCCGCTATCTTGCAACAATGGGGCCACAACCACAAACAGAAGACAGACAGAAATGATGGAGTTTCTGGTGACAGCATCAAGTAGCTGAATCAGTCCTGGACTACTCACTTCCTATCTTCTGGTTATATGAGAAAAATCAACTTCTATTTTTAAAACCCTTATAGATAGTTTTCTGTTACTTCTTAACTTACATTGTTACTTTTTTTCTAATAGAGAAACTAAATTTTGAAAACCTAAATGGTATGTCATAGGTCACATATCTGATGGCAGAAGCACCAAAAAATCCCTCTTCAGCTTTCTTGCCATTAGTTGGTTCTGCCATTTTATTTAATACTGCCAATGTGCAGGTATAATATAAATGCTCCATTTTAAATATAACAAAGATAATCTCAATGTTACAACTGTCACAGCTGTGATTAAGAAATACATACTCTGGCACATAAGAGTGTCTACAACTTAAAATAGAAATAATATTTGGCCCTAGATATATTTCAAGACACTCAAGTGAAACACTCAATTATGACCATACGATCCAACCCTATAAATCAACCAAGTGACACATAAGTGGTTGCTGAGAAATTCTACATCTGAACTCACCAGAGCATTCATCTCTTCTCCCCTTTCCATTAAATTGCCTACTTTGACTCATCCATAAAAGTGGTTTGATAAGTTGGATTTCTACTTTCATGATCACTCTAAATGAACAATCTTAATTTACCACAGCAAGTACACTGAAAAGGTATTATCTCATTGTCATCATGAAACAAGAAAAAGGCTTCAGGGACCCTTCCCAATTAAAAAAAAAAATGTGGTAGAGAAAATTACAATTTTTCTTCTACAAAGCCACTTTTGCCTGTTTTTCTTTCTGTAAATAGGCATAAAGTCACCAATTTGATTTTAACTCCAAAAGAAATCTTCCTAGCCGACAATCTCTAGTTTGGACAAATATCCTTTACCTGATTTTTTTTCATTTTAAGAAAAATACACAAATACACACACACACAATGTATAACTAGAAGGAAATAAAAAATATAGACTTCAATTACATTTTATTTTCAACTTATCAAAAAGCCACAGAAATTAAAGTACAAATCCCACTACCAAAGACACAGTAAAAGGTTGGAAGAATATTCTAAAGGTCACATTATCTTAATGAAGTGCCACTTCCTGACAACATGGCCATGATATTGGAGTAATATACTCCATTTAGTGGGAAATGCTCTGTGAAATCCGTGCCCTCTGCACTCTAAACAAAGACATTGGTAATTTTCTTAAAAGGTCACACACAAATGTGTTATTTAAAACTAGGCATTTGCCAGTTGTGAATATATGAAAGTGAACATCTGATAAAGGAATTGGCATAGACTATTTGTAAAATGCCAGAGTTTTTCACCTATGCTTTAATCATATAAAATTGTGTCAGGTAATTTCATTCTTTGATCTATATCATTTTGTGAAAATATTAAAGGAAAAATTATGCCAAAGATTTGAGCAAGATTTTATCTAAAATGTCTGACTCAAATTTAAAAGTGGATTTGGGCAACTTGACAAAGTTTATCTAATACTTGTTTTACTGTAGTTTTTTCAAGGGGAAGTTGTAAGTTTATATACATGTCATATCTTTGAAATATGTTTTTTTTTATAAAATGGGTTCTCAATATGAGAAAAATCCCTCCAGTGTGATATTTGAGTGATTATTTAAGTATACTTATAATAAATTTGTGAAGAATGGAAATATCACAGACATGCCAACAAGAGGGGGTAAAAATACCAAAACAAAAACAAAATGAACAAACAAAAACCCAGAAACTTTACTTTTCAAAGTTCCTGACTGAACAACAGCTACTACCACACTATTAGAGAAAATACATGTATTTTCTTTTTCATTTTCACAAAGTTCATGTAGAATGGGTAGATTAAGAGGTTAAAACAATCGATTCAGAGTGTCTTTAATTTTATAGAATGAAACTATAGGAATATGAACAAAGAAAAATTTATGACACTCACATGATAAAGGCATTATTTTAACATTAAAAATAAGTGTATTTAATAAATAAAAGTTAGAAAACTGGTTATATCAGAAACAAAACACAGTCATCTTAAATAATTAATAATAGCCATAAACATAAATCCCAGCTGAATTAAAGTTTATATATGATATTATAGAAAATTATACCTAAAAATTAATACTCCAGAAGAAAATATGTACATTAAAAATGGATAGATAAGGTAAATCAAAATTAAAATATTCTACATACCAAAAAAGATAACCAAAATTAAAAATCAAATAGATAAGATAAAATCTTTATAGCAAAGCTGACAAGCAAGAAATTATCACCTTATGTTAAAAACTTCTAAAAAAATCCTAAGAAAAAAACACAGGAAACCAGTTCAATAGACAGTTCATTCAAACAGACAATTCACAAAGTAATTAGAAAACCTACACATGGGAAAGAATTCAATCTCAGTAGTAATCCAAGAAATGGAAACAAATATATTTCCAATTCTGTTTTGCTTTACCAAGCATAATTTTAAAAATCACAGAAGACGGGGTGCCTGGGTGGCTGTCAGTTAAGGGTCCAACTCTTGATTTTGGTTCAGATGTGATCACATCATTGATGGGATCGAGCCCCATAACAGGCTCCATGCTGACAGCTCAGAGCCTGCTTGGAATTCTCTCTCCCCCACCCTGTCTCTCTGCTCCTCCCTTGCTCACACACACACACTCTCTCTCTCTCTCTCTCTCTCTCTCCAAATAAATAAAAATAAAATTTTAAATATATACCAATAAATAAATAAATAAATATCACAGAAGACTTTTAGGTAAAGATGGCATAATGAATATACGCTTCTATATCTCTTCTTAAATTCCAGTTAAGTTACAGGAAATAAAAATTACAGAAAAATAACAACAAAAAGGAACTGGGATGCAATGGTAAGTAAGAAATAACATCACTTACAGATCTGAAATCTTGCAGAAACTCAGATACAATGATATTGACAGAGGGGGAAAATACACTTAGGAAATTAGGTTCCTAAATCCCAGAGGTAAGGAAACATGGGACCTTCCAAGGAGAGGTGAGAAAACCATCTCCAAGCATAGAATCAACAAAAAAACTAGGGACCAATATAAATATAAACTTGCTACATTTAAATTTTGCATTTGAATTCATTCAAATTTAGAAAAAGAATCATTTGAAACATCTGAAGCAATTGGGTCTCTCCTCTTCTCCTAGAAGGAAATAGAGCAACTGATAATCTGGTCTTCTGCTAATGTTAGAAATGTGCCATCAAAGAAAATATAGATTCTATCTGTGGAGGGTGTCTAAGTAGGGATTATTTGGGCCTTAGAAGAAAAACTGAATTTAAGGTAACTCTGCATTCCCAGAGGAGAGACAGAGGAAAACAAAGCAAGCCAGGCAGCAAAACCACTGAGGAGTCAAAGGTATCAGAGCCTTGTTTCTCAGACTTTAAAGCACCTTAGAATCACATGGGCATCTTTTTAAATGTAGAATCTGATTCAATAGGTCCAGAGTGGGTTCAGAGATTTTGCATTTCAAGCAAGTTCCCAGAGGGACTCCAAACTCTTAGGACTTTGATTACAAGGTGATTTTTTTTTCTTTTCTATTCGCATCATAACATTTTCCATACCCTAGAAAATTAAGAGATTCAGCTCACTTTTCCATCTCTGGAAAGCTCAGGATGGAGAAAGCTCATATTTTTCTTTTTTGCATATTTTTAATTTGACAGTTTTTATTGTAAATTTAAATAATTATAGAGCTATAATTTCCAATCAATTTTATATATTGGCATAAAACAGATCCGTTTCTATTTTAAATGAAATCTAAATACAACAGTAATATGATAGTGTCATCCATTTAGAAGTTAACTGACATGCTCTTCTTTTTTAAAGTTTGTTTTTATTTTTAGAGAGACAGAGACAGTGCGAGTGGGGGAGGGGCACAGAGGGAGAGAGGGAATTCCAGCAGACTCCGTGCCATCAGTACAGAGCCCCACTTGAGGCCCCAACTCCCAAAGCCATGAGACCATGACCTGAGGTGAAACCAAGAGTCTGACCTTTAACCAGCTGAGCCACCTAGCCACCACTGACATGCTCTTCTTTAACAGAAATTTTATGGTTCAATTCACTCCTTTTTCCATGACACTTCTGTAATTTTTTAAGTGTAATTCACATACCTTGACATTCATCTGTTTAAGTGTACAATTCAGAGAATTTTAGTATATTCACAAAGTTGTACAATCCTCTCAGAACATTTTTATCAACCCAAAAAGAAATGTCCCACCCAGGAGCAGTTACTTCCCATCCATCACCTTTTTTCATCATCTGTGAATACAGTTTTACTGTTTCCTTACCAGTTGGAATGTCTTTCCATTTTAATACCTAGTTGTTTTGGCTAAAGCCTCCAGAACAATGCTAAATTGACGTGGTGACTATGGACATTCTGGTCTCTCTCTGGATCTCAGGGTAAGAGCATTCAGTCTGTCATCATTAAGCATATCAGCTGTGGGTTTTTCATTAGATATTCTTTTTGGGTGGAAGAAGTTCCCTCTTATTCCTAATTTGCTGAATGCTGTTATCATGAAGAAGTGTTAAATTTCATCAAATGAAATTTTTCTGCATTTATTGAGATGATCTTGTATTGTCTTTTATACTATTAATGTAGTATATTACATGTATTCATTTTCAAAGGTTGAACCAACTTTACATTCCTTGGATCCCACTTGGTCATGGAGTTTAATCTTTAAGTTTGTTTAAGTATTCTCTACACCTGACATGGGGCTCAAACTCACAGCCCTAAAATCAAGAGGGGCATCCTCTCTGACTGAACCAGCCAAGCACCCCTAATCCTCATTTTATGTCACTGGATTTAGTTTCCTACCATTTTGTTGAGGATATTTGCATCTATATTCATAAAGGATATATTTTTTTCTTGTATTGTCTTGGGATGGTTTTAAAATTATGGAATGAGTGGAGAATTACTCCCTCTTCTAGTATTTCTTGGAAGACTTTGTAAAGGATTGGTGTTGTCTTCGTTAGAGTTTTGTTAGAATTCACCGGTGCAGTCATCAGGGCTTAGGCTTCTCTTAGTGAAGACTTTTTTGTGATTAATTCAATCTCTTTATTTTTTATATGTCTGTTTTAATTTTCAAGTTCTTCTTGAGTCAGTTCTAGTAGTTATTTAAGAATTTGTCTGTTTTACTAACTTGTAAATATACAATTGTCACAGTATTACCTAATAATCATTTTCATTCCATAGTGTCTATAGTAATGCCCCTCTTTCATTCCTGATTTAGCAATCTGAATTTATTCCCTTCTTTTCATGGTCAGTCTAGCTAAAGCTTTATCAATCTTGCTGATCTTTTCAAAGAATCAACCTTTTGTTTCATTGATTTTATCTATTATTTTTCTAATCTCTATTTTCATTTATTTTCACTCTTATTCTTTATTGTTCACATCCTTCTGTCTGCTTGCTTGGGTTTAGTTTGCTCTTTTCTTAAAATGAAAGGTTAAGGTTCTGATTTGATAGTGTCTTTGTTTTAAGAAGGTGTTACAGCTATACATTCACCTCTGAGCACTACTGTCACTTAATCTCATACATTTTGGTGTGCTGTGCATTCATTTTCATTCATCTCAAAGTATTTTCTAATTTCCCTGTGATTACACTGATCTATTCGTTATCTATTTTCACATATTTGTGTATTTCCCCAAATGCCTTTTTTTTATCAATTTATAATTTCATTCTGTTATAGTCAGCATATTTTATATGATTTCAATCCTTTTAAAATCACTGAGACTTTTTTCTTTTCCTTTGTTTTTAATTTTTTTTTTTTTTTTGCTTAACATATGATATTTTTTACGAAATGTTTCAGGGGTACCTGGATGACTCAGGTGGTTAAGCAGCCAACTCTTGGTTTCAGGTCAGCTTGCAGTTTGTGGGTTCAAACCCTGAATTGAGTTCCACGCTGACAATGCAGAACCTGACTGGGATTCTCTCTCTTTCCCTCTCTCTCTGCCCCTCCCCTGCTCATGTTCTCTCTCTCCAATAAATAAATGAATAAATAAATAAATAAATAAATAAAAAGAAAATGTTTTATGTGCCTTTGAAAAGAATACATATTCTGCTGGTGTTTGGTAGAGTGTCCTTTGATGTCTATAAAGTCTAATGGACTGTTAGTGTTAAAGTCTTCTTTTTACTTGTTGAACTTCTGGTTAGCCGTTGTATGCTTTATTGCAAAAGGGGTATTGAGGTCTCCAACTATTATGGTTATCTATTTTTCCCCTAGTTCTGTCAGTTTACTTCACATATTTTGTTAGGTATACATGTTTATAATTGTTAGGTCTTCTTAATAGATTGACACTTTTATCATTATAAAATATCCTTTGTTAGTAGCAATTGTTTTTGTTTTAACATGTATTTATATGTTAGTATGTATACAATTATTTTTTGGTTACTGTTTACATAAAATATAACTTACATTCTTTACGTTCAACTTGTGTTTCTGTATCTTTGAACCTAAAGTATATCTTTTGTAGGCAGCTTATACTTGGTATATTTTTTTTATTTTTTATTTTATTTCTTATTTTTTTTAATCTTTATTTTTGAGAGAGAGAGAGAGAGAGAGAGAGAGAGAGAGAAAGAGAGAGTATCCAAAGCAGACTCCAGGCTCCGAGCTGTTAGCACAGAGCCCGACATGGGGCTCTCACTCACTAACCATGAGGGAATGACCTGAGCTGAAGATGACACTTAACTGACTGAGCCACTCAGGCTCAGTGTATATTTTTAAAACTGTATTTTGTCCATCTCTAACTGACTGGTAAGGTATGCCTTAAATCTTACATTTTTCTATTATATATCTTTTTGTTCCTTTGTTCTTTCATTTTTACTTTCTTTGTGTTAATAAATGTCTTAATGGAATAATGTACTTTTCAGATATCCTAATCACTTTTGATCTTTGCCATATTACTTTACATGATAAGAAGGACTGTGCTGGTGTGATAAAAGTTAACTTGTAGATGAAGATGGTATGCTCTGGCTTCTACTTACTATTAAAGTAAGATACAAGAGGAAAGAAAAGAATTGTTACAAAAAATAAACAGGCCTTGATGATTTAGGGAATTCTCAAGCTATTCTGGTTGCATATAAATCTAAAATTAAGAAATGTACTGTTAGGAAAGCATATTTTAGAGAAAAAGCCAAGGTTGTACCTATATGATGTTTTGGCTAATATTCTGTACCTTAGAACAATCTAAACCTTTTTTCCTTTTGTATCTCATAATTTTTTATTGAAAGCAAAGTATTTTAAAGCATATAATGCGGCAACTTTGGAAAACTGGGTTTGTTGAGGTTTTATTAGTGATTTTTCTGAATGTATAAATTCTATATTCTTCATCATCTTCAACTGAAGTTTCTGCTTGGTCAGCTTAGGGGTCATCTAATGATCATGAGGAGACTTTCTTAAATGCCTGGATGCAAGACTTAGCCAGACTTAGCCAAGGAGCTATCTATGCATGTCTGGGTATATCTTTAATACTCAGGCAGGCAGTTTACAGTATTGCCTTAACTTTCACTTCCTATTTTAATAGAAATTCAAAGTCAGCCAGAAGTGAGAGGTCTTTTGGAGACATTCACATAGTTTTACACACATGCATAGTCTTCTAAATTTCCAGAAATATGTTAGAGCTTCCCCAAGCCCCCACTGAACATCTAATTCCCCAGATTTTCCTTTTAATTTTTTTGCAGCTTCTTTTTTCCCCAAACCTTACTATCTCCTTGGGCAGCTTTGATATTAAACAATTGTCACTGATTGTTTATGAACAATACTCCAGGAAAAAAGTATGTTTTCACTGAGCATGCTCTAAATGCAGTTTTTTTTAAAAAAAGGCATGCTCTGGTAATGTAGGTTTCTAGGATGGCCAGAAAGGTCAAATAACAATTTTCTGAGAATGCTGTTTTGGGGGCTCCAAAACAACTTTTTCTCCTTCAGTGACTGCTAGGCTGCTGGCTTTCATTGTATTCGCAGGGCTGACAGTTTTAAGGCTACCACAGTGCTGGAAAAAGAAGGATGGAAATAGGCCAAAGCTAAAATGTCACATAATTTGCTGCCTTTACTGAAGACATGTTTTTCTTGAGTAATGTTCCTTGGATTTTTGCAAGTCTATAGATATTTTCAGAGTTCTGAAAAAGTTGATTTAAACATTGTTTTTACTGTTTTTATAGAGAAACAAACAAGGATAATAGATCTCTGTTAGTCACATTGCTATCTAAGGACCAACAGCATGACATTGCCTGGATTCTGTTAGGAATTTAGAATCTCAAGCCCTGATTCAAATCTACTAGGTCAGAATCTGCATTTAAACAAGTTCCCCAGGTAATATATGCACATGAAAGAAGTACTGACCTAGGGAACAGAAAATAACTCTTAGAAATCACCTTAAAATGGTTTGAAATGACACTGTATATCTCCATTTATCAAAAGAGCAGGACTGTAAAAAATGAATCAGAGAATAAACATTAGATTCTAAAAACTAAAAATTATGACTTCCAAAAATGAAAAAAATTAAAGGATAGACAAATTTTTGGATAAAAGATACTTGAGTTTCTCATATTTCTGCACACCTTGTGAAGCAAGGCACTGACTATGGTTGGTTTTGGACTATCATTTCAAGAATATTTGAATAGCAAGAAGCCTTAGGAAATAGTTACAGTGTTTCCCTCCATAACAAAAGCCAGGTTTGTTTATGACCTTGGAAGAGAGAGAGATGGTGTTTGCTTCTGGGGCAGAGGACAGGCATGCTTCATGCCCACTTTAAAAGATTCCAGTTCTTTTAGCTAAGGATTTCTCTCTATGATGTTTGAGCAGTCACTCTATAGGACTTACAAGCAATGGAACGGACCCCTATATATTGATGCCTGTGATATCTACTATGCTGTGAGTAATACATGTCTTTGTCTCTAATGCAAATGGTTCATATATTCCATCAGTATCCATGAAATTGTGGAAGGCTAACTTGTTAGTTGTCAAGTAGGTTAAAATCTCAGACCATTCACAGAGTTGAAAATAATAAAATGGACACTGGTAAAGACTAAACCAGTAATCTAAAGACAAATAAACAAGGAGATATTGCCATATCTTAGAAAAAAAAGTGATAACGAAAGACTATATAAAAGAAAGTAACTGTTGCTGTGTGGCCCAGGCAGTTAGGCATCCAACTTTGGATCAGGCCATGATTTTGTGGTTTATGAGTTCGAGCCCGGCATCAGGCTTTATGACATCTCAGAGCCTGGAGCCTGCTTTGGATTCTGTGTCTTCCTCTCTCTCTGCCCCTCTCCCCTGAAACTCTGTATCTCTCTCTCTCAAAAATAAACAAACATTAAATTTTTTTAATAATAAAAAAATAAAAGAAAGTTAAAGGACCCCCCAAATTTAATAAGAGTATTAGGAGATAACAAGAACAATGGAAAAGAGAAAACATGATTTTATTGAAAAGGGCATGCATATCTTCAGTTGGAGTATACATAGAAAGTGTTTTGCAGTATGAAAATAAGACTCATATGGCTGGAAAATGTCAGAGGTGCAGAAGAAAAGAGAAAATTATAAAGGCTTTTATGGAAAAGTTTTTCTTTCCACAAAGGAACAAAACCCAAACAATTATTAGAGCTCTTAGCAAAGATTTATGTTAGAAGATAATGTCATCAGGGTTAGAGTTGGATGAAGAAATAAAATACAAACTGAGAAGTCTATAAATATATAAAACATCAGCCTATTATAAAGGAAAAATAAAATCTTTAAACACTAACAACAACAAACTTTGAAAGTTTACCCCCTGATTTTATGTGAATAGGATCCCTCAAGGAAAAACTCGACCAAAATAAAAATAAACTTTAACAAAGAGAAGAATTTTGGTCTGTAAGAAGCAGTGACAATTAAGTAAGACCCAGAAGCCAAAGATGCTAGAAAGAAATTAAAATCTGTTAGACTTTGATGCATTGACGATTCTCTATCAACATTCTTTCAGGGATCCAATCAACCTACATGGTACTACAGAAAACTGCAATTGTATACACATTGTATTGTAAAGTCTCTTTATAACTTTTCAAGACTTGAACTCACAAAACCAATTGCATCTATAAAAAAATCTAAAATGATACAGGCATAATACCTTCTAAATTTACATCAACACATTCCTAGAAACCAAAAATATCTGAAGCTATCTTGTAGTAGATAACATTCCTTTAAAACTGCCAACAATATTTGTTACTTGGAACGCTGTCAACAATTGAAACTAGAATTTCATCCCTTCATAAATGCTCAAAGATATCCAATTTTATGTTCTAAAAGTTACAAGTGATAAACACATGCAGCTCATTTTCTAGGCTTTGGATTATATGGACATCCATGAACATTCAAATCGAGTTGTTTTTTTTTTTTTTGTGGCAGCTCAAAACTCTCATGATTAAGGAGTCACCACGGAGATAACAGTCACAGTGTCTCTGTGAAAGAACATGGATAGAGAAGAAGTGTGTTTATGGTCTGAATATTTGAACAAAGATGAGGTTACCACAGATGCAACATGAACAGCAAAACAGCAGATGGCCTCAGCCTGAGAGGAAGGACAGAGAGATTGCTTTCTACTTATTCTTATCATCTCTAACATTTGATTCCTGTTCCAGATCAAATATTGAGCCTAAAATGAACAACAACAACAACAAAAACCTTCTTTGGAGTAACTGTAAAAATTTCATACGAACCTTAGAACTATTTCATATGAACTTCAAAAGCCTACAATGGGTACATAAAACTGGGAAGAAATGAAGGGAACATCTAACCAAAGCTACAATGTCATTGGATAAACATGTTAGTGCATGGAAACCACATTCCTAAGGACGCTCATCTCATGTATTTTAAAAATATGTTTGTGGGGCTCCTGGGTTAAGCGCCCAACTCTTGGTATTAGCTCAGGTCGTGATCTCATGATTTGTGAGATCGAGCCCCACATAGGGCTTGCGGAGCCTATTTGGAATTCTCTCCCTCCCTCTCTCTCTGCCCCACCCATGCGCCCACTATCTCTATCTCAAAAAAATACATAAATAAACTTTAAAAAAGTGTCATCTTTGACAACAGGATAGTAGGACTCACAAAGGAAATGAGTTAGAACTCTGGCCCTGATATTGACTTCTAATAATCCTAAAGACCTCAAAGCTTTGTATATGATGACTATTTAGAAAGTGTTTAGCAAAGAGGGAAAAACTGCTCTGTAGAAAACTATAAGTCATTTTGCTAACATATATTCCTAAAAACAGCAAACATTGAACATAGTTTCCTTAACCTCCAGATAGAGAATTTACATTTCCTTATACATCAACATCTTAGAGACACCAATGTGTTAATTACACTGGATGCATCTTGAAAAATGTTGAGGATAAGAAGCGCCCAATGATAAAGAGTAGTCTCCAAAATGTTGTTAATAATAATGTATCACAGACACTAGACCTAGAAAACATCACATCAGCATGAAAAGTGAATTTTCAGACTGAAAAGTGCTATATCCACGGTATGTAAAATATCGATAATAATGTATTCCAAGAGGCAGTCACAGAAAATAAGGCCATGGCATGAATAAAAAGCAACTTTTCAGGCTGACAGAAAAATTAAGGCAGAAAAGAAAGAATGAATAAAAATGTATTGTAAATATGCAGTGGCATGCAGACACTGTATCTATAGTTACTTGGTGTATGCCCAGGCATCAACATTTTCCGGGCCCTGAGTTGATACATGTTTTTTAATATGGGATTCTGCCTATCTTAGTGAAGAATTAATATTGCATATATTGGGGAAAAAACAGAAGAATGAACACCCTTTCATGGAGACTGAATATAATATTGTGGACTTGCCTATAAAAGTATGATAAAGGACTTTATAAAGAAGCAGCTTTATTTTTTCTGTATAACTTCACCATTGACAAAACAGTTCCAAGTTTATTATCTCAACTGATCCCTGAAATAATATACTGTGGAAGACTAAAAGAGAAAGGCAGGTCTCCTTATTCTAGCATTTGTCTCTACATGATGCTGGCACTCTGAGGAATCAGTGCTCATATGTATGCTGCCATTATGTTAAAAAAATATTTTAGGATTAAAAAAAAAGAAATGTTTTAGGATAGGTAAAATTACATGTCTAGCTTTTTAAAAAAATTTTTATTTATTTTTAAGACAGACAGAATGTGAATAGGGAAGGGACAGAGAAAGAGGAGGCACAGAATCTGAACAGGCTCCAGGCTCTGAGCTGTCAGCACAGAGCCTGACACGGGGCTCAAATCCATGAACCATAAGATCCTGACCTGAGCCAAAGTCAGATGCTTAACTGATTGAGCCACCCAGGTGCCCCTAACTTCCCCCCCCAAAATATTGAGTGTTCATTTTATAGTAAGCCCTCTGCTAAAGGATGGAAATACAAGGAAAAAAACAAACAACAACAACACAAAACATGGTCTTGTTCTCATGAATATCCCAGATAAGTTGAAAGAGAAACAACAATTACATAATTCTACTAATTAATAGATTCCTGAGGTTTGGGTATTTGGACAGACAATAGGGCAGTTTATTCAAAAATAGTACACTGGGGAAAGGGAAGTTTGGAAAGAAATTATTATAAATTCAGACATGTACATGTTAATTTAGGAGTCTTTGAAACATACAAATAGAGATGTTAAATAGGCAAATCGGCATAGGTTTAGAGCTCGTGAGAGAGATGTAGGTTAGGACTGTGTACGTGTATGTGTGTGTGCAGGCAGATGCATATGCATGTGCAGACAGTCAAATGTGGGCATCTTTTTATAAATGTAAGAGCTACATAACTTTGCAAAGCAAAATTAAGAAGTCTGTATTCTCAGTACAGAATGTTAGGTATAATCTTGCACAAATTTATTCACCTCTAAACTAAAGGAATTAAAGAATGCATGAATAGGGATGCCTGAGTGGCTTAGTTGGTTAAGTGTCTGATTTTGGCTCAGGTAATGATCTCGAGGTATGAGGGTTTGAGCCACATGTAGGGCTCTGAGCTGACAGCTTGGAGCCAGGAGCCTGCTTCAAATTCTGTCTCTCTCTTCTCAAAAATAAATAAATTTTTAAAAAGTTGTTAAAGAATGTATGAATATGGAGCACCTGGGTGGCTCAGTTGGTTGAGTGTCTAACTTTGGCTCAGGTCATGATTTCACTGCTCATGGGTTTGAGCCCCACATCAGGCTCTGTGCTGATAGCTCAGGGCTTGGGGCCTGCTTCGGATTCTTTGTCTCCCTTTCTCTCTGTCTCTCCCCCTCTGTCTCTCCCCGCACTCTGTTTCTCTCTCAAAAATGAATAAGTTTTAAAAAATTTTTTTAAACTTAAAAAAAAGAATGCATGAATAAATGAAAGAACAAGAAGGTATGTATATATACCAAAGACAGGTTTATTTAAATGAAGTGGTTCTGGAAGGTGGAATATGGATTTCCTGCTCTACACTAAATGCTCTGTACTCAGTAAACACTTCACAAATAGAACTGTCAGTAGTTAGAATGCCATGAACTCTCTTCTGCTTCAACTCTCCCATAAGTTAAAAGCTAGCAAAATAAGAGTAAATGGTCAAAATACTCCATCACAAAGAATACAAAACAGAACAGCATGTTATGTTTTTTTGATGATTCATGACATTCAAATATAAAAGTCTCCATGAAAAATATGCCACCTTTAAAATGAAAAACCTAAGAACCCTACATAATTCCCTCAAATAATTATAAATTAGACATCTGTGTAAAAAAGAGCAATTTTTTCTTTTTTTTTAAACCAATGATCAGATTTTCCTTGGCCAAGTAAAAAGACTGTTTCTTGCCCATAATTGCATGTGATCTCACCATGTGATTAATTCAACTACTAGAAAGTTGTTTGTTTTGACTAGGTAGCATATTGCAATCACCCATGGATAGAATCACCATATGTTCTGATTTAGAAAGTCCCACTTTATACCTGTGTGGTCCCAACACAATTGTAAATAAAAAAACTTTCACCTTCAAAAAGTGTCCAAGTTTGCACAATTATTTATCATATATGTGAAACTTTAAAAAAAATTAAGTCTTCAGTTTCTAAATCTGGATATTGTCAGTCATTTGCCATTCAGTTTGAGACCAATGATCTGTTTCTTTTAAAAGGTCCATGAGTGTTTCTGATGTGTACCTAGTTAAGAATCACTGATTGAAAGTTGATCAAAACTTACTAGAAATAAAAAAAGAAAACACTTAGTGGCAGATGTTTAAATATTTAGTTTGCAACAATCACAAAGACAACCTAGTGGCTAGTCTAAAAGTATATTTTTTATGATATCTTCATGAATATTTAGCTTTGAATATACACAGGGGATTTTACCTAATCAAAAACCTAAACAGAAGTTTGTGAATGCTGTGTCAGCTATGACCAGATAGGTGGTATATTGGACATAATAATATGCTTCAAACAATAAACTTATGCCTTAGGTAGGTCTTACCTAAACTGTCAGTAAACTTACTTTTCCTTATTTTCTCAATATAGAGACAATTAAAATAATTTTATGTAAACATTATTAATCTTTTTTATTCTTTAAAGTATTGTTTTATAATAAGTTTTCCAAGGATATAAATATGCAAATTTTTATTTAGTATCCTCGTTAAATCTTTAAGAAAAAACTAAGTATTTCATTTCACGTTTCTGTTTAGAGATGCTATCCTAATATTTATTGGCTTTTGTTCTGAACAAAAATCATGACAACAAAAACCTCTTGATTGCTTTCTCCTCATCTGAGAACAACATCTTTCCTCAAAGTGAATCTACATTCTCTGTTTATCAGTGGTTCAGGGTTAACAGAGGAAGCCAAGACAGGCTTTCCTTTGACTTTTCACTCTCCCCTGTCTTCTTTAAGTTGTTCCTCCCAGGCAGGAGAAGGATTCATTTGCACAATCTGATTCTGATTTGGTAGCTCTGTTCATCACTCCAAAGGGGCTTACAGGCCTTCATATGGAGACCCTGGCTTGCTTAACCAAGCTCTTTATTGACCCACACAAATACCACCGCTTGGTCACTCCTTAGGACTAGGGTATGCATACCAGCATACAGTCTATCTTGAAGGGCTGGCCTAGGATAGATGCTCCAACAGGATGCCAGAAGCAGGCATCAGGTCACTTGGGCAAGGAATTCCAGGTTCGTGTACCCATGGAGCTTAGTCTTGGGATAGGGGATTTGGTGGGTCCAATTTTAGGAGAATCACTTGACCATGGTGCCCTAGTAACCATGCACATCCTTACATGGGCCATGTAGGCAAGGCTTAACCCTGGCTGACTGAAGTCTCAGTGAAATCCCCATGATTCTCAGGAAACCATAAAAGTATAGGTGACTTCTGAGGAAGAACTGCCAGGTCATTTCCTTCCCATCTCTCTACTGGGGATGCTGCCATGAGATGATTTTTTATCATTTTCTGGGTTCTGCTGAGTTATGAAGCTTTCTCTCCCCCCAACCCCTACACTTAGGGCACAGCTGCAGACTATAAAATGCTTGGCTGTAGCATGGAAGGAGCATCTCAGCAACAAGGTGCCCCAACACTTGCAGGGCTTCATCCTTTCAGCCCTTTGGTTTCAGTGCTGTCCTGGAGGTAAGGCATATGGGGAGCTGGCACCTCGGTTCATTTTGTTTTTGTTATGTAAGTAATTAACTGAATCTAAAAGAAATCTTTAGAAGGTTTCTTTCCTCACTCTCTCTTTTAATCTTGACTCCATGGTGAGGATTGTGGCTAGAGGAAGCTAGAGCAGAGTCCTGGTGTGGGGCCACTATTGTCATGTCTCAGGAAGTACTGCCAGCCTGGTGTATATAGAAATGGCAGCCTTGAATGAATGACTGTGTCTGGATCCCATTCAGAAAGAGAACTGAGGAGACACCACAACTTAAGGGCAGGAAAAAATAAGTTATTTGAGGGTGTTGTTGAATAGCAAGCAAAGGAAGGCTGGAAACGAATGGTTTGTAAAATAGGATATTGGCCAGTAGCAGCATCAGGGAAATATTTACTGTAACACAAGAAAATACCTATTTTTAAATTATTTTTTATTATTTATTTTTTAGAGAGAGAGAGCATGAGTCGGGGAGGGACAGAGAGAGAGAAGGGGACAGAGGATCTGAAGCAGGCTCTGTGATGACAGCAGAAAGCTCGATGTGGGGCTCAAACTCACAAACCGAACTGTGAGAGACCTGAGCTGAAGTTGACACATAACTAACTGAGCAACTCGGCGCCCCATGAGAAAATATTTTTAAAAGTGTTAAAACAAACAAACAGGCTGCACAAGGGTATGCCCTATGTGGTCCTGATTTTGTAAAATAAAGCAACCAAAAGCACAGATTGGAAGTCAGTACTTTTTTTTATATTCTATACTGTCAAAAATGAGCATAATTACATTTATAATTAGAAGATAAATATAAAATGGGTAAGTATAAAAGGGGTATTAAAAACGGTCAGAAGATACACTAAAGTAAGAGAAAGATAAACAGGTAATGTTTAGACAAAATGTTGAAAGCTAATTTAGAGGCATGTTGATTCTAATTAAGATTTTTAACATTTACTTAGATGGGTGCATTTTACCATAAATGAAGTGACAAATAAACTAAAGGAATTTCAACACTTTCCAAATTACTGACCAAGTGAAACTGTTGAATATCCCTTCATCTTTTAATTACCTTCCCCTTTATATAGGGCCATCCACTTTACCCGCCCCATCTAAGCAAATTAAAGACATGTTTTCTTGAATGTTAAGTAAAGCACATGCTGGAAGAGATGAGGGGTTTCTCAAAATGTATATGTTTGAGAGGTGCCTGGGGGGCTCAGTCAGTTAAGCTTGCAACTCTTCATTTTGGGTCAGATCATGACCTCAGGGTTCATGGCATCAATCCCGTATAGGGCTCTGCACTATTAGTGCACTGACAGTGCAGAGCCTGCTTGGGATTCTCTTTCTCCCTCTTTCTTTGCCATCTCTCCCCCTCTCCCTGGCTTGTGTGCTCTCTCTCTCTATATATAAATAAACATGAATAAAAATTATATAGACGCTGGAAACTCAAGTATGGTAAGTCTGTAGTGGGACCTAGGAATCTGCATTACCAATAAGCTTCCCAAATGATTCTGATAGAGGAGATCTGGGAAACGTATTTTGAAAGATTTTCAATGAACAGAAAAACCCTAATTAAGTATGACTATACATCATTCTACACCTTTTGTTTAACCAAATATCTAAAATTTTTGAGGCCATATACTTATAACCAGCATCTGTAACTAGTATCTTCATACACTGACATATTCATTATTCATTGCTATATTCATGTAAAAACAACCCCATTTTAAAATTTTCTTTTCTTGATAAAGGGAAATAACAGCCTAGGGAATCTGTAAAGCACATACACTTCTCTTAATGAGTCTTGATGCTTACTGAGCTACTTTTATAAACAGGAAACTATTGTACCTCTCTTGAGTGTTGAGGCAGGAAAAAAGGCTCAGTTAATAAATTTGGTCTTCCTTAACCCCAGTCCCAATCTCTCCTAATCTGGTCTTAATATCCATCACTTTCCTACAGAAGACACCCTGACTTGCTGACTGGCTGACCTTGGAATGGGCTTACATAAGACCACTGTTTCTCCATCTTGAAAATTTTCTTCATCCGCCTCTTTCCCACATACATATCAAAGTTCATCTCCACTTAAAGCTATTTTAAGGTCTATTTTCTTCTTAAAAGTTGCCTATCTACCAACTCACGCCTATTTCTCCTACATCTGAACTCTATTCTGTTTAACAACTTACACAGGCATAGGTCATACAGAATGTATGCACTCAAATAGACAACCATTATATATATTCTTCATACCCTTCATTTATTATAACTATTATTTAGTCATTTAACTATTTAATCATCTATTAAGCACCTATCATGTGCCAGAAATGGTTCTAGGTACTAAGAACACAGCAGTAAACAAAGCACCAAAGGAGTCTATATTCTAAAGAAAGAAAACAAACATTAAACAAAGAAATACATAAAATATGTTAGTAATGTATAACACTTACTGAATGCTTATTGATGCCGGGTATTGTTCCAAGAGCTTTATGTTAACTCACAACAAATTAAGAGGTAGGCATTATTATTTCCATATTATAGGTAAGGGAACCAGGTGCAGAAAGTTTCATGAAACAAGAGTGTGAGACAAAGATTTAAATCTAGACAGCCTGGCTCTAGCATTCACACTCCTAAGTCCTCACCATGCCTTGCCATCAGTAATAAAAATATGTGCTATGAAGAATAAAGCACAGTGAGTGGGATAGAAAGTAATGGATAAAGGTGTTTAGGTGGGGCCTCCCTGATGACATTTGAACAGACACCAGAAATAAAGTGGGGGACCTGGCCCTGGGGATAAACAATTCTAATTAGAGAGGATAACAAGGGCAAAATTTCTGCAGTGGGGTTATGTTTGGCATCATGGCCACTTACCAAATTAGGTTTCATTTCAACTTGAGTAGAAAAGGATTGAGCTACATTTGACTTAAGAAGGAACTTTATTTCAGTTGGTACAATGAATATGCATATGTGTTGTACATTAAAAAGCTGTTGTGGCTTGAATACAAAGTATGAAGATGTGGGGCAGTAGAAGATCAACTCCAAGTCTGAGAAGTACAAAAAAAATGATAGGATCTGACTTTAGTTTTATAAGGAAAACCTTCATTCCTCTGTGGAGAGTAGACTGCATAGCAGCAAGAAAAACAGCAGGAGACAAATTAGATCATGTCAATAGCTGAGGAAGTTTACTAAGGGTGGTAAAAACAAAAGATTAAGATGAAACCAGATCCTAAATATATTTGGGAAGGGAAACCAAAGTGCTTTGCTTATGGGTTGGATGTGGTATGAGAAAAGCATATTAAAGATGGTCCACAGTTTGCACAGAGAACGAAGAAAAATGGAATATTCTAAAGTGGAGAAAACCATAGGAGGAATAGGTACAGCTGTAGACGGTGAGGTGGTAAGGCTTTATAAGTTTTGTCTTGGAACTTTAAGTCTGAGATACTATTAGACATCCAAGTGGTATTGTCAAATAAGCACCTAGAAAAGAAAAACACTCCTGGAAAAAAGCAAAGGGCCAGAATTAAAAAGATAAGAAATTCTGACTGTTGGTTAGATGATTGGATTATATCCTATTGATATCTGTGATGGAAGTTCATATGGGTGATATCTGTGCCTTGGTACCATAAGGTGGAGACTATTTGCTGAGTAAAATCTTGGTACACTGTAGATACTCTTAAACAATAAGAAATAAAATTCTTCATATAAAAAGCAAAACACAGGGGTGCCTGGGTGACTGTCAGTTAAGCATCTGACTCTTGGTTTTGGCTCAGGTCATAATCTCACAGTTCATGAGTTTGAGCCCCGCATCAAACTCCATGCTGTTAGTGTGGAGCCTGCTTGAGATTCATTCATTCATTCATTCATTCATTCTCTCTCTCTCTCTCTCTCTCTCTCCCCCCCCGCCCCGCTTGTACACTCTCTCTCTCAAAATAAATATTTTTTTAAAAAGTATCAAAATCCCAAATTTACTCAAAATTTAATAGAATGCTCATTCTATGGATATTGCTAATACATGTATTTGTGAGAAATTATTAGGATTTTTAGGATGTAGCGAAAATTATTGAGATAAATTAATATCAATATAAAATGACATTTTAGGGGCACCTGGGTGGCTCAGTCAGTTAAGCGTCTAACTCTTGATTTCATCTCAGCTCATGGTCTCATATTTAATGGGACTGACCTGCTGACAGCAGGATCCTGCTTGGGATTCTGTCTCTCTCCCATTCTCTTGGCCCCTCCCATGTTTACACTCTCTCTCAAAATAAATAAAAAGCATTTAAAAAATAATTTTTAAAAATGACATTTTATTTGAAGTTTTAATGGATTAATTTTGTTCTAATGTATTTATTCATCTTATGTGATTTGTAACTATTTAAAATTATATTAATTTGATGGAATATTTTGAAGTCATTAAAATCACATATGTGAATAATATTGACATGGAAAATATGAATGTATTTCTTGAAAAATTAGGACATAAAAATATAAGCAAATAGAATGGAAACATATTACCAATCATTACCTCTAGTTTCGGGGAACCTAGGAAATTCTACAGTTTATTCTTTATACATTTCAATACTTTTCAAATTTACGACAGTCAATTTTTATTACTTCTGTAATGGAGGGGAAGCACAATATGTATACTGTGATTTAACTATTCTAATTCCATTAACTATTCACATATAATCATTTAATTCTTTGGAGAAACTTAATGCATTCAAAATATATAGCGGCTTGCTAATAGCAATTTTATTCTATCTTTAGGGATTTGTGTACTACTAGAGATTTCCCTTTAAGTGCCTTAAACCTAATTTACAAAGTTATTCAGAATTTACAAACTAATTTTGCAAATTCTACACAGTGCTAATCGTAAATCAATAACTCTTATCTTAAAGGAAGTAGAAGCAGCTTGTTTTAACTCTTTGCTTTGCCCTTGGGAATATGGAAAAAAAAAATCCCATCAAATCTGCCCTGAAGGCTTTTAAACTAGCTTTTATTTTTGGCTCCCATATTATCATTTGCCAATCTACATGGTACATAACACAACTGTCAAAGTAAGCATCTATATTTCAGATAGGTCGTTTGCTTCCCTGTGAAATGCATTTAGAGGAACCAAATCCAAGATTAAAAATATAACATTAGGACGTATTTTAATTTTCAGGAAAGCAACAAAATTTGTATATAAGCAACTTGTACATAAAGGTAATACCTATAATAGAAAACTTAATGGACTGAAGTACCATTCTCCTTAAAGGCACATTTTTAAATCAAAGGGAAGCATAGCTAGCAGCAAACATCTTATTAAACAACAAGTGTGCAAATGCTAAAGGCAGAGCCTCTAGGGCCATGTTAATTATCTCAGGGTCGGAGGCATTAAGACTGTCTGGCAGTTTCTAAGGCAGTCAGATGGCAATGCCAACACACAAGCCTCCCCAAGGTCTTGCAGTTACAGCACTGTCATATTTCAAATGACAGGTAATACTTATGAACACGCCGACACTAACCTCCTCAATTATAGTCAATGTCAAGGTTTTACAACTGGAGGAACTACTAATTTCTAACATATATATATATTGCCTGACAAAAAGTACTTTATAAAAATAAGTGTTTAAAGTACCTACTGCAAAATGCTAAAGAGATATATGGGATGCTCACACAAAGTTTCTTTGGGTGTTTTTCCTCTTGGGGGAAAAATACACACATTTTCTTTTATAATGAGCATCATTTTTGTGATATACTGTAAGGAAACCTCATTGCAGTTTGATGGGTCTGAATTCCATTCTTTTTGGCTATAGTGACATTTATCACAAGTTATTTCAAGTCAGATTTCATTTTTCAATGTAATCACATTATCCTATTAAAATACAAATGTATAGGTGTGGTGTTATTTCATCAAGCCCCATTTTTTCCTACTTTTTACTAGAATGGCATTATTCAGTATGTTTGCATATATTTGCACTTGATGTGCTAGCTCTGTCAACACCTACTATTTCTAGTTTTTCTTTGACCTGTAAACCTTCCAATAGACCACAAAGAGAGAAAGAGCCTCTTAGATGTCAGTGTGTGTTGTTAGTAAACCTCACGTGGTACATTTGACACAAAACCAGAAGTCTCACTCAGAATCAAGCTTAGTATCCCAACTTTTGAAATCACAAGAATATGTCTAAGAGATTAAATTCAAGTGGGAATTTCGGCTTTACCTGGATGGAGATTGTTAAAGGAAGCAGTTCAGCAAAGGTGAGAGACATGGGAGAATGAGACAGACCCATGAGCTACAGATCTGGAAGTTCAAACGAAAAGGCTGAACTATGAAAGAAAGTTTTAAAGTTGTGGATTAGTAGCTCTTCCACTAGACATCTTTCATCCTTCATAAAACCTTCTCAGTCATGGGTTCATGGACCATCAGTAGGTTTCACTAAGTGGGGACAGTTTGAAATTTCATGCAAATTTCTATTTTATCTGCATACTATATTTTTCTAGAGATAATATGTAATATTCATCTACTTCTTAAAGAAATCTATAACATTCAGATTTTAAATCGTTAAAATATAGACTCTATGGAAATTTTTATTCCCCAAAATTCCATATATAGATGGAACACACAGAAACACACTGAAGTAAAACACTCATTTAAGACTCAACTAAGTTTTCATTTGCAAGTAACAATATTTTTATTTTCCAAATTTGGTTTTGACAAAATGTTGAGTTGGAATAGTTAAGTATTATCCTCATTTAGATTCTGAATATATGCTTATATGTTTTTTGATGATTTGTCTTATGACTTTAGGGGATACCATCAACATATTACTTAGTCATCTAGAAGACACTGTAATTATTTTAAATGTATAAAAATGTTTATGGAGTGCCTGAGTGGCTCAATCAGAGCCTGCTTGGGTGGGTCGGTCTCTCTCTCTCTCCCTCTGCCCCTCCCCAGCTCATTGTCTCTCTCAAAAATAAATAAACTTTAAAATAAATGTATACAAATTTTAGATTATAGGGAAAACACTGAACTTGTGAGGTGGAATTTTCATAAAAATCTTTAATAATATTTATTAACCCATTTAGACTGTCTGAAACTTTGGCTGTATTAATGTACCTCATATAATTATGTCAGATCATTTACAAAGTAATGCAAAATTAGCTTCCAAATTCAGTTCTGTCAAGGACATGTCAGGAATCTTAGTCCTCATTTTGATTCCATGTCAAATGTGTAACAACCATACTTAGCTATGTATTTAGAGATTTTCATATTATAGAGTAACAGCCTAACAAAAAAGAGGGGAATTATTAAATCATAACAGTACACTTGCTATTTTTGGTATCAGTGTTTCTACAGTGTGATACACGTTTCAGACCAATTTTCCCTCAGAGTAAAAGATGCTTTTAAGTGTTTTGGTTTGTTGAAGCAGAAGGAATCAGTGACTCAAACATATCAAAAAAGAGGATGAGGATCACCGAGCCTTGTTTACTTTGGATTGGCATAGGAAACCTTTTACTCTGTTAAGTGATAGCTGCTCTACTTTGCTGACATGCAGCAGCTCACATCTGGATTGCAAAGTTTCTGAAGGTTAATTTCAGCTTCTAGCTAAAAGGGTCTTGTTTGTATTGA
This sequence comes from Cryptoprocta ferox, assembly GCA_028646485.1. Taxonomy (NCBI): domain Eukaryota; kingdom Metazoa; phylum Chordata; class Mammalia; order Carnivora; family Eupleridae; genus Cryptoprocta; species Cryptoprocta ferox. The sequence continues at coordinate 86,253,136 of CM053573.1, forward strand.
CTTACATTGCCTTCTTACCGGCGAATAATTCCAGATACAGTTTTAGGTCAGTTCTATCCAGATACTAGAAAAAAGCCTTTAAAGGCAACAAATGGAAGACACTTTTCTCTAGGTGTTCAAAACAAATGTCTGCTCTGACCTGAAAACTTAAAAAACAACCATTTGCCATTTCAAGGTATTGCACATGAGCCTGGGTTATTGCTGAAAATATGAAAGTCTAGGTAAGGGGAAGCAAATTACTCTCAACCTGTGTTTTATATGTGTCTCTTTTGGGGAGAAGGGCAGGAAATAGAAAATGCACTGTATTAAGACCATGGTAACTTCCAATAGCATATATCTTCTGATGATGGAATAAAGATAATTTGTGAAGGCAAAGAATTTGGGGCAAGACTTTTAAATGCTTCTTACTCTGATCAGGAATTGACATGGTCTCATCAGGGTTATCAGCTTAATTTTTTACTGTCATTTAACCATCCAGTCACATGGGCCTTTTTAAGTGAACTAATAAAACCACACTTGTTTAGTTGTTGTTAACAGTTCTGATTTGGTACAGAATCTGTGGGAAGGTGTGTTTGTATTTGAAACTGGGATGCAATATTGCAATTCATACACTATTTCTTCACTAATCCTACTGCAGATCTGTAGACATTCAAACAGTTACTGGTGTGCAACTTCATTTTTCATTTTAGTACTCGGTTGACACCAACTTTAATTTTTTATTAGATATATTTGTACCTGCTATAATCAAAGCCATCACACATTAAATCAACAAATAAAGCTTTTGTGTCTTGAAGGAGTGGGATGTATTTGTGTGTGTGTGTGTGTGTGTGTGTGTACATGCGCACACGTACATGTGACTGTATGTGTGAACAGGGCAAAATTATTTCTTGAGGAAATAATACCCAAATTCAAACCCTCCAAATCTATCCATTTATCCTTCACTGACATAAATGACAGAGATAACGCCTAAGTGTGGAGGTTCCTACTGCAAGTGTTGCTATACACAGAGGATCCGTTAACCTAGGGACAGAGGAAGACTGAAGGCTGAATCCTGCCTAAATGAGCATACTCACAAGTTTTCAAAATAACCTACTGGAATCTGTTTAGATGTGCTCCCTACTGCACCATAGTTGCCTCTACTCCTTATTGCTGCATATCTAGCCCAATTGGTTATGTAATCTGCCTAGAGTCCAAGGATATTGGAACTTGGTACTTTTGCTAGGCAGTTTTTCCCCTTACTTTAAACCACAGATGCTTTTCCATCTTTAACAGGAAGATACTGCTTCCCAGTGGGTCAGCAACTTGAACATTCCAACCTCCTGTCCACTTGTTGACAAATATTTATTTCTCATCTATTCCTCAAGAATTTCACTGGCCTCCAAAGTACATGAGTATATAACAGAATATGCATGATGTATTTTCTCATCAATATTCCCTGGAACTTTATAAGCCAGTAAAATCTGCAGAATCAAGACCTTCTTCATTGCAGATTTTTCAATTGTTAATTTAAAAGTTATTTGTCAGAATGGGTAAAGAGAGATAAAAATCAAGATGAAGAGATGGTTTACAGACTCAAATTTCCCCCTAAACCTTTCAAGTATTATATTGTCCCCATAAAAGAAATATTTCTAGGTTTTTTTTTTTTTTAAATCTTATGCACTCACATTTATGATCCCTTCATTTATGTGTTTGAAGATGTTCTCATGACAAGTGAGAACTATATACAGCTGAACAACATGGGGATTTAGGGTGCCAACAACTTTGCAGTTGAAAATATTTGACTTCTCCAAAACTTAACTACTAATGATGAACACATATTTTGTATATTATATGTATTAGGTCCTATATTCTTACAATAAAGCAAGGAAAATATTACAAAAATAATAAGGAAAATGCCGTTACAGTACCATATTTATTTTCTTGTCTTTAAAAAAAATTACCTGAGAGACAGAGAGAGAGAGAGAGAGAGAGAGAGAGAGTGTGTGTGTGTGTGTGTGTGTGTCTGTGGGTGCGCACAGGGGAGAGGGACAGAGGGAGAAAAAGAGAATCCTAAGGAGCCTCCACACTCAGCACAGAGCCCAACATAGGACTCTATCTCACAACCTGAGCTGAAATCAAAAGTCGGACACTTAACTGGCTGAGCCACTCAGGCACCACATAGAGTATCACATTTATATTTTAAAGATCCACATAGAAGTGGATTAATGAAGTTTAATCCTATATTGTTTGAGGTTTAATTTGTACTTACAAAATTTTTGAAGGTTTTCACAACAATGACAGTTGTTAAACCTGTGCACTTTAAATACTGTATCCCATGTAGCATACGCAGTGACCTTTTGGGTACATGTTATCTCTCTCTGACTGATGAGTAAATAGAACCAAATCACATGATGTGGTGAAGATCACATGGTTAGGATGTGGTAGAACTGGAATTCGTACATGTTTGACTTTAAATGTGATTCTCTAAACCACCCATTGTCCTGTCTCATTATTTAATAGTTTTTCAGTGGGTAGTGCTATCCAGTCCTATCCATCATTGACACAAGATAAAATACGTACACATGAAAACACTTCTCATATGTGCTCTCAAAGCTGGACATGAAAACCCTCATCGGAACCTAGATTTGAGTGCATATATTTGGCTACTTCCATTGGAGAGACTCTAACACAATTTTAAAAGCAAGCCACCAGATAATAGTTTAGAGTATTTAGAATAAAAAGCAATCATTACTACCAAACTAAAAAAGTGAGAATTTGATTCAAATTCAGTTTTTGAAATGCAGCTAAATAGTTATCTAAGTTAAATCATTTCAAAAGATAACAGATGCTTTTAGACACCTCATTTTCTCTCATTTTTATACTTAATAAACATTCTTATACATGAAATGCTATTTGTATGCCTGGCGTGGGTGGCAATGGCACCCTCATACTCATCTCCTGTATTGTCGTGTATCACTTAGAATCTGAGCAACCCCATTAGATCACCCAATTCTCTGCCATGTATATGTTGCTCTGACAACTGAAAGCTGCTGCCCTCTGCTAGAGTATATGTATATGTATATGTATATTTTGTCAACTGGTCTTCAGCTTATTAAAAAGTAAAACTGCAAAAAATAATATTACTATTATTTTTTCACTCTAATACCTTGTTCTCTTACACTAAATCAGCCTTAGCTTTTTTAAGTTTCTTTTCATTATAATAGAACCTAATAATTTGCTGAGAAAATTTAAAAAATTTACCCATAAGCCATTTTCTCACCCCTCTTCTCTATGACTTCTAATAAAATTAATCACTATAAGAATTTTTCATTTTTTCTTTAAGACATCTTTCGGGCACAGTGCTGGCTGGCTCAGTCAGTAGAGCATGTGACACTTGATCTCAGGGTTGTAAGTTTGAGCACCAGGTTGGATGGAGAGATTATTATTTTAATATTTTACTTTTAAATAATCTATCAGATATTTCCTATTTCAGGTTATTAGACAAAAAGTATCCACTTTGGCCTTTTTGCAATTTAGCAGTCCACTCCTTGATGACATTTGGTTATTGTTTCCTTTTCTTTCTATTTTTCTATTACTTGAGATTGATTGATTGAGTGAGTGATTGATTGGAGAGTGAGAGAGAGAGAGGAAGTGGGAGCAGGGCAGGGGCAGAGAAGAGAAAGGAGAGAGAATCCCAAACAGGTTCTGTGCTGTCAGCTCAGAGCCTGAAGTGGAGCTGGATTTCACGAACCCGTGAGATCATAACCGGAGTCAAAATCAAGAGTCTGACACTTAACCAATTGAGCCACTCAGGTGCTCATATTACTAGAGTTTTTGACACTCTGCAAAGAGTGTCTCTATAAAAAAAGATATTTTTATAACCATACAGAGATAGTCAGAGGACTTGGGCAATAAAAATTCTCACACAAATTGGTTCAGTTTAATATATAAATATGTATTTATATTTAACATATATATATATTCTATATTTTATAGTAGTATGTGGTTTGTAAAAATCATACATATTAATTATCTTCAACTTCACAAAACTTATGTGACAGAATAAAACTGAAGGAAAGAAGAATGTAGGCATTCATATTAATATAATCAAAAATGGTGGAAGTGTTTTCTGATGTTAAGGAAACTTCTCACTGCTAGCTACCTCATAGTCCCACAGATTTTAGCCTCCAAGTGGTGTTACCTTTACCAGGTAAACTTTGTATACCTAGCATTTTATTACAAATCCCTATCAATGAACTAAGATAAATTATACTTAGAAGAAATACAAAGAGATATGAAAAAAACCATACCATAAAGTACCATATTTGGTCCACAGAATCTTGATCTCTTGTTGAATCACATTCTCTTGCATTCTTACACAAAATTTTCCCTTTTTATCAGTGATGTCAAGAAGCAAACATATTTGTCACAAACTTATTTTAGTGTAGGATAAGTATTATGTAATCCAGCGTTCTGCATGGTGAGGTCTAAGGTATTTCTAAAATTTTGTGCCAGAAAAAAGTAAGAAATTGGTAAGTTTTCTTTCTTGTTTTAAATTTTTTAAGGTTTATTTATATTTGAGAGAGAAGGGGGGAGGGGCAGAGAGAGAGAGGGAGACCCAGAATCTGAAGCAGGCTCTAGGCTCTGAGCTGTCAGCACAGAGCCCGACGAAAGGCTCAAACCCATGAACCATGAGATCATGACCTGAGCCGAAATTAGACACTTAACACACTGAGCCAACTAGGCGCCCCATCTATTTTCTGATAATAAAAGATCTGTTGCCAATGAGGTTTCTTATTTTCTCAGGGCCAAGAGGAAGCTTCTAATCAGATTAGTTTCTCAATTACAAAAATATTAAGTTTATGATAGACATACTTCCTTTCTTACTAGTTTCTTTTCTCTCTTATTAGATGAATGCTATTTATAAGATACTTCAAATAATTTTCAGGAACAATGAGGCATGAATTTAAATATGAAAATTACACTATAATAATAGAAAGTCTAATTTATTTGAAATTTCAAAATCTTTTGTATATTTTGTGTATACACACACACATACATACATACATTTTATTCTGAATAGGTACAACTTTATAATTTGAGTGCTGATTTGTATGCTTAGGTTTGGGAATTTATATTTGCATTCTATTAACTCCCAAGTTCCCAGACTAGTATTTGTTACGTGGAAACAATTCAAAGCAACACATCTGTTGATAATTTTTATTATTCTTTTTAAAGGATCCATTTGTGAGCATGTAATAAAATATTCTACTTATTTCTAAATAGAAAATTTACCATATTATTGTCAGCCTTCTCAAATGTTTACAAAGATTGTAAAGGATATTTACCTAAAGAATTAAATGTTATGCATTTTTTTTGGGTCTATAAAATATTTATACAGGATAAAGATCTTGTTGGAAGACTTTCAGATAAAAATAGTGGCTTGGTGCGCCTGGGTGGCTCAGTCGGTTGAGCGTCAGACTTCAGTTCAGGTCATGATCTCGCAGTTCGTGAGTTCGAGCCCCACATTGGGCTCTGTGCTGACAGCTCAGAGCCTGGAGCCTGGTTCAGATTCTGTGTCTCCTTCTCTCTCTGCCCTTCCCCTGCTCACGCTCTGTCTCTCTGTCTCTCAAAAATAAATAAACATAAAAAAAATAGTGGCTTAAGTCCAAATAGCTTCTAACCAAAGGAAAAAAAATCTCGCAATCCTTTTATCAGTCAAAACAAATTCTAGGAAATTTGACATCTGTTATGGTCTAAATGTGTGTGCCCCTCCCCGATTCATATGTGAAGCCCCCGTGCCAATGTAATGGTGTTAGAATGAGGGGCCTTTAGGAAATGAGTAGGTCATGAAGTCCTGTTGCCATGATGGGATTCATGTTCTTATTGGAAAAAAAAAAAAAAAAAGACACCACAGAGCTTCTTAGCCCCTTCCAGCAAGTAATGAGACAAGAAGCCTGCAGCCCAAAACCAAGCTCTCTCTCAACCATGCTGGCACCCTGGTCTCAGACTTTTAGCCTCTAGAACTGGGGCAAATAAATTCCTATTGTTTATAAGTTATTCAAACTGTGGTATTCTGTTATAGCAGCTTGAATGGAGTTAAGACAGATCCTTAAGGGAAATAAATCTGAGAACTCTCGGAGCAGATATAGCATCACGCTCATCTTTATATCCTCAGGGTCTAGTAGAGAGTTGGACCCAAGGTAGGCGCTCCACAAATTTTGAATGGATGCAGAAATGGATCATTTAAAATGATGCTGGTAGAATATGTGCTCTGAGCTACTTTCCCCTAGGAAGATTGATTTCTGCTGATCCATCAATATATTCCCAGGCAATCTCCTTCAGCTAAAGCATGCTGCTGAGAGTTGGAAGGCTAGGATTTGGTGTTTAGTCTCTGGCCAGAAGTAGAATAGAAGGTATCTAGGTTGCAAAGGGTATTAATCTCTTGACCCTGGCCTTATTAACTCTATGCTTTAACCAAGTTAACCAGCCATGGCTACAGGGAACAGCAACATTCATGTCCTTTAATTGCACCATTCTCTCTGTCCAAATATTATGGACTTGGATGAAAGGCACATTTCAGAAGACATTAATAGCATAGTATATGCTACATTGTATGTTTGTAATCTGAGCCAAAATCAGAGCCCATTTTTAAGGTAACTCTTCAATGTTCTCTATTCTCTTAAATAGATTATGAGGGTCCTTAAAGTTTCTCTATTAAAACCTCTAGATCCCAATCCAGGAGCATTCTATTAAAAGTTACAATGCATTTATTAGTACCGTTATAATATCCTAGTTCTTCAATTGCAACATTTGTATTTCTTCAATATCTAGCAATCAACCTATCAATTAGAAAACAATGATCAAACACCTATGATGAGCAAGATTCTCTTTCACATGCCCCAGAGATACAAAATATGACAAATGGGGGTGCCTGGGTGGCTCAGTCGGTTAAGCTTCAGACTTTGGCTCAGGTCATGATCTTGCGGTTTGTGAGTTCAAGCCCTGCGTCAGGCTCTGCACCGACAGTGCAGAGCCTGGAGCCTGTTTCAGATTTTGTGTCTCCCTTCCTCTCTCTCTGCTTTCCCTTCCTTGCTCACACTCTCTCTCAAAAATAAACAAACATTACAAAAATTAAAAAAAAAACAAAATATGACAAGTGGATTTAAGGAATTTACAACTTAATCTAAAAAATGAGATGTACATATATAAAAATAAATAATTCCCCCCAACTATTAAAGAGCAATGTAGACATGTAGACAAGGCACATTTGGCAGTTTTACAGATAAGAAGGGCTGAAATCTGAAGACTGAAAATGAAAGTAAGACTATGCCAAAGAGACTTGGCAGTTTTATTTGTCCACAAGTTCAATATGAAACACTTGAGGGGAATGACTGTGAGACCACTGAAGTCTGCACGCATCTTTCTTATAGCACTCACATTGATTTTTAATTACTCCTACCATGTTTGTTGTTCCTAATACCTTGTGAGCTATTTGAGGATCAGAGTTGTATCCCTTTTATCTTTGTGTACCCAAGACATCATATAGTACTGTGTGTTGTATTAGCTCACGAAATAGGTGTTCAAATATTTATTGAACACATATACTTTGTGTCAGGCATTGGGAACATTGTTTAACAAAGGAGACATGGTCCCAATCCATATGGAGTTTACAGTCTTGTGGATAAGGGGTAAATGGATGAAGGAAAGCCTGGATGGAGGAATAAATGGATGAACTGGGCATGCTTAGTGCACAGCAACTGTTTGTCAACTCTTTCTCCTTCTGATGAATTTCTTTCACTTGTTAGGTATATCCTTGTATACCATCCTCCCACTGATAATTACAAAAATATAGAAAAGTTTATCTCCTGTTCTTCTGTTTATTCCTACCAGTCAAGAAATTTTTGTCAAGTTTTAGGTTCTATAGTCAGTATTCTAAAAATGATAGTGTTTTCTCACAAAAGACAAAATGCATACTATTAAATATACTTTTATAAACCATGCTGCCTGGAGATGCTTATATATTTGCTGGGAATAGACAGCCCTGGTCAGGAGTCCTAGAGACACAGGAGATGTGGCGAAAGATATAGGAATAGAGGAAAGAGAACCCAGGGTCTGTTATAATGGATTATAAGCAGGTAGTTTATCTAGTCACCCTAAAGGGGCTGAAGAGCTGCTGGAGAACTGTGAATTGACAGAATCAAAGTGATATTGTGAGATAATAAACCAGCAATTAGACATAGTCTGTATTGTTACAGAGATAAAGTTACAAGAAGGGCCAGTAAGGTTACAACTGCAATAGTCCAATGATGAACTGTTAATTGCCTGAACAATAGCGGTATCAAAGGTACCAGAAATAAAAATTAGAATTTCAGCCTGGAGATGGCGGAAGTGGTATTACCACAAACAGTATCAGATCCATCAGGGAGAAAACAAAAACAAAAACAAAACCCAACAACTTGGAATTAGGAGAGAATAAATGAATCTAGAGAACAATATATTTTCGAGTGTAATTAAATGCATGTAGGTGAAGCTCTGTGAGTAAAGCTCTGAAGATCAGTGTGAAACTTACAGATGTAAAGAGTAAACATTCTTTGCATGTTAAGAAAATTCTTCACAAATCTCATTATCAGCATTAACATTAGTGTTGAATAACTAAAAAATAATTTCTAGTTTTTCATTGAAACAAGCAAGAACAAGACCTACAATCCTTCATGTATTACTACAGTAATATAAATCATGACTTTGGGAATCTGCTTTAATGTCAGGCTCCATGGCAGAAAGAGGTCCCTGAAAGCTTTATACCATGCATGCCCTAATAGAATCTGTGAATTTCTAACATTCATTCATTCATACATCTATCCATCCATCCACTCACCTATGTTATTTGAGTGCTTATTATGTGTAATACTGTGATGGGGTCTGGGATTCAGTTGAAAAAAATAGGAGAGATCTAACCCATGTCTCCTGCTCTCATGCAGGTCACATATTTCCTGGACTGAAAAACAAGCTCCTTCTTTCCAAAAGCATACACTTAAAGTTTCTACTTACAGATATCTCAGGCCAACACTGAGAAAGTTTATCAGACAGGTAAACTTTGCAGGCAATGAGTTGAAATCACAGAAGAAAAAGACAAAAAATATACCGAGTAATATTTGATGCTACAGAGCAGACTTAGCTTTTCCAGTCATAGATTCAGAGAGCCCGGATTAATGTCATTCTTAAGCAGAATATAGTTATGCTCTGCAACTGCTTTGCATAGTTCCACAGGGAAAAGGGAAGGAAGAAAGGGGCTGAAGATGGTAAGTGAAATGAAATTAGATCATTGGTAAGCTCATAACTTAGGTTCATACCATTTGGTCCGTTTTCTAATGGCTATAACTTAATGATTCAATTAGTTTCCTGGGAACAAGGATAAGTGCATGTTCAATGTTCTGTATCATATTACTGATTAGAATCTGCCAAAGCCATGTCTAACTAAAGCTTATGAGCAATGAAACCAAAAAAATACTTTATATTTGTTGTCGTTCCATGATGAGTAGATAGACAAATACACTGTTAACAATAAAAATAAATACAACAAAATTAGTACACAGAATTATTTCCTCAAATACTATTTTTCTAGTTGATAACTGTCTTGGTCATTTGTTCAATGCATTAAATGTCTACCACACGCAAGGCAGACTCCGTGCTAAGTGCTGTGAAGGAAATAAAGATGACCCGTGGGGGTGTTTTACATGAACACCATTGAGAATCAATGTTATACATTTCAATAAATAGCAGTGTAGACCACATAATTTATGTGAACATTATTTTAAAGATATAAATCATAATAGCAGAAGGAATGTAATACTATGCCATACAGTAATCATCAGATGATTGAGAATATGGTAGTGCATTAATTAAACTATGATATTTCAAAAATACAGAGGAAATCGGGAGAATGCCTCCTTCAAGAAGAAGAAATCAGCAGAAAAATTTCCTGCTGTGAACCCTTGTCAAAAATAGGTAAACCTCCATGAAGATTCTAAAGTTTCAATGGCCAGCCTTTACACAGTTGTTCTCCTATATAAGTCTAACTATACCAATGTGTCTAAAACATTGGTACATTATTTGCAGTGGAGACACTGTGTAAACTCATATTCTTTTGGAGTGTTGTGTCTCTTAAATGGGAGGAATCATTTTCTTATGTACAAAGATCACACTTGTCACTTTTAATAAGTTGAACCCCGTATCATCTATAGTAGTAAAAAAAAAATCCATTGATAAATTACTTTCATAATCATTAAGGTGTTTGTTTATTTAGTGAGTTAGGGGTAAACAAAATTAAGTTTATTTAACCTAAATTTCCAGTGGGTCATCAACCACTAAATTGTTCACACTGGTTCATGAATAGCCTGTTAGGTTTACCTGTCTAACAACAAAATCAAAGTATTTCTTCCATTTACAAACACTTCCAGTATAATTTAAAAATTAAGAACTCGAATCTATGAACAGATGTACTAATAGAATTCTTAGGCCACATCCTATTACTTTTTGTATTTTGTTGATGAAAAATGGCCTGGCACCTGTCAATTTGCCTGTCTCGGTCACCTCTTCCAGAGATGTCTGAAGAAGCCTAGTAAAATCCCAAATATACAAGGCTTTGTAAAAGGCATGCCCAGTTCACCTTGCGAGTGTATTTGATGGATGTTTTATATACTAATTTTGACATTGATATAAGAGCCATGAACATGGAGAAGTCCTCCCCGTACATCTTTACTGCAAATGGAAATATTGCTACTAAAGACAAGCTTGAGTCAGGATTTAGAATGATTGATAATTTTGAATATAAACATTGAGACCTCTTATCCAGAAGGTGGCATGGCTGCACTGGATGCTGATATCATTTTTGACAGGTTTTATGAGACCCTAAACAAGTGAGAGATGGTGTTGCAGGACCACCTTTCATATACTTGTCACTCTGATTTCCCGCAGTAATGAACTTCAGGGGCTCTGCTTAGTAGCAAAAGCTATGAAACCTAAGGAATGCACATGCATCTCAAAAACTGTCTCGAGTAGACAGAAGGGCCTGGCAAATGCTCAAACCTGATCTTTTTCTTTATTCTGAAGTAGAGAATACAGTAGTAAGCTGCTTCAGTGCCAAAAAAGAACGGCAATTGGAAATGTTATTTAGTGATAAGTGGACATTACCCAAGGTAAAAGAAAAAGAACTTTAAAAGAAAATTATTCTGGGAAGAGTCTGTTCTGTTTCTATTCTTATTCTGAGTCTTCATAAATGAATCCTGAAGAACTCTGAAATGTCTTTTTATTTAGGTGAGAGTATTTTCAGGAAAACATAGATCACCAATCACATAAAAATAAGCTGGCTGACTCCTGAGAACTTTGGAGGATAAACTAGGGCACACTGTCACTATAATAAGGTTCCAAGAAGGAGGATTCCTTGTATGCATAGAATTTCATGACCTTTCCCTGTTCTTGCTGACATCCACACTGTATCAGAATTAGTTGGACAGATTCAAATCCCTGGTCTGCCACTTAGTGAATAACCTTGGGCAAGTTACCTGTATCCACCTTGCAGGATGGTTGTGAGAATTAGCAACAGAATGCAGTATTTACTGTGATGCTTACAACACAACAGGTACTCAGGAAATAGCAGATATTTTATGTAGTTCTATCCCACTACAGCACAAATCAGTTCCACAGGACATAGGGAGTAAGTTACATGTCTATGTAAATTGAGGTGAGCAAATTATTTAAATTAATTCAATGAAGTTATTTCTGCCACTTCCATTCTTCGGGGTAGTTATGCTGCCTCTTTAACTAAAACACCCTATATAAGAAACATAATTCCATTATGACTCACATGACCATTCATACAAAATTGCTATTTGACTTTTCCAGGTCAAATGCACATCTAATTATTGAAAGTCAGGAGTCTAATACTAAAAAAAATTATATTTCTCTTATTTAATGAAGCTTCTGTAGTTTTTGCATATTTTTAAAAACAAATACATTGTAGGAAGACAGAAGGAAACCTTGGAGATTACTACTTTTAATGATATCTCAGAAAAAACACTTTTAGTATTGTGGGGTTAATTCTTTCAGATACATTCTTATACAGAACTAGTATCTTATACCGTGTATGTGTTTTATAGCGTGTAATACTTAGCAATATATCGTTCATGTCAATAGATAGTTTTGTTGCATTGTTTCAATGGGCCACAGAATATTCTATCATACAGATGTACCACGTTCTATTATTAAAATCCTTAAATTATTAGATATATAATTTATCTCAGAACGATACCTCCATGAGGAGAATATCAATGCTTATTTTATCTGGTAGTGTATGTCTAACTCCTCATACCATGCCTACTACACAGAAGAAGCAAATATTGTTGGTTAAAAAAAAATAAGCAAACAAAAACCTTTGTAATTCTATTCATTCAGAAAATACTCATAAAACAGAACTCATGCTAAAGGTCTGGAAGAACAATGTACAATGATAATAACTAATGAGTATACAGAATATTTACTAAGTTGTTTTAAATGTTAATTTATAACTTTTCTTATAAATTAGAGAATATTTTTAATCTAATAAACAGTGAGCTCTTACTATTAATATACCCCACACCCACATGAGCATTGGAGATAAAGAGGTAAATAAAACTAAAGAGGTCCTTTTCTAGCGGGGAGGAAAAGAGAGTATTAAACTACCAATCTCCTTTAGAATTTCTTGTTTAAGACAAATACCAAGGAGATAGTATACAGAGCTTACTTGAACCAACAAAAAAATGAGTTAAAGGGCTCCCTAAGAATATAAATTTTAAGCTCATGCTTAAATAATGAGTAGAAGTTGTCTAGGTAAAGATGGTGGATATGAATAATCCAGGCAGTGGGGAAAATGGGTACAGTGATGAAGACTTAAGAGACTATTAAATAATGAAGGAACCAAGGAAAACCTAGAATCACTGAAACAAAGGGGATACAATGAACAGTGGTAGAATAAGGGTGGGAGGTAAGAAGCTCAAATAGTTTGTAAGCAATGTTTAAATCTCAGAATTTATCTTTGGATATTGGAAATCAATAAAGGGTAAAGATACATTTCCAGGTGCAAGACTAGAGAGGCAGGAAGAGTAATTAGGAAAAATCTTACAGTGATCTAGGTGAAAGATGCTGTAGTCAATGGAGATTGAAAGAAGTAGAAAGATCCCTGAGGTACTCAAACAGAATTAAATGTTCTGGCTGTGGGTACAGTTTCATTTCAACTTTGTGGCTTAGTTTCATTTCAACTGCTATCACATAAGGTAAAAATTCTTTTTATTAAAATTCATGCTACAAAATAATTTGCTTCACTTTTAGATTTTTAGGGGGTATTAGCAGAAGCTGCTGGTTGTCCCCATATCCATTCTCTTTTCCTTTATTAGTAATAGAACCCTTGGTTTTTAGTAGGCACACATCTCCCAGGAAGAAAAGCTATAGCTCCTAGCCTACCTGGCAGCAAAGTGAAGCCATGTGACTTATTTCTAGCCTAAAGGATAGAACAAAGATTCAATGTGTGGCTTCTGAGAAGTGTCCTTATTAAAGGGAGGGGGTATTATCTTTATCTCCTTTCTTCCCACTGACAAATGTAGAGGAAATGGCTAGAATTCAAGCAATAATCTTGACCTAGAGCAGAAGCCATGTGAGAAATACAGTGAGACGAGACAGATGGAACATCATATTAACTCTTGTCTTCCTTCATGCCTATCTCTGGAATTCATTTAGTAATAGTGAATTTTCTATTTTGTTGAAGTCACTGTTATTTGGCTTCCTATCTTATACATTATGCATTATGTCTTGGACTTATTAATTTTATAAACATCATCTTATGGATAAATTTCCTGAAATGAGAGAGGCTTAGGTCTATATCTTCCATGATTTTCAATATAAGTTTAGCGAGCTCCTTCTTTAATTAGCCATAAGGGGATTTACTTTATAAATTAGAGATACTGTATTAATTTCCTAGAGCTGCTCTAACAAATTACCACAAACTGGGTATCTTAAAACACCATAAATTTATTTTCTCACAGTTATGGAGACAAGAAATCCAAAAATCAATGTGTTGGCAGGATTGAATCCTTCTGAGGGTTCTGAGGGAGAATCTGTTCTATATCTATTCTCCAGATTCTGATGATAGCCAGAAATATTTGACTTTTCTTGGCTTAAAGACCCACTACTCTAATGTCGGTTTCTAACATGACAGGACATTCTCCCTCTGCTTCTGTCTTCACATGGCTGTCTTACTAGGACACCAGTCATTGGATTTAAGGATCACCCTAATCTATTAGGACTTTACTTTAACTTGATTACATCTGCAAAGATCCTTATTTCAAAACAGGTTGCATTTACAAGTACTGGAGATTATGATTTCAATGTATCCTTTCATTCATGGGATGCAAATCAACACACAATCCTTCCGATGTTTAAAAATATTTTATGAACTCTTAATATTTTGCATTCTTTAGTTTCATTTCCAAGTGCATGTGAAATACAGCTAAAGTCAGATTGTCTGGGAAACATCAAACTAAATCTCTCTTCTTTCTATATTTTCTATGAAAAAAATACAAAATTTAATATCTTAATGTTACTGGCATCTGTTTATTATTTCAACTGACTTTACCTTTATGAAGCCTTCTTGATATAATTTTGGGAAAAAAGTACAAAGCAGAAATAAGTTTTCATTTTTCCCTAAAAATTCCTGAAATGCCATTCATATATATTTCTAAATAAAATTTGCATATAATAGGTATTTAGTATATATTTAACAAATAATGGAAAATAGTATAAATTGGTCTCTTCATTAAAATATATAAAACAGGTTATAATCACTTGCTTCTGTTTAATTAAGAAATATTAAAGGAGTTTCAGGTAAATATTATACTATTCATAATAGCAGTTTTCCTCCAAAATATGTTGATGAGTTCTTGGTAAGGAAAAACTTATAATGTAACTTCCCCCTTGCCAAAAAATAGAGGACTGATTATAAGATTTACATCAATAAAACTGAAAACTAAATTTGTATACATTATTTATGATAACTCTTTTAAAAGTTACCATTTGATATATGCTATTGGAATAATTTTTTAAAGCCTTTAAACCTTGATAAAACATTTTGTTAAGTTTTTGCTCAAATATTTGATAGAGTAGGAATTTTGTTGCAGCAATATAATAAGGTTTTCTTCAAAAGAAGTTGACCATTCTATTTAGTTTACAAAACTAGAGTTTAGCATGTTAACAAAAATTGGAAATTTAGATCTAAATTGACTTTTAACAGTCCCCATGAAACAATAATTTATCATTCTTTTTTCTGAAACATACCCTATTTAATATACTCAGTAAGGCAGGAAAAGGCCCAAACATTTCTTAGTGCCTAAGTTGTGATGAATAGATATTACCATAAGTGCTTCCTGAAATTAAGCATCTTTATGCTTTATCAGGTGTCAAAGACTATAACAGAAATCAGCACACTAAAGTGTGATATGAGAGTGGCCATTTGAGCAGCGACTGTTCAATGCTCCACCTTAATGGCAGGAGAGGCTTTGCCCTAATATTCAAGTAGTTTTATTTGGAGTATGTTTCTCATGTTCTCTGAAGAGCTTTTCAAAAATGCATGAACACATATACATGGATTAATAGAAAAATCTGGCAAAAAAAAAAAAAGTGCCTTCAAATGTTGTTGTCATGGTTTCAGTTCACATAGTAAACAGTGAAGCTGAACATGATACTGAAGTGTTAAGTTCCCCAACTGGTGTGCTTTTAAGCCTAGTGTCAGAACATAATAAAATTTTTAAATTCAGTTCTTTGTGCCCAATTATGATCTTTGTGAGTCTGTGCTTCTATGAGATGATATGCAATTGATTTATTTGAAATTATATAGTGTTTGCTTATTTGACACTTTTTATTGAACAATTCTAATAAGCACATGACTGTATGGACAAACAAATTACTCCTTGAAATTTGGAGGAGGCATTCCTAAACTACATGTAGAATGTAAGAGATCCAGGGCCTTTATGAAACTGAAGGGAGTGAGGGAGGGAGAAATGAAAGGAGAAAGCAAAGGAGAATAAGTAAGCAAAATGAGTTTTATATTTCCATTTACTGTGCCCTAAAAATATAAAAATGAGTCAGGATTTAAACACTAAATCTAAAGAATAGAAGTTGTTGGGTACTTTTATTCTGGTGCCCTACTCTAATTATACAAAGAATGTTTTCTAATCCTGGAAAAAGCAAGTAACGTTGAAATGTTGGCAATAAAAGCTAGAATAGAAATCTGCTATTTTATAGTTTACAAACATTTAAGGTATACCATCTCCCTCCTTTCCAAATTATCAGTCTCACTGATTAATTTCCAAATGGTTCACGTCATTTATTCATTTGTTCAACCTTTATTTTATGAGAACCTTCCATTCTGGATACCAGGAATATATCATGAAACCAAAAGTAAAAAAAAGAAACAAAGAACTCAGAGGCCACTGTCTCCTTCTCAAAAGGGAAAACGGAGCAGTAAAATGTATTTTGTATCAGATGATGATAAATACTAATGAAAAAATAAGAACAGTAAATAGGGAGTATGTACAGTGAAAGAGGCTGCATAATTTTCAATACAGTTACAGGGAAAGGCATCGAGGATATGAGAGAGTAAGCCACACAAATATCAGAGGATGCATCCCAGACAGAAGGGACATCATGGGCAAAGACCAAGAGGTAAACACATACCTATCCTATGTGAGGAAAAGGAGAAAATCATAGGAGATGAGGTCAGGACAATGTAATATGGGCTTGCACCATTACACAGGTGTGCATGCATGTGTTTGTGATCATGTAAAAGACCTATGAGCTACTGTCAAAATTAAGTAACTTACTTAATAGCAGTCTAGTAAGTGACAGACGTAGATTTTAACTTAGATGTCAGTTTCTGATCCAATGTTCTTTGAGTGGGCCACCTACAGATAGAATGTCTGAACCTTTAGTATCATAGGACTATGGCTTAAACTCTGCTATGTCTCAAAGTTCTGGGAAATCCTTAATCTCACAATGGTTCTCAAGACTAAACAGAACATAAGTGGAAATCTGCAGAGGTGAGAGAAAAGAATTTAGGAATACCTCTGCTGGTCCCAGAGAGCTATATACAAATAGAATTGTTTTTAATAAGGACCATTTCTGGAAGGATTAAAAGGTTATAAAATACTCAAAAACGTAGCTCAAATTCTGGGACTTCCAAAAATAGAAGACTTAATCAGGAGAGCTATCATAAGAATTAGGCAATTATTAACTGATCCAAATTTGTACATGCAGAATGTACGAGATGAAAATATAAAATGTACACATCTGTTTCTAAGTTTATACAGTGGTTTTATTCTCAAAAAGTTGATTTCAAAAAATATATTTAAATCAAAATCATTTTTACATAAAAAAGGAAAATAATTTTTAGAATAGAGATCAGCAAACTTTTATTATAAACAGCCATTTAGTATATTTGAGGCTTTTCAAGGCATATGTTCCCTGTCACAACTTCTCAATTTTGCCATCACAGTCTGAAAGCAGCCATGGACAATACTAATTGAATGTGCATGGCTTTGTTCCAAAAAACTTTATTTACAAAAACAGGCAGTGGGCCAAATTTGGTACAAGGGCTGTGGTTTCCCAATCTTTTTCTAGAAACATAAGATAACAGCCATAACACATTAATTATGAAGAATAAAATAATTCACCTAAATAGTAACTATATAACATGTTTATCAGAAATAAATATTTATTTCTGAATTAACTCACAATGTCTCAATATTAGCCACATTCTCTCTGCTGTTTGTTATATAGGGGCTTTTGCTTGGATACATTGAATATGTTCTAGACATAATACATTCATTAATCCTACTGGCATTGCTGTACATTTTTGTTCCTCTGTTTTTTAAAGTAGTCTTTACAATGTACCTGATAACCTTCATGTTGACTGTAATAGTAATAACTTTTTATTGTTTTTCCATGTTTTTAACTTAAGTTACAATGATATTTAATTTTATTAAAGTCATCCTTAATAAAGACAGTGATTTACAAAGCACGAGTCTTAGAGGGTCCCAATAATGTAGTCTGCTGGGAAAATGCTAGAGGGAACACAATTTAGCATTGTACTCTAAGGGGGACAAGACCACTTTTGCTTGGCGCATGTCAGACTTCAGGACCTCTCCTGTACCCATGTATTAGCTAGGACTTTCTTGACTATAATTAGCAGCAAGCCAACTCAGATTTGATAAAGCAAAAAGGAAAAACTTTCAGACAGATACAAGAGTAGTCAATGAACAACCAAACTGAAGTATAGGCCAGAATATACCGAGGCTTCAGGTACAATAGGAGCTACCAACTCGAATACCATCAAGAGTCTCTAACTCTCTTCTCTGCTCGTCTGAACATTGGTTTTATTATTCTCTTTCTCAACACATTACATTTCTCTATAGTCAATGGAAAACAGACAATGCCGAGAGTTACTAACTTTTTATATGGGAAGCAGTTCACTGACCAGTAAGCTGGGCAATACAGAGAATTCATCAGGCTGTGGAACTTGGGATAATCAGAAGAAGTAGTTCCTCAGTGGGTGAATCTGTAAGATTATGGTAGAAGATCAACTTTGGGCGCATTAACTATGGCCAAGAGACTAGGGCCATGAACAAATAGGACATCCCCCAAGGGACATCCCCCAAGAGACTAGGGCCATGAACAAATAGGACATCCCCCAAGGGAGTCAAAGGGGGAAAAAAATCCATGCTGGGAAGAATGAGAGGTAGGTTATATATTAAATAAAGAAGTAATGCAAAGCTCAAGAGCTAAGACATTTTGGTAGGAAGTTAAACTCTGGTAATATTTTATTTTATTTCATTTCATTTATTTAAGTTTATTTATTTTGAGAGAGATTGAGACAGCATGAGAGGGGGAGGAGCAGAGAGAGAGAGAGGGAGAGCGAGAATCCCAAGCAGACTCTACGCCACCAACACAGAGCCCAATGCAGGGCCTGAACTCATGAAACCATGAGATCATGACCTGAGCCAAAACCAAGAGTCAGATGCCAAGTTGACTGAGCCACCCAAGCTCCTCAAACTCTGATAATTTAAAAATTAGTACTTCTATATTTTTAAAAGATAATAATCTCTTATTTATATAACGTCTGATAAAAAGTGTACATAATTTGAAAAGTGGGTGAATGTGTAGGTTATGTGTTGGAATTCAGTGGAAGATACACAGCTAGTGGCATCTGAGAGCGCTGAACTATCCTGTATTAATTGAACATCGTTGTCTTATGATACTAGACTGTATCAGTAGACAAGAGCTGATAAGACTAGAAAAGACATCTAGGTTAAAGGCTGCCAAGCACCAAAACAGTCCACTAAAAGCCACTGGGCAGTAAAATCTCATTAGGAAAACTTGTTTCACTTTTCTTCTCAGATGGTCAAAAACTATTTGATGAAAGCTGGTAAATTAATGACTTCACACAGAAAAAGCCATTTCTCCATTTTTATCCTTTGAGATAAGCATGCCTTAAGTTCAGATAGAAAATGGCACTACTTAAAGCTGTATTAAGAGAATTTTGCTGCCAAAACAAACGTTTTGAAGCAATAACACAGAAGCAAGATGGTGATACCAGAACAAGTTATGGGAACAGACTGGAGATGCAGAATGAAGGTTAAGTGCTTTAAGGCTCTTAGAAAGTAATGTTCTCTCAGCAAAATATTCCCCAGTGTGCACTTATCCCTTTGGAAGATGTGGCATAATGGACTTTGAGTAAATAAAAATAAAGCTAAATAGTTTTAGACCATATGGCTGTTGTCTAATGTTTTACTTATTTGGACTACAGATAGCCAATGGTATCACTCCATCATTCCCTTAGGTTTTCTGTAGGGAATAAAGATTAACAGCAACATTATTGGTCAAGTTAAAAACATGTGTTACATAAGATTAGTTTACAATAATATTCAGTATGGGGTTAATCAAGATCCAGCCCTTGACTGTAAATGTACCAATTTTAATCACTGTCCTATAGCTGTGATGGGAGAAGGAAGGGGTGGGCAGTTAAACTCCCATCTATAAACATTCTCACCCTTGTGATTAAGCTCAAAGGCAGCCAAAAAACATTTTAGCAAATCAAATTTTAAAGCTGTAAGTAAAATATTATTTTAATTTTTTAAAAATATAATTACATTTGCATAGTAAAAATTCCAAAAAAACATATATTGAAGTGTAAACAGCACTTATCTATGAGTAACTGACATTTTTTTAGCTCTGTAAATTTATTTTTTAAGTTTTAATTTTCATTTCAGTTAGTTAACATACAGTACTATATTAATTTCAGGTGTACAATATAGTAATTCAGCACTTCTATACAATGCCCTGTGCTTATCATGACAAGTGCCCTCCTTAATCCCTATCATCTAATTAACACTTCCCCCGACCCTGCTTACCTTTGGTTACCAATCAGTTTGTTCTCTATAATTGAGTCTGTTTCTTGATTTGTCTCTCCAATGTTTTTTTCCTTTTAGCAAATCAATTTTTTTTATTTTTTTAAGTACTATTTATTTTTGAGAGAGAGATGGAGAAAAAGCAGGGGAGGAGCAGAGAGGGAGACACAGAATCTGAAGCAGGCTCTAGGCTCTGAGCTGTCAGCACAGAGCCCAATGTATGGCTGGAACCCATGAACCATGAGATCACGACCTGAGCGGAAGTCATAGGCTTACCCGACTGAGCCACCCAGGATCCCCTTAGCAAATCAATTTCTTAAACAATAAATGATATGATAAAATAGTGGCTTAACAAAAAGTAAAAAATGTATATAAATACATTATTTGGATATGAAAACAATAAATAAAACTGGCATAAAAATAAAAATCAAGAAATATTACTTGTCAAAAACAAATCTAGATTTAACTTTTAGAAGAAAAGACTAGCTAATCAATATTGCTGTTGAATTCTTGGCATCAATGAATTAAATAAGTATCTTGATATTACCCAATGATAGTCCAGTCCCTTCATTTATCATTGAGGAAACAAAACAATATGTTTAAGCTATATTTAGACAAAATTGACTTTAAAAAAAGACAATAGTAAGAGACAAAGGAAGGCATTACATAATGATAAAGAGGTCAAACAAGGGAATATAACTATTGTAAATATTTTTGCACCCAACATAAGGTACCTAAATATATAAAACAATTATTAACAGACCTAAAGGGAGAAATAGACAGAAATATTATAACCGTAGGGAATTTTAACACCTCACATGTATCAATGGATAGAACATTGGGACAGAAAATAAGAAAACATCTGCCTTAAATGATGTGTTAGACTAGATGGACTTAACAGATATACACAGAACATTCCATCCCAAAGCAACAGATACACATTCTACTCAAGTGCACATGAAACATTTTCCAGGACAGATCACATGTTAGGCCATAAAACAAGTCTTAATAAATTTAAGAAGACTGAAAGCCTATCACACCTCTCCTCTCACAATGGTTGTACAAAACCAGAAATCAATTACAAGAAAAAACTGGAAGTTTCACAAATATTTACAAGTAAAACAACATGCTAATGAAAACCAATGGGTCAAAGAAATCAAGATAAATTTGTAAAAAATCTTTAGACAAACAAAAATGGAAATACAGCATAACAAAATTTCTTTGATGCAGCAACAACAGAGAACTCCATAGCAATAAATGCCTACCTTAAATCAAGAAAAATCTCAAAAATTTAATGTTATACCTCAAGAAACTAGAAAAAGACTAAAACCCAGTTAGTATAAGGAAGGAAATAACCAAGATCAAAGTGGAAATAAATGAATTAGAGACTAAAAAGACAATTAAAAGAATAAAACTAAGAGCTGCTTCTTTGAAAAGATAAACATGACAAATCTTTAGCTAGAATGACCAAGACAAAAAAAGGATTCAAATGAATTCAGAAATAAAAGAGGAGACATTAAAATTGATGCCACAGAAATGCAAAAGATCGTAAGAGACTACTTTGAACAATTACACACTGACAAATTGGACAACCTAATAAAAAAAGATTAAGTTGCTAGAAATATAAACCTACCAAGACTGAACCAGGAAGAAACAGAAAATTTGAATAGACCAATTACTAGTCAGAAGATTGATTCAGTAATCAAAACCTCTGAGTAAACAAAAAAGTAGCAAACCAGACAGCTTGATTGCTAAAGTTTACCATACAAAGATTTAATACCCATTCTTCTATTTTTGGAGAAGTTTGAGAAGAGAAGAAAACACTTCCAAATTCATTTAATGAGGCCATCATTACTCTATTACCAAAACCAGACAAGGACACTACAAAAGAAAGTTACAGACTATTTCCTTGATGAACATAGATGCAAAAATCTTCAACAAAATATTACCACTGAATTCAACAATACGATATAAGGATCATATACCATGATCAAGTAGAATTTACTTCAGAGATATAAGGATGGTTTAACATCTGCAGACATCAATATGATACATCACAAGAACAAAATTAAGTATTAAAATCATATGATCATCTCGATAGATCAAACAAACAAAACGATATATACCTTAATTTAAAAAATCTTTATTGCTAAAACACACTAACCATTATCTGAGGTTTCACTGACTTGTAATCAATGATCACAGATCACCATAATAAATACAATATAAATGTTTGAAATATTGGAAGAATTACTAAAATGTGAGAGATATGAAGTAAGCAAATGATGTTGTAAAAATGGCACCAGTAGAGTTACTCACTGCAGGGTTGCCACAAAGCTTCAATTTGCAAAAGCAATAATATCTGTGAAATGAAGTAAGGTGAAGTTCAATAAAGTAATGGTATGCCTGTGTTGGAAGTTCTAGTCAGAGTGATTAGGCAAGAAAAAGAAATAAAAGTTGTCTGAATTGAAATGGGAATCATAAAACTGCCTCTATTTGCAGATGACATACTATATATAGAAAACACTACAGACTACACCAAAAAACTGAATAAACAAATTTATTA
The DNA here is from genome assembly GCA_028646485.1 of Cryptoprocta ferox. Classification (NCBI taxonomy): domain Eukaryota; kingdom Metazoa; phylum Chordata; class Mammalia; order Carnivora; family Eupleridae; genus Cryptoprocta; species Cryptoprocta ferox. The sequence goes on from CM053573.1 coordinate 86,276,170, forward strand.
AGTTGCAGGATAAAAAAATCAACATAAAAAATCTGTTACTGGGGCACCTAGGTGGCTCAGTCAATTAAGCAACTGACTTTGGCTCAGGTCACGATCTCCTGGTTCATGAGTTCCAGCCCAGCGTTGGGCTCTGTGCTGACAGCTCAGAGCCTGAAGCCTGCTTAGGATTTTGTGTCTCCTTCTCTTTCTGCCCCTCTCCCACTTGTGCTCAGTCTCTCTCTCTCTCTCTCTCTCTCTCAAAAAAAATGAATAAAACATTAAAAAAATCTTAAATCTGTTACATCTCTATACACTATAATGAACTATGAAAAAGAAAAATTAAGAGGTGCTTCACTGGCTCAGTCTAAAGAGCATGAAACTCTCTCTCTTTTTTTAATGTTTATGTATTTATTTTGAGAGAGAGAGAGAGAGAGAGAGAGAGAGTGAGTGAGTCAGTCCTAGGCAGGCTCCACACTGTCAGTGCAGAGCCTGACGCAGGGCTCAATGTCACGAACCATAAGCTCATGACTGAGCTGAAATCAAGTCAGCTGCTTAACCAGCTAAGCCACCAGGCGCCCCATGAAGAGCATGCAACTTTTGATCTCAGAGTCGTGAGTCCGAGCCCCATGATAGGTATAGAGATTACTTAAATAAAACTATACAAAAGAAAAAAATTTAAGAAAATTCCATTCACAACTGAATCCAAAAAAAATAACAACAACAACAACAACAACAACAACAAAAGCAAGGCCCAAAAACACCAAAAAATACCTAGGAATAAATTTAACCCAGGAATTTAAAAAAACTATACACTCAAAACCATAAGATATTGATGAAAAAACTTGAAGACACATACATGGAAAGATGATCTGTGCTCATGCACTGGAAAAATTAAATTACTGTAATATTTATATGATACAAAGCAACATAGAGATTCAATACAATCTCTATTAAGATTTCAATAAAATTTTTCGCAGAAAAAAATAAGCAATTCCTAAAATTTGTATGGAACCACACACACACACACAAAATACCCTAAATACACAAAGAAATCTTAAGAACAAAGGTAGAAGCATCAAACTCTCTGATTTCAAGCTATAATACAAAGCTATACTAATCGAAACAGTATGGTATTGGCATAAAAACAGGTATACTGATCACTGAAACACAATGAAAAGCCCAGAAACAAACCAGTGCATATATGATCAATTAATTTACAACAAAAGAGCCAAGCATATACAATGAGGAAAAGAAAGACTCTTCAATAAATGGCATTGGGAAAACTGGACAGCTACTTGCAAAAGAAATTGGACCATCTTACACAATATGCAAATTAATTGAAAATGGATTAAAGAATTGAATGCAAGACCTGAATCCAAAAAACTCCTAGAAGAAAACATAGGCGGTTACCTCCTTGACATAGGTGTTGGGAAATGATTTTTCAGATTGGACTTTAAATACAAAGACAACAAAGCAAAAATAAAACAAGTGAGACTACATCAAACTAAAAAAATTCTGCATGGCAACAAAAACTATCAATGAAATGACAAGGTAACTCTTGAATGAGAGAAAATATTCACAAACCACGTATCTTAAGGGGCTAGTATCCAAAATGTATAAAGAACTCCCACAACTCAATAGCAAACAAAACACAAAACACAAAACCAATTTAAGAAATGGACGGAAGATCTAAACATTTTCCCAAACCACAATGAGGGATCATCTCAAACCTGTCAGTATGGCTATTATCAAAAAGGTAAGAAATGGTTAGTGTTGGTAAGCATATGGAGAAAAAGGAATCCTTGGGCACCGTTGGTGGGAATGCAAATTGGTACAGCCATTATAGAAAGCAGTATGGAAATTTCTCAAATAAATAAAAGTAGAACCAGCCTATGATCCAGCAATTCTGCTTCTAGGTATTTATTCAGAAAAAAAAATAAGTAATTTGAAAATAAACCCCATGCACCAACATGTTTGTTGAAACATTATTTATAATGACCAAGATACAGAAACAATACAAATATCCATTAATGGAGTGGATAAAGAAATGTGGCATGTATATTCAACTGAATATTATTTACCCATAAAAATGAAATATTGCCATTTGTGACAACATAAATTAACTTTGAGGGTATTATGTTAAGTAAATCAAATAAAAACAAATACCATATGATCTCACATACATTCAAAAAACAAACAACAAAGCTGCTCATAGATACGGACAGCAGACTGGTGGCTGTCAAGGAGAGGGGATGAGTAGATAGGGTCAAGAGGCACAAACTTCCAGTTATAAAATAAGTAAGTCATGGGGACCTAATGTACATCATGGAGACTAGAGTGAATAATACTCTACTATATATTACAAAGTTTCTATGAAGATCCTTCTAAAAAGTCCTTATCATAAGAAAAAAATGTTATAACTGTTTAGTATGGTCCTGAGATATATATTTTCATCTTTGTTTGTAAAATTGTAATGATTGGGGCGCCTGGGTGGCTCAGACAGTTAAGCATCTGATCCTTAATCTTGGCTCAGGTCATGATCTCACAATTCATAAGTTCGAGCCCTGTGTCAGGCTCTGCTCTGACAGTGCAGAGCCTGCTTGGAATTCTCTCTCCCTCTCCCTGCCCTTATCCCACTTGTGCTCTTTCTCTCTCTCAAAATAAATAAATGTTTAAAAAATTATAAAAATAAACAAATAAATACAATTGTAATAAAAATTTTTTTTCAGTTTCAAGTAAGATTTTGTTTTTGTTTATTTTCAACTAATCTCTAATCCTGATGTAGAGCTCGAACTTACAACCCTAAGATTAAGAGTTGCATGGTTTACCAACTGAGCCAGCTAGGTAGCCCTATTTATGATTTTTTAATGTAATATAAACCCACATTACTGACCATCACTCCAGAGGTAATTAAGAATTGTTCACCTTTTCATGTGTTATTAAATGGTCCTTTATCCTTGGTTTGCTATACTGTATCATTCCTATGAATTTAAAAAGCCTGCATTTAGAATTTTTAAGAAAATAGTTGAGTCCTTCACAAACTCCTAACAGTTCGACGGTATAAAGTGTTGCGACAGTGTAAGGATATACGATGGACTTAACCATAACTAAACATTAAAAAATATATAATTTCTCTAATATTTTATCTGTATGGCCAGTACAAACTATTCATTCCAGATTGGACAAAATAGAATTTAAGAAGTACCTTTTAAATTTTTTTAAGGTTTATTTATTTTTGAGAGAGAGAGACAGAGCATGAGTTGGGGCGGGTCAGAGAAAGAAGGAAATACAGAATCCAAAGCAGGCTCCAGGCTCTGAGCTGTCAGCACAGCACCCAACCTGGGGCTCGAACTCATGAAACGCAGATCATGACCTGAGTCAAAGTCAGACACTTAACCAACTGAGCCACCCAGGTGCCCCAAGAAGTACTCTTAATATTAATTTCTTGAGCAAGACCAAAGCTACTTTTGCACAATCTCATATCTACCTGTTAATGTATTTGCACAATCTCATATCTACCTGTTAATGTATTCATTCAACACAAACACAACTTTTCAACATTAAACTTTTTAAATTTATATATGATAAAATAGAGTTTTAGAAAAACTATGGATTCCTAAATTTGTTATAAAACCTAATTTTCTCTCAAGAAAAACAAAAAAACAAAAAACAAAAAACTGGCCTAACCCGGAGGAGGTACAATACCAGCAGTGAATCCTGAGGTAGTCAGTCTATGGACTTTGAGTGATTATGTGGTGTTAATGTGGGTTTGTCCTTGGTAAAATATGTACCATTCTGGCAAATGATGTTGACCATAGGGGAAGCTATGTATGTTGGGGGATAGAAGGTATATGGAAAACCTCTGTATCTCCCTCTCAATTTTGTTGTAAGCTCCAAACTGCTCTAAAGAGGTGCCTGGGTGGCTCAGGCAGTTAAGTGTTTGGCTCTTGATTTCGGCTCAGGTCATGATGTCACAGTTCATGGGATCAAGCTCCATATCGGGCTTTGTGTTGACAACATGAAGCCTGCTTCAGATTCTCTCTCCCCCTCTCTCTCTGCCCCTGCCTCGCTCGTGCTCATGTGCTCTCACTTCAAAAATAATAAACTTGGAAAAAAATAAAAAATAAAGTATAATAAAACTTCTCAAAAAAAAGTCTTAAAACCAAAGAATTAAAAACAAAGTAAAACCTTTTAAATATATGTATATAGTTTTAGCATTGATAATCAAAATATGGTCCTTAGTTATGACTAATTGCTCACAGAGAAAGCAGAGTAAAATATTTTTCTTTAGGTATTATTAGCAATGTAACTATTTTGGCCTTTTCAATTTATCAAATCAGCATTGTATTCTTACTGCTCACTGACTAGATTATTTGGTCTCTGCTTTTACTTTTTATTAGGTGTAAAAAAAACATGTTTTTTTCTTTCATAACAGTATCCTACCAAATTAACATTTTAATATATGTAATTGTATGTGGAGTTCTCATCCTTTGGGCAATACAAACATTAAATACAAACATTAAATACTATATTTACTAAGTTTGATAAACACTAATCCAAACTGCTCCCTCTGTTCTCACTCTACCCTCCAGAACAATTGTTCTCAAAGTACTATCTTAGGAACTGCACATCAGCATTACCTGAGAATTTCTTAGAAATGCAAATTCTGTGCGGACCCCAGTCTGAATCATAAACTCTGGAAGTGAGACCCAATCAGTTGTGTTTAATAGGCTCTCTAGGTGGTTGTGAAGCAGCTCAAGTTTGAAACTACTGTTCCAGAAAGATGAAATCTAGCATTTACCATCAGATCATCATCAGATTGATTTTTTATACTAGAAGTACACAATAAAGTATTGCATTTGGGCTTATTTTCACAGAATACTTATATTTAAGGATAAAATAAGCATAGAATTTATTAAAACAAACAAAACTTTCCTTTACACCAGTTTTTACTAAACCAACAGTACTCAATTTGCTTAGCATAAGAATACAATCTTCTTATTTTTTTCTAAAATTCTTAAAAGTTTATTTATATATTTAAAAAAAATTTTTAATGTTTTATTTATTTTTGAGAGAGAGAGTGTGAGCAGGGGAGGGTCAGAGAGAGAGGGAGACACAGAATCCGAAGACGGGCTCCAAAAAAGTCGGATGCTCAACTCACTGAGCCACCCAGGCACCCCTATTTATACATTTTGAGAGAGAGAGAGAGACAGAGAAAGAGAAAGAGGAAGAGAGATCAGGGCAGGGGCAAAGAGAGAATTGCAAGGAGGCTCTGTGCTGTCTCTCAGATGTCGACGCAGGGCTGGATTTCACCAACTGTGAGATCATGACCTGAGCCAAAACCAAGAGTCTGACACTTAACTGACAGAGCCACCCAAGCACCCCAAGAGTATAATTTTCTAATGACTGTAAGTAATGATGGTTTGGCCAGGCATGGAACTAGGAATCCTAGCATGTTGTGTGGTTTACAACCCCAACCTGAACTGGGACTTTTCTTCCTCGACAGAAAGAACTTCAAAGTCCTTAAAATGGAACACAAAGCTGCCACCACCACAAGGGTCTGGCTTTGACTGGGGCAGTGGTAGATTGGGAGTTTACCTGATTTTCTTTAGTCAGTCCAGGAAACTTCTACTTGAATTCCTGGTTCTAAAATTGGCCTGGGGTCAGGCCTCCTGAAGTCTGAGGAAAATCAGTGCCTCTCAAGTTTCTCTGATGATCTGAATCTCTTGGAGGAGTGTTTTTCAAATCTTATCCAAGACCTCCTAGATCTGTTCCGCAGGAACGGTCTTCATGATCATCAGCTACATACTATTTCTTGGCCCCATAAAAAAATAGAACAGGGTATTCACCTGATACCTCTTTCTCCATCTCCCTAATTCTATTCAGCTGCCTGAAGGCAGCTTGTGTGCTTGTTCGTCCCCAAGATTTTTCTACAATCAGGTAACCATCCACCATCACATGTTCTTTTCAAGCCTAGTAGGTAAATATTTTTAATTTTTTTAATGTTTATTTATTTTTGAGAGAGAGAGAAACCTAGTAAGTGGGGGACACGCAGAGAGAGAGGGAGACTCCAAAGCAGGATCCAAAGCAGGCTCCAGGCTCTGAGCTGTCAGCACAGAGCCCGATGCGGGGCTTGAACTCACAAACCATGAGATCATGACCTGAGCTGAAGTCAGATGCTTAACTGACTGAGCCACCCAAGTGCCCCAGTAAATATTTTTTAAAACTTCACTTTTCCCAGTTATTCACACCTAATTCTGCCTACTTAGTCCCAGACTCTCAGGGTCTTGCTTGTTAACTTGTAAATTAATGCAAAATTTGCTAGCATTAAAACAGGTTACACACACATTACTATTTTTCTCTGGCCATAAACTAACATTTCTCCCTATGAAAGAAATTAAGTAGGTATGTGTAAGACTTGGGGAAGTGAAGAGGCATCCCAGAATGCTTTATTTGCATTCATAGATTATTTACCTTTAGAATCTAATTTTCTATTTAAGATAATGGCCTATGTATAAAGTTAATCATCTCCTATAATCATGATTAAATGGAAATAGAAATTTTATAAAGATGAAATTGTGTCAAAAATTTTTAAAAATACCTGTAATGAACAGGTATACTTATCTCTACAAAGCAATGCACGCCTAAGAACACATGTCATGTACTCATAGCATGCAAAAAGAAATGGCTTAATAAAAACATATCCAAATATGTTTTGGGTTTTGTTGACTATAAAACGCAAGCAGTAATAACAATGTGACAAAGACATTTTTCAGTATATCAGAAACTACATCCCATCTTTTAGTAAAAATATCTGTTCAATTGATTTAGAGGTGTCTGTTAAAAGCCCCAAGGGCCCTATACACTTAGCAGCAAAATGAAATGCTGTTTCTCTCTGATTTCCTTCTACCTCAGACTCCCAATCACGAAGAACTACGTTCTTTGAAGAAAAAATAAAAACAAACAACAACAAAAATTTCCATCAACTAAATTTTGGTTTAAAAGCAAGCTTAAATAGCCTCAAAAAGACCAGGAGTAAACATACTACATAAAGCCAGCACAAATGACACATGTGTAACTTTGTATAATGTTCAGATCAAATTAATAATTCAAACAGTATTTCCTATCCATCTATGTCCTGTTGTAAGGTTGGTAAGACTCAGAAATGTACAATACAGAGTCCTTGTATTCAGCCAAGTATGATCTGGTTAAGGTGACAAGAAATACTCGTAACAAACAACAAGGGACTAAGGAAAGGCCACTTACTTTCCAAAATAAGGCATCACAAGCTGTGGCAAAGGTGAAAGTACCAGAGGATAAAGAAGTTAATGCCAGGTTGGCTGGTGTCTTCTTGAAAAGCTCTATAGCACTGAGGGATTCTGGATAGGCCTTAAAAAGTTTCGACAATTCAAACAGGCAAAAGGGAAAGACATTCCAGGTGAACAAAGGTATAGGTAATGAGCAGGGAACCTAGCAAGATAAAAGCACAAGATTTCATTTTAGGGGAAGAGGAAATTTTTAAGGCTATTATCCTGCACATCTTAACCACAGTAAATATTTCAGCCTATATTGCAAACTCAGTTTACTGTTTTTAGTTAAATGCTATATTACATTATCTAACAAATTAACTTAAGAAGCATGATTTTTAAATGTTCTGAAGATGCTTTCTGACAGCAATATTATTTCTAAAAGACCCCAAAGACATTCACACCAATGCAAAAAATGATTATTTTGATTTCTTAAACATAAAATAAAATGAAATATACATATCAATTTGTTTATATATGTTATTTATATAATTATATAATCCATTTATATATAATTGCATTTATAATATACATATGCACACACATGGCTTTTTGAAAAACCCTTTCCAACTTAATTTTAACATGGAGACTTATTACTGTCTCAGATGTAAGTTTGATTAATAGATGCTGTAAAAGTGTCAACCCAGCTTCCAAAATACCAACATTTCTAAGTTGGAGTGTTTTAGAATACCCCAATTGACCTAGGCTGACTTTATTCTTTCTCTCTTCTGTGGTCCTTTATACTGTGCATGTATACAGACTACAGCCCTTACAATATTTTCTTATTTATTTATATACTTATCAAATATGTACTGAGCACCTGGTATATTCCAGGCACTTGAAATATAATAGACACCCAGGCAAACATGGTCCCTTTTCACATAAGGTTAAATTCTTGAGAAGACAGAATGAAAAAAAATTATAAATTGTGGTAAGTATTATAAAGAAAACAAACATTAGGCTAAAATACAGTCACCATGTAGTACAGTGGATAAGAGCATTGCCCTCTACCTGAACTGCCCAGATCCATCATCCTGATTTGACCACTTACTAGCTCTTTGAGCTTGGACAACCTATTAGTGCTTTTCTGCTCAGTTGCTTCATCTGATAACTGGGGATAATAATAGCACCTATGTCATAGAGTCATTAGAAATATTAAAATGATAAAAGGTAAATCACTTCAAACAATGTCAAACATGTAAAAACATAGAAATAATAACTGAAAGTATAATTTCTACAATCTTGTCATTACACTTAAGCAATGTCTTAGCAAGAGGGAGAACCGAGCACAAATAAATTTCATTTTATTCTTTTTTTTTCTGGTGCCATAAGGGAGCAATTTTGAGACAGTAATTTACTGTTGTCATGATGTTATATACTATTTTTTGATGGACAGTTATATTATGACAGTAAATGACTTTAAGGCCCCCTTTAATGCTGAGCATTTGATTTCTTCAAGTAGAATAATTTTCTTTCATAGAATAATAGCCACAGAAACAGACATCCAACACTGAGCTTAAATAATTGGGTTCAAGAAAGCTACAGGGTATTAAGAAAAATAAGGAATGAGGCAATAGGTAAATGTGCAATAAAGAGACATCAGGACCCAGAAAGGTGATGTAGGCAGACTGGTGAAAGCTGTTGCAGGGGTTTGCCTGTATTCAGAAAGGCTCACTGAAACCAGGAAAAATAAAGATTCTTCACACTGACCAGATGTAGACTAGAACAGGGCCCTTTAAACTTGAATATGTGAATCATCTGGGGAAATAGAGATTCTGACTGATGAGGTGTGGGTGAGCCCTGAGAATGTGCAAGGATGCTTTCGCATTCAGAGTAGAAACAGGTGAGCAGCATCGGCATCATCAGAGAGCTTGTTGGAAATACAGATCTTTAAGTCATGTCCAGACCTACTCAACAGAATCTAATCAGAATCCTGTCAAAAAGCTCCCCAAGTGATTTCTATCCACATTCAAGTTAAGAAGCACTAGAATGGAGATGATGAAGCCATTGATGGTGACCAGATTGTCCTAGTTGACCAGAACTTTCCTGGTTTTAGCTCTGAAAGTCTCCTGTCTGGAGAAATCCCTCAATCCCAGACAAACCAGGACAAGTTAAATGGCCACCCTAGCTATTGATCCCATAGATGGGACTGGAGTTTTCAGTGCATGCTGTTATATTTTAAAGGTCATGGATGGTACAGTACAATTAGCATATTGTTTTTGGCCTTCTGCCAGCAGCATAATCTTGAGCAAATCACTTTTATCTAAGGCCTATTTTCATGTAAAATGAAAATGGGATCTACCTCATAGGATAGTTTCAAGGATTAAAGGAATTATAATATATTTGACCATGCTCTGCATACAAAAAACTTTTATTAGCTATTATCAACAGGTCTTACAAAATAAGGAACTGAAATCTCTCTGTTTTCAGTGCTACAAGCATGACTGATGATGATTATGGATTCTGCCTTTAACTCAGCATAAAAGAAAAAAAATGAGAAGAAAACAAAAAAACTAAAGACAAAGAATAAAGAAAAGTTTGTGTGGTAGGAAGGGTAAATAGGTCAAAGGTACTACTCTAGCATGATTATTTGTACTAGAGGCTTAGAGGTAGCTAATTCCTTTCTCTAGTGTATATGTCCATTCTTTTTTTTTTTTTTAATGTTTATTTATTTTTGGGAGAGAGAGCGTGAACAGGGTAGAGGCAGAGAGAGAGGGTGACCAGAGGATCCGAGTGGGCTCCATGCTAAAAGCAGCAAGGCCAATGTGAGGCTTGAACTCACAAACTGCAAGATCATGAACTGAGCCAAAGTCCGACGCTCAACTGAGCCACCCAGGCGCTCCTGTATATATCCATTCTTAAGCTGCAATGGGAACGTTCAGTAGTTGTGACAGAGATGTATGTCCAGTAAAGTTGTAAGCATTTACTACCTAGCCCTCCATTGGAAAAGTTTGCTAAGTCCTGAGCTACAGAATCTTAGCAAGACTTCCAAAAAGATTAGATGACATATTCAGAGTGAGCATAGGCTTGCACATACACTTCTGTAGTACCACACTGTGCTGACATTATGTTCTTACTGATCTGTCTTCCCTTGATTAACTGAATGCTTCTCAAGGGCAGGAATCATGTCTTATATTTTTTTGTCTCAAGACCCTAACAAAGAACCTGATTCATAAAAGGTGGCCAGTAAATGCATACAGAACTTAACTACAAGGTGATGCTTAGGTATATTGTGTATTTTAGATGTAGGATAGGTCTGTGAACTGGAACAGTTTATATTTATTTTAATACATATTAGATCCTCTTGTGAAATAGGACTCCTGAGTTAACAGCTAATTTGCTATTTTTAGGTTTGTCAACAATACTTATCTGGCATATGAATGAAAATTAAGTCTAAAAAAGTTCTCCATTTGGAGTGAGCAAGGGTTCTTTAAATTTCTTTTAATGTTTACTTATTTATGAGAGAGAGAGAGACAGAGTGTGAGCAGGGGAGGGGCAGAGCGAGAGGGGACACAGAATCTGAAGCAGGCTCCAGGCTCTGAGCTGTCAGCACAGAGCCAGATGCGGGGCTCAAACTCACAAATTGCTAGATCATGACCTGAGCTTAAGTCAGATGCTCAACTGACAGAGCCACCCGGGCATCCCTGGAGTGAGCAAGTATTCTTGTATCCTCCTGCAAAATCTAATAAAGCCTATGAAGCAATAACTTATGTATAACTGTTTGCTAATAACTTTAATATTGAAAATTACCTGTGTCCAAAAGCTTGAACTGCCTTAGTTAACATTATACATGCACTTTCAGTAACTAGCCAATGGTACTCTAAGTACTTACCAGGTACAATTCAGAAGGCTGACTACTGAATGTGTTTATTATTATACAGATAAGTGTTAGCCGCAGTTAAACTACTTGCTATTTGATAAAGCTACCATACTGTTTTAATATCAGGGGATGATATGGCCAGTGGCATTAATTAAGGGGTTAGTCTATGAATAACTGATGCATTTTTGAGTAAGCATTTCAAAAGATATGCTTTCTTCATTAAACTGGAGTAGACAAATTCGAGGACATTTCAAATAAATCTAATGACTGCTGAGGCCAAAATTCCTTTAATAAGCAGGTACAGTATAAAAAGACAATTCTATAAATAAATCTTGTAGAAGATTTCTTCTTGTAGAAGAAATTGAGAAATATTAAACTTTTAAACATATATGTTTAATATATATATATATACACACATATATACATATTTTCCTATTAGCTCCTATCAACAGCCTGCTTTTTAATAGTAACAAAGTAAGCTTAATTTTGGAAAGCCTTTGTAACTTCAGACCTGTGGATGGGAAAAAAACATTTTATATTTATATTAAATTCCTAGATACAAAATAGAGTAGATGCTTATTAGCTGTATTATTTTGTTCCAATTAAAAAGTAAAGGAGGGGTGCCTGGATGGCCCAGTCAGTTAAGCATCCAACTCTTGATTTTGGCTCAGGTCATGATCTCACAGTTTGTGAGATTAAGCCCTGCGTCAGGTTCTGTGCTGACAGTCCATGAAGACTGCTTGGGATTCTCTCTCTCTCTCTCTCTCTCTCTCTCTCTCTCTCTCTGCACACTTCCACTTGCACACACTCTCTGTCTCTCAAAATAAATAGAACATTAAAAAAAAAGAAAAGTAAAGGAAATATGGGTTGTTGTCCCTAAATGCTAGAAAACTGGTAGTAAATTTATCAACAATTGTGTTTATACTTTTTAAAATGTTAATTGAATGTTTCGGTCTGTTATAGTACTCATAAAATTAGTCTTTAAATTGATATTTTTCAGACAGGATGAACTCTATAGATATTATTCTTGTATAAGTTCAGTATTTCTACAAGTTGATGAATGGTTTTACTCTAATAGGTGATTATTCTTTATCGCTGTTAGCATAAGCAGATATAATTTGATGGTAGTATTGCACACAGGGTTTAGCTATGACCCACATACACGAGTAGGTTAAAATACAGGCTTTGCCTGGAGTGGTGAGATGATTCTTAGCAAAAACTATTTGTGTTTTCTCAGACATAGGAAAAATTCTGGCCAAAGTAGAGTCTCCCAAGTGTTGAGATGTTGGTTTACCTGTACATATTTTGGCTGACCCTCGTTCAACATGCAGATTATTTCCAGGATTCATATAAAATTTTGTAACCTGAAAATGTACGGTGGTTTGGTTGATATGAAGTTAAGACATATCAACATTTTAAGATTCTGTTGACCTGCACCAAAATTTCAGTGAGGGGCAACTGAACTACAGATCAGTAAATCTAAATGAAGACCCAGGATTCACTTTCTTCGAGTCTACCTATTGAAGAAGACTATGCACCTGAAATTGTGTGTTTCATGGGATGAGGGTATTGATTTCCAATAAATACACCCCAATGCTTTTGCTTCCTCAGTTCTAAAGTGTGATAACAGGGTGCCTGGGTGGCTCAGTCGGTTAGGCATCTGACTTCGGCTCAGGTCATGATCTCACGGTTTGGGAGTTTGAGCCCCGTGTCGGGCTCTGTGCTGACAGCTCAGAGCCTGGAGCCTGCTTCGGATTCTGTGTCTCCCTCTGTCTCTTCCCCTCTCCTGCTCATCTTCTATCTCTCTCTCTAAAAAGCAAAATAAACACAAAAAAATTTTTAATGGGATAATAACAGAGCATCTTTGCATGTTTTTATGGGGGTCAAATGAATGTATGTGTCATGCACAAAGTATAATATCTGGCATGAAGTTGAGCAGCATAAATGTTAGCTATTATTATAGAAAATAAATCAGGTAATTTCCAATGCCCAGATGCCTATTTACTGTTGGAGAAGTTTAGAAATAAAAATAAAGGGAGTTTTCAGATAATGTCACTCACATTGCCTAGATCTAAATGATGCCAAAGGGAAAAGCATGACAATAATTTCTATCCAGGGAAATATGATTAAGCATACCGGCTCTGTCACTGTCACCAAGTTTCACCATCTTTTTGTTTGCTTGTTTGTCTTTACTCCTTTCTTTTTTGATATTTATATCTGTCTCTTTTGCCTTTTCCCCTTCTTTCAACTTAAAGGGGTTTTTTTTTTTTTGTTATTTTTGGATCCATTTGCTGTCTTTAAGGATTAGTGGTCTTTCCCTGTCTGCCATTATTTCAGGTAATTGCTTAAAGGCACAAATCAAAATCAATGAATAAAACAGGCTTTAGAATAAGCTCTCTTAATCATCAAGGCTCTGCTGGTTTTCAATAAGGCAGGTAATTAGTAGGTATACAACTCAAGAGAAGGGAACAGCAGTGCCCAGGTAGAAAACTCTAAAAGGACTGAATGTACCCCATCCATAATTCAGGATGTTTTAAAAAGAAGACAGGGAGTATAGGTCAATCAAACTATTTGATTACAGAAAGGTTGGTCAACGGGGTTTATATTGAATTAAAACCATAATAAAAACTGTAATATACTTACATTTTTCTTAAAAATCAGTAGTCCTTAATACAAAGAAAATAATTTGCTATGTACTCTAGTGTAATGGGCAAATGCATTTTCCATGGCTTGTCTTCCTTTCTAATTTTCCTGACTGTCCCTGCCCCAGGACCCATTGTAAGTGGAAAATGTCTCCAGTTCAACATATATTTTTTGTGTGTTACTAATAATCATATAGTACTGTCTCTTATCTAGATTACTCACTCAATCCAATAGATTTATTACCAGATTGTGAAATGAATTACCATATCTCTATTTTTTTCACTGTTTTTTTTTAAGTCCTGGTATATGAGCAATTTAAAGGATAAGATTAAAGCATGGATTTAAAAAATCCAATTGATATGCAAACTTGCTGAATACGTTTTAGCAGAAAGTTTTATATGTTTTTATCTCATTCGTTAAGTGTAACTTTTAGAAGCCCTATGAACAATTCCATTACTTGTTACCTCTTCTTGTCTGAGAAATATAATTGAGGTCAGAAAATTATGTGAGGAGTATGGGGTCTGAAAAATCTGAAATTCATCAAAACAAAGGAACAGAGAAGCGAACACAAGCAATTTTCCCTAAGTGAATGATGTGCTTGTTTATTAGGAAAAAAAGGTTGGCAGAAGTTTTCCTATTTTGAGGGGAAAAAAAGCTAAATTCATTAAAGTTATGTTTGTTTTCATGCCATAGTTTTTAATTTTCTAAATAAAATGAAGAAATGTGTTTATGGAATCTAGGAAATTATTTCCATTCCTGCATTAGAGAAAAATAACTATCTGACTGATGTTTTTATTTTTTAACCAATTGAATTAGCTGTATAAATTCATCTAAAATAACAAGGGGCACCTGGGTGGCTGCTTCCAATGATTCTGTGTCCCCCTTTGTCTCTGCCCCTCCCCCACTCTCACTCCGTGTGTGTGTGTGTGTGTGTGTGAGAAATATAAATAAACATTAAAATAAATAAACAAACAAACACATAAATAAAATTGCTTATCTGGAAAATATTCACTAAAAGCAAAATTAGGTAGTGTCAGGTATCATGTTTTCTCACCATATATTTTCTCCTTTCTTTTTTGACTTTTTTTTTCTCTCCTCTGCCTCTTCACTTTGTCCCTAAACTTCCAGAATCAGTAAATGTTATGAATAGTGTAAACAAGTCCTTGTAAGCCCTGAAGCATAAATATCCAAAGAAACATCATTCAGTCTGTTCTCTCCACTTGTGAGGGGGGTAATACTAAGGCAACTTTTAAACAGAGTTCACCATTGTCAAGCAATGGATGTTATGAAGAAACTATGAAAAGAGTAGTTGAGCATCTGAAGCAGATAATAAAGCAAACATACTTTAAATTAAATAAATTGTAATTCTTAGAAAATATATTGAAATAAGATCTTTAAACCAAATTAAATTTTGATAAATTCTCAACTGAAATTTATTCAGGTTTAATAAAATAGCTTGGGGGTGCCTGGGTGGCTCAGTCGGTTAAGAGTCCAACTTCAGCTCAGGTCATTATCTCACGGTTCATGGGTTCGAACCCTGCATGGGGCTCTGTGCTGACAGCTATCTCAGAGCCTGGAGTCTGTCTTCAGATTCTGTATCTCCTTCTCTCTCTGACCCTCCCCTGCTCACGCTATCTCTCTGTGTCTCTCAAAAATAAATTAAAAAAAAAAACATAAAAAAAAACAGCTTGACTCTGGTTAAGGACATTCATATTAAGGACATGCATTCATTTGTATTAACAACTGGATAATCTCATCTGCAGATGAGATTCTATAATTTTACATCAGCAGATCCACACCTTGAGGATTTTTTCCACCCCTTCATGGAAAAAATTCTAATTAACTCATCTCTGTTACCACCCAATTTTTGCTATACTTTTACATATTGATCTATGACATTTGAATTTATAATACTTTATTTTGTTGATCCCTTAAGAGAACAGAAGAGCTTAATTTCCAGCAGGAAAACATACAGTATTAAAAAAATTCAGAAGTTTAAGTGCCAAGCAAAGTGTATATATGTGTACATATATATAATAATTCAAAAAATTATCTTTACTACCAACTAAAAATAGTTTGTTTGGTTTTTTGGTTATTATATTTTAAAGTATTAAGAATATTTAAAGAGTGCCCTCCGCGGGCAAGATGGCGGAGAAGCACGGAGCTCTGTAATCCGCGCACGCCTGTATGGATTGAACTGAGAAGGACTGAAGTGATAAAACTTGGATTTGCAAGTGGGGGAAAGAACAAACAGACGCCAGAAAGAAGACAACCTCAAAGATGCCTGAGTGAGTGACTGTGATCTGGGAAATTAGGGGACGGGTGGGTCCGGTGGTGCAGGGGGAAGGAGCCCCAGAGCCCAACACAGGGAGAGCGCGCTGTGCCCCGGAGAGACCAGGGGAAGAGAAAGAGAGATGGAAAATGCACCTAGAACCATCTCTAAGGGAGGAAAAACTCGCCCGTCTCCCCATATATAACTGCCGAGCGCCGGGAGAGAAATCCGTCCCATCTGGCCTGCGAATTCTTCCTTGGGCGCAGCGGCAGCAGCATCCACTCCAAGCCGCACCGGGAGCGGTGGCGGCACAGATAAAGGCGGCGGCGGTGCGAAAAGCGGCATCGGCGGCGCCGAAAAAGACGCCTTGAAAAGAGGCAGCGGCGGCAGCGGCGGCGGCGGCTCCGCGAAAAGGGCAGTGCAAGCTGGGCCGGGAGGCCGGCCGCCAGCGGGAACACATCTCATCCCTGGTGACAGTGTTGAACTGCATGGACTGGGATTTGGAAGTG
>CM053573.1:86293199-86325827 GCA_028646485.1 Cryptoprocta ferox
GGAGGAAAAAGAGTTAGGGAGAGGGAGGGAGACAAAACACAAGAGACTCTTGAATACTGAAAACAAACTGAGGGGGGAAGGGGAAGGGAGAAAGGTAATGGGGGGTGATGGTCATGGTGGAGGTCACTTGTGGGGAATAGCACTGGGTGTTATTATGGAAACCAACCTGACAATAAACTATAAAGTTAAAAAATAAAGAATATTTAAAGATATTGAATGCCACGGAGAGATAAATTCTAAGCAAACTGTTGCTTTTGATTTTATGCCCATAGCATTATTTTTTCCTCTTGTGAGAATATTCACATGACTCTGCTAACTTTTAATATAGACAGTAGTCCCACCTTGTATGCGGTTTTGCTTTCTGTGTTTTCATTTACCGACAGTCAACTATATGTAGTCTAGAAGAATATCTGCCTTCTGACCTAATGTCAGAAGGTCAATGTAGCCTAATGCTGCATCACAGTGATTAGGTCATTCAGTTCACTTCATCCCATCATGTAGGCATTGTTTTCATCTCACATCATCACAAGAAGAAAGGTGACTACAGTACAATATATATTGAGAGAGAGAGGGAGAGGCCACATTCACATAACTCTTATTGTAATATATTGCTATAATTTTTCTATTTCATTATTAGTTATTGTTAGTAATTTCTTCCTGTGCCTAATTTATAAATTAAACTTTATCATAGATGTGTATGTATAGGAGAGAACATAGTGTCTATAGGGTAGAGTACTCTCTGTGGTTTCAGGCATGATTGGAGGTCGTCAGATGCATTCCCCTGCAGATAAGAGGGTTCTGCTATACATGGTCTGAATCAACTATTCACAAACATCAACCAAACACTATATCCAGTTGCAATGACACCCAGATAAAAAATCTGGAGGTGACTTGCTATTTTTAGACATTTTCTCTCAGCTTCACATTATATTGAATAGGAGGAATAGTCTCTCTCTCTCTCTCTCTCACTCTCTCTCTCTCTCTCTCTCTCTCTTTCTCTCTCTCTCTCTCCCCTATCCCACACACCTCAAAATTCATGTCCATCCAGAGCCTGTGGATAAGACCTTATTTGGAAATAGTCTTTGCAGATATAATCAAGTTCAGATGATGTCACACAGGAGTAGGGTGGGCCTGTAATCTAACAAGTCTGATGCCCTATATGAAAAGAGAGTTACACAGAGACAGAGATGCACAGAGAGATAGGATGATAAAGACAGAGATGAGAGTGATGTGTCCAAAAGCCAGAGAATGAATGTCAAGGATTACCAGCAACACTAAAAGCTAAGAGAAAAGCATGGAATAGTTTCCCCTTGATTTTTCAGAAATTGGCACTGCTGACACCTTGATTTCAGACTTCCAGTCTCCAGAACTGTAATAGAATGAATTTCTGTTGTTTTAAGCCATCCAGTTTGTGCTACTTTGTTTCAGCAGCCCTAGGAAACTAATACTCATATTATTTAAAAAAAAAAAAACGCCTTTTTTCTTATATTTTAATATCAAAGAGTTATACATTTTTATACACAGGCTATATTCTAATACTTCTCTATGCAGACAAATAACCTCAGCAAAAGTGGAGGTTTCTCCATGAAGGCCACTTGAGTTGCCTCATCTATGAAACCTCCCCCTTATCTCCATGACCTGGGAAATTTCTTTATCTTAGTTTCATGTCAGGTGTATCTTCCCTTCATAATATTTGTAACAAGTGCAATTTTGTATTTGAGTCTGGCTCAATGACTTCAAGAGAACCTCCATGAGATAGATACTTCGTCTGCTTCGTTCACCTCTGTATCCTTAGCATCTAATGCATTTTCTGCCTCAGAGTAGATAAAAATATGGTTAATGAACGTATTAATGTTAACATCTTCTGATGTCTCCAATCACTAACCCGCATTTTCCCCTTTGAATCCTCATACCTCTTAGAACTTCTAATTTACTTACTTTCTGCAGCTCTTTTTATTCTACATCATAGGGATTCTTAACAAGAAAAGGTAGGGAAGTTTTGTTTCCAAATAAATATGCCTAACTTCCTCTTCTCCCACCCCAGTTAGATTCTCCTACAGGAAGAAAACATACATGTGTAGAGATATTTTGTTCTTAAAAGCTCCTCCATGGGGCACCTGGGTGACTCAGTTGGTTAAACATCCAACTCTTGATTTTGGCTCAGGTCATGATCTCATGGTCCATGGGATCCAGCAAGCCTTGTCCAGCAAGTACAAAGTCCCCCTAGGATTAATTTTCTCCCTCTCTCTGCACCCTCCTGCCCCTGCATGTGCATACTTTCCCTCTCAAAATAAATAAATAAACTTTTTTAAAAAATTCCTCCATGCTCTATACATGCCCCATTCTCTTCCTCTTTGAAAAAGGGAATAAGAAGACAATATGAGACTTGATATAGAGTCCCAGAGCTCTAACGCTTTCTAGTCAAATAAAATAAGGCAGAATGGTTCATTCCCTGCTTCTCTACAAGTCCATCTAAAAGAACATTCTGATTCACACAAATCTATATTTAAAAGATGTTTCTCTGTAATGGGATACTTAGAGACATGCATGACTAAATTTGATATATTTCTTTTAACTGTCATTCCAAAATGGACCAATATGATCTTCAATAAGTACATTTTATTCAGTTTCTAAATAGCAAATTATCATAAATTTTCATACTTTGAATATCATTTTTTCCTAAGAAAACTTTCACAAGGTGCTTATTACTTTAGAGCCATAAAAGAAGAACATGTTTATAAATTTGAGGAATAATCTAAAATAAATGAAACAAATTATATCGTCTCCAAAATAAATGTCTGTTTTTGTTAAAATAAGTGTAAAAATGCATTGAATAATGATGATTGGATGTTAAGTAAATAAAAATGCACAAAAAGAACATTTTACCCAATAACAGATATTATCTGTACCACAAATTTAAAAAAAGCATTACTTTGACAGTTTGAAATACTTTTTGGACTTGGAAACAGACAAGAAAACTTTCTTGAGTGCTTCATTGTTAGCAAACCCAAGAAATTACATTGCTTCAAATCAACAATGATCTTATCACAACTGATCCTCACTTTTTCTAGTTCTTATTCCACAGTAACAGAAAATTCAATCTTCAAGTCTGTCTATGAAGAGTTGTAGGTCAAACTTAATAAGTTTGAAGGTGCTTCTCAGTGCACTAAATATAGAAATGATAAAATCATAAATCTTAATTGTTCTTAATCTTCATCATATTCATTGTCATGGCCTTATAGTCACAGGTGAATTTTGTTAAACCTTTAACTAAATTTTAATAGGTGACTAGATATCAAAATTAATTAATTGTTCTAACAGATCATTCTAGAAAATTATGCCATTTAAGCCATGGTATCACTTAGTAAAATAGGAAACTATGATTTATTTTATAATTTGCACTCATGGGGTCAATTTTAAGATTAATTGCTTTTCAACATCTCGGTTCTACTGCCAGGTAAAGACTTATAGAAAAACAAGACTAGAAGTGCTGCATTCATACTGAAGCTACCTTTCCTGTAGGTTTTATTTAGTCATGTGTAAAAACACACAGTAATCTTACACATGGACTTAATTTGAATGATAATGTTTCCAAATATAATACTAACTCATAGTAAAGATCATTATGTGTCTATTCTCTCAAGTGAACAATAAGGCTTGTGCTCCACTGTTTCAAATCAACATATTTTCAAGGACAGTCTTTATCACTTCCATCTCCATACAGAAGCATATTTTAATTGCTTATTCTCTTCTGGTTTCTTTCTCCGTCATCCGTCTTCCAGCTTTTTGTCGTTTTCCATATAGGGTAATAAGATTCAGAATAGGATACAGAGCATATCTGATTGTACTGAATGCAGCTAATGTTCTTATACAAAGTTTAAATAAAACATATGCTGAATAAAGAAAATTAAAATGACTCTAAACAGTACACTTCCATAAATATAAGTAAAGCTTCCAACTCTATTTTTTCCTACATTTTTGAGCAACTACTATTTTAGGGTATCCACATATGGATATGGATGCCAAGAATTTGCCAAATATTTGTTACTCATGTAATATTTTCATAATTTTGACATATCAAGGTATTGTTTGTATTAATAATTTTATATATTTTTATTAGACTCAATTTTAAAATCTAAGTGCTTGTGTTTCTAAATTTTTTTTAACATTTATTGTTGAGAGACAGAGAAAGACAGGGCATGAGCAGGGGAGGGGCAGAGAGAGAGAGGGAGACACAGGATGTGAAGCAGGCTCCAGGCTCTGGGCTGTCAGCATAGAGCCTGACGCCAGCTCGAACTCATGAAATGCAAGATCATGCCCTGAGCTGAAGTCGGAAGCTTAACCAACTGAGCCACCCAGGTGCCCCCTAAGTACTTATTTTTAATAGGACTTTTATATCATTACAGAAAATAGAAAACTGTAGGTAATCTAAAAAGAAATACAAGGAAAATAAAACACTAGTATTAAATTTCAAATAAATTTTAAATCCCCACAGTAGAACATGAGCTCTGTGAAAGCTAGTATTTTTGTCTGCTCTCTACCCCAAGGACTTAAACAGCATCTGGTACATAGTTGTTACTCAACAAAAATGTATTGAATAAATGAATAATAAATATATTGTATGATAAACTGAAAATATTAGTCAGGTTTGTGCTCCTCTGCTCCACAAAGCTTTCTTAAGTATTCAGTTTTTTTTTTCCTCCTCAGTAAGTTCCTGTAAATTATGATAGACACTGGTATTTGTATATAGTATGTATATAAATGCTTATATTTTGTGGATTAAATTGTCCTATGTTAATTGCTGATTGTAAAAAGGATTCTACAGTGTTATTATCATAATGTTATATTGTTATAATGTTAATGTTGAATAATGTTTAACAATGCAATTTCCAATTTGACTAAAGCTCTAAGGCAGTGCCTTTCTCTTCCGACTGCACATAGAATCACTTGTAGAGATTTAAATAATACCGATGCCTGGTTCCCATGTACTCCAGGCCAATCATTTCAGAATCTACTGGGAACAGGGCCAACCATTAGTATTGCCCAAATGATTCTAATGTGCACTGAGTGCCATTGATCTAAGAGGACAGCAGTGCTAATCCATTTGTCTGTGTAGAATATGATCTCTATATCAATCTTTAGTTTATAAAATTTATCCTCTTTTAAACAACCCAATATTTCCCTGTTTTATCAACTTTGAAAAGATCCTCTCACAATTCCATATATACAACTTTAAAAGCTGTTCTTATTTAAAACTATCTCCCCCCCAAAAAATCCCTCACTTTAATTTGCTTTATAAAACTCTTATAAAAAAATCCTCCAACTATATCTAATACTTTTAGAACTAAAATCTTCTAAATTGTTTAGAAAGTGCTAATTATTCCCTACATGACACAAAGCTCATTTTCTCATTCCTTCTCTTTGGCTCAGGATTGGAAATGGATACTATATAAATTGCACATTGAATAACATACCTGATAAAATATATTTCAGACAAGACAGTGTGACAGCAAAGTAGCCCACAGTTGTGTGGGCTATCTAATCTAACTATGATTAGATAACAGAACAAAAATATTCTAAGTTGTCAATACCTTAAGAAATATTAGATGAGTAATTTCCATTTAGGAAAATAGTGGGTATGGGTGTCTGATGGAGGTGTTCATTAAAGCGACACAGTGCTGCATTCACAGAAACTCAATTCTCCTACACAAATGCCACAATCCATCATTTACATAATGCTTTGTTTTATCCTCATGAAAATTGATTCATTTATATATCACACTATAGATTTTCAAGAGAAAATCTGCTTTTGTGTTATCCATAAGGAATTTATAACCATTTTTATTTAAGGATACCACGTGAATCAGCAAAGAAATTTATTATATTAAGACAATGGGGGGAAATCCAGAAATAGAATTAAAATACAAAAATTAAAACAGAAATTAAAATGTCCTTACTATCTGTGGAGGGTACCATCTTCTTAGGTGTCCATGAATGAAACTCTGATTCCTGATTTCTCTATTCCTACATGTAATTAATCACCATGTCTTATAAAATATATTTTTCCAAAATGGTTTTTATCTATCTCAGGTTTACATTCTTACTGCACCACCTCTTTAAGGCTTTATATTTTCAAGCTTGGATTTTAGTTAGAGACTCCAGACTTGTCCACTTGTTATTAGTTTTTCTTTCCTTCTATCCATCTTGCATATTACTGACAGATTGATATTTTAAAAATCCCACTATTACCATCTTGTCCTGCTGAAATCTTTTCCTACCTACTAACAACATATCATTGGACATTAAAAATTTTACATGATTCTGTTACCAACAAATTTTTTACCATGACCTTTTTTCTTCATTCTCTTTTCTAATTTATTAAAAATAGAGAAAATACATTAAATTGTCTTCTATGAAACAAAGTATAAATTTTATTTGTGTCATCAACTAATGATGAATTTAAAGAAAATTTTTCAATTAAATGCTAAGTGCATTACCAATTTATTGGATATGCTCCCCTGTGCCCCCCCCCCCAAAAGATTCATTTGTTGAAATCCTAACTCCCAGTGCCTCAGAATATGACCTTATTTGGAAATAGGGTCATTGTGGATGTAGTTAGTTGAGTCATACTGGCTTACTGTCCTTATAAAAAGGAGACAGTTGAACACACACACACACACACACACACACACACACACACACAGGGAGAATGCCATGTGGAGGCTGAAATTATGCTTCCACAAGCCAAGGAACTACCAGAAGATAACAGAGAGAGTCCTGGAATAGATCCTTCCTAGTACCTTCAGAGAGAGTGTGGTCCCATCAACACCTTGGTCCTGAACTATGAGCCCGCAGAACTGTGAAACAATAAATTTGTGTTGCTTAAGCAATTAGTTTGTGGCACTTTGCTGCAGCAGCCCTAGGATATTAAAATATTGACTGAGTAATTAGTTTACTTTTTAGTTAAATTTGTTTTCATTTTTAAAAATGGGGATTATAACATTTTTATCACGTGACTGCCATGAAGATTATGAGATACTGATTGTAAAGTAATACAGGGCCTGACTATAGGAGATATTTTCCTTCCTCTTTATTCCTCACTGCTTCTAATTTATGTGAACTCTAAGTACCTGGGAAAATTAAAGATCCCAACTGGGTCTCAGTTGCTTTAAATGTAGAATGGCAAAAATACTTTGCCTAACACCAACCTGTATCAGACAATTTCTTATTGTTTCTTCCAGTTCAAATTTCAATGATTCATGACCAGAATTCATCTCCTTGCTCTTGTCTTAACTGCTTAACTTTTCTGATAGTTTATCGCTCAGGTCCTTAGTGATAATATAAACTTGACCCATGATTGACACAGTTTTTATTCTTCACATTCTGAGATTTAATTTACCTTACAGTTTACCAAGTACAGTTTTATAATCTAAAAAATCCTAACAGTGCTCTCTGATGATCACTAGTTTTTATGGTAGGAAAAATATATTTTATATTAATTATAAAAAACAGATTTATTATTCTTTATTAAGTTAAGAATGTACAGGGGCACCTGGGTGGCTCAATCGATTAAGTGGCCGACTGCAGCTCAGGTCATGATCTCGTAGTCCGTGAGATCGAGTCCTGCGTCAGAGCATGGAGCCTGCTTCAGATTCTATGTCTCCCTTTCTCTCTGTTCCTTCCCCGCTCATGCTCTGTCTCTCTGTGTCTCTCAAAAATAAATAAATGTTAAAAAAAATAATGTACATATTTTTATTATTATTGTATTTATTTTATCATAGGTGGCAAATATCCTTTAAACCTTATAGTTCTGCACTTATGTTGTTGGAATGAAGGACCACTAATGAATGTGTTTGGATTGGTCATAATACTCTAACAACTTATTGTCAATGCCCAAGAGCCAAGGGCAGTGTATTCATTTTGCAGATTTTTAAAAAACGTTTATTTATTTTTGAGAAAGGGGGGAGGCAGAGAGAGAGAGAGAAAGAGAGAGAAAGAGAGAGAGAGACAGACAGACAGAGAAGAGAGAGGGAGGGGACAAGAGAGAGGGGGGGGATAGAGAATCCTAAGCGGTCTCTGTGCTAAGACCAGAGAGCCCAATGTGCGGCTTGAACTCACAAACCATGAGATGATGACCTGAGCTGAGGTCAGACACTTAACCAACTGAGCCACCCAGGTGCCCCTCATTTTGCAGATTTTTAATCAGATGATCAAATACATCTACAAGTAGAACAAGAGATGTCTGTACTATTTTTTTAATTAATAGTAATCTATATAATCAGAAATTCATATATATGCATAAAGGTATACTTTTATTACTAATAATGTTGATATATAACCTGATAAGTATTCAAACATGAATTTTTATTACCTAAAAAGGACTTAAATTAATTTCACATGGACAAAAAATTATGGATGTCATATTCACTAATCAGTTATCAGCAATTCAATAAGAATACTGATATTTCACGCACAACACTCCCTCAAGAACTTTGGGACTAACCTACATTTCAAATCTGATTGTAGATAATATCACTAATGGTGGCCTTCTGCTTTTATTGCAGCAACATTTAAAACAGAGCCTATATTCATGCAGCCATGTTTAATCATATAGCTAGAAATTTTAAGGTTACATTCCAGGGTCCAAGGTTCCAGGGAATCTGTGGTCAAAGTTCATATTAAAAAAAATGTTCAAATAAACCTTTACCTCAAAAGGTTTGTCAAAATCTATGATTTTATTTGGTTTATATCTGGTTGGTAATGACCACAGCCTTTAATCCTCATTAGATTAGTTAGCATTTCCAGTTTGAATCTGAATACTAAACACAGTCCTTGTATTTTTTTCCCTTAAGTTCCAAGTTCAATGTGCTCTGATGTCATGACAATTCCATATGGAAGTATGACCTTGTGATCCTCTAATGTTAGGCAGACTGGGTTTCTCAAAACACTTAATTCCAAAAAAGTCAATGATTTGAGGAAGACCTCAGCTTATACAAATCTTCTGGAAGTTTCCAATATCCCACCAAATGACTGAGTTAAAATAAACCTCATCACCAAATATTTCCCAGATATTCACCAAATGTAGATACATAAATGTGCATTCAGAAATATTTCTTCTATTATATTATATTTTGTAAAATCTCCAGAGAAATAATGTATGGAATCTGGACACACGAGACTTCATTATGTTTTTGAACAAGGTTTTTTCAATTTTAAATGCTTAACCTCTGGTGACTGCATTCAACATTTCTGGGTTCACATTTCTCAAGAACTTATTCAAGAACTTAGAGCTCAGTTATAAATGCTCACTCCATAAAACTGAGTATTAATATTTATTTCTTTTTCTCTATTTCAGTAGCTTTCACACTTTGACATTCATGAGAATCTGCTGAAAGCTTTTTAAAACAGAGTGCTAGGGCCCACCAATAGAGTTTCTGATTCAGTAAATCTGTAGGTGAGGCCTGATAATTTGTATTTTCAACAAGTTCCCAGGTGATGTTGATGTTGCTGTTCCAAGAACCACATTTTGAGAACCACTGCTCTTGTGAACAAAAAGATTCAACCAAGCTACACTCCAGTCAGTCCAAATTTGGTAGAGTAGCAGCCCATTTTGTGTACACTCGGAAAGCTTTTATATACACACTCAGGCAGTCCTCTACTGTCATTTGATCTCTGTATTAAAGAAGTGTTATAGGTTTCCAATGGAAATTGTCAGGATTAAATCTAATGTATAGTTATACATGACAATTAATAAATGATATATTAAAAAAACCTTCATTTTATATTTTGATGATTTATTTGCATTAAGTTTCTAGAAGGGCAGAATGATGAATACTTTTTTGTTTAACCTCAAGCTCTTTGCATTTTGCACATCATAATCATTATGGAGCATCCCGTTTATAAGTAAGTTACCCAGGATAGCACAACTAATTGATACGGAACAGATTTGAACCCAGTTCTGTTTGACTCTTCTATAATGATACATCACTGTCCAGATATCATTAGCCTATTCACAATTTATTAACCTAAGTGTGGGAGGGCTTACTCTTGTGTAAGGTATTATATCTGATGTTGGGAAAACATAATGAAAAAGATAAAATCTTCAGCACTTAAGATTGTAACATAATAGAGAAGTTTTACATGAAAGTAAAAAGCTTCAATATAAAGTGATGAATGCTACCATATCAATAATATAGTTTATGACACTGCAGTCTAGTTTCAAAACCCATTTCCCAAAACAATATAATCTGATCCTCAAAGCAACTTGAGAAAATTAATTGACCAGATTTTTTTTTTCACCTTGATAAATGAACCAGCTGAAAAACAAAGACTGTACGTGACTTTCCTTTCATTCCATTCTCTAGATCAAAGTTTGCCAAAGCACACTCAACCTAAGGGATATTTAGAAGGAAAAAGTAAATAAATTAAAGGTTCTGTAGGCAATTCTGTATCTCTCCTTGGAGATCCATAATGCATATTATCATTTTAATAATTCTAAGAAGACTTGCAGTAAAAACAAAACAAAATAAAACAAAAGACCTATTAGTTTTGCTTAATCTAGAGTTACCCAAATTTATATAACCATAAAACTCAGTATGAAACTTTTGAAACAATGATCTGAACCTACAGTTTTTTAAAGATATTTTGCAGAGAACTAAACGTTTTCAGAAAATTGTGGTATTGGAGTGGGGTGCACTGAACTAGTCTTTCTTGACTTCTTCCCTCTTCCCCTGCCAGTCTGGCTTCATTCAGGAAAGTTCTACTTTATCTGTATTCTAGAGATTACCCAAGTCTAATAAAAAGTGACTACTTCAAGTGAATCACTAAAATTTATACTGAAACCCAGGAAAAGTGTTTGAAAAGGACTTTATCTTGAAATAAAACTGAAGTTTATTTTATATTAAAAACAAAAAAATAGGCTATAATTGCAGCCTAAATTTTTATAATGAACAAATAATGAATCAAGTCATTATCGAGTTAAAAGACTTTTTTGAAAAAAATGGTTGATAGCATGACAGGATTCTTTACTCAATGTTTGACTTTTGCATAATTAACATAAAAAGCCGCCTCAATAATCTTTAAACCGCTCATCATTTCCCCCCCACCAAAGGCCTTTTTTAATCTTTTGACAAAAATACATAGGAGTCTTTTCAAAAGATATACCATACTATTATCTTAAATCCCTTTTATGGGCACATTTTATCTTTACCACAGAGAAAACCACACTTTAAAAAAATATAGACTACAATCATGTATGAGGAGACTAAATGTTGGGAGTGAGGTGCGAAGAGAAACAGTAAAGACTGTGTGATATGGTATTGTGCATTAATGTTTTTATTTTCTGTATTTTGCGATGTATCTTAGAGTCATGCTAATCCTGGAAGAGAGTGCCCTCCACCCCCAGCCAGTTAATTCCTAGAGACTTTAAACAAGTTGCCCGCCAGAATCCCTTTAACAGGCAAACCAACCAATGCAAAGCACAAATCCCCAACTACCTCTTTAATCTAGCTCACACACCAAGCCAATATTCCCCATGTCCTAATAACCCCAGTACTAGGTACTTAGGCACCTAGAGATCATCCCTATGGCCAGAGCCCCCCAAATTATTCAAACCAACCAAACCTATACTGTTTACCCTGCCCTGTGTTACCTTTCTCTTGAAACTACAGTAAAGAATCTGGGCCATGCTGTCCACTCACTCTTTCTGTCTCCTGACCAAACCTGTCACTTCCCCATATAGTCCTACATGCTGTGGCATGCCTGCTTCTCTTAAAAACTGTAAGTAACAAAACTTCTTTCAATGGCATTGACCTCTCCAGGTTGTCACTCACTCACCTCTATAAATTAAATCCCAAGTACAATCAAACATAGTGGAAGCACTCTCTGCCAGGTCACTATTCATTAATGGCTGTGCATATAATTTGATCACTTCATCAACAGTACATACATCAAATTCATGAAATCTTGCACTTATTGCAAGGCTTAGATTTTATACTTTGCAATTTGCTTATGTAAAGTAGTCAGATGTAAACAATATTAGACAGGGGAAATGGACCAAGGTTTGATCTTGTTAGATGACCTTGTCAGATGATTTTATTAGATGACCTAACAAGACTGACCTTGTTTGATGAGGATATAAAGATGTGTGCTAAACCGGGAATGGGAGTGGGGATATTTAAGTAGGAATTAAATATGTAATCAGTTCACTGAAGATTATTTTTATAATTCAATGGTTGTTGTTTCTCTATCTCACAGAGGTAAAATATCTTTAATAATAAATCCTTAAATAACCAGGAGCCCCTGTCTACACTTCACATATGACATTATTTACACTTACAAAGAAAATTTCATTGTAAAGGTATGTCCAAACTGGGTGGAAAACTATTCCTAGAGACAAGTTGTCACCTGAGAAGCTCTTATCTGGATAATAACACTTCCCTTATATCCCTTACCTTTCTTCCTTACCTTCCCAAGCTCTCCCCTCCCCCCAGAATCCTCTCTTCCTTTGTTTAGCCTAAGATAGTATATAAGCCTGAATCATCAGGGTGTCTCCTTGGGTCTCAATTCATTATATAAATCCCACAAATACATAATTGAACTTTGTTCTTTTTTCTTGTTAATTTGTCTTTTATCAGTTTGATTGGAGGGCCCCAGCCCTTGAACCTAGGAGATTTTTCTTCCCTACAATCATTTCTGCGAATGTGGGGAAAACCAAGTTAACCTTCTGTTACTATTTTACCATTTTGAATTTTTAAAGAGAAAAAGTGACTTTTTTTTTGGTCATAATTTAAGACTTATTTACAGAATCTAAAATTTGCCTGAGGACTTTATTTTTATCCTTCATGAACTAATGAATACAAATTTCAAATAAATCTTCAGTTTTAAATACAACTTAAAATCGTTATATTTTATACTGTCTTGAGAGCTGCAACTTTTTATAAATGCAGTTTTGAAGATATAATGGACTAAAACTGTGCAAATAATTAATTTGAAAATACAAGACATATAACATATTTTAAATCCATAATCAAGTGGGGAGGCATCTTTATACCATAAGGAACAAGCCTAACAGGCATAAACATGCATCCTCATAAATGTAAAACATTTTTTAAAAATTTTTATTTATTTTTGAGAGAGAGACAGAGTGCAAGCAGAGGGAGATGCAGAATCTGAAGCAGGATCCAGGCTCTGAGCTGTCAGCACAGAGTCTTCCGCAGGTGAGATCATGACCTGAGCCCAAGTCAGATGCTTAACTGACTGAGCCACCCCAGCACCCTTAAACATAATGCATTTTTATTAACACTAAATACCTATAACTAGAAAATTTTTCTTTCATTAATCAAATATTCTAATAAAAGTTACCTTTATTCTAGATATTGGTAAGTATATCTATAAATAAACTAAAGAAACACATCCATATTAAAACTACTTATAATAATTTTATCTCTCCTTTTGGATTTGAAAAATGATTCATGATCTCTCAAAGCTTTCAGTTAACATTATAATCATTTTTTAATTTACATATTTAATGCACAAATGCCTCTAATATGGCATATATTATATACTAGGTTCTGGAAAGAAACCACAAATGAAACAAAAGTCTTTGCCCTTGAGAATCTTACAGATCTGCTGAAGGGACAGATGATTCAATAGGAGTTTTAAAATACACCGTGCTATGCTCTATAATAAGGGCATACTAGAATGGCCTGGAGAGATCAGAGGTAGTTTCCAAATGAAGATAGCAACTAAACTGAGTAAGAGCTGAAAAGCCATTCTAGTCTGTAAACTCAGAGGTAAGAGAGTAAATCTGGCCTCAGGAAGTGGGATGGTGGCAATACATAAAGCCAAATTGGTCACAAGAAGTCAAATCATAAAGTTCTTGGGCTGTGAAGTTTAGACATTATCCTGAAGATAATGTGAAGCCACTGAAAGATTTTCATCAGGAATGTACAATGATGGATACTGTTGAATGTTAGAAGCATCGTATTAAAATTCATAGAATCCCAAATGCCAGCAAACACATCAATTCAATAACAAGCATTTTTTTCAGAGCAGACTATATATATTTATAATATAAAATTTGTGTTAGTTATATTAATATTAATACATTTTACTGTTCTTATCATCCCTATCTATTAAATATGCAGTATTTTTGCCTTTTAAGAAATATATTTATACTTGCTAAAATAGACTGCTATATCATTATGCATTTTATGTATTTATATTATATAGTTGACAAAATGCTTATAGAAGAGAAAAAGAAAATTTCAATCATAGTAGGTACTAGTCTTTTATTTCAATACTGTGATTGGCTGAAGAATTAGACAGATTTGAACAAATAAAAAAATTAAAAAGACTTCAGAGAAGAGGATAACAATTCTTTGAAAAAAGATAAAAGCTACAAGAGAAGGTCAAGAGAGCCAAAACCAATTTGCTAAGAAATGTGAAGAATGTTTTAGAAACTGTCTTAAGATATAGTTTTTCTTCTATGTACTTAATAGGCATCATCTCTTCTGAGAGGTCATAGTCCTCCCTTTTGTCTCCTTTCACCCAAAAATAAAGAAAAAAAAATTCCAGTCATCCATGTGAATTATTCCCTGACTCGCAGAGATAGAAAGTGAAATTATTTATCATCATTTTCTGGTTAATATTTCTTTTAAAGATAAATTAAACATTTCCTACAAAAAATATATCAAATATCTATAACTTCAGGGAAACTACCATATCATTTCTTGGGTCTTCTTAAGCCTTTTTGATTGTAAAAGGTAATTGGTTGCTTTTATGAATTGCTGGTATAATGGCATTTCATAATATTCTAGGACAATTTATGATTAAATGTTTAATTATATCTGAATGCTAATGATATTATAAAGGCTTTTATCTTGGCCATATCAGGAAAAATAAATTCACCTTCCAAAGTTTATTCATGACAATGAATTTTTGCTATTATTGGGGAAAACATGTTTTTATAATATATATTAATGGAACATGGTTAATCAAAATTGATAGATTTTCCCTGCCCATTCTCATGTATACCAACAAACATTCCTTAAAAAGATTATATTATAGAAAGGAGAGATTAAGCTCTGAAGGAATCATTTTCTTATGCTGGGATCTTCATCTACTAGCATGAAGGCCTCTCTTTAAGTACTTCCACAAAGAATAAATAATTAAAAACTGACATTAAAATTGACTACATTATTTTATTATGCTTATTTTTATTTTTAAGTAGGCTCCATGCCCAACATGGGGCTTGAACTATCAGCCCTGAGATCAAGAGTCACATGCTCTACCACTGACCTAGACAGGCCCCCCAAAATTGACAAAATGATTTTAAACAATATGTAAACAAAAGAGACAAGAGAGGAATTTTCAACTTAAAAATTTTCAATTCCTTCATATTTTCTAAACAGATTGCATGTTTAATGATACAACATAGCATAATACAGTGTTAAAAACCCTAATTCTAAAGCACACTTCCTGGTTTAAATTCTGACTCCTCCATTTACTACTATATCCTTGTGTGAGTTTATTCACCTCTCCATATTTCAGCTTTCTCTATGCCTCAGTTTCCTCATCTGTAAAATGGCATAATAATACAATCAACACCTCACAGCATGTTTGTAAAGATTATGTGAATTAATATGTGTAAAACATTTTAAACAGGGCTTAGTGCATACTAAAACTGTGTAAATGTTAAATACGCTTTGCCTGGTCTCTTAATATTTCCTAGAAATCTAACATTTTGGCCAAACATAATGAAATCATTTTAATATTCCAGAAATACGATCCTTAATTATAGGCAGGGCTGAATTCCAGCCCCTATTTACCAGTAGAGCCTTACACAATGTTTATAGCTGGCGTATATTCTGAGTAGTCAGCCCTCATGCCCTATTAGTGGTTAAATATTTTGACTATCATCCCCGGTTTTAGGTGGTAACTATCTTCCAGTAAAACTGGATTATCCTGGAGCAGTATTTTTCACCTAAGTTCTGTATATCCCCTGGGTTTTTATCCTGGTGTAGGATGATGCTGGGGAGGGAAGAAAGCTGGAGTAGGTCTCAGGACTTTATTTTATATATTGGAGTTAAATAAATGACTTCACCTAAAAAGAGGGTCTCACAGCCTTAAATCAAGCTGAAATTCACTCTACTAGAGGTTTCTTTGAAAAGGCATTTTGTAGAAAATTTTTCAACTACTCTGCAGCAATTTCTTTACAACACCCTATTGCCCTTCTATTCTGATAAGACCAAATTCTAATTCCTTGATCTTAGATCTGAAATTTTTCTTCCATAAGCCTACCATATTATATAACATTTTGCATTAAACGTGATTTCATATATATATGAAAAACCACTGTCAGCTAAATAGTGATACAGACAGAACCGATGCTTGGGATGCCCAGCATGCTAGTACTTAAGTGCTCCATAAGTAATAGTATATTATTTTTACTATATTATTTCATTGACTTTTCTCAATGAACTTTTAGGGCATCCTCAATTCAACAGAGGAAGCTAAGGCTTTAGCTAAGAAGATGAATAAGTATCCCAAGGTCATGCTACTAGAATTTGAGGCCAGTAGTCTTCTAACTATGCTTACTGTGCTCCTTTATCTTCCATGAAGAGGACTGGGGAAGACTCCCAAAGATACTTACAAGGCAGAGTGAAAAGGCCTTAGTGATCACTTAAATGAATTATCCAAGCTTTCATGAGCTGTGGATCCATAACTTATCTCCACTGAAAATACATGCTAAAGCCCAAAACTTGAGGGAAAAAGGTTATCATCTTTTAATAATTCTATATATTATTTTCTCTTTTCATAGGAAAGTTGGCATATTTACAAGGGAAGTTTCTGTTAAATAATTTTATTTAAAATTGTCTTTAAAGAAAAGTGCATGCTATTTCTTCTTAAAGGAAATCATTATTTTTTTTCCCTTTAATGTAAGCTCCATGACCAACATGGGGCTCAAACTCACTACCTGAGATCAAAAGTCACATGCTTCACTGACTGAGCCAGGCAGATGCCCCAAGAGGATGATTTGACTCTGATATCATTCCATTGCTATCAATAATAAAACAGCAAATAGACTTAAATGATTATGTAAAATGTGCAAAGCATTGAGTTGCATCCTTAACATTTACCATTTCATTTAATCTTGATACCATATTAGTTTACTGATAAAGACATTTAAGCAGAAAAAAATGAATGAAGTTGCTTTCTGCCAACAGATCTTGTAAGGATTCACCTTGATCCAAACCCTATGAGCACCTATGGTGCCATATATTTTTCTCACCTGTTCCTGCCCCCAAATCTTCCCCTAAAAAAAAATCATAAAAATGTATGTACACACACACACAAATGCACTGTGTAAATACTATAAGTAATATACATGAATATAAAAATAAGTGAATATAAATAACTTAAAGAAAAAGTTGGACAGCTGTACCAAGAAAGATTAAGAATATATATAAAAATATATTCATATATATAATGACATATTTATGAACATATTAAAATGCTAATACTGTTTAAAACTAGGTTATGGGCTTATTTACTCCTTATATGGTTAGTGTTTTCAAGTTTTCCTTAATGATCATATGCTACTCTTATAATGAGAGAAAAAGTTATTTTAAAAAAAATCTATTACTGTCACAAATATGTATAACTAACTTTTATTCCACCTTTTTATCTTTTATGAATTTTCTCCAATTAAATGCTGTACGATAATAGAAATAATATGTATGGATTTCTACCCATGGTTCCTGGCACAGAGCTCCTAAAATTCTTTATAATTTCTTAAGGGATAAGAGCATTAAGAGTATCTTTTGTTCTAATATTTTCTTTGGTGCTGGTTCTTGACACACTTCCTAAACTCCTTGGAGAGCCCTGGGAAAGAGCAGTCTGTTTTTTATTCTATGAGAGGACTCTTGTTGGGATTCTTAATAGTTCCTGGATGGGGGCTAGTCACTGGAAAGACTAAACCAAGACTAGAAGCTTGGAATTATCAGGTCTCTACCCCCTCATTCTCTGGAGAGGAGGGAGGGACTGAAATTGGAGATATTAATTGATCATGCCTACCTGATAAAGACCCCACAAAAATTCCAAGGGTATGGCATTTAGATAGCTTTGGGGTTGGTGAAAACATGGACGTGCCAGGAGAGCAGTGTGTCCTGGAGAGGGCATGGATGCTCCGGGCCACTTGTCCTATGTATCTCCTCTCCCATCTGGATGTTCAGCTGTATCCTTTACCATAGCCTTTATAAAAAACTGGTAAATGGTACGTAAACTATTTTCCTGAGGTCTGCAAGCTGCTCTACCAAATTAATCAACCTGACGAGGGGATTGTAGGAACCTCTGATTTATAGAAATTGGTTAGAAACACAGGTAATAACCTGGACATGGGACCAGCATCTCAAGTGGGGGCTGCAGGCATGCTCCAGGTAGATAATGTCAAAACCAAATTAAATTGTAGGAGATCCAGCTGGTGTCACCGAGAATTGCTTGTTGATGAGAAAAATCCCTACATATCTGGGTCAGAAGTATTATTAGTGCGGTAGTAATATGAGAGTGCAAGAGACACACAGGAGAAAGATACAGTTTTCCCCTACACATATGCCTAAGAAAAAATGATCTATCTATACACATATTCAGGTTTTAGAATTTTTAGAGCTAATTGTTAAACTCATTATGACCCATCATCAAGGATCCAACCTTTGCACTGTCACACTTTAGCATGGCTACTTTATAGCTTGGCCCCAGTGCCAAGTCCTCCCAGTGGGGAGGACGTCCTCACTTTCCCCTCCTACAGATGTCCATCCCCGCATCTTTCCCATTCTCTTTCACTTCTTGTTCAACAAATTTCCGGGCTACCCACACCCCAATTTGTTATACGCAAAAGCAAAAGAAGAGAAATAAGTAATGGAAGAAGAAAGAAGAAATTATTTTCTTCACCTCGATCTTATTAATATTTCCCCAAATTGATACTATTACAGAGAAGAAGCAAAAGGGGAGAAGACAGACAATCAGAAGGGAAAAGAATGAAAACAAAATAGTGGGGAAGGAGGAAGAAAAAAGTCATTTTGTACCTAATATTTCCACCTTTGGAAGGAAAAGGGAAGATCAAAGTTTCATGTTTAAACTCAGAAGCCTTTAAAATCTTCATCATTATCCCTGAGAATCTTACCCATTCACACCCAATAGTAATGCAATCATAGTAATGACACATTTATTTAAAATATGATTCAGAGTTGTTATTGAGGCAGTTGATGTTAGCTGGGACACATCTTAAATCACAGATGTTTCTCCATTATAGCCATAGGGGTAAAGCATCATTTTGGAAAACAGAGAAGTGTAGATTAAAGAATGCTCTGTATGTATGTGTATGTGTGTGTGGGGGGGTGTGGGTGTATGAGAGAGAGAGAGAGAGAGAGAGAGAGAGAGAGAGAGAGAGAAGGACAGAGAAGAAAAATAAGAAAAATAGGATATGAAAGCTAATGAGCAAAAAAGCTATGAGCAAAACACTATATAAATTAGGCTTTATATTTAATTGCATATTAGGCAACAGCTAGAGGCTCATGAAGGTTCTTTCCTCCTTAGGTTTTAATGCTACCAATAATTATTAATGAATGTGGATTAAAGAATTTTTAAAATTACCATTGGATAAAGAAACTGAATCAGTTGGTCCTATATATGTTTCTGGAAAAAATAATTTATACATACATCTAGTAATACTAAATAAGCATAGTTCAGGGGTGCCTGGGTGGCTCAGTTGGTTGAGCATCCAGCTTTGGCTCAGGTCATGATCTCACGGTTCATGGGTTTGAGCCCCGCGTCAGGCTCTGTGCTGACAGCTAGCTCAGAGCCTGGAGCCTGTGTTCAGATTCTGTGTCTTCATCTGTCTCTGACCCTCCCCTGCTCATGCTGTCTCTCTTTCTCTCACTCTCTCTCTCTCAATAAATAAAACATTTAAAAAAATAACAATAAATAAATAAGTATAGTTCAAATCATTTGATTTGGTGTCCTCTTAAGATTCTTCAAATAACCACTTGAAAGTGTCATCATGTGTATTAACACTGTTTTGTTCTAGTTAATGTCTAGTTAATGTAATGTATTTGTGTAATCGCTTATTTAGGTTTGCAAATGACAGGGCTTGTTAAATGCTAGAGAAAAATCAATGATTCCTCTAAAAATTAAGTCTTTTAGTAATGTATTTATTTTTAATATAGTTTTTTTCATTCAGTAATTTAAAAGTAACAGCTTATTTTTTTTTTCCTAATGATAGGTGTCTTGGGCAGGAACCTAAGCACATATACGAATCTCTCTTCAAGAGTCTAGACCTGCTATTGGCAAAGCCTGAACTATTTACTGCTGAACCTTACTCTACATGCTTCATGATACAAAAAGGCATAAACAGGGCTCAAAGGAGGAGAATATACATACAGTTGGAGGTATGATCACGTGGTAAAATAAAAAAGATTAACTGGGAACAATATAAAATTTGGCTTTTTAGCAAAAAGGATAGTACCTGTTCCATTTCCATAATCTTTCATCCCTCTTCAAATATACCAGAGTGCTTTTATAGGTCAGATATAAATATACTTCTTAGGTAAAATTAAGCCACGGTACAGAGGAATTGTCACCATGCAATCATTAGGTAAGCTCCTCTACATTGTGTTCTATCATCTACCTCATTTGAAGAGAAGCTATTATTATAATTCAGTTGTTTTGTTCAATAAATATTTCTTGAACACTTCTATACTGTAGAACTGTCCTGAGCACTGGGGATACAAAAATGAGAACAACTGGCATGGTCCCTGTCCTCATGGAACTCAAAGTCTCTACTTTTGTCTTTTTGGTCACAATTTGGTAAAAGTATAAAAAAATTCTAGAAGAACAATAAAACTGCTTGTCTACTTATAAGCTTGCCCTAGAGTTGATTAAAACTTCAGTTTGTTGTTATTGTTGTTTGTTTTTATTTTTGTTTTTACATCCTATTTGGCCTGATAGTCCATAGACTATGCTATCTTACATACAATCTCATGCATGCTCACTTGACCTCCAGGATAGAATTGTCAGTGTGGACTAATTGTATAGGAAAGTGAATCAAACAAAGTATGAAAATAAGGATTACCTATGTCAATCATATTTATACTACATATTTGTATTAGTTTTCTATTGTTGCATAACGCATGACCACAAACTTAGCTTAACACAGTACAAGTTTCTTATCTGTTTCCTTGGTTCAAAGGTCTGAGTTTTGCTTAGGTTTATCCACCACCTTCAGGATCTAAAAAACCTGCAGTCAAGGTGTTAGATGCACTCAGACATTTTCATTCAGAGGTAGGAGTTCTCTTCCAAATTTATTCCCCTCATTGTCAGAATTTAAGTCCTTGTGGTTGTAGGACTGAGGTCTCTAATTTCTTATTAGCTGTCAACCAGGGATTGATCTCAGCAACTAGAAGTTGCCCACATTTCCCTACCACATAGCCCCCATGCACAGCCCCAACCTGGTTGTGCTCTCTTCTAGGACAGCAGGAGAGTCTTTATCTGATTCCAATTCCCCATCGAGGTAACATAATACAATCATAGCAGGGACTACTCCATCACCATTTTTAACATAAGATAACCTAATCAAGAAAGTATCTCATCTTATTTGAGGATTCTGCCCATCCTCAAGGGGAGGGGATTATTCAAGTTATGTACACCAGAATGCAGGAATCTTGGAGATCATCTTAGAACTTTACCTAGCACAACAATGCTGTCTTATGTGCAATATGATTGGAAATTAGTATATCCCAATATGAATACCTTTTGGAATGTCTTCCAATAAACACTATCAAAATTATTATTTATCCTAATAGTATTATTACAGTCATAGTCAATAATCACTATTAACCCCAACTAGTGAAGAATATAGCAGAAGTAGAAAGATGTCAAGTCAGGGGCGCCTGAGTGGCTCAGTCGATTGAGCGTCCAATTTCAGCTCAGGTCATGATCTCACATTTGGTGGGTTTAAGTCCTGCATCCGACTCTGTCCTGACAGCTCAGAGCCTGGAGCCTGCTTCTGATTCTGTGTCTCCCTCTCTCTCTGCCCCTCCCCTGCTCATGATCTGTCTCTCTCTGTCTCTCAAAAATAAATAAAAGTTAAAACTAAAAAGATGTCAAGTCAGCTTCAGAGAACTTTTAAGTCATTCAGAGGAGGCAGTGAGAACTGAATCCAGTATGCTGGTACAGTCTGTTTCCCTAGCTCTGTACCATGGCACAATTCCTATATTAAGTAAAGGCAGATGGCAACCTGATGCTAGTGTACCACTTATGAAGGGAACTGGCAAATACTTTTCTTTCAAATGGTAATTAATACATTAAAACCAAACTGACTATAAAGTAAGCTTTCATAATTTCCCAAATTAGAAAAATTTCAAAAATAATTTTTATTTTGAAAATTGAAGTCTTTTCAAATGTAGATATCTTTATAACAAATAACAATTAGAGCTATGACATTAATCTTATATAAAATAGCTATCTATTAAAAAAACAATATAAACACATGGAAGTCATTGAAATCAAATATTGCCTTCAATTTCATTAATACTGAATCATATGGATTCATATAGTTAATTTCATCTAAATACATTAAAATAATAATTCTTTCTTCTAAAACAACTGTTTACTCTTCTTTCATGCTGAAGTATAAGGAAAATTGACCAGAGAGTGTTAAATTGAGAGTAAAAGTGTTGCTGTTTTCTTTGAATCAAGTACTTCCCTCTTGAAGATGTGTTCTGTAACAGACATAGAACTATAATTTTTGGCCTCAAGATATTTACAACTTTGTAATGAAGATAAAACGAGTATGTAAATTACTGTAATATAAAATAGTGCTACAATGGAGGTTAAAAACAAGACAATGGGCTTTCTAGGGACAAGGCAGTCTCAACCAGTTAAAAAAAAATTCCCTTTTTCATTCAATAAAAACTCTTCATAAGTAATGGAATAGTGTCCTTCCCCAAATTCATATGTTAACATCCTAACACCCAGAACTTTAGAATATAACCAATTGTCTTGGCAGATAGGGCCTTAGGAGATAATTAAGCTCAAATGAGGTCACATGATTGGGACTTAAACCAATATGACTGGTATCCTTGTGAGAAGAGGAGGAGACACCCACAATACATGTACATAGAAAAAAGGTCAAAGGAGGACACAATGAGAAGGCAGTCATTTGCAAGCTAAGGAGAGAGGACTCAGAAAAAAACAACCCTACTAGCACCTAGATCTTGGGATTTCAGAAAATAAATTTGTTTAAGCCACCCAGTGCATGTTACTTTGTTATGGTAGTCTTAGCCAACTGATAGGCTCTTCCGCACAGGAAAAAACTAGTGGTAAGTTTAATAGACCAAAAGACAATAAATCTTGACACACAGATTACATTTTCCCCTGTAGAATTAATTTGCAGTTCTGAACAAGTCTCTAGATTAGGTGTCACAAACATAAGCACAATGGGGCTAGGCAGATTAATGACTGAAAAGTGTGTGGGATTAACAAAATAGGGAGTGGTGGTGACCAGAGTCAACTGGGGAGTTCCTCACTAAGATAAAGATGCTGATCCCACTCAACTTCCTTTTTTTTTTTTTTAGTTTATTTATTTATTTTTTTTTGGGGGGAGAGTATGTGCAGGCACGCAGGAGTAGGGGAGGCGCAGAGAGAGAATCTTAAGCAGGCTCCACACTATCAGCACAGAGCCCCACAGGGCTTAATCTCATGAATCCTGAGATCATGACCTGAGCTGAAATCAAGAGTCCAACACAACCGACTGAGCCACCCAGGTGCCCCTCAACTTTATTATGTAATCTTTCTGGATATGAGTTCAGGGCCATCAATTGGAAATGCCTAGATCTGTTTCTTCATATAAACCTTTCTACTAAATAATCTCTAAAGTTCTTACCATTTTTAGCTATTAAAATTCTGTGATAACAATCTTCTCTCTTTTAGAGGCATTAATAGAAGGCAAATTAAGCATCCCCAAGAACATTTTAGCCTGGTGTTGCAAACCACTTATAATTCACAGTCTAATCAATTTATTTTCTAGAAATTAATTAACTCTTGAAATTAATTAATATTGAATTGCATGAAAAAAATTAGTAGGTTTCAATAATAATGTGCCATACTTGGTAGCATACCTCATTTTCACACTTTCAGATACATTTAAACAGTTATCATTATCCACACTTTACAAATTAGTAAACCTGGATGACCCAGGTTCTTCAAACACAAATGGCTTGAAATTTGAGTAGGTTTAAGGCCCTGGACAAAGCAGTGGCACTGGAGTTAGGTTGAGTCTCTCTCTGCTCTGACTTTCATATTAATTTCAGGACATTTAGCAATACAATTCAGCAATGCTTAACCTCATTGAGACTTTGTTTACTCAGTATAACATAAAGATGAATGTTTATCTCATAGGTTTGTTGTAAGGACTGTGAGAAAATATACATAGAACAACCTATTTAATCCTTAGCTGAGAAGAAATACTCAAAAGTGGGAAGACTAACAACAGCAACAATAACGGTCATGGTAAGAAGCAACAGCAAGGATAACCGCAGAAAGATGCTTATCACATCGCAGGAAATACTCAGGGCCCCTTTCAATCTGTCCCAGTTGAAAAGAACAGAAATCTGAAATTTTCTATTTTCTCAACCTGCTTCTCAGCGTATATTCTCAGTGAATGGCAACATCCCCCTCCTAGGTGACTAAGCTACAAGCAGGAGAGCTTATTTATTCCCATTCTTTCTCTCACCTACATCTCTCCTTACCCCCACATTTGTTTGTCATTGAAACCCTATTGAGTTTCTTTCTGGAATTCATTCTTTCCACTTCATTTCCACTGCTATTGCATTACCTTTTGCCAGGTTAAGCAATGGCTTCTTAATCAGTCTTCTGGTATTCATTCATATTCTCTCTCTTTCTCCCTCTCCCTCTCCCCCACCACCAGTTCCAAAATCACATTCCATTTTATCGACACACTAAACAAACAATGCTGAATATATACCTCTTGTACTTAAACTTCACTAGACTATAATGCTGTTTCTAGTGAAGTCCAAATGCCTTTGAAATGGCTATATGCTTTAGTGGGGAAAGTACAGACCTCAGTCCTTTGCAGTAAGTTCAAGTTCCAGTTTTGCCATGTAATAGTTGCATGGGACCTCAAGTCCATCAGAGGATTTCTGATTTATCTAATCAAAGTTAAGTTCTTTTAAAAAATAAACCTTGCCATGTATGACATCCCTAGAGTCATTCTTGTTAACCAGCACAAATATGGCAAAACTTTTTTATTCAATGAATGAATGAGAAGATCAGTCACTGCATGTCCATAAATCTAGTAAAGTTGGAGTCAAGAGGTCCCTGGGCCAGAGATGTTTTTGCCACCAAACTCATGAGGTTTTCTCTTCCACAAACAGATTTGAAAAAAATAAACTCTCAAAGTGAGGATGACTGTATCTTCCAACTAAATGGAATAGCCTTCCAAGGTCCAACTCAAGACTCTTCTTTGCAAAAAGACACCTTGATCATATTCTAGATTCTCAGATCAAGCAAGTCTTTATGATTTGTTCTCTGAATAAGCACCACAAATACAGAAGATCACTCATTTATTTACTGATAAATATTATTTGGGCATCACAATGTGTCAGACAATATGATTGAATTTAGAGATATAGTTACAGTTCCTGCCCTCAATTTGCTCAACCTAGAGAAGAGAAAGTAAATTAATAATCACTAAAGGAAATATTGACTAAAATTTGATAAGAAC
The DNA here is from genome assembly GCA_028646485.1 of Cryptoprocta ferox. Taxonomy (NCBI): domain Eukaryota; kingdom Metazoa; phylum Chordata; class Mammalia; order Carnivora; family Eupleridae; genus Cryptoprocta; species Cryptoprocta ferox. Next base: position 86,319,001 of record CM053573.1, read on the forward strand.
TATGAAGGAAAACCAAACAAACAAACACGCTGAGATAAGACCATAAGATGAAGCCCTAATTTAGGCAATGTTTTCAGGAAAATACTCCCTGGGGTGTCTAAATAAATATAAGAGATGACAAAAGGAATTTATTTTGCCATCTTTGGAATATAAATGAGAATTTTAAGGATACCATGAAGAGAGAAATTTTTACTTTGGAATTTCTTTTATATTTTTAGTAATAATATCAATCTAGTCCACAATGTCTCCTGGACTGTGATCTCCTGGAAGATGAGATGTGCTGATATATTCCAAATTCTCTGGGTGACTACTCCATACATGCTTGTTGACTGAACATGTGAGAAAGGGTTAAAGGTAATGAGACAAGATAACTATGTATGATTTAGACCACACCATAGCAGTCACTTAAATTAAGAGGTTAGCATGCTCATTAACCAATATGAAGAACCATTAGCAATGGAAAATAAAAAGAGTGAAAATAAGTATTGAGGAACAACATATTACAATTAAATTAATGGGGTTTAGGGAGGATCCATGAAAGTTCCCACAGCTTCTGCCTCTTCTTTATAATGTCATGATTCTAATTTACCTCATTTATATTAATGAACGGAGGATTGCACAACTATTAGCATGATTGAAAATTACACTAATGCTCAGTAAATCTACCCCTAATTATTATGATTAATGACAAGTTGATCATCTTGGACCAGATTAACAACCTAAAGCAACTGAAATAGAGCAAAAGAGCTTTTTCTTGCTAACCCAGGCCTTTAGTCTTTTTTATTTAATGAAACCCTGAGCAATCCACTCAGTAATGTTATATACTAATTCACTATAAACATCCATTTACATCGATTTACACAGATTATATTTTTCACATTTATGTATTTATTTGAAATAATTATTTCTGAGTGTATTAAAATGTGGTCTTATGATTGGCTTTATGCAGTGTTAATGCTCCAGCATGAAACTGAATAATAAACTCAGCCATATTTTTTTCTCTACCTGGTTCCAAGTCACCTGTTTCAGGGTTATCGCCTCCAAAAGTGAAATTATTCATCTTTGTAACTATCAGAATTAATAATGAAGACATTAAGAGCATAAATCTTAGTGATTAATTTATTTAATATTGCTACTTTACAAAAAAGTTTGAGGTGATAAAAAGAAGTGATAGAAGAACTTAAATTTATTTTAATCAGCTCAATATCTGACTTTTTTTGAGTGGAATAGGTGAGTTAGTTTTAAGGACTTTTCCTTACTTCTCCCTTTGTTAAGACTGCAATATGGTATCAATGCCTTATCTTTTGGTCTAGTTTATTTTCTATCTTCTGCTACTGCTAGATGTCTATGCAAACAAACCTGTAGTCAATGCTGGACTCTTGGAGCACTGTGGCCTAGTATGCATACTTTGACAACACAATAAGCAAAAGCCATCAGTAATATTTCTGCAGACTCCATGACTTTTAATGAAGCAGAAAAAATGTACATTAGGAGAGCCTGGGTGGCTCACTTAGTTAGGCGACTGACTTCGGCTCAGGTCATGATCTCGCAGTTTGTGGGTTCGAGCGCCGCACTGGGCTCTGTGCTGACAGCTTGGAGCCTGGAGCCTGCTTCCGATTCTGTGTCTCCCTCTCACTCTGCCCCTCTCCCTCTCCCTCTGTCTCTTTCTCTCAAAAATAAATAAACATTAAACAAAATTAAAAAAAGAAAAAAGTACATTAATAAGGCCTTTAGGTCCTGAAAGTGTTGTCCCATCTCAGAGTTATATTTATTCTGCTCTTATTATCAAGATTTTTCTTACTGTATTATGTGATCTTAAGTTACAATCAATATAAATACACAAATGTACTTTCTCCAGGCCAGCCCATTGTCTAAAAATTCATAAATCAATTCACAAAATACTTATTGAGGGATTGCTCCATGCCAGGCTCTGTGCTAGGGCTGGGATTTTAGTGATATATAAGACAAAATGTCCCTGTCTTCATTGATATTAGAGGTTAGTGAGATAGACAGAAATGGAAAGAGTTTTAATGGAAAGAGTTTTAAGTATGAAGAGTGTTACACAAAGGAAAAAAAGCAAGTGCCTTGGTTGTGTGTAACAGGGAATCCCAAGGTAATGTGGGAAATCAGAAAAGGTATCTCTGAGAAAATGACATTCAGAAGGAGAACCTAGAGGATGGAATTCTTGCTGACAGTTTATCCTGTAAGGAAGAATTAGGACTCTGGGAAATAAAATGGAGTTTAATAGTGGACATAAATTCAAAGAAAAAGGCCATGTAGCATAATAGGAAGACTTTGAGGCTTAGAACCCCACAGACCAACGTTAGGGTCTACCCTGACCAGTTTCTGGAAGGTATAACCTTAGGGAAATTATGTGTCTCCCTGTTTTATGTGCTGTAAATGTAGAAATGACACATACCACATAGGATGACCATAAGGATTATAGGAGATTGTATATATATTAATTATATGCTAATTAATATGTTATATTATATATACACACATTTACATACATATACATATATGTATACATTTACATACATATATATGAAAAAATATACATATGAAAATGCCTGACACAATAGTAGGTTCTCAAAGAATATTAATGTTATAATAAATAATGGCCCAAAATTCTGTCTTTCTATAAATTTACAAAAGGAAATGTCATGAGAGTGCTACTGATATAAAATTAAATGACTTCTAAAATTAGTTAGGGGAATAGGCTGTGGATTCAGTCAAATCTGTGTCAATTCACTCTCCAGGCATTCATTAGTTGTGTAGCCATGAGCAAGTTACTTTATCCACTCTGAGCCTCAGTTTCCCTATCTGTGAGACAGGTTGTAATAGTGCCAGAGGGAGGGGAATCGAAATGATGGACAAAATGGATAAAGGAGAATGGGAGATACGTATTTCCAGGTATGGAATGAGTAAGTCACAGGAATAAAAGGCACAGCATAGGAGATATAGTCAGCTGTACTCTAATAGTGTTTTATGGTGACAGATGGTAGCTACACTTGTGGTGAGCATAGCATAATGTATTGAGATGTTGTCACTATACTGTACCCCTGAAACTAATGTAACATGTGTGTCACCTATACTCAAATTTAAAAATTAATTAATTAATTAAAAATAGTGCCAAGTCACAGAGTGTTCGAGTAGAATGAGACAGAAAGGAAGTGCTTTCAACAAATTAAAAGTTCAATAAACTCAGTTGTTCATATTATGACAGTGGTAGTGGGAATAATAGCAGCAGGGGAAGTATTCATCTCTGGTTATCTTATTTACATACACAAAATGAGAGGTGGGAAATAAAATTGGGAGGACAAATCATGAGAAAAGTGCATCAAAATGAAAAGACTAAGAGTTGTAAACAGTAGTCGAAAAATACTCCAATGGTTCAGGTACAGTACTGAGTGGTCAGGGGAAATTTAAAAGGAGATGTCACAGGAAACATCAAAAATACCTATTCATGAAAAGACTTACAACTGATCGGCTGGTCAGTGGCATCTAAAGATTGGTAATTGTTACTTACGTAGGGGATGTGTTATCTGTTGCTATATGACAACCATGTTAAATTTTGGTGGCTTAAACAACAACTATTTGATTTGTTCACAGTTCTGTGTTAGCTATTTAGTCTGTGCAAAAAGGGAATTTCCTCTGCAGGTCTAGCCTGTGGTCACGGATATGCCTGCAGTCATCAGGTGATTCAGCTGGGCCTGGATTGCCCCAAATAGTCCAATTCACATGTCTAAAGGATGCTACTGGCTATCAGCAAGATCTCTCTCTTCAAGAGTCTGTCTCCCTTAGGAGAGTAGCCTGGACTTCTTCACAGTGTGGTCTCAGAAAGGCAGGTAAATGAGAACAAAAGCTCTTGTTCTTGAGGCCTAGGCTCAGAACTTCTGAAATAGCATTGCTACCACATTCTGTTGGTGAATAAAATCACAAGGCCAGCCTGAATTATGGAGGTAGAGAAACAGACTGTACTCTTGAGAAAGGAGCAGCAAAGGCAAAATGCAAAAGAGATTATTTACAGGGTTAAGAGAAATTTCTAAAAGGATTTTTTCCAGAATGTACCACATAGAACTAGCTCATATTTGCTTTCCTTTCATGGTAATAGCATTATCCAAGTTTTATTGCCACATGAAACTTAACCTTACTCCATTGATGTTTGTCCTATTGCATACCATACATGAAATACACAGACGGTTGAATAATTATGTCAGTAGATCTCTTAGTTAATCTTCATAAGGATCACTGCTTAGATGTTCTGACTTAAAAGATCAGGTAGATGGCCCAGATATTGCTTGTTCTGTTTTTTAGAAGTTTTCCCTCAAATAGTCATGATTGAGAACCACTATGTCTAACTTGTTCCAGTTCTTTTTAAATATAAATATTAGTGAACTTAAAAAGCTCCTTCCCTTACATCCATTATACTACTAATTATTTTATTTCTTCTACTCCTTTGGGCTATCACTCCTTATTCTTCTTTATGGGAATCTCTTCCTCTATCTTTAAACAATGATTTTTGCCCAGGGATTCATTCATATTTACATCTCTATTTCGTTCTCTATATGATGACACCTGTATGTATGATGACAACAAAATCTATGACTTCAGGGCTAATGATTCCCAAATTATATTGCCATGCTTTTGTTTTAAAGATTTTATTTTTAGGGGCACCTGGGTGGCTCAGTTGATTAGTGTCCAACTTCGGCTCAGGTCATGATCTCATGGTTGTGAGTTCGAGCCCCACGTTGGGCTCTGTGCTGACAGTTCAGAGCGTGGAGCCTGTTTCAGATTCTGTGTCTCCCTCTCTCTCTCTGCCCCTCCCCCGCTCACACTCTGTCTCTGACTCTATTAAAAATAAGCATTTAAAAAATTTTTAAATGAGTTTATATTTAAGTAATCTCTACAATCAATATGGGGCTCAAATTTAAAACTCCAAGATCAAGAGTTGCATGCTCTACTGACTGAGCCAGCCAGACACCCTCCTCCAGTTAAAAAAAAAAATGATATGATCCCCATTCTTAAACCTACTCTGAAACTTCAGACTTATATATTCCAGGTGCCTACTAGGCATCTACATATGTATATTACTTATGTATCCTAGATGGTAGATGTTTTAAACTGCACTAATCTTTCTCCTCATTGCCTCTCCTTTTTCTATCCAGTTTCTCATTGAATGTTACCACCATCTATACAATGTAAGTAAAAATTTATTTGCAATTATACATACTTCCCTATCACTTTGTCCCTATATCCAAGTCAAAATATTTTGTCTTTGAAAGAGCCCTCATCCTCATCAGCTCACCTTTTCCTCCCACTGCTAATGCTTTCCTTGAGAGCATTGTCACATTTCATTATCATTGCTTCCGTGCTAGTCTCCCTGACTCTACCTGGATATACCCTATTTCAAAAGATTTCCATACAATCACTGGAATAGCCATTCCAAAACATAAGACATATCACTAAAATACGAATATATGGCCTGATATAAAATATTTCATTATTTGTCCTGGTTGGAGACACAGTTTAAGGCCATATTATGACAGGCCTAGGTATTAAATGCTTAATCCTTAGATTAAAATTTAAGCATTTGGCCTTCAAGATCAAGAGGAAAGTTTTTGGCCTAGAGCTTAATTTAGGAAGAAAAGTGTTTTGAGAAGATTGATGTGTCAGTGGCAGGGGAAAACCCGGGGGAAGGAAAACCAGTTGGGTAACTATTGTAATAATTCAGGTATGTGGTAATAATGATCTGGCCTAAAATAGTCATAATCCCACAAATATGCTGACTGGACTCACTTGTATTTATGACCATGAATCTCAAATGGGTACTCACAAAAGCCATACAGAGCTACTATATCTTCCACAGTAAATTCATTTTCCTACTTTCACATTTCTATTTATTTTCTTAAATACCAGCACCCTGTTGCTTACCTTTCATTCTCTATTTCTGTACTCACCTACTACTTCCCCAAAATAATTATATCAGAAAATAGTTATATAAGAAGTACCCCATTTTCCCTCCATCAAATTTTCCACTCCACCTGTCCCTGCACCTGCGATGCTCTACCTTCCCTCTGACTTCTGTGAAAGCAGCATCTCTGCACCTTCCTTTTTGTATGAATCCCTTCCCACACCAAACCTACTCAAGACCTCTGGGAAGTATCCCCTTTTTCACCCTATGTTGATTTCCTATTCCTATAAACACAAACTAGGTCTTAATATTGTCTTTAAAAAGAAAACAAAAAAAAAAAAACCCTTTTATCCCACATTTCATTTCAGTTAATATTATCATCTCTTTGCTACCCTTCTCAAGAGAAAACTCTTAAAATACTACTATACAACTGAAATTAATCTTTCACCACTAAGGTTGTGCTTTAAAATATGTCCACAAATTCTCTGCCATTTGCTTTGAAAGGTGGAGCATAAACTTCCTTAGAAATTCCTTTTTTGACATACTTTTAATGAACAGAAAACAGTAGAGTGATACAGTGTAACTTCTGAGAAAAAGTCATAAGAATTATCACATTTGAGCTCTCTTGCTCTGTGGGAAAATCTGCTGCTATGTTGGGACCAGCCCTGTGGAAAGGCTTGATTGCAAAGAAACGTAGCATGCTGCCCACAGCCAGTGAGGAACTGAGACCTCCTACCAACAGCCTTGTGACAGAGCTATCTTACAAGAGAATCTTTCAGGTCTGTTGCAGTCCCATCCTTAACTGCTACTTCATGAGACCCTGAAGCAGAACTAGCCAACCAAACACATCTGAATTTCTGATCTGTAGGAATGATGAGATAATAAATGGTTGCTGTTCTTTTTTTTTTTT
>CM053573.1:86326327-86378418 GCA_028646485.1 Cryptoprocta ferox
CATACGAATTTTAGGATAGTTTGTTCCAGCTTTGAGAAGAATGCTGGTGCAATTTTAATTGGGATTGCATTGAATGTGTAGATTGCTTTGGATAATAATGACATTTTAACAATGTTTATTCTTCCGATCCATGAGCATGGAAGCTCTTAAGCCACCAAGTTTTGGGAGTTTGTTGTTGTTGATGTTGTTTTAATGTAGCAATAGGTAACTAATACAATTACCTCCATTTCCTTTTCACCCCCAATTCAATTAGGTATTTGGAATCATCACTCCAATAAGATGGTTTTTATATACTAAATTAAATTGCTTAATACCCAGAAAGCACTTAGAACAGCTTCTGGCCCTAAGTGCTATGTGAGTGTTTGTTTCTAAGAGTGGTATTATAGCAGTAGGAATAGCTGGGTCACTGAATATCATCATTTTGTAAAATTCTATGGTTAATTCTCTGTCCTTGTCCTTGGTACTCTTACAGCACAAGCTACTCTCTTATTGTAGTAGCTCCCCTCTGATCGCTGCCCAAAGACAGACACACACATCCCCTTTGGCTCCTTGGCATCATTCTACCTCACGGTCTTTTTTCATGAATTATCCTGTTCTGATTTTCTGCATACTTTTATCTTATGTTTCCCACCACTAAAATGTAAGTTCTATGAATACAGGAAGAACTGATATGACCACCAAATTTAGTATAAAGAAATTAAACATGGAATATGCCAAAATAATTTGATTCTATCTACTATTTTACATGTTGTTTTAATCTTGCCAAAAAAAACTTTATGAGATTTTTAAATAGAATTTAAACATATTTATTTATATTTTCAGAATGTTTTAAATGATTCAATAAATGATTCATATTTTGGAAATGCTATAAATGATTATCTTCTTTCTTCATTTAAAAAACTGAAAAAATACTATTGAATCTGTATTTCCTTCTCATTACAGATTTCTACAAAACTCAGCAGGCTTTAGCAACAACCATCTATATTTGAAATAAAAATGTATGAATTTCAGGGGTGCCTGGGTGGCTCAGTGGGTGGGGCATGAGACTGTTGATCTCAGGATTGTAAATTCAAGCCCCACATTGGGTGCAGAGATTCCTTAAAAAATCTTTGAAAAAAATTATGAGTTGCTATCTTTTCTAAATAGAATCTGTTTTTATCTTTCAATTGTCTAGTATTTTGTTGTGCTCCTAATATGTGCCAAGCAACACATACATAGTGACAGAAAGATAAATAATACTTAGTCTCGGTAAAAACACCATGACAGAAATGACCAGAGGTAGATATGACACCTATAATCACATGCCACAATGAAGTCTAAGGTCACGTACTTGATGACTTATATGACAGGTCAACTAACTAAGCCAAATGAGTCTGGGAAGTTATAGCAGATATAGCCAGAGATATAGCATATCTTACCAGTAGGCCCCATCTATAAGGTCTGCCTCAATAAAATTAAAAATAAATCCAACATGACTTAATTATTCAATATTTTTCTATTTAAATAAAACTCTTAGCCCAGTTATAAAGTTCTCATTTATTCATGCCAATATCCTTGATAGAAATTTATAATTATTTTTTTTGAAATTATCACTAGTGTCATGTGTGTGAAGAATTTTTATAAATCCTATCAATGTTCCTCATGAATTATTCCTCAAAGTCATTATTTTGATTTTTCTTTTTTATATCCAAGTCATGTGAAACACACATTCTCCTGATACAAATTTATAATTGTATTTTGAAACTATCACTAGTGTGACGTGACTGAAGTATTTATATTAATGCTACAAATGTTCCCCATGATTATTCCTCAAAGTCATTGTTTTGATTTTTCTTTTTTATATCTAGGTCACATGCGTCACACATTTTCCAATATCTTCAGTTGCTGAGTATCAGTGATTTAAGTCAGATAATGTGCTAAGCTTGACATCACCAGAGTCATATAAAGAAAATATATTAGGCCAAGGAAAGCTAATACTTTCTCTTAACCCACTCAACTATGAAACAAACACTCTCGAAATCATTTTACTTTTAACTATTGAGCATCAAGTCCCCTGTAACCAAGGAAACAGGTTTCAGCTCTCAGTTTAACAGACAGAAGGCAATTATCAGTCTGAGGTAAGGGTCCATCCTCAACACGATTCTCAGCTAATGCATCCCACTGCTTCCTCTCTCTGTAACTTCTGTGCATCAGTAACATATCACAACTCTCTTCTGCCTCGTATTATCTCTGGTCTACTTATGACATTTTCCTATTTGGAAATTATAGGCAAAATGTCTTCCATAATTTAGGCAAACTCTTAAGTGTAACCTTTAAAAAGGAAATGTCATAAAAACTAGAAACAATGAATACCACAGACAAACAATAATTTGGTGTTAATACAGCCTGGAAGAGTATCCTAAATACAATGCGGGAATTTCTGAACAGCTTAGTTAGGTGGCTCTGGCTCATGATACCTTAGGAGGTTAGAGTCAAGCTACAGGCTGAGGTTGTCATCACATGAAGGCTCAAACAGGGCCATAGGATCCTCTTCTGAACTTATTCACCTACTGTTGGCAAGAGGTCTCACTTCTGCACAATATGGCCTTTGTAGAGCTGTTTATGACATGGCATCTGGATTCTTTCCATCGGGACAGAGACAGAGAACTAGAATATGCATTCGAGGCAGAAGCTTCAGTGTCTTTCAGGACCTACTATCAGAAGGGACATACCAGCATATATTATACAGAGCAACGCGGTTACCATGTTTTAGGAGAATACACAGGATCTGAAGTACCGAAAGTCACCATCTGTGGGTCCAGGGATGTTATGGGAACAAGAAGACCTAATATATGTAACACATGCAAAGAATTTCTGACTCATAATAAAGGTTATGAAAGTTTTACCCATATATCATCACCATCATCTACATCATCATCATCATCATCATCATCATCAAATTAGGATATAATTCTCTGTGAGATTAGGGAAAAGCCTGCCAGATATCCTCTCATGCCCTCAAATAGTCAATAAAAATATAATTTTAGTATTGCCACTAATTATAGGATATGACCATGGTGTATAATATTTACCTCAGTTTCCTCATCTTGAAGATAGGGTACTAGAATAAAAACAAAATCTACACTATCTCCTCTAGTTCAAGTATCCAATAATTCTACCTTTTTTCCCTTCCCTTGTATAATATTTCAAGAATTTAGGAAAAACATTTTTTCTCTCCATCTCACTCAATATTTTTAATCAAATTGTTACCATTTCCAGGTTCTCTTGGAATTCCTGCTCTTAAAATTGCTTTTTAAGTGACATCACAAAGAATCCACAGACTCTTTCGTAATTTTACATACAAAAATGTATTTTAACTTGAGTTTCCATGTAAGAGATCTTCCAGTTTTCATAATAGAAAACAATTTCCATGATAACTTCCTTACTCTTCCTCAGTATTTATTATCCTCATCTATTAGGCTTTTCCTAAGCATCATCTACAAACATTTTATGCACATTTATTTTTATAATCTGGATAAATTAGCATCTAATTTTCAGCCTCTTTTGATATCTGCTGCAGATGTTATTGGATTCAGCCCCTTGTAAATACTTCCTCACATTTTCAGGTAAGCTCTGTTACATAATAAATAAGATTTCCTTTTTTAAAATTATGTTATGTTTATTTATTTTTGAGAGTGAGAGATACAGAGCATGAGTGGGGGACAGACAGAGAGAGAGAGGGAGACACAGAATCCGCAGGTTCTAGGCTCTGAGCTGTCAGCACAGAGCCTGGTGTGGGGCTTGCACTCAGGGACCAAGAGATCATGACCTGAGCCAAAGTTGGTTGCTCAACCAACTGGGTCACCCAGGTGTCCCAATAAATATGATTTCTAACTAAATGACATTACATCTTGCTCTGTAGTTTGCAATACTAACAGTGCATAGTTGAATTAATTAAAATGTATATTTACAAGACTGGAAAACATGGTAGTAACCTAGAACATTTGATTTTATTCTTCTAAAGCATAGCCACCCAGGCTAGCCCAATATACCTTGTATTATGAATAATGTTCAAGGAATCTGTTAAATATGCTAGAGAAGAAAGATTTTAGGGGGGAAATCACATTTGTTTCCTTAAGACCATCAAACATGTTTCTAAAACTCTTGTCTCTTTACTATCTGTCATGTTTAATAGCCATAAAGGCTATTAATATCTAGATGGTTTTATTTCTTTCTTTCTCAGATACTTTGTTGTTATAATTGCATATAGAAAAACAACTGTTTTCTGTATGTTGATTCCCTATCCTCCAACTTTACTGAATTTATTATTTCTAGTAGTTTTTTGATGGTCTTTAGGATTTTCTAAATGGACAGATAAACAGAAAAGACTCCCAACTGGTACATTTTCTTTCTTTATTTTTTTTTTTTTACTTTTTTAAAATGTTTATTTATATTTGACACTGAGAAAGAGAGACAGAGCATGAGCAGGGGAGGGGCAGAGAGACCGAGACAGAATCTGAAGCAGGCTCTAGGCTCCAAGCTGTGAACTGTCAGCACAGAGCCTGATGCGGGGCTGGAACCCACAAGCAGTAAGATGACTTGAGCCGAAGTCAGACACTTAACCGACTGTGCTACCCAGGTGCCCCCCCCCCAACTGGTACATTTTCTTATAATTTGATAGTCCCAAATTATTAGAGAAATAGTTTAACACAGAGAAGCACTCAAATCTCAATCACTTCTCATTCATATTAAGTTAAAATGTGTACTCTTGATCAAAGGGTAACTCTTTTCCTAAAATGGTAAAGGTCCTAAGTTACCTTTATCTTGTGAATTTGTCATTATCCTGGCTTTGTGGTCACCAACAGGAATAGAAAGAGAGGCCAAAAGATACACTTCCTTCTTAACCCCACCCCTAAACAAGAAATGACACACATTACACTTTTGATTGCATTCCATCATTAGAGCTCAGTCATATAGTCACTTAATATAAGAAAAACTGGAAATGATAGTGTTCCCAGAAAAAGGAAGAATCACAGTTGCTCATCAACTATGGTAGTATCTATGCTAATTCCGAATCACAGAAGAAAAGAACTAAAAGGGACTTTATAATCTTCCAACCACCTATTTTATAGGTGAGGGTCCTGAGGACTGGAATAATTAAGTAGCTTACCAAAATTAAACAATATGGATAATATAGAATATAGATATTACCACTTATTGCCTAATAGTATGTCCAGTTCATCCCATCTTAAAACAGAGCTTGTGGAGGTGATGCCAGCTACTCCCAATCATCCACTCCAGAGTCCTCATCACTTTAGTAGCCCTAGATTCACATCATCATATCAACAGACCTAAAACCCACAGTGGACTGGCCAAAAATCTCACTTAGAATGAGCAGGTCCTTTGAGGGCCAATTGACTTTAAGAATTTGATGCAGGGGTGCCTGGGAGGCTGAGTCGGTTAAGCATCTGACTCTTGGTTTCAGCTCAGGTCATGATTTCTTGGTCATGGGATTGAGCCCTGTGTCAGGCTCTGTGCTGACAGCCGGAGCCTGCTTGGAATTCTCTCTCTCTATAGAGCCTGCTTGAGATTCTCTCTCTCTCTCTCTCTCTCTCTCTCTCTCTCTCTCTCTCTTCCCCACCCCAGATAAATAACTATTTTAAGGGGGGAAAAAAGAATATGAGGCAAAGAAGGCAAATCTTGTCAAAAGTAATTAATATCAGCTTGCAAAATCGGACAAGTTATTTCCAACAAATCTAAGTGATTGGTTTGCCTTTTCAAATGACATTAATCTAACTAACCATGAGGGTTTAAGCCCTCTATTCTGTTAAATCATCTGGACTAAAGGTATTATTTTGAGCTCTGAAATGCCCATATGGTCTCTGAAACTTAGAATCTTTGTTCTCAATACTCACACAACTTCACTTTGTCTTGAAATAACAAATTACCACTTATCATGCAACAGATATACTTTGACAAAATATGCTAATTTTTTTTCAATTTCTTTGCTTTCATCTTTTCAGGTCATCATTTAATAACTATTCCCTCTCTGTATACTTTGCCAGGGACCACAGGGAACCATCTGGCAGAGGGATTATCCAGTGCACAGTGTCCAGCAATCTTGTTAAAGTTTGGGGAATCGCTACATTATTGCTCCTCTGTGATACAACTCCTGAAAACAATTGCCATTTGTACGTTTCTAAGACCTGTGTATAGCAGCCATCTCAATGCACAAACAGAATCTGCTTTACCTACAAAATAATAAGCTTCCAGATTAGGATCTAGTTTTATTTGATTTTAAGGCATTTACAAAGCCTATTTTCAGGTAGTCTATGCTCCTATATGGTTCTGTGAATAGCTCTGAAACAGTTTAACAATACCATCATGCCAGCTGGGTCTCTAAAAGTCCCCAACAAATACATATGCTACTGCAAAAGCAGTTGAAAACCTGTCTGGTTTCCACAAACTAAAACTTGCCATATTTCAGTGTCACTAACTACACTATCATGAAACAAATTTTAAGGAACTGTCACAGTTACTCTCAAGACAGATGTCCACCAAATTCATTTCACAATTTCCTGAATTAGACTTTTTTGTTTCAGCATCAAAACACAAATAGAAGGAGATTGCATGTTATATTTCAAGAGAACACACCAACACTTTGAAAATAATTACTTTTTGAAAGATAGTTATTACATAAACAATTGATTGCACTAAGTGCTTATAAATGCCTCATATAACAAACTGAATACAAGCAATCATATAATCTACAAGCAACAACTGATATAATTACATTCACTCTGACTATATAAGATAGTCTACCAACTTCACACTGATTGAACGTAAGTTGTCTAAATATTGAAGGAACTCATCAAGAATTAAAATTTATCCCAATTTCAACAAACACATTACTCTATTTGGAATGCAAGGGGAAAAAGTAAAACAATGAACAAAAGAAATATATGGACGTAGCAGTGTTGTTATTTCAACTACATAACTCATGCTGGGATCTGTTTCACATAAAAGGTTCACCTAAGAAAGCAAACTAAAGATAGATTTGGATGCACGTGCAATTAGAAACTGAATGGCTCTATTTAAATTTAAATTTCAAAAACTAATGAAGTAATAGACTAACTCTAGAGGACTGAAAAAGGTAATTATGTAACAAATATTGGGAGTCTCTTGAGCAGTAATATCTGAACCTTACCCTTGCTTGTTACTCCTGTCGCTTTGGATCACCTACCTGGTCTCCTCTCAATTTGGGGACAAAGTCATTCTTTGAATAAATCTTTTCATTTATTCAACAAATAGTTGTTGAACATCCAGTATTATTCTAAGTAAGGTACTACATTTTAGAAATTTAATAAAATAATGGTAAGGTCCTTGACCTCAAAAAGCTCACCAGTAATTGAACAAAGACAGACTTCTAAGTAAACTGTCACAATAAAGCAGTACAGGAATCTGAAAGAAGTCTGGATATTGTTCAATGTTGGGAAAAAAGGAAGCAGTTAGTTCCATGTGAGAGAGAGAGAGGACTATGGTATGGTGAAAGGTTACATGGAAGATGTGATGCACTAGATGAGTAGGTGTTTTGCTTATGTCAGGAAGGTAAAAGACGTCCCAGAGAAAGGAAACTATATTAGCAAACTATTTTGTCAATGGGTAAGAAATTAGTTTCTCAAGGTTGATGCAGACTTTGCAAGTTGGGGCATGAACTAATTAGACAAATCAGAATCCGGGCCCTCCCACCTTACTCATCCTCCCCTACTGATCTAATTTAGACACACTGATCTTCAAAGCCTCCTTTATTCAAGTCACTGAACTTCCTTATTCATCTTCTCACCTTAAAAATAGCCAGGAGAATGAAACATTCATTTGTCACCTCTTAAGTTAATATGCTATTCATTTAAAGATTTTAAAGAAACCCTAAAAATAAATCAAGTAGCCAAATATTACACTGGCCACTGGCGTATTTCTTGGGATGGATTCAACAGGGATAATCAAGGAATGATTTTTTCTCCTACCACAGTGTAAAACTTCCTGTTGGGTCTTCCTCCCCAACCTCTAGATGCTACTATCTTGGGCATAGTTCTTAGCTTAGATTGCTTTAGGATGTAGAACTAATTTTAAGAATTTAAAAAAAAAGGGTTCCTGAGTGGCTCAGTTGGTTAAGAGTTCCAACTTTGGCTCAGGTCATGATCATGGTTTGTGGGTTCCAGCCCAGCGTTGGGCTCTGTGCTGACAGTTCAGAGCCTGGACCTGCTTGGATTCTGTGTCTCCCTCTCTCTCTGCCCCTCCCCTGCTTGTGCTCTGTATCTCTCTCTCTCTCAAGAATAAATAGAGATTCAAAAATATTTTTTTAAAGAATTAAAAAGTTCACTGTAATCAAATTTGAATGTATCCCACAAATAATAAGCTTCTATGGACTTTCCCTGGCTCAGGCTTGACCTTGTCTTAGTTGTCAGCAGGGAGAAAGAGGGCCTGGGTCTGTTCTTTTCTTCTCTTTGTCCTCCTCCTCACCCCCTTCAGAGTCATTGTGCATCTCCTGCCCATGCTGTATGCAGGTGAGAAAGAAAGAATGAGAAAAGGCTCATGCAGTTTTCTCCTGGCTGTCAACCTCATCCGCTTTCATCCACCTACGGCACTGAGTCTCAGGGTTGCTTTATCCCTCGCTTACTTGGCTCAGTTGCAGTGACTCACACCATTCTCTAGAATGAGGAAAGGATGCTGTTAATAGTTCTGGGGCCTAAACTGATGCTGTCAGGAACAACAACAACAACAACAGCAACTATTAAACATTCCTTATATGAAAAGTAACAGAACAGAGAAAGCCATAGTGGAGTGGCTGAAACTACAGAAAGGGAAAAAAAAAGAAAAAAAGTGGTGATTACTGATAGAGCTAAAATCTTTAAAAGGAGGAGAAATGGCTTATGTTAAGATATAAATTATCCTTTATCATTGCGCTTGATTCCAGAGAGTTGCTAACAAATATGACTCTGTTTCACCTCAATAATCCCCCATTCGAATCCTTTTTGTCTGTAAACCCCTGTCTGGAGACTCCCCTCTCATCCAAAACTCTGTCAAAAGTGCCAGTAGAAAAGGACGTCAGTTCAATGAGAGTCCTGAAACACTGGACAAAACAAACTGGCTATTATCCTCGAGAGCAATCTGCCTCAGAAGCCAGTGACCCTAGAGCTCTTTATCTCTATTTTTCTTTAACTTTCACACTTTTGTCTACACACCACCCTCTCTCTCCAACAAAGGTGTGTATGTGACAACCAGATGATCTTTGTTCAGCCAGTGTCTCTGTTTTAAGGATATCATCATTTGTTCTCGACAGAAACTGAAGGCAAAGAATTGGAATTTATGGCTGATCTTATTAGATCTTCCAATCCTTCACTTTCTAAAATTTAAAGACGGGCTTTAAGAGAATATACAAACAGGCATCTTTTGCTTTAAAACAGTGAGAAACCTGAAGGGACTTCAGGGACTTCAATGAGAAAATCAGTCTGGGAGCCTCCAAACTTGTTTTACTTGGCACTGAATGAGAAAGGGATTGTTTTTAAAATAACTGTGGAAACTGAGATACCATCTCACGCCAGTCAGAGTGGCTAAAATGAACAAATCAGGACACTATAGATGCTGGCGAGGATGTAGAGAAACAGGCACCCTCCTACACTGTTGGTGGGAATGTAAACTGGTACAGCCGCTCTGGAAAACAGTGTGGAGGTTCCTCAAAAAACTATCAGTAAAACTCCCCTATGACCCAGCAATAGCACTGCTAGGAATTTACCCAAGGGATACAGGAGTGCTGATGCATAGGGGCACATGGACCCCAATGTTTGCAGTGGCACTTTCAACAATAGCCAAATTATGGAAAGAGCCTAAATGTCCATCAACTGACAATGGGTCAAGAAGATGTGGTTTATCTATACAATGGAATACTACATGGCAATGAGAAAGAATGAAATCTGGCCATTTGTAGCAACATGGATGGAACTCGCGGGTGTTATGCTAAGTGAAATAAGTCAGGCAGAGAAAGACAGATGCCATGTTTTCACTCATATGTGGAACAGGAGAAATTTAACAGAGGACCATAGTGGAGGGGAAGGGGAAAAAATAATTAAGGAGAGGGAGAGAGGAAAACCATAAGAGACTCTTAAATACTGAGAATAAACTGAAGGTTGATGGGGGTGGGGGAGAGGGGAAAATGGGTGATGGGCATGGAGGAGGGCACTTGTTGGGATGAGCACTGGGTGTTATATGGAAACCAACTTGACAGTAAACTATATTAAAAAAAATTAAGCTGGGGCACCAGGATGGCTCAGTCGGTTGAGCGTCCGGCTTCAGCTCAGGTCGTGATCTCGCAGTTCGTGTGTTCAAGCCCCATGTCGGGCTCTGTGCTGACAGCTAGCTCAGAGCCTAGAGCCTGTCTTCAGATTCTGTGTCTCCCTCTCTCTCTGACCCTCCCCTGCTCACGCTGTCTCTCTCTCTCTCTCTCAAAATAAATAAAACATTAAAAAATTAAAAAAAATTAAGCCATCTAAAACAGAAAAATAAAATAATAAAATAAAATAAAATAAAATAAAATAATATAAAATAAAATAACTGTGGAAACTGGTACAATCTCCTGATACGGCACAGTGGCCAACTTTTAAAATCTGTAGTAAATTATATTTGTAGTTTTATTTCAAAACAAGGTTCTGTATAAATAGAGGACAATAGCAACTGATAATCTATGGAGTCCATAATTTTTCTATAGTTGTGAGAAAAAAATGTTTCTACTGACATTTTGTAAAAGCAATCAGTTTTACCATTTGATTTACATTTAGATTCAGGAAGCATTTTTATTGTTAATGGATTTAGAAATTTCAGAAATCTACACTAACCACAATTGAATCTGCAAATTCAATGAATTATCCAGAAGACATATACCCTAGGTTTTAAGTTAGAGAGTATTTAATCACATATATAAATGTTTTATGAACTTCTCTTACAATGTCTTTTAAGCCAGCAGATTCTGGGGACAGAAGAGAAACAGCAGACCATTCAGGTCATTGAATTTTCCCACCCACATTTTACTAGACTAGTCTCCATTTTCATATCATTTCAACATGCTCTGTGCTCTTAGACCTTCAGTTTTTATTTTCTTTAGTTCATTTCAGAGTATTATTTATTGAGTATACTAAATTATATTTCATTCACCTAAAAGAACAAACACATCAACAAATATGTTTCACGTTAGACACATGCAATATACTGTGTCTTAGTCTAACTTAACCACAAGGGCAGAATGCAGGTGGTCTGACCTCCTCAACTTTTAAAATTCTTTTTGATAGGGTTCTCCTGATATTATTTACCAGTATTATCTAAATGCAATTGTTTCAATGTCAATTGAAATAGAGTTTGAGTCAATCTACAATGTAATGCACCCTCCATATAGTAGAGTTTTCATTTAATGAATTAATCTTTATGCAAATTTAACCTTTAATGGTGCTACAAACAGTTGCATTCAAGTTACATCTGCATAACATTTCCCAAATGGTTTAAAAGTAGTGACAGTGGAAAACAACTTATTTATTTTTTTTTTTTTTGGTAATTAAAATGCCTCAAACATTAATGTCAGGCTTAGTAAAATTCTCCAGTGTCCTTATTTATTTATTTGTCGGTACTTACTTTGCCTGCTTATGACAGTGGGCTTGATCCCCTTCATTGTATGAGGAATTGCAAATAAGACTTCTGCTAAATGGACCACAGCTAATGGGGTCAAAACACCTGATAGAATACTCCAAGGCTCCACCTAAATAGACTCCAAGGAACAGTGACATTAATATCTACCTGAGAGCTTTTCTCTGAACACAATTACGTAAGAGGGTACACATCTTTTTAATAATTTATATAGATTTAAAACTTTTAAATGTTTATTTATTTATTTATTTTGAGAGAGAGCATGAGCAGGGGAGGAACAGAGAGAAGAAGAGAGAAAATCTCAAGCATGCTCAAGACTGCCAGTGCAGAGCCCAGTGCAAGGATAGATCTCATGAACTGTGAGATTATGACCTGAGTTGAGACCGAAAGTTAGACGCTTAACCGACTGAGCCACCCAGGGGCTCCATTAATTTATCTTTAAGTACCTTAATTTCCCTGAAACCTAGTCATTGGGGACAGAGTGTGTGTTTCTGTGTGTTTTTGCGTGCATTGGGTGTTTATATTTTAAAAAGGTAATTAACAAGTGATTAATTCCACTCACTTGGAAATAATAGAAATACAGAGTAGAGACACAACTCTCTTCTGGTTGTTCTGAGAGTAACATGATAGCCTGCTGTAGAGGAAAGCTCACCACAGAGTCTGGCACAGAGTGGACACTCAATAAATGTTTCCTAATTTAACGACTATCCAGTGCCATTCAGGGGAATGGGCCCTATTCGGCATCTATAGGTAGCATACCCATGGCTGCATCTTCCCATCCTATTCACATAGCCAAACTTGTTTTTGCTGTTGTTTTAGCATCATCCATAGGATACAACATGGACATTCTTCAAAATATCTGCCAGGTGATGCCATGAAAATACAGTACAAACATCTAACTCCTGAAATTTCTGCAAATTCCCTAAGAGTGGAGATTATGTTTGCTGATGTGTTGTTCCTGGTGTCTAGGACACTGCTTGGCACATAGTAGATAGTCAATAAACATTTACTGAATAAATAAATGAATGAGTGAATAAATGAATGATCTTGTTCCTAAAAATCTATTTACTTTTGCTACCTAAATAAAATGGTTTTACAAAGGGCAGAATTTCATTCTTTCTCATTGCCAAGTAGTATTCCACTGTATATAGAAACCACATCTTCTTTATCAATGTGGATGGAACTGGAGGGTATTATGCTAAGTAAAATAAGTTAGTCAGAAAAAGACAGATATCATAAGTCTTCACTCATATGTGGAACTTGAGAAATTTAACAGAAGACAATGGGGGAAGGGAAGGGGAAAAACAGTTTCAAACAGAGAGGGAGGCAAACCCATAAGAGACTCTTAAATTCAGAGAACAAATTGAGGGTTGATGGGGGTAGTGGGGGAGAGGGGAAAATGGGTGACCAGCATTGAGGAGGGCACTTGTGGGAATGAGCACTGGGTATTGTATGTAAACAATGAATCATGAGAATCTACCCCTGAAACCAAGACTGCACTGTATACAATATATGTTAGCTAACTTGACAATAAATTAATTTTAAAAATGGTTTTAATCAGAAGGCAGTGTGGTATAACATTTGAGGTTATAAATTCTGAAAATAGACCTCATTTAAATCTTGCTTCTTATTAGCCATAGTACTTGAGCCCATTTCTGAACTTTTCTTTGTCTCAGTTTCCTCTTCTGTAAAATTATGATCATTATAATAATAACTCCCCACAGGGCTGTTATAAGGATTAAATGTAAAAATATGTTTAGCATCCCAAATGAATATTACTTCCGAATATTATGATCTCTTATTATTAATCTCCCATAAGGAGATGGTTCATCTCTTATATGATATATTATTTATCATTCTCACTGGGATATTTTTGAAAGTGAAAGGGGTAGGCACTAAAATGATTAAAAATTATCAGGTGACTGTCTAAGTGTAAATTTAGACAGTACCACACAATCAGTAATATATGGTTCCCCCACTCACTGGCCAAACCTGGTATCAGGCAGGCTTTCTTAATACCCATATTTAGATAATTTAACAGACTATGGTGTTACCAGTTTTATAAGCAAAACTACAGACTACAACTTAGAATGTTAAATTCTATGGGTTACACATA
Source organism: Cryptoprocta ferox (assembly GCA_028646485.1). Taxonomy (NCBI): domain Eukaryota; kingdom Metazoa; phylum Chordata; class Mammalia; order Carnivora; family Eupleridae; genus Cryptoprocta; species Cryptoprocta ferox. Next base: position 86,340,111 of record CM053573.1, read on the forward strand.
CAACCACTTAAGCAACCTCCTTAAGTGTCTTCCCGTTACCATGTTTCAATCAAATGGTCCCCTCTATTACCTGTGCATATCTGCCTTCTTCACTAGATTGAGGGCAGGGCTCATCATTTCTAGTAATGTGTGGTTCAGAGTAAAAGCAGTCACAATGGATGAGCATACCAAGATCAATATTTAGGAGCAAACACCTCTGGCTTTATTCTTTATTCAATTATCTCTGAGATGATAGGAAAATTGCTGTCACATGCAATTTCCGTGTGAAATGTGTGGATACAGTAATTGGCTTGAGCTGTAATCTGAGAATTATGTAATCAGGTCAGAATGTTTAATGTGAAAAATATTATGAAGGTTAATATTGATTCATTTGTGAGACAAATATTTATTGGGTGCTTAGTAGGTTCTGAGTGCTGGAGACTAAAATTTATTTTTTTAAATATTTTTTTAACATTTATTTAGTTTTGAGAGAGAGAGAGTGACAGAGAATGAGCAGGGGAGGGTCAGTGAGAGAGGGAGACACAGAATCTGAAGCAGGCCCCAGGCTCTGAGCTGTCAGGACAGAGCAGGACGCAGGACTTAAACCCACCAAACATGAGTTCATGACCTGAGCCGAAGTCGGACGCTTAACCAACTGAGCCACCCAGGTGCCCCTGGAGACTAAAATTTAAAGAAGATAAGAACCTTCTTCAAATATTGTAGAGAAACAATATAATGTGATAAGTACCATATTAGAGAGAGGAACAGATTATAATAGTGTTACTACCAAGTACGATCTGGAGGATTAGTGGTACAAAAAAAAAAAAAAAGCTTTTGGAGGATCAGAAAAGAAAATTTTTAGAGAAAGCATCTCTCTGGCTCTAAGAATGAATAAATATAAGTTTTCCAAATGAAAACTTAGGCAGGGGAAGGGCATTCAAGAGAAAAAGCATGGTGAAAAGCAATAAAAATTATGAATTACCAATTCACTTTATGAATTTAAAATTATGAAAATTATCTTCAATTTAAAACACTGAAAACAGTTTGGTATGCCTGGGACAAAAAGTTTGAAGCAAGGAATCATAAAAGATAAGGTTATGAATCAACCTTGAATGATACTGGACATCACTAGTGGTTTTTTAAGAAAGAAGAAACAATGGCAGTAAGGATAGAAATGTGATAATAACAAGATAATTAAGCAACAGGTATTTATGAAAATACTTTGAGGCAAGAAAGGTATAACACAAGTTTGATTACAGCATTTAAAGTTGAAGATATCTTTGTACCAAAAGGTAAACAGAAAAGTAAAAGCTACTTAGGTGTAACTTTTATTACCTGAATTCTTTATATTAATTATATCTAAAGACATTTAGCCTTGCCAGCAACTGTCAATTAAAAAAATATTTAGGGGCGCCTGAGTGGCTCAGTTGGTTGAGCGTCCGGCTTCTGCTCAGGTCATGATCTCGCAGTTCGTGGGTTCGAGCCCCGCATTGGGCTGTGTGCTGACAGCTAGCTCAGAGCCTGGAGCCTGTCTTTGGATTCTGTCTGTCTCTCTCTCTCTCTCTCTCTCACTCTCCCATGCTCACGCTCTCTCTCTCTCTGTCTCTCAAAAATAAATAAAAGATTAAATAAATAAATATAAATACATACATACATATATACATACATACATGAAGTATTTAGAGGGAAAAAAGCAAGGAGAACACAGATACTTTATTCATACTAGTGTGAAATATATTTTTCTAAGCATAACCTCTCTTCACACCCTGGGAGGTAATAAATCTGATCAGCCTTTCATTTTTGTTTTTATTTTGTTTTAGTCACCTCTGTTGGATCATACTATTACTATAACCATTCATAACATGAGCTTGGAGGTTGATTCTTACCATATTATTTAGAAGGCTGCCCCTTATTTTCTATTCTATTTGGAAAAGGCAATCATTGCTACTTTAATCTAGCTGTTTTAGTCTTGCCTCCTGAAAATCTCATTCACACCTCAATTGAAAGTGCAAATACTTTTTACTCATTTTAAATACTTTCTCCCTAAAGTAGAGGTTTATAGGTCAATTCAGGAAGTTATATAAATTGAAACTGTAAGCACTGTTTTCTTTTTTAAATAACATTCTTTTTATTACAGAGAAAAAAATGAAAAAAATACAAATTGGCAAATTTGCTATTAATATTTTGGTATATCCTTCTTTCTCTTAATATTCTTATCTCTATCCTTCTATCCTTCATCTAAAAAGGTAAGTAGACAGGAATGTAGATAAATATATAGATGGATAGATACATAGATGATAAAGAGATACAGACATACAGATGCATTTAGCTATTTGATGCAAATGGAATTATGTTACATGTTTTGTAACCTACTTAAATTTCGCTTTCACTACACCCATCCTTCTATTTCATTAATGGTTTTTCCAAATGCTATTTAATGGCTGCTAAATATGCTATAATATAAATATATTACAATTTAATCTTTTATACTGGCATATGAAAATCATTTCATAGTTAGAAAAAAATGTTGTACAACCTTAATATTTTAGGGAAATGCTGTCCACAATTTACTGTTAACTATTAAAGGGCACTGTAGTCTTCAAGAATGCTACAAATATTTCAATAAATTTTTTTAAAAATCAAGGTCAAAATTTAAAAAAAAATCTTTGCTTTCAGGAAAGAGTGTTCACCTAACTTTAAATTCAATGTTTCCTGGCTATGGTACAACAAAACCCACTGTGATGAGCAGAATCATATCTATGTCTTAAAAACCAATATCTAATAACAAAAACTAGTTAGTTGATCAAATTAGCTAAACCAAGTATGTTTCCAAATATTTGTAGACAACCAAAATTAGTGTTTCTCAAAATTTAGCAGACATAAAAAAAAATCATTATGCAAACTTTTCAAAGATGCAGTTCTCAAAATTGACCTCTCAGCCCCAGTTCAGATTCAGTAAGTCAGTGGTGAAACAGGAATCTGCATTTTTATCAAGTATGCTAGAATAGTGGGACAACAACCTCTCTTTAAAGGGCAGAGGGGCACCCGGGTGGGTCAGTAGGTTGAGGACTCTTGATTTTGGCTCAGGTCATGATCTCATTTTTCATGAAATTGAGAGCCATTGACAGAGCTGACAGATCAGAGCCTGCTTGCATTATCTCTCTCCATCTCTCTCTCTCTCTGCTCTTGCTGCACCTCTAAATAATAAATAAATAAATAAATAAGCATTAAAAAAATAAAGGGCCAGATAGTGATAATTTATGCTTTGGTGGGATCTGTCACATATTTCCTTATTTTATATCATTTTTGTTATTGTTTGCCTTTAAAAATGTAAAAAACACTTTTTGCAAACTGAGCCACATAAGCTCCAGACCAGATTTAGCCCATTGGTCGTAGTTTGTTAACCCCTACTCTCGATTTTGATGCAAGTGGTAAGAGGATAATTGAGAATTGCTGCTCAAGACCAGTGCACAAAGAGGAGCCCAGAAACCCTATGATTGGCATGGTTACCTCAATAAGCTATTATTTCATACAAATTAATATTACTATTGCTTCACACTTCTCCTTCTAGATACCAATAAAGTCTGTTGGATGTTTAGCTACTATAGCTAAGGTGGTTTTGTTTGTTTTCTCTGGCAGAGTCCTAAAGGACAGAATACTTAAATGTCTGCAATGAATTGTAAGGTCATACTAACATGCATTGTAAAAGACACAGTACAATGATGTTACATGTTGACACTATGGTTCAATTAAGATATGGGTCCTGGTCCAAATTCTGAGATTATTGATGGAATTAAAATCAATGAACTGGAAAGTATATTAAAAAGAGCTAATAACGGCTGATTATGGGCTTTGTTCTCTTTTATACCAATGTAGAGATTGAATTTTCCAATAATGGCTACAACAACATCATCCACTGAACATGTTTTTCTTACAGTGTGGTTTTGACACTCCTCCCACCGAGAGGTTGTGTCAGTGAAACTGGGCAGGCTTGTAACAATGCCAGAAGTAACATGTGACTTCTGAGCGCTGTCATAAAAAGGCAATAAAGCTTCCAACTGGCTCTCTGGGGACCTTTGCTTCCAGAACCCTGCTGCCATGCTGTGAGGAAGCCCACGTGAAGAGGCCAGTTGACAGCCAAGGTCAGGACTCAGCCTACAGCCAGCATCAACTGCCACACATACCAGTGATGATGCCTCTAGATGATCCTAGCCTCCAGCTGTTGAGTCATCCCAGCCATAAATCTTCCCAGTTGAAGCCTCTGACATCATGGAAGAAAAAGCCATTTCCATAGTTCCCTGTCCAAATTCCTAACCTATAGGAACCATGAGAAATCATAAAATTATTTTTTGCTTTTTAAGGAATTCAATTTTGGGATAATATATTAAGCAAGAAATAGTAACTAGAAAAGCAAAGGAGACAATATTCAGTGTTATTCCCAGTGACTTTGATACATTTAACAATTATTAAAAAAAATTAGAATTATACATGGGCATCCATGAACATGGATATATGTATGCATTCTCCTATGGTATTTTAGGAAACTCTGAAATAACCTATATTTGTTTTTTTTAAAGAATTATATTTATATGAGAGTTTAGCTGGCAAAAAATGAATAATATGTCAAGTCCTATATGTCCAAGGTGTCAGATGGCTTTTTAAGTATAAATACAAAAAATGTAGACATAGCTATGGAATGATATTTTTACATCTATATAGACATATAACAAAAGTGAATATTAGTCACAAAAATAGCAGTTTACCAAAATAAAATATATTTGTTCTTAGAAAATAAAGTTCAGCATAAATCTTTATGATAATGACTGAAACCCATGATAGCTGGATGTACATGCATGCACAGTGGTATATAGGGTATATATGGGACTCTTTTCTAAGAACAGTAAACTTGCAGAGAAGGACCATTAGCATCATTCCTAACTTCCATCTGGAAATTCCATTTTCATTCTATCCCATTCCACATTCTGCTTATATCTGTCCTTGAAAAGAACAGCATCACCGAGGAAATTTTTAAAAATTCAAATTATAAAAGTACCATTCCTTACCAGGGTCAGCATTTAAGGAAGGAATTGTTAATCTTAGAAAAAGGTCATATTCAGATTATGCCTATAAATTTGACCAAAGTGAAATCATAAAATAGCAGTCTTCAACTCTGCTTTTCCGGGAAGCCTTATAAATTTTCCCTTACAAGAGTTTTGCTAACTTAACATGTAATCATGTGCAAAGAAAGCATTTGTGTTGCATTTAAAAGAAGAAAATGTTCAGAGTTGCTTTTAACCTACAACCTGGCCAAAATAACTATACTACAGAAAATTCAGCATCATGTGGTAGAGAAATTATACATTTGACCCTTCCGGAGATAAATGTACTGCAGATAAGTTATGATGCTCTAGCTGTGCACAAGACAATTACCCTATTTAAGCGAAGTTATAAATCAAGGATTTTATGTGGTTGTGAGCCAATGTAAAGGGTGAAGTGACAGTTCTAGCTTCACAATTTTTAAATGTTTATTTTTATTAGTAAGTGGCAGATGCCTTTATTAAGTCTGCAAGATTCGCAGCAAATCAACTTGCCTAAGGAGTATCTACATATTCAAATATGAATGGACATAAAATTGCAAGAATATACAAAGTTTCCGTTGCATATCAAAACATGTTAGACTATAAGAGACTTAAGTGTGTGCCTATTGATCTTCTATTTCATATCTATCTCCTTTCCATCTTTCTTCTTTCTTCCCTCTCCCATCTTCCTCTCTTTCTCACTGCCTTTTTCCTGATACATGTCTTTCTCCTTTATTTTCTTAGTCTTTTTTCTTCATTATTTTTTATTCCTTTGTTCAACAAAGATGAAAAAGCAGAATCACAAAAATGTTCAAATTTGTATAAATGAAACTAATTAATAAAAGCAAATACATTCAGAATTTTCTATATACTAAACCATGCACTGTCCTGAGCATTTAAAAATATTGCTTCAATTAATCTTCAGAACAGCCTATAAGAAAGGTGTCATTCATATCTCTATTTAATAGATAAAAAAACTGAGGTTACTTTTCCCAAAGTGGAATCAAACAAAGATGTTGTAACTCATTCTGCTGTCAGATTTTTGTCTCAGAGATTCAGGAGACAAATGGGAATATGGGAAGTATCTCATATTATAGGCACTGTAGTATGGAGAAACAAAAAATGTGGCAAACTGATCTGAGTGAAAAATCTCTGCTTCTTTATTTATCATCCCTCATGCAAGATGTCCTTGGTAAGCCTATAATATGGCAATATCAGTATTAACCCTAAATATTAGTTATGAGGATTAAATGAGATTAGGTCAGAAAAAGTGCTTGACACAGAGCCTAGTATTTGTAGAATTCCCACTAATGCTAGTTTACAAACAAAGAAATTGCGACGTTTACACCTAATGTTGATAAAGTGTTCCATGATCTCTTCAGATTCCAGTTTTATGGAAATACAAAACCCAAAAAAACTAGATAACATGTTTTTAACTTATATAATATATTACCATGAAAATTACACTTAATATATACTCAGTAAACTTAATATAATTGCTAAAGAAATATATACACTTTTTAAAGAACTATTTTTCTATCCTACAAAAAATATTTTCTACAAAATGGATATATGTCTACAAAACAAATATTTGTCTTGGGCAGACAGGTAATCTGAAAATTACAATACTCCTTCAGAGAAATTACCTCTAAATTTTGTAAATATTGCCTATAATACTAAATTTTTTAAATTAAATGATTTATGTATAAGAAAATGTTTTAAATCCAGCTTTCAGACAAGAATCACAAACCAGCAGGAGATAAGCAATAGTCAGTAACTACTATATTCTGACAAGTTGCTTAGCAACTCTGGAACTGCAATTTTCTAGGCTCTTTATTCAGCTAACAAATATTTATTGAATACCTACTACATGCATGTTGCCAAGGAGAGATACAAACAGCCACATGAAGAGAACATTATTTTTATCATTTCGTCCTATGACAAACTGATGGTAAGCAATTTCATAACTCACCTATACTCTAAGACGAGGAAAGTGAAAGAAATTGAGTTTGAATCCCAGCCTGATGGCTTCCAAAGACCTTGCTGTTTTTCATCTTATTGTCTACTGATGAGCCCTAAATCACTGTCTTTGGAACTACACCATAGCCTGTTATAGTTATATAACTGTTTCATTTTTATACAGCTTGTAATATATATGTAGACTAGGGATGCCATCAGCTTTCTGTTGTATTTCTTAGAACAGTGCTACTCAAATAGTGTTTTGGGGTATGCTATTTGTGGGATGCTGATTAGTAACAAAGGGTTGTTACTAATTCCCAGCAAAATAGGTATAGACATTGAGATTGTTAAAAATTTTTTATGGCAGTTTGATTGAATAATTTGATGTCTGATGAACTTAAATGATGTTTGGGTATGCAATCTGTATGTTTTGTTATTTAAACTTGATCTTTATCTCTGTATCTCTCTCTTTTTTTTTAAATCAACTTTTGGGGGTCTAATGAAGAACAATAGACAGCACATGCTTCAAATCAATGATACTTTTGCACCCACGAAAATTATCATCGCAATTAAGATAAACACTTGTATTATCCCCACAAATTTCCTTGTGCCCTTTTGAAAGCTATCCCTCTCTCTAACCCCATGACAATAAAATAGCAAATGGGTGTGACTATGTCCCAATAAATATTAATTTAGAAAACCAGACATCAGGATGGATCTGGCCTGTAGGCTGTAGTTTGCTGACCCCTCCTCTAAAGAGTCATTACAATAACTTTGAAAAGCCCTGTTAAGTAAATTAAAAACAAAGAGTAATAGACCAAACCTACTGGCTTTTTGGTCCCAAAATCATGTAAAACTTAATTAAAATATTGCCAAAGCAATCCTTTTATAGCTTATCTTTTGTTTTGAGATGGCCTTTGCTTCAGAAGCTTAGTTTGGGTTTAATGTTACAAAGTAATCTTTAGTAATAACAGCATGTTAAGTAGTTCTTATTATGGTTGGTTGATTGTCAAATTCATTTACTATTTTTTTAATCTTTCATTTAAAAATTAGATACATTAAATATATGACTTTACATAAAGGAAACTGTCATGGGCATTTTATGACAAAATATTGAGTGTCCAAGGGTGGGTATTTTGGACTCTAAAAGAGATCAAGATAGTTACATAAAGAACAATTCCACAAAATATTCTGAAATTATGGAGAGTAAACATTCACCTTTAGATTTAAAGGAAATCTGAGTTATCAAGGTATTAATTAGCTTTTCAATGATTAGAGCACCATTTTCCCAAAAATATAACTCATAAGCCACAACACAAGGTTATGCAGCATTGCTTTCCTACATACTGTTTTTGTAAAATGAATAACCACTACCATGGTCCTACCATCATTATGGAAAAAGAAATATAGAAAATAAAAAGCAGAAATAATGTGGAAATGATCCAAATCTTATACTTTTAAGAAAAACATATGTGAGAAGTGAATATAAAACTTGAGGTTCAAGTGGAACACCATCTCCTAACTTACAGTGCAGTATGAGTTCCCATCAGCTAGTTTATACCTAAGAAGAAATATATTATATAGGGTATTCATTAGAAAAGAAAGCTTAAAAGAACAGAATAATGTATCCAAAGGTGTACAATTGGAAATCGGATATTCATTGTTACTCAAAAGTTTTCAAGTCACAAACTACATGTGTATGCATATGTGTGTGAATTTGTGTATATATATTGCAAATATTAAAATTTTCCCAGGCTTTGTTCCACACCACCTCCACTACTATCAACCAATTGCAAACTTTGAAACAGAGTACTAAAATGGTAAAAGATTAAAGTATTTCATAGAAGATAATATAAATAATTGGTCTATCTCTGAGGCTTATTTTTATTTTTAATTGGTAACAGTTTATGTCAAAGATACATGAATTAGAATCTTTATTATGAAATTTATTCTATACAAATGTATAGAATGCATAGAAAACATTCTATACAAATGTGAGAAAATGTGATGTGTCTGCCATAGGTTTCCAACCTCTACAAAGAACACCCAAGCAATTACAAGATGGTTCCTTATTAAAAACATTTTAGAGCCAATATTGGACAAATGCTTAGTTAGAATGATATTATACATGAAAGTGAACATCTGCAGTTGATTTCCCAAGCTCTATATGAACAATCATATAATATTAAGTTTGAAGAAAACCCTTTGAATGTGTGGATCTTCTCAGTTTTAGAAATGTTTGAAGTCGAATACACTAATACCCTAGAAATGGAAAAGCAAGACCATAATCTTTTGCTAGGCAGGACAGTGCATTTGTAGCACTCATTTAAAATATATATATTAGTGTTCTTGCACAGTGCATAGATTACATGACTTTATGTGGGCATGCTTTTTCATAAACTTATCAATGCTCCAGCAAAACGAATGGCAGGTAAAAGACCAAAGATCATAAAACAATACCCTACACTTCCCTCTCAGAATATTCTTCAAACTTTATATTTTACTACTTTTTAGTTGTCTTTTTCACTAAATTGTGTGTTCTTTGGAACAAGAATGATGTTTTTCTTGCTAAGCACTATACAGATATCCCTTACTTTTTAAAGGCTCCCATATGACCACTTCATTTTTACAAATAACCTACATTAGTTACTTATTTTTGCTAAAGGAAAATAATCTGAAAAGGCCTTTTGCTTTTATGAAAAAAGGCAAAAAATGAAAATAGTGTTAAGGATTTGTTTTGCAGAGCCATTACAAAGGCAGCATGCATCCCAGGTATCAAGAGCAGCCCACCAATTCCTTCCTAGGAACTATACTCCGCATCTCAGGGCCAAGCCTCCATAACTTGAACCAGTGTCTGTCTGCATATGTGCTTTACTTTGATTTTTGTATGTCTATTAGGATCCTAAGGTATATCCTAAGCTATCAGAAAAGCCTACGAGAGGTGATTTTTTTTTGGGGGGGTGTGAGAACACTCAAAACATATTCTTTGCTTTACACCATTTCAGCTGACAAAAGCTTTCCTAGGAATGCTCCCCTCTCAGGCAGTGGGGGAAATCTAGATTCCCACAGTGCCTAACAAGGTTTGTCAAATAGTTGGTGTTTAATATTTTTGAATGACTAACAATATATCCTAAAGCTAACAAAATAATACCTAAAGCTTTGTGATGTTGTTGTTATTAAATATGAAACTGACAAAATTTAAGTTTTCAGTTATTACTCTAGATTTAGAGGTTCCCAAAGTGAGATTTGAGGGCTACCAATATAACATGGTCTGAATTCACAGTTAGACATGGATACTCCATCGCCCACTTTACATATAATCAATCTGAATCACTCAGTTATGAAGTGTCCTCTCACTCTCCCTCTGTCCCTCTTTCTAAATTTATATATAAATTATAGACCTATTTTTTCTTTTTTTAGAAAGACAAATTTCCAGGAGATTCAGTTGCACAGAAAAGGCTGAGAAATCCTACTGTAGGTGCTAAAAATCGGAAGTAGATTATTGTTGTCAGTCGCACTAGTGCCAGAAGTAGAAGTTGTACAACTAAATAAATATCTGTGGAATAAATGGAATAGATAAATTGATTATTGAAAGTTTATGCATCAGACACAATGCTCAGAAGTTTATAACACATTTAATTAAAAATAATATCCGAATCCCTATTTCATCTGTAACACACATTTTATCACAATTTTGCACATTTATCACAAGTTCAAGGATTAGGAAACTGAGATTCAGAATGTCAATAAATATCAAATGCTAATATCAAAACAATAATTTGAAGGGATACATGCACCCCTACATGTTTATTACAGCATTACTTATAGTAGCCAAGTTACAGAAGCAGCCCAACTATCTTTCCATCAATAGATGATGGCTAAAGAAAATATGTATTTATACACACATATATATATATTTGTGTATATACACACAGAGAGACCCACACAATGGAATATTATTCAGCCATAAAGAAGAATAAAATCTGCCATTTGCAACAACATTGATGGAGCTAGAGAGTATAATGCTAAGTGAAATAAATCACAGAAAAACAAATACCACATGATATCACTCATGTGGAATTTCATAAAAAAAAACAAATAAGCAAAGGGGGAATAGAGAGAAACAAACCAAGAAACAGACTCTTAACTATAGAGAACAAACTGATGGTTACCAGAGGGGAGGTGGGTGGGGAGATGGGTTAAAATAAGTGATGGGGATTAAGGAGTATACCAATCATAATGAGCACTGAATAATGTACAGAATTGTTGAATCACTATATGGTACACCTTAAATGAATATAACCCTGTATGTTAACAATAATATAATTGAAATAAAAAGAGTAATTAAAAAAATTTTTCCTAAAGTTGCTTACCATAAATCATGTAAAGAGGTTAGAAATATGGCCAAGGCTACAAAACTTTTTAAATACTAGCACCCAATTTTATCTAGTTCCCAAGCTCAAATCCTGTATACTAAAGTATAGATCAGAATATGGGCACTAAATCAATTCTGTTTATTTATCACCAAAAGAAAACATGTTCATAGAATTTGGGAGTTCATTTATCTTTAAAAACTAAAGATAACCTCAGGGCACCTGGTGGCTCAGTCAGTTAAGCTTCTGGCTCTTGACTTCGGCTAAGGTCATGGTTCTGGATTTAAGCCTCACGTCTGGTTCTACACTGCCAGTGCAGTTTGGGATTCTCTCTCTCTCCCTCTCTCTCTGTCCCTCCCCAGCTTGCGAGGTCTCTCGCGCTCTCTCTCTCTCTCCCTTTCTCTCAAGATAAATAAACTTAAAAAATACTTTTAAAAAAACCTTAAAGATACCCTCAAGTAAATATATCTAGATACCTTACAGCAAATATCTTTGAATAACATCAATTATACTAATTCATAGGGCAAAATGATTGCCTATTCAGAAAAGTAGACAGCAAATAATGAAAACTTTAACTGGATTGTTCTAATGGGTAAACACCCATCCTAAGCTTTCATTATATAGATTATTTTATCTGCAAAAAGACATTTTGTGATGAAGCTTTGAAATAGATCAGCATAGTTGGTCTAAAACCTGTAACAATTAACTGTCAGGATCTACGACAAAGAGACATGATTCATCTTCTCAAAAACCTGGTGCAGTTTAATAATTGAATGCTCACAAGATCATACAGAGATTCCTAGAAGAAACTGGAAGACCTGTTTGTAACAGGAGCTCATGAAAGAAAGAGGAGCTCAAAGCAGAGAAAATACATCTCAATTATCAAGGATTTGAAAAGGAGAGTATGGCCACACCATGGGAAAATAAAGCTGATTTTAGAAAACAAAAGTTCCAGATAATTCCCTCTTCAAAGAGAAGCTACTTCATTATTTAAGAGAAGTATTCTTAATTAGAAGAGCAAAAAGACACCAAGGTTCAGCAGACCCCACAAGCACATAATCTTTCCTAGCACAAATTTTGAGGCAATGCTTTCTAAAAAGCACAGTATACTTTAGGTGATCTTGACTATAAGTCACAAAATTAAATCTTGAGAGTTTTAAGCAGCATTAAAGTTCATGCAAAATTCACCAAAAATAGAGAATGGTACAGTATTCTATTACTTATGAACCACACCAATGGAGCATAGAAGCAACTCCAATATTCAGCATGGTTTACTAAGTAAGTGGGAAGCTAAGGAGAGCCCAGTAACTCTCCAATCAGTACAGAAGCTATATGCCCAATGACTGTTCATTGTGACACCATTAAATTTCAGTAGATTTAATTTCTATTCCAATCACCTGTGCACATACGTTTCTCAGCCAGTTGTTCTGACACTTGGAAAGGTACAGAAAAATTAAGTCAAGATGAAGGAAACAGTTAATCAGTTAATGTTTGGAAACATAGGAAATTAGCCTGGGCCTTCTGTGTTGTTGTTACTGTCTCAGTTTTATACAGTGTCACTGTGTTCATTATTAGAGTGAGAACATCTAATTCAGCTTCAGCAGTTTCTTTGTTTTGATGATCCGATGGTGCCTGGTTAATGATATGCTGTTAGATATATCCTAACTGGTAATGCTGCAACTCCTGCAGAGAAAGCAATGAAACGTTATACTCTGCACTTCTGGTGAAAGAGACTCTGTAAGCTGCACTGCATGTCTCCATAAGGGGTTGAAATTCAAAAATAATTTTATGTCTTTAAAGTTTCCAATAACTTGTGAATCTTTGACATTGGTGAGCATGTCTAAAATACTACCAGAAGAAAAACCCATCTTAACACAAAACTGTGCTACCACTGGATTGATCTCATCTATTAAAAATACATAAAGACTGTTGAAGTTATTTGAGTTTACCCAATCATATCTCCATTATAAAATAAGCCTGAACTTTCAAATTACAAAAGTCAAGGTGAAAACAGATAACACATCATCATGCAACAGAAGTCACCTTATTTCACAGGCTAGCGATTTGGTTAGGGCTCAATTTGTCACCACATAGGGTCAAGTCAACCTGGTTTTCATGCCTCTTCTCTCACTATGCACTTGCGAAAATCTTCCACCCTATTCAAATCAACAATCCCATTGTGTTTTGAACACTTTCTAATTTCCAACCCCCACATCTTTGTTATAACTCAGGAAACTTCAATCTTATCTACCCTCGAAGAGGCAGTTAGCTTTCTGGTGGTGTGATGAGAATGTCCCTTGGTGATTTATATCTTTCCTCTGAATTCTGATAATAAAGCACTCTTTACACTTTTCATTTGACAAAACCAAGTAAGTCCTTCATAATAATAGTAAATGGTACAGGACCTTTATCTTAGTACCAGAAACTGATCCCTTCACATAATCAACTCATTTAATCCTCATAACATTATGCTATAGTATCCTTTCCATTTTATGGATGGAAAAGTGAAACAGGGAGATGTTATGTGACTTCCTCTGGATCACAGCGCTCCTGAATTGTTAGAGCCAGGAATCAAACCCAGCTAGTTTGGTCCCAGAACCTACGATTTTAACCTCTATTCCACATTGCAGTGTATGTTAGTTTGCATGAATTATAATTTACTAATTATAATATTTATCAAACTGTGGGGTGGGCACTGATGATTAGTTGATCATTACATGATTTTAGGTGGCACACAGGCATAACTTTATAGTCAACAAATATATTGTGATTAGTTAAGCCCTCAAAATACCTATTTAACAGAAGTGACATGCTTCATTTATGTAAAACTATGTCCCTTTCAAAGTGTGAGGAAAGAACCTTCATTAAGAACCCATCATCATGTCAGGTATTTCATTAGATTAAAAGTGCTTTTATTTAATTTGGTCATAACTGCAATATATGCAAAGAACCCTTAAAATATTCATCTTAAAAGGAGACCTCAAATAATTATTGTTTAGTGTATAAAGTATACTGTATGGTATACTCTTTCAAAGCTATCCATACCATATTTTAATGTATCTATTTTGGTTAAAGTTCTATGGAAAGCTTTAAGGCTATCTCCAAGACATATTAACAATGAGATTTGATAAATATCCAAGTACTGAAAAACAAGCAGAATAAGAATGACCACCCCATCTTTTCTGAAAAGAATTACTTAAAATCACTCTGTTAGTTACTGTTGATGTATGTACTATCAAAAAACTATAAGAAGTGTATATTATACAAATGAATATATATATTTTTAATTATAGCAAGTAAACTCTATAAAAATGCACTCACTGTTTCTATTAGTTCCATGATTTTATAAGATGTCCCAATTGACCTTTCCCTTGAACTTCCACATTCTGTATAATTTTAAAATTAGGCAATACAGGTAATGTCATTTGGTTGATTTCTTTTTATGTTCAAAATTGACATGAGCCTCCCTTCCTTTATGTCCTTGCTGCATACCATATGCAGGTTTCTTTCAGTCGGCAAGAAAGATAAACTTTTGGGATCTATGCAAAGTGCACTAAGAGAGAAACACAGATGGCTTTGATTAGAGCAAAGACAAATCAGAGAAGATTAAAATTAAAAGCTTTCACTATATCAATCTATGACAAATTTTAAAACAGTATTATTGAATCTATACTAAGCGCTAGGCATAATGTTTAACCCTTTACATTCATTACTTGTTTTTTAATAAAAATCTGTTGAAGTAGGTACCATTTTTATAGAAAAGACTAAGAAACCTCAAAAAAAGAAATGTTAATTAATTTCACCAAGGTTACATAACCAGTAAGTAAATAAGGACAGGATTACAATTTAGATTGCCCTGCTCATTTGCATATATAAAAATATTTTGTAAATCAAGGAAAAATAAAAAGGGTCAAGGACAGTAATTCCACACCCATATATGGTCCAATGGTGTTAACTGAAAGAATTATTAAAAAGTACCCTTAAATCCATATACACAAAGGTATTTTCTCAATCAAATCATAGCAAAAATAGAGTTACCATATTTTTAGAATATGTATCATATATATTCATATAATCATAATATCATGTGTAATACATACACAAAACATACATACATATATTTATATATAATACATTAAAAGATTATCTAAAGCCATAAATATCTTCAGGCACAATTCTATAAGCATAGTTCTACAATTTTTGGAAGAGGTGGAGGAGAATAATGATAAAATAAGTGAAGAGGTGAAGACTGTATTTGGGCACTTTTACTAGCATGCCATTCATCATTTCCCTGATATGGCAGTGAAAACAATTCCTTAAAAATATAAATAAACCTCCTCTTGCCAAAATCCTTCAATGATTTTCCGTTAACGCTTGAAATAAAATCCAAACTCTTTAACTTGACCTATGACAGACTTTCTCTTCTTCTCCCCATATTCCCTTTTCTCCAGCCTTTCTGCCTCCATACAAGTTGCCAGCCTCCTTGGAAAGCTATGCCTCCACCTTCCTGTGACTGGCTCCTTTATTTTGTCAGTCAATCTAGCTTAAGTGCCATCTCCTAAAAGATGCATGTCTCCCATATAACAGGTTTTAAAAATGAAAATTAAATAATTATTTGCTTCTTACTGATTTTTCTGCACTGAACTATATATACTATATACATGGGATCTTCTGAGTTTTATTTTCCATTATACATGTGAACGAATCACTGAGTCATTCATGAATAAAGGAATATCCAAAGACAATAATATTTGGATTTAAGCATTATTATTCCAAATTATTATACTAACCAGTGAAATGTATGTATTTTCACACAGCTACCTACTTCAAACCCCCTTTTATTGTAATTACAATTTTATACTAAACTATGAATATTTTAATTTAATATGCTTCACAATTTGATGAGTTAAATATTAAAACTGGCTGTTTAACATCATCATTAGTTGCTGTCAATGTCTGTTTGTTAATAACATTCTGAAAATAAAGATGTACACCTCTTCTAACAAGTCAAACTTCTTTAAACATGATTAGATCACTACAAACTTCAAAGCATACATAGCAAATTTTTAAAGTTCCTCAACCTCCACTTCATAACTTTTACATCTGTTAAATAAATATGCTGGACTGAATAACTTCTAGCATCCTTCAAGCTCTTACATTTTGTGACTCAAAATTTAACTTAAATTTCCGATCTTTTCCTCTTCCAGTGCATTTACATCACCTTAATCCTATAAAAATAAAGGAAACAATATATGGAAAATGACAACGATGGCTATGGCTATTTGGTTTTTAGTGTTAAAATATTTCTATCTCCTCTATACAACAAACATGTAACGAAGAATAGGGTGTTCTGGAGCAACTAAGTTACCATTATCCATTTTTCCCCAATTTATACTGCTCTTTCACAAGTCTAGTCCCATGCCTCAAATCTGTGTATAGCTGTGTAGACTTCTGAATGTCATTACAGCATGTGTTCTGATAATCATTCTGTCAGAGGGCAGGGCACGGAACTCTTTGAACTGGTAAATTTCCCAAAGAGAGCACAGATTGACCTGCAGTACCAAGCTAACAAAACTACAGAAGACAGTGTTGAAAGCATCAAGGAACCGGATTCTTGTTGTTGCAGGCACTAGAACTCTATGTCTAGCCAGGGGCCAATTGTTTTTTAAATGAATAGTTTTCTCTCATTATTTAAGAATAGGGTATTGAAAAAAGATGACATTTGGATACGTTGGTAAGAAAACTGTATAGAGAAGGAAACACTGGTATGCTTTAGAAAAACTTCTTTAAAGCTTATTTATTTTGAGAGAGAGAGAGAGATCAAGAGGGTGAGAAGGGGAGGGGCAGAAAGAGAGAGAGAGAGAGAGAGAGAGAGAGAGAGAGAGAGAGAGAATCCCAAGCAGGCTCCATGCTGCCAGTGCAGAATCTGAAGCAGGGCTGGAACCCACGAACAGTGAGATCATGACCTGAGCCAAAACCAAGAGTCAGACACTTAACTGACTAAGCCACCCAGGTGGCCCTAGAAAAATAATTTTATTAGTTTCAAAAATGAAAGATTACTATGCAAATCCTGTTTCTCCTCAAACCTTTGCTAATTCTAAGATCCATGGATGTACGAAAATCATTACTATGTTGTTTGCCTATGGTAATTGTTTATTTTCCCCATCTTTCCACTTTTATTAATCAAAATCCTAATATATGGAAGACCTGTCCCTTCTCCACTGGTATGGATTTTATGTTTGTATTCCCCCCAAGTTAATTTTTTTTGAAGTCCTAAGCTCCAATGTGAGGATATTTGGAGGTCAGAACTTTAGGAGGTGGTTAGGTTTAGGTGAGGTCATAAGAGTGGTGCCCTCATGACAGGATTAGTGACTTCATAAAGAGGAAGAGACAGGAGAACTGTCTCTCCCCACCTTGTGAAGATATACCAAGTAGGCAGCTGTTGGCAAGCCAGGACGGTTCTTGTCAGAACTTAACCATACCTGCACATTGGTCTTTAACTTCCCAGCCCCTAAAACTATGAGAAATAAATATGTCACTTAAGCCAACCAGTCTATGGCATTTTGTTATAGCAGCCCAAGCTAAAACATCTACCCCAAATAATATTTATTCAGTTACATATCTATATCAGTATGGACTCATGTAAGTATTTAATTCTATGGGTTAATATTCAAAACTATTATTTATTTTGTTGTTCAAATTGTTTTGGCTTTAGTCATCTTTGCTTATTTCAGCAACCCCCATCTTTTTTGAGCACTTTTTAGACTCTCTCACCACCAGATTTTTTCAGTTTCATTTTGTATTTACTCTGTCCCACCTAGAATCAACCACTTTTCCAAGAAGTCCTGTTCCCTCTATTGCAGAATGTTTAGAAACTAGGATCTGGGGTTTGCAACATCTCCAAGTACTTCCCTGAAGATATTTATTAATAAAAAAGGGAAAGATAGGAACTTTATTGTAGAGAAACCTTGCAGAGATCTGCTTTAGTGATCTGATTAACATCACCAGTAAGAAGACACACATCATAAACTTCTTGATAAGGTAAACCGATAATACAGCATTGTTTCAGTAGTACTGGTATAAAAAAAAATGCACCCCTTTATTCCATACATGAGAAAAATCAAATTCAAACTGAGAGACTTTCCCACAATATAGCTCATCAACACTCTTCAAAAGTATCGAGTTCATGAAGGAGAACAAAAAACTGAGGAACTTTTACAAAGTGGGAAGGCTAGAGAGAAAAAACTGAACTTAATGTGGGATCGTAGATAGGATCCTGGAACAGAAGAAAAAAAGCATAGAGAAAAAATTGATAAAATTCAAATAATATTTGTAGTTTAGTTAATAGTGTTGCAACAATGTGAATTTCCATGTCTTGAAAGACGCACTGTGGCCATATACATTGTTAATGTGAGAGGAAGCTGGGTTGGGAGAGAAATGGGAATTGGGTCCTATCTTTGCCACTTTTCAGCAAGTCTAAAATTATTTCAAGGTAAAAATTAAAAAAATAATCAAAGATAATTTAACTTTTTAGTAATACGATTAATATTTTATGACATACTTTCACCAAAAAGAAAAGGATGGGACAGATATTAATAAACAAATGGCATAATGGAAAGCTCAGATCCATGCCCAAGCATTCCGAATGAAAGAATTTTCTTACCAAATGTATGTTTTGACCTTTAAAATTCTGAAAATATATTTCTAAAATAAATATATTCCATGAATTCTTATAAAATATTGCCATGTTTGATTTTCTTAATATTTGAGTAATTATTTTAAGTAGTTTTATAGAAGTAGAACTTGCAAAAAATTAAATGATTAATCACATGCAGCCCATATAAAGAAAATAAAGAACAAAAGAACAAAAATATTCTCAGAATTTCAGTTGCTTCATTCTAAAAATTAAATTAGTTCACTTCACTGAGCACACATTTTCTGCCAAATACTCTTCCAATGATAATATTAAATTGCTAGAGAGGGACTATGGCATATTACAAAAATGGCCATAATTCTTTACTCCTTCTTTGATCCACATACTTGGCAATGCAACTCGACAGCTACTCCCATCAAGAAGTGGAGTCTGTTTCACACTCCTTGAATCTGGCCTAGTTCTGGGACTTGCTTTGACCAGTGCAGCAGAATGACTGTACGCCCGTTCCAAGAAACCTGTGTGCTTCCTCTCACTCTCCTGGACTCCCTCTCTGCAATGAGTACAAACCAAAGCTACCCTTTTTAAAAGAGGTGTCATCACATGAAAGAGAGGCCAGCTGTCCCAGGTGAAGGCACCTTAGATCAAACCAGCCAGTCAACCACCAGACCCTAGATTAGGAAAATCACCTACCTGATCCACACAACTGACTGTAGATGCACAAGTGAACCTGGCTGAGCTGAACCTAGTGAAGAATAAATAAGTCCTAACTATTTCAAGTCACAAAGTTTTGGGGTGGTTACTTATGCAGCAATAACTAACTGATACAAGGGTTATTTTTTCCCCATTGTGCACAAAAGGAAAATGAGGCACAGAATGTAAATAAATTGTTCAAGTTTACACCAAGATTCAGTACAAAGTTACAATCCCACATCTGTCTGACTCCAAAATGTTTTCCACTTTGCAGTACTATCTCCCAAATCTAGTATGTTCTCATTTTCATTATTTCTGTAAGTATTGTCCCTAGGCTTGACTTATAAAATTATTAGATCGAATTACAAGTGACTAATCTCCTGAATAAGCACATGCTAAATATTGTTCTGATTAAAGAGACATTTATTATACTTGATATGCTTTCATAATCACACTGCATTCTTTTTTAATATGAAATCAAATATGCTACATAGTAACAATGATTAAGTGTCACAATGAATGCTTTCAAAATATGTCTCTTCCTATTTATTTGTTAAGTAGCATATTTTATTTTTATGACAAGTATTTAATATGGATTTTACAGTATAAATATAATTATGTAAACATTCTTGAAGACATTTGACACTCAATTTTATTTTCAATTTAAAAATATACAAAATAAATGATCAGTTACTCTGTAAGCTCTTTATTTCAACAGTGTTACATACAAATATCTTTGGAGCCAGTTTCCAATTGATGCTTTGCCTTATTTTTAAATCCCTAAAGTTGATGGTTCAAAAAAGATATAGAGGAATAGAGCTAAAACAAATAAAAGTTAGGCTGATGTGCAACTTTCTTTTAATTAAACCATAAAGTACAAGTTCCAAATAGTTAATCCCATTTGATTCAGAAAAGGCTTTCCAAGTACTTAATAAACAACTTCCAGTGGACTAGACAGTTACACACTTTCTCTAGCCAAGGTTCTGTAGTGGGGGAAGGATTTCAAATAAACTAATAGTATTTTGCAAGGTGACTGAAATGAAAACCATGAGATGGTTTTTGGGCCACATATTACCACAGTTAAAGAACATCTTCAACAACCAAAGCAGGTTATACTATATTTATATTCAGTTTCAGATCTTTGTTCAATGTCACTGATTGAAAGTTTTGACCAAGCATTCCTAACGTACCATTTTGCCTTTAAATGTGTAATGTGATTTAACACAGTAAGCATAATGCAAATATGCTGTCATTGATATTATTTTCCATTTCATCAAATTTTGGGGTTTTTGATTAAATTCACGACCAGCTAAGAATTGAGAATCACTGGAAGAATACATAAGTAATTTTTTAATAGACCATGTAAAAATGCATTTTTCCTACTCCATTTCTATTTGGAAAATCAGAAGTAATTTCTGAAACAAAATTAAATCAAATTTTTAATTTTAAAAGAGCTCTCAGGATGTAACAAAGTTCCAAATGAGACCTATTGCCTGAAACACTTTACCACCACACATAAACCAGGAATGGTGAACAGACAGAAATAGTATTAAAAATATCACATATGAAATTGAATATGGTTAAATATATTAGACAGTATGTATTAGACCATAGATACTATTTTTTATCTTCGATCTCCCTGATTTAGTGAACTACATAACATCTCAAACATAATATTAACTATAATAAACTCGAGGTTGATTGGGTCAAAAGTTAAGTTATATCTTTCTAAAATTGTTGAAGAATCATATGATGCAATTTAATTTTTAATCAGTTAAAATTACTGACCTATTTTTGTTTTCCTTTCTATTTCCCTAATAAAATGATCTGAATGTAATCTCTTTAAACAAAATACATCTTGAACATCTGGCCTAACTGTCAATAGCATGAGTCCTGGAACCTCGCTGCTTGGCTTCAAAATCAGACTCTAACACTCACAACAGCTCTATGAAGTTGTCCTTACTCTAAAGTTGGGAAGACTAAGGTTTAGAAAGTTTCCTAATATTCCAGTGTCAAACTGTGTCAATTGACAGAGGTGAGATAGCAACCTCAGTCTGATTCCATAGCCTGGCTCTTAATCACTAAGCTGTGATGCTTTTGTATGGGCAATTGCAAAAATTACCTGAAAGAACTTTATCACCAAGACAACACAGAAGACAATATGACACCTTCTCAGCTGTCATCCCTCAAAATATACTCCTCTCACCCAGCATGTACACTAATTCACATGATATAATTCATCCAACTCACTGCTTTAAAATGTTCTAAGCTTTATTTTTGGACCATTCATGTTTGACATACATTTCAATTTTAATAAACATGCAATTGGATATCATGTTTCTAATATTGTCTTACTTTCTGGAATGCTTAGAACTTATCTACTACTGATAGAGAATTTACAGAGTTAAACTATAGCAGAGCTATTTTTATTTCTAATTTAAGTCTATTAGGTAAAATTAAGCTTAACTCTGTGTCTTTTCCATCTCAAACATTCCAAAAAAAGGTAAAACTCCATTAAATCCCAGCCTTTTCATCAAAACTCAGACACAAAAACATCCAAAAGTGTATTGTAGTGCCTTTATTCCCTCACTAAATTAAAAGTCCTTGACAGTCAGGACAAAGACTGTCAAGACTTGGGCATTTGTTTTATTTCCAAACTCCTGCAAACTGGGATTTGGTCCTCCAATGCATTCATATTGAATACTATGACATTTAAAAATGTCTTCTGAAGTTTATTATAACTGAATTTTACCTACATGACAAAACTTTCCGTTCTAAAGAAATTTCTGTGATATTGGAGGTACACTTATTTACTATCTATTCTAGCTCATAGATTATCTTTAACACTTTACATACATTATCAACTCTTATTCTCCAAGCAAAAATATTATTAGTCTAATTACACATATAGGAAATTGGGGCTCAGAAAAGTAACTTAAACTTATTACAAGTCTCATGTCTAGAGACATTCATTCAAACTGATATTACAGATTCAGATCTATCTACCTACCAGGCCCACTGCCTTTGCACTCCCTATGGTACCAACTACCATTCTCTAACGTGATTTTTGATGCAATAAAATATAAAACTAGAAAACATGGACCCTGCATAAGAACTATGTAATCTCTTGCTTATAGAGATTATAAATTATTTGAAGACTAGTTCTAGAATTTTACTTTCCTCAGTTTGGGTTTCATGAGTCAACTGCTTTAGTTCTTCAAACCTTCCAACTTAGACAAGACTAAACATTTTCTGGTTATAACTTTTTATCATATTGTAAAATACTGAGAAGTAATAATTTCATTTATTTCATTAATTTGGTACAGAAGAAAAATTAACTCAAATGGCAAGTATACAGGGAAAAAAAGGAAAAAGGAAAAGACCATTTATTGAGTACCAGTTATGGTACTATATATTATTCCATTTGATTTGATATTTGAACAATAATCAAATCTGTGAAATTATCCCTTTTTTCAGATGAGGAACTAAGCTTGAGAGAGATTAACTGACTTGCCAGGTGCCACAGCTAGTGAATGAGTTGATTTGGAAGCAACTGTCTCCAAAACCCATCAGAAGGCAGAGCTTCTAGCTCAGGGCAGATATCCTGTGAATGCCTCTTACCAGTTAATCAGATGCCCAGTCACAGGACTGAGGCAGGATCAATGAAATATAAATTACTAGCAAACACAGCTTTCCCTCCTTAGTATATTTCGAGTGAACCCATCTTGTTAACTGGTTTGTTTTAAAGTGCTGTTTGCACAGAAGATAGTGAGAGATGATCACGTGACACCTAAATAATCCACAGAACATTTGCAAGTAAGAACATTTGTATCAACAACACTGCTGTGATAGCTGCTTACATTAAATATGAGCCTAGAAAATCATAGTATTTTGTTGGTTAATGTACTTCTTGGTAAGACAAGGTGAAAACAGTTTATGGGACAAATTTTGCTGAATCTTTTTCAAACCAATAAGTCATAATACTATATCCCATCCAGTCTATAACATCATTGATTATTATATGCACTGCAAGATACTTTAAAAGCAAAGAAGTGGCTAATGGCAATTGTCAGGTACCATCAATTGCAATATTCATCCTAATTTTAGGGATGCTAAAATGTGGGAAAATGTGCATCTTAGAAACCATGAAATATCATAGAGAGATAATCCCAATCAGGCTTTGTACCATCGGCACGGAGCCAGATGTGGGGCTCGAACTCATGAACCTTGAGATCATGACCTCAGCCAAAATTGAGAGTCAGACACTTAGCTGACTGAGCTGCCCAGGTGCCCCCATCAATGTCTTTTTATGTCAAAATACATTGGGATACTTTAAAAGCAAACACAATGAGTGGATTTTCATGTATGAACCATTAGTCTCTAATTCCAAATATTTTCACAAATACTCCTGCCAGCAGAATGATGAGAAATTAATGATGCCACACCACAAGGAATCCCCAGGGAATAGCAGCAACAGAGAAATACCAATATGGAATTCTAAATTTGTACTGATTATAAAGTAGGCCATTGCCAACAATTAACCTTGTCATATTTTATTGTATCTAAAATGTTCTATCCTCAGTCTTAGGACCACTGGTAGCTACTAAGTTGCATAAAACTAACAAGGCGAAGAAAGGTTGTCAAAGCTAAAAAAGGAGGGGTAACTATGATTTCATCATTTGCATTAAATTGCTCAAGAAATTAATCAGATCAACAGCAAATATACCTTTAAGGTGATTTGCCCCACATATTGGTTACCTAGGATTCCAATGAACCATTTAGCTATTGCAGCCTCAGGGCATTCATGTATTGACAATTTACAGACGTTTTCCTCACCTAATTTGTTCTGCTATTCCTAAAGAGGGGGAAAAGAAACCCAGTTACCTTAGCAACTGCAAGGTTACATTTTATCTTGAAGCTGCAGAGCTTTTTTGAAATTAAAAATAAAAGTGCATCTGTGCTGATATTCCATCCTTGTTGGGTGATGGTTTTCATAGTCAGGTTGAGATTTCCATGCAAACACCTTTGTCTTCTTGTTGTCCTACCCTTGAAGGCATTTTGCACTGATTGTCTTCATTTTCTTTTTCCATTTTTAGGAAGTGAGAGAATTACCGATATCAAATATGGATATAAAGAAATTGTCAGAGAGAGCTATAGAGAATGTAGTTCATCACAGCTGACCTTCATTATTTCCGTGAGAAGCGAAATTGGTGGACAATTGGCAATTGTTATAACAGGAAAATAAACATCCTGTCAAGTGTCAGTGGCTAGAAAGTCAATCTCCAGCCCTAATAGAAGATAGCTGTAAGCCTGTCTGCAGAAGAATAGATTTTTCAGAAAGTACTAAGTTAAAAACACATTTTAACAATTTAATTCAAAAATCACTCTAAAGGCTGGGTTCTTGCAGCTTACATACTTGAGGCTACATAGTAAAGGGCACTTGTCAGATCTTAACATATGACTTCAGCAATGCCTGAGGTATGCCTGAGTTTGAAACGGAACTCAGGAATAAGGGAAATGGACAGGGAAATGAAATATAAGAAGGTGTATTAGGTCTCTTTTTCCTAAAATGACTGAAACCCAAATTGAAATAGCTTAACAATAAAAAGGAATATAAACTGTTGCATTCAGGCCATCTCCAAGCCCTCAGCTCCAAGTCCTCAAAACTGGGAGGTGGCCCTCCTCCTCCAGAGTCCCCTCCCAGCACAGTAACCTAGAATCTCCCTCTAGATAGTGAGCTGGCCAATCTCATAGTCGCCTCTTTTGTTTCCTGTTTCTCAGAGACTGCTTGCCTTCACTGCCTGATATCCAATATCTTGAGTATTCTTGCTCCATATGTTATGTACATTTTTTTGTTTCTTTCAAGAGGGAAGGTAGTTATAGTCCCTGCTATTCTATCTTAACTGAAGCAGGAGTCTTTTTCTCTCCCCATAACATCTAGTTTCACAAAGATATGCAATTAATTATCTCTGTTTGAGTTCTATTCTCACTTATGGACAGTCGCTATGTCCAACCAAAGGACACAATATGATTAACAAGAACGGAGTCACATATCCAAACCTGCAGATCCATTTGTTCTGTTGCCAGATTCAGAAAACACACACACACACACACACACACGCACACACGCACGCACGCACACAAACAACTATTTGCTAGAGGGCTATAGGACTAAAACTAATAGGTACCAGAATCCAGTTCAGAAAACATGTTATCAAAAAAAAAACAAAAACAAAAACAAAAAAAACCCAAAAAACCTTTTGGGAAGATGCTAGTTCCATTCCAAACTTACCCTTTGTTGACTGTCTTAAGATTTCCAGGGTATGTTCTGTGTGTCTGTTGATGTGGCTTCAGTGAACACCAAGATGAAAAGATGTGAGTGTGGCCTTGATGGCTCACATTCCAGAGTGTTTCCTTTGCACAGTGCTTTCCAGTCTTGTGAAAGCATTCACAGACCCTACCTCTTCTGAGGTACACAGTGGCACTGGCGTAGATTGGTACATTATTGATTTTGGGCCCATCTTTCAGATATCTCATTTTAAACATGAAGAAAGAAGCCAAGGGGAGTGCCAAGACAAGTGACTAACCCAATATTGTTGAAGTGTCAAATAGTATTAATGTAGTGTGAACCGAGGCCTCTCACACACTCTCCACCGCTCTTTCCCCTAAACCAGAGTGTCATCCTGCCGAGGCTGCAGGGCTAGATAACAGCTCTCACCTTCAATTGTGGAATTCACGTCCTGCGGTTGTGAAACCAAATGAATTACCCTATCCTTCACTGAATAAAACTCATTTGCTATTTGCTGTATTTTTCTCTTTTACTGCCTATTTTTCAGTTCCCATTCCAAAGCTAAAAAATGCCTTTTGTTTTTCTTTAGTCCACTCATAAAACCCACATTTAATAAACTGGAAAAAAATTCTAAAATAGTGTAGGGTGGAGAAAATTATAAATATCTATGTAAGAAATGATCAAATATTATTTTTAAATACAGGTTATACACACAACGACCATTAAGACAATATGCAAAAATATTAATAGATACTTAAAAATCTGGGTTGCCAATTTATGGATGACTTCTTTTAGTTCTAACACTTTTTTTGCATTTTCTAATTTTGTTGACAATTAGCATGTTTTATAAATAAAGTTATTCTTAAAACTAACTGCTAAAGGGGCACCTGGGTGGCTCAGTTGGTTAAGCATATGACTCCTGATTTTAGCTCAGGTCATGATCTCATGGTTCATGGAACTAAGCCCTCATTAGGCTCTGCACAGTGTGGAGCCTGCTTGGGATTCTCTCTTTCCCTCTCTTTCTCTGTCCCTGACCCATTCATGCTTTGTTGCTCTCTCTCAAAATAAATATCTTAAAATACTCAAATAAAATAAAATAATGCACTTCTTGCTGGTGAATTTTGAAGGAGATTCAAATAATAAATACAGCTGACATTTATTGAGTTCATACTATGTGCTAGATAATTTTGTATGTTCTATCTCATTTAAACCTCAGAATTATCCTTTTACATTTTTCACTTCATACACAAGGAAACACAAATGTAGGGATAGATAAATTATCTAAGCTTTCACAGCTAGGAAGTTTCACAGTATTTGAAACCAACTAAGTGACCTCATAATCTGTGCTCTGAATCATCACATAATAAATAGTTTTCATGCTTCAACAGTGTTTTAAGTCTCCATGAGGCAGGGATGAAGGGTTGAAGGAGAGATTCATACAGGTTGTTTAACATCCATTTTTTTCATAGGAATAAGACAAATACCTGCTGTTAAAGCACGGTTTTAAAAATTAAATAACTATATGATCATGACTTACCATAAGTGCCTGGTACATAGAGAGTGCTCTATAAATGCTAACAAATACTGTTGCATATGTGCTAGCTAGTGTGAATTCAATTAAATAGAAATAGCTACAAGGCTAAGAAGACTTTTTTTTTTTTTTTTTTTGAGCATGAACTAAGGACAGGCCTCCATTCTAAGAAAATCTGTTTACAATTGCAGATAGTTTACTCTGCAAAGCTTTCCTATAGCCATTTCTTTTTGAGACTCCTCTTTTCTTGAAAACCAGAGGCTTTGCTTTATGTTTTTATTTTGAAATGAATGGATGCTGCCATAGGATTATAAATGGTTGTCATGATCAAAAGAGAAATGTATTGATTTTTAATCTTGTTTCAAACAAATAAAAACATAAAGCCAGATTTAAATCTTGCCTATTTTAGTAAATAAGTCAAATTTTAACAGAAGAATAAAATAAATATACTGACTTTTGTTTCATTTGACCCTACTATTTAGGAAAACAAGGGGCTACTTTTCCATTAACTACTAAGATCTTACTAGAAATTCCTCTTCCATCTCTTTTTCAGTTCCTTAAATACATATGCCTGCATAAGTGTTCTCAAATTCAGCCTACTTTGAAAACAATTTTCTAAGGCTTAGTGAAAAATACTAATTTCTATAGCCACCCGCCTGTTTCTAGAGCCATTGTTGATTGATGACTTACAAAGCCTTTTTATACAGCATTGACATTTTAAAGATAGTGGCCAGTCTGAACTCTCCATCTGGAGTCCCTGATTTCCTTTGTCCTACTTTCCCGAAGTGACTTATTCTGTCCTTGAGCTCTAAAACTACTTTGATTTAATTTAGGCCTAGGAGTTTGGAGGAAATTTATTAAAACAAGAAATGAGAGTAATGCTTCCGATAGTGCATAGTGATATGGAAGCAAATCTCTGATTCCCTGGCATTTATTTGTATAACAACTCCACTGACAAGTATAACAGAGACATATTCCAGAAAGTTCCACACACTTACATAAAACTAGCAAGAGAGGTAATCAATGATTGCAAAATAAACAGGAAAATGGGGGAAATTAATTTATTTTAGGCCAAAATAAACCCAACCTCTGTCTTTTGAAAAGAGATAATTAATATAAATAAGATACATTGTAGGGGCGCCTGGGTGGCTCAGTCGGTTAGGTGTCCGGCTTTGGCTCAGGTCATGATCTCGCAGTTCGTGGGTTCAAGCCCCGTGTCGGGCTCTGTGCTGACAGCTAGCTCAGAGCCTGGAGGCTGCTTCCGATTCTGTGTCTCCCTCTCTCTCTGACCCTCCCCTGCTCGCATTCTCTCTGTCTCTCAAAAATAAATAAAAAACATTAAAAAATTTTTAAATAAGATACATTGCTTAGTGCTAGAGAAGCAGTTAATACTTTTTAGGGGTGCCTGAGTGGCTCAGTTGGTTAAGTGTTCAACTCTTGATTTTGGCTCAGGGCATGAATTCACATTTTGTGAGATTGAGTGAGCCCCAGGTGGGGGCTTGGGATTCTCCCTCTGACTCTCTCCCCCCGAAAATTAAATAAACATTACAAAATACTTTTTAAAAATACTTTCTTATATGTTATATCATTAAAATTTTATTCATAGTAACACCATGATATAAAATAGTTTCCTCAGAGTCTTGAAACTAGTCAACTACTAAAAACATGGCTCTTTATGCAGGGAGTTTTTTATTCTAGAATAGTGTCTCTGTCTCAATCTTCCTTCCATTGTGTTTATCCAAAAATAAATCCAAAACATTTTCTATATAATAAATCCAAAATGCAATCCTATTTATGCTATTAATGAACATTATTAATGTCTATTCCTGAAAGCTAGTAGCACAACACCTTTACAGATGCCATCATAGAAAATGCAGACACTGGAAACGTCATTAAATGTTGTTTAGCAGTAAGATACTTAGAGAGCAATGAGGTACACAGAACCTCGGTAGCATATAAAGTCATGGAAAATTTGAGAACAATTCTGAAATATTAGTAAAAACGGGCTATCCCATTTTGGAAGCTATACATGACATAGTTCAAGTCCCAGGCTAGATATTGCTCATCTCCCAAAAGTCTTCTGAACATTGGCTTCTACCACCCAGTAAATTTATGATAAAAGAATCAAAGGAACACTAGAAAAGAGTCACTAGATCTCAGTTCAAGCAGTAGTTTCATATTGGGTAAGCCACTTCATTGTTTATTTCTTCTTACAGACCAAAGATAATTCATCTGTAAAACAAAAGTGCTGGTTTCTAGAATATTTTAAAACTATTCTAGTGCTCGAGTTCTATGAAGGATACTATAATTTTGGTTTACACACCAGAAAGGTAGTTATTCTCAAAAAGAATATGATGAATTCTCAAATAAAAAAATAAATGAATTTGCAATTATGATTCATATTGAGTGACAGAAATTGGACGAGGGTTGAACGCACAAAGAATTTGCACAAAGAATTTGTGCAATTTTTGTCTTACTCTTAATAAAGCTCTTGTTTATTTTTAAAGGACTGATTGGTTTAAAATAAAAACTCATCTAAGATAATCCAAGTAAAGTAGTTATGAAGAAAAATCAGAGATCACATAGAAAGCAAAGAAATCATGATACTAGAATCTGGAATGAGGTGATTAATGAAGCTTTTGGCTTCTAAATTGTTTTCTACTATTGCAAAACAAACTACCCTAAAACTAAGCAACTTAAAACATCAAGTAATATTATCTCATACTTCCTGTGGGTTAAGAATCAGAGCACGGATTAGCTGGGGCTTCTGACTCCAGGTTCTTTATGAGGTTGCAGTCAGGGTGTTGCTCAGGTGTGTGATCTTATCTGAAGCATGACTGGGGCTGGTTCTCGCTCCCAAGCCCATTCACACACTTGTTGGCAAGATTCAGTTCTTGTGGGCGGCTGGACTAAAGACATCAGCTCCTCACTAGTTGTTGGCTAGAAACCTCCCTCAATTTCTTGTCATGTGGGACTCTCAACAAGGCACATTAAAACATGGCTTGTGACTTCCCTAAGAATGAGAGAAAGAGAGAGCACCCAAAATGATGGCTACCGTCATTTTATAACCAAATACCAGAAATGACATCCCAATACACATGCTGTATCCTGCTATGAGTTACAAGCAAGTCAGTAAGTCCTGACCACACTGAGAAAAGGGAATTACAAAAAGACATGGATGCCAAGAAGCAGGGATCATTGGAGAACATTCCCTAACATAGTTCTGTAGAGTCAAAGAAAAAATATACACAGACACTGATTACATAGTTCTTATTATATGATAAAATGATAATTTTTCATCCTTAATAGAAATATCTTCATGTAATTCTAAAACAAGTTTTTATAATTATTTGTATGCAAAAAGCATTGAGTGATATAATATATAATGTGCTGAATAGTTGTTTTATATCATGTTCACAAAGTGTCCTTCATGGTCATATTACAGTTTTAAACTATGAATGAGGATATTTCAAAGTGGATACAAATCTAATGCTACTTCCTAGGTATTTAATATGATAAAAAATGTGTGGGAAATTGAGAATATGTCAGTATTCTTCAAACCTTTACTATGTTTAAGATTCAATTATGCACATACAAAGGTAAATATCTAGGTATACTTCAGCTGTACTAAATTAAACCTCTAGGGGAGGGGTGGGCAGAGATTTTTTTATATTATAATAAACACTCCATAAAACTCTGATGCATCAGCTCCAAAAACCACCTTAGATGGTCCCTCTCAACTGTTAATTGCCTCTTTTAACATTCTTGGGAGATAACACAATAGAGACCGATTCTGGCTCTATATCAGACGTTTCAGTCAATTTCTTATGTTTTCCCACATACAGATTTTGTGGTCAAGCTGATGAAAATATCCAAATCAATACCAGGCAAAACAAAAAATCAAAATGTAGAAGACCAAGATAAGTATTTTGCTCTTTTAATTGATAGAATTCAAGAATTTAAGAGGAATTAGAGAGCTATATATTTGAGTTTCATATTTTATTTTTACATTGTTTTTTATTTTCAAGACAGAGTGAGCAGGAGGAGAGGCGGGGGAGGAGGGGGAAGAGGAACTGAAGTGGGCTCTGTGCTGACAGCAGACAGCCCAATGCAGGGCTCAAACTCACAAACCATGAGATCATGACCTAAGCCAAAGTCGGAGGTTAACTGACTGAGCCATCCAGGTCCTCTGCATGTTTTATTTTTAAAGCTTTACTTGTCATTAAGCATTTTTTTATATCTAATGGGAAGGTTTTTTCATGAATACCATCTCTTTAATACCTTTTACCATCACAGTATATTGCTACCAATTAACTTCAGAAATATACAGTAGAAAATACATGAATTATAAAATGTATTGTCAAATTTCTCAAAGTTCTTACTTAACTATAACATTCTTAGGCATGGTAATGTCCAGAAAAGTGACAATGTTAATGAAAATTCTATTCCAAGGTAAGCAATTTACAATTGATTAGTTGTGCTGTTGCCCAGAGCAACCAGCATTTAAGTACGAAGTTAAATGATAGAGCATATGGATAACCATTGAATAGTTTGGGTGGTGTCAGCTATATACACTTTATGGTTTGAAAAATGTAGCATGGCTTTCTGGAAGAACTAGAAGTAAAGACATTATAGTAAATCTGGAACATGTAAAATTATTATTGATATCTATTAGATATATAAAACTTACCACTGGGCACGTTATAAACTCTCTCATTACAAAATAAGAAAAATGTTATAGAATGACTAACTTTGACAGCTTTAAACATATCCATACAGCAATCCCACAAGGAACATGAATAAAAAGCTTTAATGTTATGTATATGACCTATGCTGAATTTAGGTAATTTAAAACTCAAACTACCTTTATCCCACATAATGTAGGGGAAAAAATCCTTAATAATTAGAACGACTTCACCAAACCTCATGAATATATATATAGCAGCAAAACTGGTGATGCAACTATTTCACATAAATTGAGTGAATTATTACCTCAAGCTATAAAGAGTATGGGAATAACAAAATAAAAGTAACAAGTGATGGCAGTTCCAGCTGTTAACAAACAAATAGGAAGCTCTTTCGTTTGTAAAAGGAAATGACACAAGTTTTCTGGTCTCTAACAACAAAAGCATGCAACATTTTCTCCCACTTAAATATTTACAGTCTATTGCTTTTACTATTATATATTTGATGAAGAATTATGTTTTTGCTGTCTTTGGCTATTGTAGTCCTTCTCTGCAATTAGCCAAACAATCCAGAATTGTTAGTAATGTGCAGTAGAGTTTGACTATACAGGAAATGGGTGGGTTTTGTCATTTACTTGCCTAGCAAACAATGCCAAATCCTAGAATGTCAAACCAAAGTAGACTTTCCATCTGACAAATGAGAGTGATAACTGTTTGACTCCAACAGAGAACTTATAAACATGAAATTGCTAAGAATAAATTCTTTTAGATTGTTACTAACATGGTATCGTATGACAGAATATAATATTCTAACATCTTCATCATCATCATCACTCAATTACTCAATGCAACTTTTAATGAGAACTTTTCATGTACTGGATATATGCTGCCTATTGGAGACACAAGTTGAACAAGATATGGGTCAACCCTTTGAGGAGCCCATGGATAAGTGGAATTGTCTATTTTGCATTGCTCTGGACTTAAATTAGGGATTTTGAAATGTACATTTAAATATATATTTAATATTATATATATTATATTTTATGTTATGCTATATTATTATTATACAGTACACTATATATTAATATATATTATAATACCATATATATATTGTACTCCCTATAGTCCCAAAGACTATCAGGCCTCTCTATATACATATTAAGTGTATTTAAAAATATAATTATGTTATATTGCTGCTGATGAAAACTTATGCTAGCAATGGTCATTTTAACTTTTTTAGCCAGCCACCACTTAATCCCTTTCTGAATTATCTATAAATTTCCCTCTAAAATATATTCAACTGATTTTCAGTTAACACTGCATTCTTCCAGGTAGTAATAATTCTGCAATATATCCATGCACTTCTTCTTTTTTATTTTTTTAACATTTCTTTATTGTTGACAGACAGAGAGAGACAGAGCATGAGCAGGAGAGGGGCAAAGAGAGAGGGAGACACATAATCCAAAGCAAGCTCCAGGCTCTGTGCTGTCACAGAACTCGATGCGGGGCTCAAACCCATGAACCGTAAGATCATGACCTAAGCTGAAGTCGAATGCTTAATCAACTGAGCCACCCAGGTGCCCCAATACACTTCTGATCTTATCAGTGAGCTGTATGCTTGCCAAAATCAATTTGTATTTATTCTCAAAACATTCATTTTACAGTTGTATATAATAATATAATTATGCAACTTAATTTCTACAAATACTAATAAAAAACAAGCACCAAAAAGTAGTTGAATCTATGAAAATTAAGTCCTTTAGATTAGTTCAGAAAAGACAAGTTAGTAAAAGATAGGATTGACAGATATTGCTGCTTTGCTAACCCAACACCCATTCCCAGACTATTCTCCATTCTAAGACTTCACAGGGTTGGGTCAGCTAAAATACTAGCAAACTGATATAGCCATCTGGCATCATTCTGGTCAATGAGACATAAACATTCATTAGTTGGTGGAAAGTAATTTTGCTTTTCTTATAAGGAAGGAAGATGCCTTTAGAACATGATCCTAATGTTGGGACTTGTGATACCCATTTGTGACTGACTACAGGGTCAAGACCAGAAGAAGTTCAGAAAGAATGTGATCATCTTAATGTCACCCATCACTTACCTCCAAACTTCTTTAATAAGAAAATGAAAAAAGAAGGACTGGATTAAGGAAGGAAAGGAGAGATGGGAAGAGGGAAAAAAGAAAGAAGGAGGGAATTTACATAAGCTATAGGAAGATTTGTTTGGTTATTTGCAATTGAAGCATTTCTAAATGATACACAGTAGTGGTTAGGGAAGAGGAAAAGGGGGGTGCAGAAGTATTTTTCATTCAGACTGCTTCAGAAGTTTCTTGAGTTACATCCCACTATGAAATGAACAAAACTGCAAAACACCTGAATGTGACTAATGCAAGGAAGATGGGATATGTGGAAATTAAATCAATAGACCCCAAATATAGTAAATAAATGTGCACTGATTCATATAGATAGATTGATACATAAAAATTAGGTATATTTATATATATATATATATCATTTTTAAGATTTCTCATTTAAAAGTGGCTTTTTCAACAAATCAACAAATGTCAGCCATGAAAGTATTGAATGAAAGAACTTCCACTATATTCTAGGGGAAAAAAAATCAGTCAAAATGTCTGCAAGATTCTAAAATCAATGCCAAAATGTGAACATTGCATATTTTCAACTCAAATTTTGGTAAAGCTGTAAATACATGAATTGAAAGAAGTAAATAGAAAGTTTGGATATAAAAATTAAAATTAATGAATTTTAAAATGTATATTAAGTGAGATAATGTGCAAACGACTATTTCAAAAACTTTAGAACATTACTGATTATTGAGACTTCTTATTACTGTTAAATTCTTAAAGAATTTTAAGGAAACAATCATTTTTGTTGATGCCTATCAAACCAATTAAGAAGTATTTCTTGACTATATTCTGGCTAATATCTACTGTGTTAGAATACTAAAATTTAGAGTTAGAATTTGGAGTTGAAGGGCCTAGTCCAACTCCACCATTTTAGCCGGAGCCTAGTCTAAAACATCTCTGCAGAGAGGACATGAAGCATTTAGTTACACATTTGACAATAGGGATTTACTTTATGAGTAAACTGGTTCCTTTTTGGGAAACATGAGTAATTAGAAATAGCTTTTTTTATATTATGTATAAACCTACCAACCTGTAATTTCTGTCTGTCAGTCTCACTTTTGCCATCAAAAGTAAGATAGAGGGGCACCTGGGTAGTTCAGTCAGGTAAGCACCTGACTCTTGATATCAGTTCAGGTCATATTTTCACAGATTGTGAGATCGAGCCCCAGTCAGGCTCTGTGCTGACATCATGGAGCCTGATTGGGATGCTTTCTCTGCCTCTCTCTCTCAAAATAAATAAATAAACTTAAAAAAAAAAGTAACATCGAGGTTTCAGGCCATGTAACCACATTCTCCTATTGCTACCAGGGTATCATAGAAATAGGATTCATTTATTTCTGAGAAGTTCTATCAAGCAGTGTATCTCAGATAATTAATCTCACAAATAGTTTGGGAATGATTTAAACATCTCCATATCATCTGCAATTACAGTCCCTGATACATATTAATTATTTGCCACATGATTGGTAAGTCTGAACACCATCACTTCTCCCTAACATATACTTCAATAATTTACATTTCACAACTATTTCACTTTCAACCCCTGGCCACTATATCAAGCATGAGATTAAAGATTTAAATATACAAAATTATCAAATTAATTTCACTTTTATACTGATTTCAAGTAAAAACATTCAAGTGTCTTTATGGGTCTTCTGCCTACAGAATTATTTAGGATTTTATTTTTGTAAAATTATATATTTAAATAAGTAGTAAATTCAGATTAAAAAGTCACAATGGAGTATCTGAGAAGAAATGCCAAAATTAGAATTTAAGTCCCAGATATGCCATTTATTGACTGTATAACCATGATATTTATTTTCTTATTTTTCTGACTTAATATCTAATTATGAGAATAAAATTAAATAACATGCTTTCCTTTCTAGTAAAATATAAGGTATTATTTACACTTAAATGTATTATTCTATATATATGTATATATATTACAAAGCCTAAGTGTTACTGGACAAATAATATCAATTTTTTGCAATTTATTAGTATACTTTTCAAATGGCTTTTCAAAATTTGCTGAACTTTTTAAAAATTTTAACGCTAACTGTATGTGACATATTTTCTTTCTAGATATCATAAAATATACTTCCTTCATGTGAAAGTCTTGCACAATTTTCAGACACAGTCTTGGGTTGTGCCCATGTGTATAAACAAGACTATAATTTTGGTGTGTTAAGAAACTGAAGGATACTAGTAAGTGAAAAAGCCTTATATTACATTTTAAGTATATAATCTTATTTTACTCCAAAATTATAAACACGTTTTTAGTGCTAATTCATATGGGCTCAAGGACCATAGATTTGGAGAGCTGTCATAAAAGCTAAATTCACTTGGGAGGATACACTCAGAAATACAAAGCTAGGGTCGATTACCTGACTTACAAATTCAAGAAAATGCCACAAACTAAAGGAAGTAGATGATTTGGAATAATAGCTAAGTCACTAATTTTTTTCCCAACATAGTTCTTTGATATCCTTGATGCCTGCATATTTTTAATGTTAGAGCTCTGTGGCTATACACAGACACTTTCTTTATTAGAAATACAAAGGGGAAAATTACATAGAAGCAAAACTGTCCTTTTTTATGAGAAAATAAAAGGAATATTTTAATGTTCCTTTTTAGAGCAAAGTTAATGATCACAGATAACCTGCTTTGTCTTCTTCAAACTATTCATTAGGGTCACATCTTAAATTCACTTAATCCCATCAATGTTATGTTTACTGGAGTACAACATAAATCTGCCTACCTCCCCTGTCTCTCCCATCCTTTATTCCTTCTTTTCTTTTTTATTTAATTTACCTAAAAATTAGAATATAACCAGATTACAAAATTTCAGAAAAAACAAGAAATTAGAAATACCCTCCAATTTCATATTGAATACCTAAGAAATAATACTTTCTAACTTACCTCCCCCAGTCTTGTTTTCACATAAATATTTCATATAAATGTAAGCATAAAGTACATAACCTATTTGCACCTTGATGTTTACAATTAACATAATCATACAAATATACTTCTGTGCTTATATATGTGTGTAATATGTGAATTCACGTATGTATGTATGTACATATATGTATGTGTGTATGTATAGGTGTGTTTTTCTGACCTAAATATCCATTACCTTTATTTTTTCTAATATATAACATTACTATGACCATATATTCGTAGGCTCACAATACCTTACGAATATTATATTAAGACTCCCAGAAGTGAAATTATTGCGACAGAAAGTATAAGATTTTTAAGTCATCAGTATGGCTTCTAAATTTCTAGGAAAAGATTGTCCTGGTTATACTTCATCAACAAAATATGCCCACATACTCTTGCCAGTATGGGGTTTCATTATTGTTTGCTCACTTACGAAATGTGACAAGAGAAATGTTGGGAACATGGCAGAGTAACAGGACCCTAACCTCACCCTCTTTCATGTTTACAACTAGATATCACTCACATCCATGTAAATAAACTAGAGAACATCTGAAGACTGGCAGAACAAACTCCACAACTAAATGTAGAGAAACTTGCAGGTTAGGAAAGGCAGAAACCATGTGGTAGGGAGCTCCCCAAAGGAGGGAGGAAGCTGCAGGCTGAGAGGTGAGAGAAATCCTCTCTTGCACCAGTAAGCCTGCATGGGGAAGAAGAATTCCCATAATGTCTGGCTTTGAAAACCGAAAGGGCTGAATTCTGTGAGTTTGTATAACCAGGGTAACTTGGAACCTGGAGTTTTAAAGGTCAGCTGATTCAGCACTTGGTGAGCCTGGAGGAAGAGGGATAGCTGAGTCCCCACTCTTAAAGAGACAGCAGCCCACAGTGAGGTAACATTAGAAGCAGTTTGCATAATGCCTGAGGCAACAGGAGGGAGATCTGTTTATATGGATTTTGGAGCATGTTGGAGGACTTCTC
>CM053573.1:86378518-86528710 GCA_028646485.1 Cryptoprocta ferox
CCCCCCCCCCCCCCCCCCGCCCACTATGCACTCTTCTTTGGAAGATCTGGCCAAAAACTAGCTCATGGTACATTTTGCTACCACTGCTTTCCCACCCCTGAGTTCCCCTCAGGCAAGCCCCCTCAGAGCTGGCCTGCCTGTGTTCCACTAACATCACTGAGTGCAACCACAGAGCACAACAGGCAGGCAGTCACTGCAGAAGACTGAACTGAAAGGAAAAGCAATTTAGACACACCAGCTGGGTGCAAGCAACACACATAGGATACTCTCCTGAAGTGCCAGTTTCTAGTTAAGAGGGGATACTGCATTACAGGATCTCTTCTTCATAAAGCCACTCCTTATAGGAGCAGAATATGTAGCTGACTTTCCTAAACTACAGACACAGAAATAGAGAGGTAGACAAGATGAGGAGACAGAGGAATATGTTCCAAATGAAAGAACAGGACAAAATCATAGCAGGAGATATGAGCAAAACAGAAATAAGTAGTACACCTGATAGAAAATGTAAAGTAATGATCATAAAGATACTCACTGGAGTTGAGAAAAGAGTGGAGGACAGCAATGAGAACTTTAACAAAGAGATAAAAAATAACATATGAGAGGTGAATAACTCAATGCATAAAATTAAAAATACAAAATATGGAATAAATAGTAAGCCTAAGGAGGCAGAGGCATGTATCAGTGTGATCCAGATGATAGAATAATGGAAGGAACCTAGATGAACAGATGAGAGATAAACAAATATTGCATAATGAGAACACACTTAGAGAACGCAGCAACATCTTCAAGTATAATAACATTTGCGTTATAAGGATACCAGAAGTAGAAGAGAGAGAAGGGGGGGGTGCAAAAATTTTTTGAAGAAATAATAGCTGAAAACTTCCTGAACCTGGGAAGGGAAACAGAGATCCAAAATCAGGGGCCATAAAGATTCCTCAACAAATTCTACCCAAGGAGGTCCACAACAAGACACATAGTAATTAAAATGGCAATAAATAGTGATGAAGGAAGAATTTTACTGGTTGTAAGAGAAAAGAAGATAGTTACATACAAAGGAAACCCCATAAGGCTATCAGCTTATTTTTCAACAGAAATTTTGCAGGCAGGAAGGGAATGGCATGGTATATTCAAAGTGCTGCAAGGGAAAAAACTACAGCCAAGAATACTCCATCCAGCAAGCCTATCATTCAGAACAGAAGGAGAGATTAAGAGTTTCACAGACAAAAAAAGGTAAAAGAACTCATGACCACTAAACCCCAGCCCTATAAAAAATGTTAAGGGGTACTATATGAGTGGGGAAGAAAGAGTAACAAAAATAGGAAGCACAAAATCAAGAAAATTAAGTATATCTGTAAAAAATCAGTCAACAGAAGCCAAAAATAAAAGAAAGCAAAATACAATACCAAATATCTGAAATGTGGAATAGAAAAGATTAAAGAGTAGGTTCAAAATTAAGTGACCATCAACTTAATATACATGGCTATATGTGGAATATGTTATATACAAACCAATAGTAACCACAAATAAAAAAGCAGTAATAGATATGCAAACAACAAGAGTAAGAATCCAAATATTTCACTAAAGAAAGCCAACTAATCATGATAAGAGAGTAAGAGAAGAAAGGAACAAAGAGGAACTACAAAACAACATAAAACAAGTAAAAAATGGTAATAAATACACACATATCAATAATTTTTTTGAATGTAATGGACTAAACACTCTAATCAAAGCACATAGAGTGACAGAAATGAAAAAAAAAAAGGAAGAATGCCCATCTATATGATGTCTACAAAAGACTAATTTCAGACTTAAGACACATGCAGACTAAAAGTGACAACATGGAGAAACATTTATCATATAAATGGAGTAAAATGAAAGCTGAAGTAGCAATATTTATATTGGACAAAATAGACTTAATACTAAGCGTGTAACAGGGGACAATAAGGAAAACTATATAATTATAAATAGTGCAATCCAACAAAAAGATATAACAATTGTAAATATTTATGTACCCAAGATGGGAGCACCCAAATATATAAAGCAGTCAATAATAAATATAAAGAAAATAACCAGGAGTAATAAAATAATAGTAGGGAATGTTAACACCCAACTTACAACAATGGCTGGATCATCCAGAGAGAAATCAACAAGGAAATAGTGACTTTGAATGGCACATTGGACCAGATGGATAGTACCAGATATATTCAGAAAATTCCATCCTAAAACAACAGACTACACATTCTTTTCAAGTGCACATGCAACATTCTCCAAAACAGATCACATATTAGGCCACAAAACTAGTCTTGACAAATTCAGACAGATCTGAATCATACTATGCATCTTTCTTGACCACAGGCACTATGAAACTAGACATCAATCACAAGAAAAAATTTGGAAAGCACACAAATGAAAGCACCATCGTTCAAAATCTTTGAGATGCAGCAAAAGCTATTATGAGGAAAGTTTATAGCAATACAAGCCTACTTCAGGAAGCAACAAAAAACCAAAATAAACAGCATAAACTTACATCTAAACAAACTAGAAAAAGTACAATAAATAAAACCCAAAACCAATAGAAGGAAGGAAATAATAAAGATTAGCAGAAATGACATAGAAACTAAAACAAAACTAAACAAATAAACAAAACCAAGAAAGCAAAAAACAAAAAAACCAAACAAACAAAACAAAAACACAATCAATAAAACCAGGAGTTGGTTCTTTAAAAAGATCAACAAAATTTATAAACTTAAGGCCAGGCTCGTAATAAATAAATAAATAAATAAATAAATAAATAAATAAATAAAAGAGAGAAAATTCACACAAATAAATTAAGAAATGAAAGTGGAGAAATAACTGACACTACAGAGATAAAAAGATTGTAAGAGAATATTATAAAAAATTATATGCCAAAAAATTGGCCAACCTAGAAGAAATGGATAAATTCTAGAAACATGGAATCTCCCAAAACTGAATCAGGAAGATAGAAAATCCAAACAGACTGATTACCAGCAATGAAGTTGAATCAGTAATCAAAAAACTCTCAGCCCACAAAACTCCAGAGCCAGATGGCTTCAGAGATGGATTCTATGAAACATTTAAAGAAGGGTTAATAGATCTATTCTCAAACTATTCCAAAAAAATAGAAGAGAACGGAAATTGTCTAATTCATTCCATGTAGCCAGCATTACTCTTCTACGAAAACCAGATAAAGACACTACAAAAAAAGAAAACTACAGGCTAATATATCTGATGAATGTAGATGCAAATATCTTCAATAAAATGTAAAGCAAATCCATCAATACATTGAAAAAATCATTTACCATAATCAAATGGGATTTATCTATGGAACTACATCAAAATAAAATCTTCTGCACACCAAAGGAAATAATCAATAAAACTAAATGGCAACCTACTGAACAGGAGGAGATATTTGCAAATGACATCTCTGATAAAGGGTTAATATCCAAATATATAAAGAACTTATACAACTTAACATCCCCCCAAAAGAAATAATTCAATTTAAAAAAAAATGGAGAGAAGACATGAATAGACATTTCTCCAAAGAAGAAACACAGATGGCCAACAGTCACATGAAAAGATGCTCAACATCACTCATCATCAGGGGTATGCAAATTAAAACCACAATAAGATATCACTTCATACCTGTCAGAATGGCTAAAATCAAAAACACAAAAAACAGTAAGGGTTGGAGAGGATGTGGAGAAACAGGAATCCTTGTACACTGTTGGTAGAAGCACAAACTGGTGCAGCCACTGTGGAAAAACAGTATGGAATTTCTTCATAAAGTTAAAAACAGGGGCATCTAGCTAGCTCAGTCAGTAGAGCATGCAATTCTTGATCTTAGGGTTTTGAGTTTGAGCCCCATGTTGGATGTAGAGATTATTTAAAAATAAAATCTTTGAAAAATGTTAAAAATAGAACTACCTTACAATCTAGTAATTGCATTACTGGCATTTACCCAAAAAATACAAAAACACTAATCAAAGAGATACATGCACCCCTGTGTGCCCCTGTGTTTATAGCAGCATTGCCTACAATAGACAAAAAATTGAAGCAGTCCAATTGTCTGTCAACAGATGAATGGATAAAGAAGATGTGGTGTATATACACACACAGTGGAATATTACACAGCCAAAAAAAGAATGGTATTTCGCTACTTGCAACAATAAAGATCGAGCTAGAGAGTATAATGCTAAGTGAAACAAGTCAGTTAGAGAAAGGCAAATACCATATAATTCCACTTATATGTGAAACAAACAAGCAAAGGAAACCGAGAGAGAGAGAGAGAGAGAAACATCCAAGAAGCAGACACTGAACTATAGAAAACAAACTGATGATTACCAGAGTGGAGGCATGTGGAGAGATGGGAAAAATAGGTGATGGGGATTAATGAGTACACTACCATGATGAGTATTGAGTAATATATAGAATTGCTGAATCACTATATTGTACACCTGAAACTAATGTAACACTGCATGTTAACTATAGTGGAAATTTTTAAAAAATAATAAAAAAATAAAAGAAAAAGGAAATGTAAAAAATGAGACTTTCTTGCTGTTGTAATTTTCATTTGTTTGATTATAAACCAGGTTGAAGATTATCCATATGCTTTTTTTTACTCCCTGTATTTCCTCCTTTGTGAATTGTCTGTTTATGGCCTTTATGTATATATTGGTTGGAACATTTACTACATTCCCCATTGATGTTTTTGAGAAAAGGTTAGCATCTCATATATATTAAACCTTCTGTCATATATATTAAAATCTTTACTTATTTTGTTATCTGCTTTTTTATATTCTCAGAATTCAAATTTATTTTTAGTGTTTTTCTTTTGCTAATAATATTTTTATCTGATATTATATCTGACTTTAAAAGTTATTTCTTTACTCACCACTCTCCCTCCATATTCAAAGTCCATTTCTATTGTTAATTGTTCTATTAATTTTTAGTTATATAGTTATTGTTAATTGTTCTATTAATTATTCTATAAATTTAGTAATTTTTCCTTAACTTTAAAAGTAACATACAGTCATTGTAGACTGTATTAAAATTTTGTCATATTTCCCTCGAGGGTGTCATGCTAAGTGAAATAAGTCAGGCAGAGAAGGACAGATACCATATGTTTCCCTCATAAGTCTAACAGGAGAAACTTTGAACAGAAGACCATGGGGAGGGGAAAGGGGGAAAAAGAGTTAGGGAGAGGGAGAGAGGCAAATCATGAAAGACTCTTGAATACTGAAAACAAACTGAGGGCTGAAGGGGGAGGGGGAAAGGGAAAGGGGGGTGATGGACATGACATGACGGAGGGAACTTGTGGGGAAGAGCACTGGGTGTTATATGGAAACCAACTTGACGATAAACTATTAAAAAATTGTCATATTTCCTTTAATTATCTTTTATGATTTTTAATTTATTTGAAAGCATATTGTATATATATTTTAGGTTACATTACATATAATTCTATGATATAAAAATAATTCTACCCTACCGTATATATAAAAGTTTATTTCAGAATTAAGATCCTTTGTTAGGTCATCAGAAGTTACTGGTTAGCATTAACATAAAATTTTAAGGTTTTTAAGATTCTATTTTTAAGTAATTTCTACACCCAACATGAGATTTGAACTTAACAACCCTGAGATCAAGAGTCACATGCTTTACCGACTGAGACAGCCAGGCTACCCAAACCTTTAAGTTTTTTGATGTATATTGTAAAATTGTCTTCCAAAATGCTTATGGGAATTTACATTCCTTCTAGAAATGTGCACTCTTTCATTTATCCTAACTACCATAGGTATATTGTGTTGCATTTATTAACTCTTTTGACAGGCAAATATGCTATTTTCTTTTTAGTTTAGTTTCTATTTCTTGTAGATTAAAAAAAAATAATTAACTCCTTAATCAATCTGAAGTTATTTGGGTGAACTATGAATTAAAATCACAATTCCAAAATATCTAACCAATTTTTTAATTCTACTTTTGTCTATTTGATCTATGATAGCATCTAATTTGGTGTAGTTGATTAAATTCTACTAGCTTGTTCCTGTGCCAGTTACATAATATTTTACTTGTTGATACCTTGTAAATGTTTTAATATCTGGTAAAACTAGTTTTATAGTTTTGTCAATATTTGTTTTTCCCTTAGTATTTTCTTTAATAGTCCTGTCTGGTGTTTTTCTTTTACCCTCAAAACTTCTAAACAATTATTGACATTTTGATCAAAATTAAATATATAAAAGTATTTAAATTTTACTTAAATAACCCATACATATCTTGCTAAGTTTATTCCCAAATTGTTAACTTTTTTTTTTTTACATAAA
The DNA here is from genome assembly GCA_028646485.1 of Cryptoprocta ferox. Taxonomy (NCBI): domain Eukaryota; kingdom Metazoa; phylum Chordata; class Mammalia; order Carnivora; family Eupleridae; genus Cryptoprocta; species Cryptoprocta ferox. The sequence goes on from CM053573.1 coordinate 86,384,860, forward strand.
AATGGCAGGAACATATGAATGGTTTTGAATTTTCATTTTGTTGACGTTGTTTTTCTCGGCCACCAAGCATATGCCTTTGGACTTTGGACTTACTGGGAAAATATGTTACATACAAATAATACTTTTATGCCTTTCTCTCTCTCTCTCTCTCTCTCTCTATATATATATATATATATATATATATATATATATTCTCTTCATATACATGTGTATATATATTTATATATATAATTCATTTCTCTTTCATAGCTTGTTTCCCTAATAAAACTTAAAAAGCAATTTTATTATTAATAATAATGGGCATCCTGGTTTAGGTCTTGCCCTTTGTATATAATATCTTTATAGTTTTAATGCTAGCTAAGGTTTTAGTGTAATCATGATATGACAAAAATATTTTACTATTATCAATTGTATTAGAAATGATTACTAACATTACTAAATTTTTATTTCAAAGAGTGAAATTTTGCATTATAAGATTAATTTATATTGAAGCTACCTTTGCACTTCTGGGTAAAACTCTAATTGGTGGTATCATGGAATTCATTTACAATATTTCTAGTTCCATTACTAGTATTCCCCAAGCAATTTAATATTTAAAGGAAACATTCTCTTATGAGAACAGAAACTGTTTTTCTTATTTTCTTATTTAATAGAAAAATAGTGCCTCTAAGAGGTAGTATCAACCAAGTAATGGTCACTTAATGCTTTTTTTTTTTTAATTTGACCAAAAAAAACCCCCAAAAACACCACTGGATTTGGCTTAGGCAGGCCTAATAGAGGATGTCTCCACCTTCCTGATTTATTTTCAGCCCTTGAGGGCATCATTGTAGATCAAAGTCAAGGCCCCCAGGAAGAAGACATATTCCTGGAAGTTCGCCACCACCTGGTACTTGTTCTGGTCCAGGTCATCTATCAGTCCATCAGCTTTGCAATGTCAGTATCCTGCAGCTTCACGTCAATGGTGAGCTCTTTCTTTCTGGATCAGCTCCTTCAGCTCCTTTTTGCTCACAGTCTTCTTGTCACCTTCCCTTCCTAAGTACTTATGGAATATGGCCACAAGAAAGCCAATGGCCTGATCCAGGGGGCATGCCAGGGCTGGGTGCTGGGCTCAGAGTACATGGCCAGGAGAGTTTTGAGGGACTGAAAAAGTATCTTTTGAATATCTGAATTCCCTAAGTGGTTTATTTCTACATATAAAGATATCAATATATGGTTCTCTTATATTAGTAATTATTGTTCACATAATCAAGATAAAGAAGGAGTTAATTAATACGTAACTACTTATAACCTGCTAAATGATATATAAACAAATACTATCCAATATTATGTACATTCTAGCAAAGATTTGATGGCATATAAAGAGTTTGGTCTTCACAACTTTGGTTTGGTCTTTTCTTAGCCACTGCTTGCTTCCCAAATGAGTTGCAGCCACACTGGGCATTTCTTTATTCCTTTAACCACTTCACTTCCACATCACTCTGCTTTTTATTCACATCAGGCCTTCATTCTGAAATGTTCTTTCTAAATAAAACTGTAATTTTTATCTTTAAAGCTCTATCTAAATAGTTACTTCTTCAGCTTTCACCATGGAAATACTAAGTTTATATAGCTCCTTCCAGGCCAGTATTATTTACATGTCTTTGACACTGGACTGTGAAGTTATCTAGGGTGATAACAGTGTCTATTTATTTTGGTATCCCCGGGAGTCATATAATATGAGCTCACTAACTACTACCATTCAGTGAATGAGTGGTATAAGAGTGTCTTCATTACAAATGTACCCTGCCCCAAATATTTATAAATGGATTATAATTTCAACAAAAGAATGTCTACTATAAAAGAAAACATATATATATATATTGCTCCTATATATATATCTTCTGTTTGGCTACACTAAAATAGAATGCTAGGATTATTGTCCTAGTTGTTATAGATGTTCTAGAAAGTAATGATATAATATCTTAAGTTCATTCATGATCTCTAGCTCATATGCAGCATGAAATCATGGCCTGGACTCATATGGAGAGAATGCTATAATGAACTTGCCTCGATTCACTTCTTTTCAGAAACATTAAGAAAATATCACATACCTACACACCTGAGCTGCCAGTCCCCAGAGAGACTTTTGGATTTGTAATAAACTGAAAAGAAACTTCTTTCACAGTCACTTTAGCATTAAGAAGAATGTCCTTTTACCCATTTGACAGAGATTTCTCACAAAATCACATGTATGTTGTTCTTAGTTAAATGTAGGTATACAAGGAGAAGAGAATTGTAAGATCAAGAAAAAAAACAATTAAAATAATCAATTGAATTCCTCGGAGTCTTCTTTTCTTCTTTCATGGAAAGGCAAGGTAATTCAGTCATGTCTTGTTAATTATTAATGCAATGTTTTTTTAATGCATGGATTATAAAATGAAATATTCTGTGTCTTCTGGCTCTGAATGTTGGATCTGAATTTAAATTTGCCCGTTTCATTCACTAGAGGCAGAGAAGCAAAGATGGGGAATGAAGAGAAAAGCACACATGCCGGGCAGACAGTGGTGGTCAGCAGGAGAGGAGGCAGGAAACTAAAGGCAGGGAGTAGAATCAGATGGCTAATGGAAGCTAGATAAATCTGACATCTTTTGTTTGTCTTTATTTAAAAGCCTGAAGAGAACCAGTTAAAAAAAAGATGATAAAATAGTAAGGTTTATAGATAATTTTATTTCCTAATAGACTAACCGCAATTTAAATTATGATTTATTTACCTAATGATAACTCAAAGTAAAGAAACATCATGAGGAATACTCATTTTTTAAATAAAAAGACGTGAAATTTTGTTTTAATTTTTTAATGCTTATTTATTTCTGAGAGAGAGACAAAGCTCCAGTGGAGGAGGGGCAGAGAGGGGGAGACACAGAATCTGAAGCAGGCTCCAGGCTTTGCGCTGTCAGAACAGAGCCCGACACAGGGCTGCAACTCCACAAACTGTGAGATCATGACATGAGGTGAAGTGGGATGCTTAACCAACTTAGCCACCAAGGCATACCAATACCTGACATTTTCTTTTTTTTTAATTTGTTTTTAATGTTTATTTATTTTTGAGAGAGAGAGAGCGAGCAGGGGAGGGGCAGAGAGAGAGAGAGACAGAGAATCTGAAGCAGACTCCAGGCTCGGAGCTGTTAGCACAGAGCCCAATGAGGGGCTCAAACCCAGGAACGATGAGATCATGACCTGAGCCAAAGTCAGACACCTAACAGACTGAGCCACCCAGGCACCCCTGAAATTTTCTAATTGTAAAGTTGCTTCTGTGTAGGTTGGGCAAGTCAGAGATTTAGGCAAAGGGAAAATTATTTTGGAATTTAACATAATTATCAACTACAAATAAGCCACATGCTGCTGTGAGAATTGGAAAGCATGATTAAATAATTATGTGAGGTCCTTGGATGGAGCTACAGGATATATCTATCACTTGTACAAAACTTGTGCCTAATATTCTATAGGAAATAATTACAAAGTTTTTGAGGTTCAAGTGTGAACAAAGGGAATCAAATGCTTTTATTGTCAGGTAACATTTTGAAACTGACAACACTGTAATAACTTGTGGTTTGCAGTTAACCAAGCAAATAATTTGACTCAATTTATATGTTTATGTTGATATAGTAAACACAATTCAAACAGCACTATAATAGAGTATTTTGAAATCTATTACAACAAAACAAACCATATAATTACATATTTATGCTAGTTACTTCTAGACAATAGAACATTAAGCACAGAATACAAATGTTCAGAGCAAGGTTGGTAAGCTCGATAAAATAAATGGCCCAAATGATAGGGGTCACTAATTCAGATTTTTCAAATGGCAAATTCTCTTTTAGGATCACATTCTAAAAGAAACAAGTCCATTCTTTTCTCTTAATGTAAACTGACAAGTTGGCTATAATAAAAACTACAGATAAGCAACTTTGGAAGTAGCAAAGAGGGAAGGCATTTGATCAACTATGAATGAAGTGAAAGTCTTCACAGTAGTCTATGTTTACTGTAATAATTGAGCAATTTTCTATTTTATCTTTCTACTATTTGATTCTATCATTTTTGGTCCACTCTCAACTGGCCCTTCAAAGATCAATCTGATTGATATTATTCTATAATATCATGCTTTTGAGCTTGTTGAACAATAAAATAATAGTATTTTGTGAAATATGAGCTAAAATATACTTTATAATCATAATCCATAAAAGAAAAAACCCTATTACAATTTTAATAATTCAGCCAATTGTATAAAGTCCGGACGGACAAAATGAAATCAGCCAAGTTCCTAAATAATTCATATAGGTGCACCACCCTCAGCACCAAGCTCCATAGATGTGCAGTCCTCACTTACTGTGCTTGCAACATCAGTTACTCATGCCTGAAATTACAATTTGAAGAGTAGGAGGTTACATATAATCAATACATTCATAAATATCACCATTTGCTTTGAACATGCTATCATTTAAATGTTAACATCCTGGCAATCCGGAAGAGAAAAGAAAAGCATAATGCTGGTAGGTTTCATGGAACTATTTCTGAATATTAAGAGACAATATTTCCTAGACTTTACAATATTACTTCAATATCTTAATTGGATTCTATGGTAATTTTAATGCAAACATATCACATTGGATTGCTATGCCTCTCGCCAGATTTTTAAATTTGAAAATGAGTGTTTATATTGCTAAAATTAATTCAAATTGAGACTTCCAGATGTTTATATATGTGCACAGGTGTCTACTCTCCCCAGTTCCATATGCTCATTACAAATGAATACTGGTGTATAAGAATAAAAGAAACCTTATATGTGGGCCCAAAACCCAAAAATGGTGCTACTCCCAAGCCAGAAGCATTAAAGCTTTTTAACAGTAGTGGAACTAGGCTAAAGGAGACACTGAGGGTCAATCTTCTGAGCCACTTCTGAGTAAAGTTATTTTGCCTGAGAAATAAGTGGAGTAGACTTTGGTGGATTTCCACAAACATCCCTTCACTCAAAGAGGTTGAAGATGAGAATGGATAGAGCCTGAAACAACCAGCCTCCATGCAGATGGACTATTTTTCACAGTTGCTGGTAGGCTCCGTTTGGAAGCATCTATTCAAGAAAGTACCAACGATCATTCCAAATGTCAGGGGTTAGAGCAAGCAAAACACTGGCATGGGGTTGGCAAGATGAAGTAAAGTGCCACTGGCAGTATGATAGAAACACCAGGCACTTTAGCATCTTGTGTGTAGCATGGGAAATTCATCATACTACGAACACTGCAGGGAATCTGTCAGTGTCCAGAGAGACAATTTAGAAGAAAAATGTTTATTTCTGAGTCTGTACCTATCTTCTGCATGTCTGGAAATAGTAAAATGCAATGTGAGCAGATAACACTTCAATCTTTGACCAAACTGACTGACAAAAGTCAGATGTTTGGGAAGATTCTCAATATAAGAAACTGCAAAGTAAGATTCTGCTGGGTCACAGCTACTGGGTGCCTCTGAAGCATTTATATCCAGAGATTTAAAAAAAATAAAATTTTCATTCACAGTCCAAATAAGATTTAATAGAATACTATATCAGAGAAATTAGAGCAAGCAGTAATAGAAATGCAACAATATATGATCAGAATTAATTAACCACTTGGGATAAAAATAACACTTTTCAAATTTAAAATTGTAATAAATACAGTGAACAGCAGATTGGATACCACAGAAAATCAAAGAAGGGGACCAAAAGACAAACTCAAGACAAATTCAATAAATTCACCCAATACTCACAGGAAAAATATCAGAGAACAATGATGGAAAGAATTGATTAGAGTCCTGGTAGATGTACAAGAAGATCAAATCTACTTATAAAAGAAATTCCAGGAGAACCATAAAAAAGGGGAGAAAAATCTATGAAATCAACCTTCTCCAAATTTAAGACCTGAGTATATAGAGTTAAATGCCCAAGTTCCTCCCAAAACAACTGAGAGTAAAACCTGATGTATCACTGCAAATTTATGAATTTCAAGATAAAAGAAAAATCCTTCCAATTATCTATGCTTGAAACAAAAAACAGGCTTACCTCAAATTTTGTTTCTGTGTTACTAAATACCACAAACCGCTTACGCATTGTCTTTAAAGGCTTTTGGGGAAAATGTTTATTACCCAGTCAAAAGTAATTGTGTGAAGGGCACCTGGGTGGCATGGTTGGTTGAGTTCCAACTTCGGCTCAGGTCATGATGTCACAGTTACTGAATTCAACCCCCGCAACAGACTCTGTGCTGCTCAGCTCAGATCCTGGAGCCTGCTTCAGATTCTGTATCTCCCTCTCTCTCCGCCCTTCCCCGCTTGCACTCTGTCTCTCTCTCAAAAATTAATACACATTAAAAAAAAAAAACTAAAAACAGTAATTGTGTGAGAAGGCAACAGAGTATATTTTTAATATATGCAAGGTATGTTAAACACATTCTATTCAGTATAATTAAAGTTATTCTATCACTACTTAGGAAATAAAATAATAAAACAGAAAATCACCATCATGATATAAAACTATAAATTGCCTGATGTTGAAATGACAGAAAATGTAAATAATTATTGTTAGTTATAAATAAACCCTATGCAGATATCAAAAATTATTCTTGAAAAAATAGATGTAAAAATGAAAAATTAAAATTAAATAAAGTAAAATGAATTTAACAATCAAAACTACATGAATGAAAATTGAAAGGACAATTTTTTTAACTTGGACAAGGGATAATATATTCAACATAGACAATGAACATGATGGCAGCACACAGCAAAACTGCAGCTGAGATCAACCTCTTCAATCTCTTATAATTCTAGACGTAAAAATTATGTAGAAAAATGACTGCAAAGAAATGAAATATAGGAACAGAAAAATTAATATTATCACATTTTGTGACAAAACAAAATAAAGGAGCTCAAGTAAATTGAGGGAAAGATAGAACAGCTCTGGGTTCTCACTTGGAAATGAACTTGTCAAAGAAGTACCAATGGAAATATGAAATGTGTCATGACGTTAGATACCATTCAAAACAAATTTTTGTGACTATGTAATTTGGCTGTTAATATTGATAAAAATAAATTTTACCATAGTTACAAAAACATGTAATTTTTTTGAGCCTTTGAACTTTAATGCAAGCTTCTTGAAGAACATGTTCATATCTGATTTCATGTGCAATTTGTCAGTGTGTAGCACATGTTAAGCACTCAAGTATTTGAGGGATTGAATGAAAATCCATCGTAATAACCATTTACATTTATTTTCATGTGCTTCTTTACAAAGGTGAGTCTATAATCTGAGAGACATCACATTTAAATTCATTTAGAGTGATTTGGTTATGCATATATCCTTTAAAAAAAAAACTAATGCCATGCTGCATTATAGACCATTAGTTATATTTATTGAATGCTTATCAAGTGATAGGCCAAGTGCTAAGGGCTAATCTCAATGAGTGGTACATATGAAAGCAGGTCATTGTGCTTTCCAACATATTACATTTCAAACTACAAATATGAAAAACTTTTTTTTTTTTGGGGGGGGGAGAAATAAACTGCTCCTTTTCTTCTATTCTCCAAACAAAGCCAGAGTGATCTTTTCAAAACGTGTATCAGCTCATGTCACTGCCTTACTTTTTAAACCTTCTAATGACTTCCCATTATACTTAGAATCTAATGCAAACTAAGGCTACAAATCCTCTATTACCTAGCCACAGTCCACTCTTTGACCTCATCATCTCATAGCTTTTTGTCCTTGTTCACAACATTCCAGACTCCCTGACATTCTTTTTCTTACTCAAAAACTTTCAAAGTCTTAGCTCTTGCAATTTTCTCTGCTAGGGACACTTTTTCCTATGTTCTTCACAGTGCTGGCTTATTTCCATCATTTATGTTTCAGGTCAAATATTACATCCTCTAAGAGGGCCACCTGTGTAAAAATCCCACCTAAATCCTATCTAAAGATCCCTCTCTGACCCATAACCCTATTATATTTTCTTAATACTGATCACCCGCTGATATAATCTCATGCTTGTGTAGTTTTATTTGTTAATTGTCAGTCTCCCTTCTGTTACATTCCATTAAAATGCAAGCTCCATGTGAGATATTATATGTATTGCTCAGCACTGTGCCCACATCTAGAACAATGAAAGGTGCTCAAAATATATGTGAATAAATGAATGTGGAAGCCTTTCTGCTCTTTTAACTTAAGCCCAGAAAATAAATGGCAAGGGTACATTTGAGGGATGTATATGGTAGCCAACTAATAAAGATTAATTTTATATAACAATAATCATGCATGCTCAGGAAGCAACCTTTTAGTATTTAAATGATGATGGCACTGATCACAAGATTAACCATGATCATCTAAATCAAGTTTAATTAATTAGACATTTATAGTGCTCAGTGCTGTTGAGCCACAAAACAGAGAAAGATGTTTGAAGCTAACTTCTAGTTCTACAATTAGCAACCATTTCCAGGGCATCACCAAAATACTAGTAGCAGTGGAAATCAGACTGCCTAGGGATCAGGCAAAGAGCAAATTTGTAACTGGAAGCTCTTTATATAAGCTACAGGATCAGGGTTTTAGAACTAATTGAAGACAGAGGTATAGCTTAGTAATTACAGTAGAGGTCTAGTTCAAAATAGTTTGTTTATTTGTCTGTTGTATAGTTGGTTGGTATGTTTATGTGTTTGCTTACCTGTAAAAGGAAGGGAGAGGAAGTGGAATACTTTTTAAAGACATTGCTAAAGGACTCAGTAGAAATGAAATGATAATACAAAAGGGAAAGTGAATGGATGAATTTCAGTGTCAGCTGGCGTCTGATTGAGACTTACCTTTGAAATAGAGTCACATTTTTATTGCTCAGTTCAATTATTGTCAACATATAGAAGCATTCACCCTTTCTTAACAGTCTTCCAGATGCATGGGAAAAAATAATATGGCTTTTATATGTGCATTTATATTTCAAATCATTAAGGTAGAGAGAGTCTCACATCAAAAGAATACAGCTGTTCTACTGAAAATACTGATAAAATTAGTAATCTTCAATTGGTACCTTAGGTCATTAACAAATATTCATAATATATAGAGATGTCCCATAGCAAGTTAATTAGCATGTGTGTGTGTGCGTGTGTTGTAAATAATTGTTTCATGGACATACTATTACTCAAGAAAGAGAGAGAGAGAGAGAGAGAAAGGAAGGGAGGGAGGGAGGGGGGAAGGAAAAAAGGAAGGAAGGAAGGAAGACAGGAAGAGAGAGAGGGAGAGGAAGGAAAAAGAAAAAAAGAAAAATCTAACCTCTAATCATTGACTAAAACCTATTTTTAAAATTCTCCACAGTGCTTGCATACTTTTGTATTTTTATTAAGAATTCCTCCACAACGGCACAGAGAAATAAATTGTGTTGATTATGAAAATCAGCCGTGAAAAAAATTAGAAATTCAGATGTCTTACATAAGTATAGAGGGTATATCATATATTCTGTAACACTCTAAATCCAAGAAGACAACAGTTTGTTTCCTGAATTATTCCCAAACAGCTATTAAGCCTTTGATAAAAAAAAAAAGAACCAAATATTGTTCTCATGCCTAAAATTTATCAGTGTAAAGTGTTTTCAATGAGTATAACTGTTTATATAATTCCATTATTTAATTCACAAATGTTCATTCACCAAAACCCTTTGTCCCAAATCAGGCCCATCTGAAATGAGACGCAATGGTAGATCTAAAAGTTATGTTAAAAAAAAAAAAACGAGGGCTCTCGTTTTCTTTGGCCCTAATTTCCGGAGGAAGATTCCTGAAACAAGCAACATTAGGAGGTATTCACATATGTATTAAGCACTTACCACATGCCAATGATTATTCTAAGAGTTAGGGATACGTCAGGAATAAGAAAGATAAATATACTGCCCTCATGTAATACAAGTTGCATAGATGGAAAACATTATAAACAACATAATAAACATGTAAGGGGCACCTGGGTGGCTCAGTCAGTTAAGCATCCGACTTCGGCTTAGGTCATGATCCCCCAGTTTGTGAGTTCGATCCCTGCGTCGGGCTCTGTGCTGACAGAGCCTGGAGTCTGCTTTGGATTCTGTGTCTCCCTCCCTCTCTGCCCCTCCCCTGTTCACACTCTTTCTCTCTCTGTCTCAAAAATAAATAAACAATAAAAAAAACAAGTAAATAATAAACAAAAGACACAAAGTTTTTCTTTAAATTTGGCACAAATTAATTGATGAATAAAATCTAACCTGAACTAATGTAAAGTTGTATATATACTTTATCTCATCATAAAAATAGCCATATGTTTCCCTGCAGAAACATTAATGTGGTTAATAATGGTGTAATGCCCAAATCCCACTAACATTAATATATTATACATAATGTATAACATATAGTCTTCCTAAAATGCAAAAAGTCTAAATTCAAAAACATACCCAGTCCCAAAGACTGTGGACTTAATGTAAAAAGTAGACTGGGGAATAAATATTACAGTTTTAAACACATGGTGAGGATAGACCACATGAGGTAGTTGAGTGGTGCTTCCCCTTACCCTAAACACATGTCCACCTGGAACATATTATTGGGACCTTATTTGGAAATAGAATCTTTGCAGAAGTAATTAAATTACAGATGTTGAGATGGGATCATACTGGATTTAGGGTGGGCACTTAATCCATGACAGATGGCCTTATAAGAGAAAGGCAGAGGGAGATGTGGGGCACAGTTATACAAAGAGAAAGGCCATATGAAGATGGTGGTAGAGACTGGAGTTATGCAGCTATGAGCCAAGGAATGCTAAGATGACACCAGAATCTGGAAGAGAGGCATGGAATAGATTCTCCCTCAGAGCCTTCAGAAGGAACCAACCCTATTGCTACAAACAATGTTTATGTCTCCCTGTGTCCCCCATCAAAATTCATATGTTAAAGCCTAATCCCCAGGGTGATAGTATTTGGAAGTGGGGACTTTGAGAGGTGATAATGTCATGAGGGTGAAGCCTCATGAATGGGATTATTGCCCTTATAAAGGAGACTCCAAAGAGCTCCCTCATCCATTCAGTTATGTGAGGCTACAGTGAGAAGATGATAGTGGTCTATGATCCAGAAAGCAGACCCTCACCAGACAAGAGAATTGTCCATGCCTTGATCTTAGACTTCAGAGCCTCCAGAAGAGAAATAAATTTTTATTGTCTATAAACCAGCTATGCTATGGTATGTTGTTACAGTGGCCTGAGCAGACTAAGATACCTATCAAAACACTGATCTCAAATTTCTGACTTTTAGAACTGAAAAGAGTAAATTTCTGTTGTTTTAAGCCCTCAACTTGTATTCATTGGTTATAGCAGCTTTAAGAAATTGATGTACCTAATTAAGAAAGCAATATTTGAACAAAGGCAAAATAGGTGAAAGACTCAAACCAAGTGGATGTCTATGAGAAGAACAATCTAAGCAGAGGGGAAAGCTAGAATAGGGTCCTAAAGTAGAAGCATATCAGGCATATTGTAGGACAGCTACTGTGACTATGTTGACGATAAGTTGTAAGTAAGCCAAGGCAGAAGCAGAAAACCAGTTATGACACTAGTAGAATATTGTAAACAAGAGATGATGGTAATTGAGACCACAGCGGTATTGGTGGAAGTGAGGAGTAGTTAAACTCTGGGTATATTCTGAAGCCATAAACATTAGCATTTCCCAATGGACTAAATGTAGGCTATAAAAAAAAAAAAGAGAGAGAGAGTTTTTGTGTTTGTTTTATGCTTTGAATTCTTTTTAGGCTAAGCAACTGGAAGAATAGAGTTCCTTTCTACTAAAAGGTGGTGTACCACAGCAGGTTTGGGGGAGATTATAAGAAGTATAGTATAGTTTCAGGGTGCCTGGGTGGTTTGGTCACTTAAGCGTTTGACTCTTGATTTCGGCTCAGGTCATGATCTCATGGTTTCATGAGTTCAAACAGCAACGTAGGGCTCTGAGCACTGAATGTGCGGAACCTGCTTGGAATTCTCCCTCTCTCCCTCTCTCTCCATCCCTCCCCTGCTCACGCTCTATCTCAAAATAAATAAATCAACTTAAAAAAAAAAGCAGCATAGCATAGTTTGAGATATGTGTTAAATATCCAGGTAGAGATGTTGAGTGCATAATTGGCCACATGAGTCGAGGGTTCAGGAAAATGGTCAGAAGTGGAAATGGAAAGTTGAAAGCTGTTAATATAGAGCTGATATGGGATCACTAAAGAAGAAGGAAAGACAGAAGAGGACCAAGAACTTACTCCTCGGAACTCCAACTTTAAGAGAGTGGGCATAAGTGGATAAAGCTGCAAAGGAGATTTCCAAGAAATGGCTAGTAAAGTAAGGAAAAACCAAGAAAAGTGTGATATCCTAAGGCCAAAAAAAGGAGGAAAGAGTGATCAACACTGTCAAATGCTGCTCATAGATCAAGTAGAATAAGGATTAGGAATTTACAAATGAATGAACTTAGAGATGAAAATAATTTAGTGACCTAGATAAGAGTAATTTTGGTAAGTGTTCTAAGCAAATGTCTGACAAAAATGGGCTTAAAATAAAATAGGATGAAAAAAATAGGAAACAGCAACCAGGAACATTTATTTAAAGAGGTTTTGCTATAAGGAAGTAAGAAAAATTAAGCTGTAGCTGGTGGGATGAGAAGTGAAGACAGGAAAATTATGATTAATATGTTATTCACTTGAATTTTAAAATACAGATGTTTAAAATTATTTTGAAGTAAATAATCACATAAGACATTGGTAGATGAATAAAAACTTAATGCATAGAAATTTAATAATCATATGGAAAAGAAAATAATTTGTGGGCGCCTGGGTGATTCAGTTGGTTAAGCATCAGACTTCAGCTCAGATCATGATCTCACAGTTCGTGGGTTTGAGCTCCACATCAGGCTCTGTGATGACAACTCAGAGCCTGGAGCCTACTTTGGATGCTGTGTCTCCCTCTTTCTCTTTCCTACCTGTCTCATGCTCTGCCTCTCTCTGTCTCCTAAAAATAAATAAGCATTAAAAAATGTTTAAAAAAACATGTATTTAGTACACTTATTAGTAAATATAGAAGGCCATATATAAAATTCCTTTGGGGCACAAGGGTGGTACAGTTAACCATCAGACTCTTGATTTTGGCTCATGTCATGATCCCAGTGTCGTGGAATCAAGCCCCATGTCTGGCTCCACACTGAGTGTGGAATCTGCTTAAAATTCTCTCTCTTTCTTTCTGTCCCTCTCCCCCACTTGCACTCTCTCTCAATAAATAAATAAATAAATAAATAAATAAATTTTAATAATTAAAAAAATACCTTGGAATCTCTACTTATGTAGTGGAAGGCTATTTATACTTCTATTAACTCACACAAACAAACAAACAAAAATCAGTGCTATTTGGCTTATCCTGTCCTGGAAAAACTTATAAAATCTGTCTCATACACAGTTACATAAAATAACTTTAACTAAACATGCTTACTGAGATTGAAGAACCATAGTAATACAGAATTTTATATAAACACTGACAGCAACAAAAGGTCTGCAGTAAAGTGTAGCATTGCACACTGAGTTCTCTTTTTCATGCATTCTTTTAATAAAAAAGAACAAAGAAATACACGGCTCCTCTTTCATCTGACGATTTTTTATCTTATGTGCCTTCTAAGGCACACTGATTATAAGAAAGAGAGTCAGATATCAGATATGACTTCCTTAATGAATAATAGGAGAGTGGGGTTAGGGGGAAGGTGAGAAAAACCAGAATGAACCTTTCCTTGCCGTAGTGCACTGGGATAGAAAGAAAAGAACATATCGAGGTTACTGCCAGAGAGAATAAGGCTAGAGTCATTTTGTCCTCACAAATGGATCAAACAATCATTACAGACACTTGATGTACAATAACATGAGACACCTAATCCCAGGAGGCAAGACCTATAAATTAAGGTGCTTTTAAACACTTAATCCAGAAATGAAGGTTTTGGCAATGTTTTAGATTTTTCACAGGAACATGTTCTTTCATGCAATTTTAGGAAGTTTTTGCTGTCTAAGCCATATATTTTCCTACAGAACAATAATTCAACAGTTTGGTCCAATCCCATTAAGATGCACATAATAATGATATAAAGATTTACTTGGAAAAAATGCTCATTAATACATAGAAATCTTTCATCCAGGTAGTTCTCAATCTACCAATCAATAATTCACTTCATGCTCAGTTTAAGCATTATGTTTAATCATTTAAACACTGATTTTTCTCAAAGTATCTTATTAATTTTAATCTTGAAGATCATACTAGACTGTGCCTGTGTATTTATCATTCTACTATATATTCAGAGTTAATTGCAAAGTCATTTCAAAATCAAATGCTAATAAGTAACCAAATTTGAGGGTTCCAGTGTATCACTTTGTATTCTTCTTTAAGATGATTTCCTGTCAAATGTATATATAAAAGCTAACATTTCAATGTTTAGAAGTACCCTAAAATCATCTTATATAACCCCAGAAGTCTCCTCTATATCATTCTTAATTAGTAGCAGATCAACTTAATGCTAGGCTGTATCTGTTTGTAAGGAATTCACTGTCTTATGATAGTAAATTTCTGCTTCTCTTAGAAGGAAAAATCACATCATCTTTAAACATACAAAAATCCTTCCTTACATTCAAGTAAACCTCTTGCCTTGTAGCTATACTATTTATTGGTTTTTGTACTTCCTCTTTGCAATTCTACTTAACAATTCCAATTTATATTACACATTACATATCTTCAAACACTTAAGATAGCTATAGACACTAAAAGTTATGGCTCTTTAACCTAAGGAAAATGTATTTATAATAAAATGAATCCCAAAAACCAAAGCTGAAAGGTAATAAAAAAGTCCTGGAAGTAAGCGGTTATAATCAAAATGATGTTTTTATTTTGCTGTTGGGTTAGGTATTTTTTGTTTGCATGTTTTTGGGGTGATGTGAGGGGGCTGTTTCCAGATGTCTAATATTGGTAGAGTTGAGAACTGAGCACAGACCGAGGAAATTTCTATTTACTCAATATGCTGATTTATAGAAGGAGGCCTCGATTTGAGAGAACTGGAGAGCAATTTAATTTAGCTCTAAGAATACATTGATGAACTTCCTAAGTTTGCTAACTGTTGTACTGAATTACCAAGATACAAAATTTGAAGGAGAAAGAAGGGACAGGAATATTTGCATAGATATAATATATATAAAAATAGAACTGAAGAGTCTAAGTCACTTGTTGGAATGGCACAAGTTATGTACTGAATATTTGTGTCCTCCCAAAATTCATATGCCAAAGTCCAAACCCCAGTATGATGGCATTTGGGGGTGTGACTTCTGCAAAGTAATTAGGTTTAGCTGAGGTCATGAGGGTAGGGCCCCATGATATGATTACTGTCCCTATAGGAAGAGGAAGAGAGATAAGATTGATCTCTCCCTCTCAGCCATGGGAGGACACAAGAGAAGGCAGCCATCTGGAAGTCAGGAAGAAGGTTCTCACTAGGAAAGGAATATGCAGGTGCCTTTTCTCGGACTCCCTAGTCTCCCGAAATGTGAAAAACAACTTTCTGGGGTTTAAGGCACTCAGCCTATATGGCATTCCTTTATAGCAGCCTGAGCTAAGACAACACACAACTAAGACCCCAGTCCAAAATACCTCCCTTCAGGCCATTCTACAAAACATGGCTAAAATGCAGTAGAACAGAAGAAGATAAAAAAAAACAAAAAAACAAAAAAAACTCATCAACATAGTCAATAGAACTTATTTAGCTATAAAGGTTTTTAGGCACTGGAATTCCAGCCAATTCCTGACCCAGTAAATGAGGAAAAATTGTGGAAGTGGGTAGAACAAGACTTTAACTTTAAAATCTCAACAGATGTCATCTATGTGATATTTCTGAAGAATATAGAGCAGATATAATCGCACAAAAACCTATTACCCAGTTATGCTTGATATTCCACCATTAAAAATATATCAATTTATTGTGATGAATTTTATTGGATTATTTTATGCTAAAGTTACATAAGAAGGTTATATGATGGAAGGGACAGAAGGGAAAGAGGCTAAGGATGAATAACCTTAAAAGGAAATATAGCAATAAGTTGAAGAGTAAAAACAAAAACAAAAACTTCAACTATTCCACAACTGTTTTCCTGGGTCTTGTTTCTCTCATTGTTTTATTCTGATGGAGTCTTAGAATAAGCACAAAAACCCTATTCAGTATCCTTCCCTACCTTTGCACATACCATAATGAAGAGATGAGATTCTTGTATTTTTGTATAAAATGTATCATTTTGCTGATGGTCAAGATTATGTATGCTATTGATATCTGATTACATTAAAATGTGATAGGGGCACCTGGGTGGCTCAGTTGGTTAAGCCTCTGACTTAGGTTCAGGTCATGATCTCGTGGTCCATGAGTTCGAGCCCCCTGCATCAGGCTCTCTGCTGCCATCTCAGAGCCTGGAGCCTGCTTCAGATTCTATGTCTCCCTCTCTCTCTGCCCCTCCCCTGTTTATGCTCTGTCTCTCTCTGTCTCTCAAAAATAAATCAATGTTTAAAAAAACTAAAATGTTATATATTACAACATATATTATGGAAATAAATCTGGCTGAAGTATTAGATTTTTATGTAAGTCTCAAAATACACATTTTATTTTTTCCAAAAGATCACAGGATTTCACTTTGATCCCTTTTTAAGTGGATTAGTAACCATAACTTAAAAAATTAAAGTATTAATATGAGCACTATAAAAGTATTTTTATTTCTTGTAGGCATTTATCTCTATAGATAGCACTTTCACATTCAGTTTTAACGGTCCATTTGAAATGAAAAATAGGCAAATAACACTCTATCTTAATCCACATTGGCAATATGCTTTTATTTTTAGATTGCTTTAAGTGCTGATCAAAAAGTGCAGAAAATTCTTTACATTGCGTTTTTGTAGCGCATATTATTATTTTAGTCACAATTAAGAGAAACAAAATTTTTTCTTAGGTTTATTTATTTTGCAAGAGAGAGTACATGCATGAGCAGGGGGAGGGCAGAGAAAGATGGAGAGAGAGAATCCCTAGCAGGTTCTGTGCTGTCACCACAGAGCCAGATATAAGATCAAGAGTCAGACACCTAACCAACTGAGCCACCCAGGCACTCCAGAATTTTTTTCTTAGAAAATAGTTTGTATTTTTGTTTCTCTGGGGAAAAGTTAGTAAGTCTTAACATGAATGTATTAGGACATCAAGTGAATTACACAATTTTTCATACAGAAAAGACTTTAGAAATTATCTTAATGCTGTCTGGATTATGAATTCCTTATAAAATCTATTTCCCTGTCTCTTAAAAATGCATATGTAAATACATATATTAAATGTATATATTAAATGCTTAATATAAATACATTAAATATAAATCCTTAATCCTGGGGTCTGTCAACTAGTGGTCATGGAAAGATTTTGAGAAGTCCATAGCTCTCTGTCTGTGAAAATCTCTATGCAGATGTTTATGTGTGTTTACACAGTGAATGATTATCATCTAAAATCTACTTTTTTACTCCTGCTTTTTGAGTTATTTCTGAAAAGTAGTGAGCAATTAATGACACTTGTATTAAGTTTATTATTTTGTTACCTAAAAATTGTCAGTCATCCTACAAGTGGAGAGACTGATACCAAGGGCTAAATGTGTTCTTAAAATGAATTGGATGATGTTGGATTTTTTCCCAATCATGAATTTTAACAAACCAGGCTCTCTGTCCTCCCGGCAGCTGAGTGAGTTGTTCAGTAGTCAAAAAATCACATCTCCCAAGACAGATGCTTATTGCCTCTACTCATATAAATAGGACATTTGTGAAATATTTAAGTATCAAAAAATATACCTTAAATTGCAACATACTTCGTTTATGTAGACTCCCAAATTATTTTTTCTTAAGCATTCACCAACTCAGTGACACTTTTATATGCATATAGATTGTCCTTATACCCCAGAACCCTAGGTATAATCCCTTGAGGCAAACACTTGCCATGACATGTCATTCACATAAAACGCCTGCAGTCATAGCACACATGTTTTGTCAACCTGTACATTCTTAATCGCTTTGCTGTGTGCACCTGCTGCAGTGCAACCTGTCAATTTGGCAGGAAAGAGGGCCAGGAAATCCCCTTGCTGCCTTCTTGTCCACTAAGCAAGTATTTTAACGTGGCACATTGAGTATCAGTAGGGGAGACTGCAGTCAAGAGGCAATGATATTCTGTTCTCATGTAAGAGCAAATTTGTGAAGAACATCTGGTCCTTTCCACAAAAGCCGCTCACCTAAACTGTGGTTAACATTTCTGACGTGTGCACATATGCTCACGTGCAATCTGGTGAATGGGCACAAAGCCTAGACTATATAGGCACACATGTTCGGAGATGAAGTAAAAACAGCACACAACCATCCAGTCTGTTTAAAATTTAGCTAGCCTTAAAACTCAATGGTAATCAGTGGACTGGAAACATGTTTTATGCCAGTTCATTAAAACAAAGTCAGAACTCCAGTAGCTGATGTTTACTGGGCACATACTATGAACTAACAACTAGAATTTTCCAAAGACAGTAGTCATGCCACAATGTACAGTAGTCATGCCTTTGTACAAATGGTTTCTTATCCCTGAAGTAACCTGCCCATTTGACGGCAGAATCCTTCATTTAAGGAGGAATCAAATATTACCTCTCCACTTAAACTTCCCACCTTCCATTTATTTGCTTTCAGGCATGAAGACTTGTGTACATATGGTAACTTAAAACCTGATAATTGCTTTAGATATTGTGAGAATAAAATCAGGTAACTTGAATAATATCCCCAGGATTAGTACCTTGCATACAGTAGCCTTCCCATACCTCCTTTTACAACCATGAACTTTATAAAATGCCTAAATCCAATGACTAATGTTTGTTCAGAGACACCATACTGGCTAAGGCACTTTATTTCACATAATTCTCAATGTATACCCTTGGAGAAAGTTATGATGTGGATAAGAGATAATCTACAACTATCGTTGGTTCCTCTTCAATGTTGAAGATTAAACAAAAAATAAATTTGAGTTTCTGGGGCACCTGGGTGGCTCAGTCAGCTGAGCATTCAATTCTTGATTTTTGCTCAGGTCATGACCCGGGGTGGTGAAATAGAGCCCCATGTCCAGCTCTGTGGTGAGTGTGGAGCCTGCTTAGGATTCATTCATTCTCTCTCTCTCCTCTCTCCTCTCTCCTCTCTCTCTCTCTCTCTCTCTCTCTCTGCCCCTTCCCTGTTTCCCTGCTCCTGCACTTTCTCGCTCTCTAAAAAAATTAAAAATTTAAAAATAAATTTGGGTTTGAATATTTTGCCTACACTTGACATGTCTAAAAATTAACTGCCTATAATATATCCCTACAAGATTATACCCTCATATGTGCAAACATTTCAGTGGAAGCTAGAAAACAGCCTCCAAATTAAAGCATAGTTTGGAGAAAATTGCACTTTCTTAATAAAGAAATAGACTTCTATATTTTAAAAGTTATATTTTGAGTTGTAGTTTTTTTTTATATAAAGCTAAATTAAATTGATTTGTGTAAACCATTGCATCCAGAGCCACTATTCAGGGCATTATGTACATGGAATGCTTAACAGAGTCTTTTACCAAGGGATTTAATTATATTGTGGGTTAGGAAGAAAAGGGTAGGGAAGAAATGGTTGAAGATTACTACTCATTAGTTCCTACTGTGAGAAGGTAGGGGGTGCCCTGTGGCAAGAGAAGTCAATATAGACTCCCTGCTGATGTTCTCAAAATAGTATCTTAATGACTGGGGTTATAAAGATACCAAGGCCCCCAAACTGACCACATAAGGCATCACAGTATCCAAGTAAATGACCATACCTTTAATTAGATCCCAAAGTTCAAGAGGGAATAATTCTAGAATGTTATCGGAGAGTTCTGAAGCTCCATAAGCAATATATCTATATATGTCTATATATTTATATATAGATATACTATACCTATATAGTCTAGTACTGATATCTATATAGTATATGGTCTACACTGTGTGTTATTCTCACTATCTCTATATCTGTATAGAGAGATAGAGATATACAGATAGAGATAGTGAGAGCACACACACACACACACACACACACACATGACCATAAGATACTGTGATCCATGACTCACTGAATTTAGCTTCAAAAGCTCTTAACACTATATCTGGTACGTAATCATATGTCAGTAAATATTTGTTGAATGAACAAACGCATAATAACAAATTTGGTATGTTTAAATTTAAATACTAGTCTACTTACACTGAATGCTCTAAACTTGAAAGAATTTCCAACTTGCTGAAAATGACAACTTAAAAAGCCTATATCTAACCAAAACCATCAATACATGAATCCTACAGACTTGTGTTTGAATCCCAAGCCTAACACCTAGCCCTATATATTCCAGAGACTTTCATAATCTCTCTGATCCTTCTGTAAAATGGAGAAACTGAGACCCATTCTCACATGGTGGATGTGAGTCTTAAATCTGGCCATTTAGTTAATGTGTTTAAAGGTGTCCAACCCCTAATAAAAGTTGAGCATATAGTAACTATCATCATCATCATTATCATCATCATCATCAATGTTAGATATTTGTTTAATTTTAACAGAATGGAGGTTTTTACCTATTTTACTGATTCAAGGATGAAAAATGATGAAATGATTACTTCCAAAATGGTAATTGCAACATTCACCGCTCTGTGTAAGTTTGGAAAACCTTAAACATACTCTTTTAAGTTCCTGATTAAGCCCTCCTATTTTTGTATTAAAATATTAGAGATAATAAAGAGTACCATTTAGAGAATAGCTTTTTCTTAAAACAAGGTAATATATTTCTTAACTCATATGTGTACTTCTAGTTTCCAGGAGAAAGTTGTTCATAGGGGATCTTTACATCTCTTAACATTTAAGTGACCCAAACACAAACAAAAACATCCTTTATTGTGCATGTACTACCTTTGATTCCTCAGGAATTCTTCACTTTTAGTCTACATGTCATACTTTCACTGGCTACAGAACAAGAAAGAAACAACTTTGTGATGTCAGATGCTGAAGATCAATAGCTATTTCCCAAAGTTTATAGCATAATTAAAATGTGTAACAGGAATAATTTTCTCTTTAAACCCTAAGGCTAAGCCTAGAATTATTGACTAAGTCAAAGTTATGTGGTGTAACATTTTTTATTATGTTTATGGATAATATAAAGGAGTTTATGGCTTTTACATGTAATTTGTTAAGTTAAAAACACTGAAGAGGTAATATCCATTGCATCAGCAAAGCATCAATTGTTTAAAAACCTCTTGAAGGTGTATTTTGTAGAGGTAAATCTATATTCCTTTATACCAGTTTGTGGTCACCTAAAGCTTCAAATTGAAGGTTAATGGTCAAAACATTCTTGAATTTAGTAGAATCCATTTACTTCAAACTACTTCTTCAGAGGTTTATCACCTTCAATAAAAGTGCCAGGAATGCAAGTATGATGGAAATATCATAAGGATGTGTGGGTAGGTAGGACAAGAAGGGTCAGGATGTACCCAAACAAAAATACTATTTGTATACATGAGGTTAAGTGAGTTTGTGCAAAATACAGTATCTATAGAAAAACAGATATATCAGTTATAGAATGGGCTGGGAATATAATATTCTTTCCAGTAATAAAAATTAACAGTCACTAATTTTTGTATATGGATATAAATGGCAACTATTCGAAACATTCCTTGGGTAGTTCTGTGTTGTTTTTGTTTGTTTGTGTTTGTTTGTTTTTTAAACGAAGTTCTTTTAAGATGATACACCTGGGAAATGTGGTGATTAAAAAACAATGAAGTCAGATATATACTAGATTTAAAACATAGCTTTGTCTCTCATTGGTATTTACTAAATGTCCAATTGTATTACTTGCCCTTTTCATTATCAATGTTAATAACATAATAAAAAAACTCTATTCCTAAGCATCTTAAAATTGTTAAGTGCATAAAAACTCACCCGACCTTATTTTGCTTTCTTCAAGCAGAGTCAAATGGAAGTGTGTCCCTATCATCCCAAAGTCTCAATGCTACATTCATGCTGTTAAGGCCAGTGTTACATATGGGTGGTTTCCAAGTGTTACATAGATGAGAAGATACCACTATAAAAGCTTATTGGCAGTGAAGCCCAGGTACTCCTTTGTTTTTCAAAAGCTGGATGATTTTGTAATAAAATGTACTTACTTCCTCTTCTAGTTCCGCTATCATCCAGGGGTATGCAATCTGAGAATAACAGCTGGAGTAGGCTTACTGGGTGGTGCTACATGTTAAAGTATAAATCTTCCAGAATAACAATCTCTAACTCTGCAGACAAGCCTATAACACACACTCAGTTCCCTAAGAAAACTGGCTTAATCATCAGCCAGCATTTTTTCCCCCTGTTCATTCCCATATTCACTGACACTATCTCCTAACTTCTCTGGCCAGATTTTTTACTTTTCTTTCAAGGAATCAATATCCCACACACCGCCCCACTCTAACTGCTGGATGAACTCATCCTTTATTGCAAAGATGCAGCCCATTTGGCATAAGCTCCATCACCCACTCCACTCTCTAACTCAGCAAATCTGTTTTCTTATTCTTCTTTGTAGAAAGTTGCCCTCCTGTTCTTTAAAGCTACTCTAAAAAGACCAAGTCCTCATCTTCATCAGACACATCCTTATTTTAGCCCCTTCACCTTCTCCTCTGACACTGCTTTCTCATTTGTGAAAAGTGAAAATGATATCTACTCATAGATCTGTTGCAATGAACTACATCCTTTGTTCATTCTTCTGTCTCCCACGCCCCAGCTATGGCCCTTTCCCACAGCACAATCTCCTTCCAGGTCCTACAGACTCACTTTATGACTTCATCTTTTCCTTTTACCTCATCCTTGATAATTCTCCAGTTGTTTCTTCCTCATACCCCACCTTAATTCTAGGTTTGGATCACCAGATCCGACCTATGACTATTCTGATATTTGATATTTTTCACTATTTTACAGGGAACTCCCCACTATGCATTTCCCTGCAAACACTGTCATCTGTACCTTCTTTTTGTCCCATGACTCTATCTCCATTTCTTTCATTTCTTGTCCTTAACCTCAGATTTCAGAGGTTAGTGTTTCCTATCACCTGTTTTCCCTTCTTACTTTAACATCCATCTTTGTATAATCTCACCTACTCACAGTGGCATCTGTAACTTAAGTTTTAGTAATTTCCCACTGTTTAATTCCATTCTAGTTTTCTCTCCCAAGGTCTACTATCATTTTTGGAACATAAGTCCTGGACATTTTCACCAATATAAAACACTTCTGGTTTAAAGCCATTTTCTTTTTTTTTTTTTAATTTTTAAACACTTATTAATTTTTGAGAGACAGGGAGAGACAGAGCATGGAGGGGGAGGGGCCAAAAAAGAGGGAGACACAGAATCTGAAGCAGGCTCCAGACTCTGAGCTGTCAGCACAGAGCCCTACGCACGGCTTGAACCAACAAACAGTGAGATCATGACCTGAGCTGAAGTCGGATGCTTAACCAAGTGAGCCATGCAGGCACCCCTAAAGCCATTTTCTTTAAAACAATTTCCTATTTCTCTTCCTAAACTGTTCCCTGTCCTACATTCCCTAAATCAGCTAACGAGAAGATACTCTCTGCCACCTAAGCCAGAAATCTAGTTTCCACAATCTCTTCCTTCTGCTGCACTCAATAAAACAAACACCAATTTCACCTCAAGTATCAAATGCATTTTATTTTTGTCAAATCCCACCATTACGACATGAACTCAGCTTTCCATTACTATGTGATGAGGGACAATGATGAAGATGAATTTGAAATTGAGCAGTAAGGCAGCTTTCTTTCTGTAACAAAGATATAGTCATATAGTTATTTACATTTCAGCATATATTCCTCATTGGGTGGTTGTAAAGCTTAAATATGCTGATGCTCCCAACCGTCTCTGGCACACAGTATACACTCAATACATGTCTTCCCGTATCACCACAACCAATATTTCATACTTAAACTCTTCGAGAGCTCATCTAGGTAACCCCAACCCAAGTTACAGAACTAGAGGAAATACCAACTCTTTAGTATTGAATGACAACACACTGCTCCCAATCTCCTGGAATAGACTCTATGTCAATTCTTCTTCTTCTAGAAAGGTGTCTCTTTCCATTCTAAGACTTTTTATTTGCTTTTTTTAGTTAAGTCTTTTTGCTTTATTTCATTTTGTATTTACCATGTTAAGTGACCGCTACTTTATGCTCAACTAATTTTCATGTTAGAATAAATGTAAATTGCATAGACACACAGGAGTAACAGTATGAATTTGATGTCTTTTTTCTTCTGAGCATATTAAATGTATACTTATTGAAAATACAGTATTATATGTTAGCTGTGGCTCCAGGCACTAGAAACACGGAAATAAACAAGTCAGATATGATCTTTCATCTTAGAGACAAAACAGTGTAATGCAATACAAAATTATACCCCGCCCAAAAGAAAGAAAGAAAGAAAGAAAGAAAGAAAAAGAAAAAAATGGCTCATAGGGAGCCATTAAAAGAATTAAAATCAGGCATTAAGATTGAATTGCTGCTCTAGTTTGAGAGAATAGAGAAGATACCATTGAGATGATATTTGATCTGATAACTGAATGACAAAAAGAAACAAACCATAGGAAGTTCAGCCTAAACTACCAGTACATAGAGTCTTAGAGGTCTGTTTTGTGTGTTTGTTGGAGAAAGAAAGGCCAAAATTGTTGTGAGATTCAAATAATTTGCTTAGTAAATCTCTGCCTTGATTTAGTACCTCAAAATTCTAGTTATTTTCCCCTTTATATTTATGTGATTATAAAGACAAATTATTTACCATCTAATCAACATAAGTAAATGCAAATTTCATGTGAAGACTACCTTTCCAGAACATTTTATTAACTAAATACTAATGTTATTGTCAGTTATGTATCAAGTCACATAAGATTATTTTGATAAATATAATTTGGTAATTACTAATTCCTAGAAATATAAACAATATTATGTTTTCTAATCAAGAAAAAAATGCCTAAAAGAAATCCACAGAAAGCAAATGGTAATCTGAAATGAATATAAAATATGAACCTAAAACTGATGAAAACTCAGCTCTAAGCATAAAAACATTATTGGGGTGAGGCGCCTGGGTGGCTCAGGCGGTTCAGTATCTGACTTTGGCTCAGGTCATGATCTGGTAGTTCAGGAGTTCAAGCTCTGCATGGGGCTCTGTGCTGACAGCTTAGAGCCTGAAGCCTGCTGATTCTGTGTCTTCCTCTATCTCTGCCCCTCTCCCACTTATGCTCTGCCTCTCTCTCTCTCTCTCTCTCTCTCTCCCCCTCAAAAATAAATAGAAACATTAAAATAATTATCAAAAAAAAAAAACATTATTGGGGCACCTGGGTGGCTCAGCCGATTGTGTGACCGACTTGGTTTCAGCTCAGGTCATGACCTCACGATTTCTTGGATTTATGCCCTACTGCAGGCTCTGTGCTCTAGGATTCTCTCTCTCCCTCTCTCTCAAAATAAATAAACTTAAAAAAAGAGTTGTAGAGACAAAGAAATAGTATTATTTAACTTATCTTGGAATCTTGCCATAGATGATTCTTTTTGCTCCTTAAGCTGGTCCACTACCCTACCAGACATTTGTCAGAAAAAAAAAATTATACAGAAAATACTCCAAACACATAATAAATCTGAAAGTTAAAAAGGAGAATGCAAAAAGATAATAAAATCAACTTAATACCTAAATGTTTACAATCGAAATATTGAAATCATTAATATTTCAGTATTTATAAAATAAATACTGCTCATTTTAAAAAATAGGCTGCTATATATATTTTATAAGCATATGGTATTACTCAAGTGTCTCCTCTGAAGATTTTGCTGGGTTTTATATAGGTGTTTCATGTTTATTTTGGTTAACTAAAGGGATCAGTACATTCACTGTGGCAGATTTGGTTGGGGAGTGGGGAGTAGGTGGTGTACAAAGATAGAATAAGAATAGAGGAGAGCACACTGGTATTATTTATGTAGCATTATCAACCCTCTTTAAAGATTTATAAACTTCAAGTGCACTGAGGTAATGATATTTCTTCAAGTTTCTATTTTTGATATGAGTAAATAGGAATTTGGGTGAAAAAAGGAAAATAATAATGTTTTATTCTTTTTTTAAAGTTTATCTATTTATCTTGAGAGAGACAGAGATCATGAACCATGAGATCATGACCTGAGCTGAGATCAAGAGTCAGATGCTTAATGGACTGAGCCACCCAGGTGCCCCTGTCTCTACAACTCTTTATTTCTCAGTATTGCCTAATAAGACCCCTTTCTTCTAGCTAGGCCTGACCCCTGCCATCTATAGAAATCATTCTGATGTCTGCCACCATCTTTTCACAACCCTTGAATAAGTGATACATGTTTATATCATTTGAACAACATAAATCTTAAAACCAATTTCTTTTGTCTGCTAGGAAGCTTGAAAACAAATTTATGACCTGTTTGGTAGATGTTTAGAATGTTCTGGCACATATTTCGTATACAAAATTCCAATTGTTATTTTAACCTTATTTTTTCATTATGCTTACTTATTTGTAGCCTATTTCAAACTATTAATGTTTTGAAAATTCTTTTGTTTTCAGTAAGAGGAGATTAAAGCATGTAAATAAATGGACAGATAGAATTTCTATGCCTTGTCTCTCTGTTTGCCAGGGAAGACTTTCTTCCTTCTGACCACTTATTTTACTTTACCAAACCTACCGGAGATAGTTTACATCATATCTTCTCTACGAAACTCTCTACAAATCCTTAGATTTGCCTATAAATTCTTAGCTGTCTGTGATTATAACAGTAACAACAATTGGCAAGAATGGAAGTAACTTCTCCCTTTTGTGGCAAAGTATATTTTTCCATCTCTGAAATTGGCCACCAACAAAATATTGATGTGATGAAGAATTTTTTCAAGATTTATTAATAGTTTAAAGGAAGATAAGACTTGTCTGTGGTTGCATTAAATGCCCATAAACAAAAGGAAAGCAGCTCTCTCTGCTTCTCACACTTTGTTTTCAAAAGAACTTACTTTTGAAAAGACAAGAGAATCACAGAGATGGAATGGTTTCAAGAGTTTAATTATCAGAAATGAATCAATTAGCAAGGTCTGAAGTCACACGGCAAAGTTTATTGTGTTGTTTAGCAGGTGTACATGCACACCTTTTGCTTGTTGATATGAATTCCATTAAGTTCAGTAGTTGACTTTTCAAAATATTTCTCTTTCGGGATTCTTTAGTAGATAGGATTTTGTACTATCCTCTAAGTCACATTTTCTTTTTAAGTACACACTACACAGCTTGTATTACAGTGACCAGGGGTTTAAAGAGGGCAGGTGAATTGTATTTCAATAAATTATAAAGGCATCTTTTAAAGTGAGTTCTATGCCCAGTGTGGGGCTTGAACTCATGACCCCAAGATCAAAAGTCGCATGCTCTACTGACTAAGCCAGTCAGACGCCCCTATACAGGTATTTTTGAATGCACCTTACAAAGTGTTCAACTACAGAGAGGGTTAAATGTCTATCAGCAAAGCAACAAAATAGTCCTGGCAAATAAAACTATTTGCACATACTTTTCCTGAAGAGAGATTAGAAGCTTGAGGGATCAAACTTAAGCTCAATACTCTTTTAAGGGTTTTCATCCTAATCACATTTTCTTTGCAATCTTGTTAGTCCCCCATTTTTTTTCTTCTCTTATGTATCAAGTGTAATACCTTGCAATAATAAGTCAAGTATGTGCTTGGTTAATCCTCCCCCAAAAAAACTGTGATACAAAAAAAGGCTGGCTTGCTGTCCTACTCAATTAGTTAGTTTAAACTCTTTCCAAAGCTAGAGAATAGGCATAATAATTATAAGGTGTTTATACATGTACAATCATCAGATCATTACTTGTACCCTTTGTTTTATTTCTTTAAGGAAAGGAAGCAGATGTAAAGACAGATCCAACCTTTTAAATATATGGAAAAATTTTAATTGCATTATTAATAATAATGTTTAAACAATCAAGTCATCCTGTAGGTATGTATCACCTTCTTTTCAAGAAGATTTTATAGTGACTTTAATTGAGACTTAAAATGTTTCCCTTTAAAACAATTTCAGTGCCATAAAATATCATTTAAATCAAAGGGGCTTAAACTGTGCTTTTCAGAACATTTAAAAGGCTAGAAACAAACTCTAAATTTCAAAGTGTTTGAGAACTGGCCTTTCCCCCAGCAGCAGGTTTTAACTGAGTACCATGTTTTTAACTACCTTTATCTCATGTTCCAGTCAAGTACATTGCTTGCAGTTTTATTTCTAATAAAGATCTTATTTCCATTTAGAAAGACAAGAAAAAAAGTGCTCCTCAGCTCAGTTATGCTGCTTTCATTAACTGTTTCTTACACATTTTTTCAGGATTCATCTTCTAATCTCATTGCCTACTCCAGGGATTCTCTGACTGATATCTGGGAAAAATTCCCCAGTCATCTTCCTGGGCAGATTTGCCTAACCCATTTAGGTCAGACTCACCTGGGATTTCATGCCTTGACATTTTCTGCAATTTTACTTACTCCAAATGTGCTCAAATGTATCCTTAGAAAATAAGGTCTCTTCAGCAGAACTTCTGGAAGTTCCAACTCCAAAGTGCCCTGTTCCTTTAATATGTAAATTTCAACTCCAAAATGTCTCAGGTCTTCACGTGTTCCAACCTATGAATGAAAGCTAGTGGAAGCCTTCCTTCTGGAACACAGATAGGTTAAGCAACAGCTTCTTGCATTTTTCTTGCTTAAAAATGCTATGAAAGTTCTATAGACTGGGAAGGAGCAGTCCTAAACTGGTTAGTCCTCTTTGGGGTTTTAGAAAGATTTCAAGGCACTCACAGGCATGGTTTACGATGATGAATGCAGAGATACTTTTTCCATTACAGAAGGTAAACATGCACACCAAACCAGTATAACAGGTCGGGGTATACAGTACTGCTGCCCTCCGGCTGCCATTCAGAAGCACAGACACTAAGGCACCTTCTTGCCTAGATATCTTTCTTCTTTTTGTAGCCCAAAAGAATATGTTTAATTTCTAAAAAATGTCTGTATTGTAAGAAACATGATACATTCAATGCATGTGTGTTTGGACTTTCATGTTGACTCCTCTGGACTGTGATGAAAGTCAAGTAAATGTCTTAAAAAAAAAAAACAATGTAACTTTAATGGAGTCAAGAAAAATTCCAAGCCTGGATGAACCAGTCTCATAATAGCCTGACTGACTACTGGACAATTCTTTCTAGGCCATAACTATAGACACCTTTCTAAAAGGTGTCAATATTGAAAGCATTCCTAATCCTGATATCTCCTTTTGAAATAGGAAAGCAAATGCTTCCGAAATGTAATGTGCCAAATTCCTCTATAAAATTATAGGCTTTGGGTAGTTAGGGTGGAGACCTGGGTTCTGGCACCTGGTTCTGAGACAGCAAGGGTAATTTTCTTGCCTTCACAGGATCTGTTTGCTAGATCTACAAAGTAAAAATATTGGACTTGAAGTCCTTTAAGCTCCCTGGTACCTTGAAAATGTTAATATCCTACAAATTTTTTCTCCCCTAACTCTGACAGCCAAATTCTCCTTCAGTGGCTTGCTGAAAAGTCCTCTCTTTTCTGTTGATTGTTCTTTAGAACTGGCCCTGGATTCCACAGGGTCTAGTTAACTCTTCTGTACTTTGAAACATTTTTCCCCCTACCTCTAGTCTTTTGTAATCTATAGAGCAGTGGCTTTCTAGATCTAGAAAGCTAAGAAGATCTGGGATAGGAAGGGAAGCTATAATTAGAAGATACTCAAAAACATCTAAGCGGCTGGTAAGTAGACTGCCAGAGCGACAAGGTGTGTTGAATAGTCCAGGGGAGACCCCCGTTCAAAGAAATCTCTCTCAAGATGGTCTCAGCCTTGAACTCAGAGATAGCTTTTATTTAAATAATTATAAAGATGAATTTGTATATCATATCTTTCACAAAGAGGCAGGTGGCCATGGACATGCTTTGACCAAGGAGGAAGAGGAGGGAAATAAAATGGAAAAAGCTCATGTGGACTGAGTTGCTGCGGTAGGAGGGACTCATTGGATGAGGGACATAGCTGGATAGTGACAGATTCTTTCCCTTTCTTGCAATCCCTACTAAGGTCTGCTCTGCCTGTTACTAATAATCCAGTAATAGAAAATGCATGTCCTTCCTGAAAGGGAACACAGGTAAGGGGCCTTTTTATGCCCAAGGGCCTTTTTATACCCAAGGGTACCCTAAGGAATTTTCCAGGGAGCTTCCTGCCTGGAAGGAAGTTGCCACCCCTCTGTCCTTCCAATCATGGCCTTTAGCTACTATCTCAGGTTGACCATGTGCAACTCAGTGGGACATGTGAGTTATTACGCAAGGGAATATTGCTTCCTTTCCTCAGCAAATACAGTGCTCAGCATTCACTCCCATTCCTGTTGCCATATTATTTATATATTTTATTTATATTTTCAAAAATAAGAAAAAAGAAATCTAGCATTTTATCCTTTCCTAGATAATTCTGTTTTATGAAACCTGAAAATACTATGAGCCTTCTCATATAAAATTTCACATTATTCTCTGTAGGGTTACTTCTCATCAGGACTGAAATGAAGAGATTGCTTTTTATGTTTGAAAAAAATAATTGAGATCTGTTCACATGAAGCTGAAGATGACCTTGGAACACCTTCACTTTCATTTGGGGAAAAAATAGGTTCATAATACCATAGCTGCTGATAGCTTACAGGCTCCACTAATGGGAGTATCCTTAACTGGCTACCAGGGTATAACACCTACAGGAAATAGCACTAAAATGAATAATTTTTGACAATGTTTATGGCTAACCCTCCAAGTTGTGACTACACATGGTCACAGTCTGGACACATGGGCATTAGAAAACTACTATTCAAAGCACATGATGGACTTCTAATGATAATCTACCATCACTTATCATCTTTATAACCAAAAAAATTAAATCACCTACATGTTTTATACACAAAACATTGTATTTGAATACAGTAATTTCTGTTAAAGAATGCTAATTTCTAAGCTGAGCTGATAGTATTATTTCAGAGAACTTCAGAATCATTTTATAAAGACTGCTAAGTCAAAGGCAATATTAAACATTTCAAAATTCCTTTTTCATTTACTTCAATGATTTTTAAACTCAAGATGAGATTGTGACAAGGTATTGCACAGAAAACAGAATAATGTTAGAGCATTCCATAAGTGAGGTTCCAGAATATATTTTGATTTGTTTTATAAGATATTAAGCTTATCAAAATCTCTTACTTCCACACACATAAAGTTGCAAATTAACCCCACACTACTTTCCTTTATAGTTACAAACAAAAATCCAGAAATAATTTAAAGGCAGCAACTGAAGTACCTTCACTTATCATTAACTCTCTTCTGATTCCTAAGTTCAGTTAATAAATTTAAGGCAAATGCAACTTCTTTAAAGGAGAAACAT
This sequence comes from Cryptoprocta ferox, assembly GCA_028646485.1. Lineage (NCBI taxonomy): Eukaryota > Metazoa > Chordata > Mammalia > Carnivora > Eupleridae > Cryptoprocta > Cryptoprocta ferox. The sequence goes on from CM053573.1 coordinate 86,416,476, forward strand.
TTTAATACTCCAAGAAGATGGATATGAACTATCTGTAGACCTATCAAGGATACATTTCAACTCAGATAGAGCAACACAGTCCTCATGGAAAACTTTTCCCAGAGCTCACAGGGGAACACCCCTTGAGACAGAACTGACCTCACAAGCATTCCTTAGCTACAGGAAGTTTGTGGAACCAGGTACATGATTTTCTACCTCAAACTCTAACATTCAAATGATTTACTATAGCTTTTGTTTACAATTTTATGCATTTTTCTGATATATACTGATTATTCATTCTGAAAGTAAATGTGTGTGTATGTGTGTATTTATACTCACCCTTTTACAATGGAACATATTACCAGAAACATAACATACATAAAACTGCCAGAGAAAAGGGGAAGAAAAACCCCAGAAAAATCTATACACATTCTTGAACTCTAAAATAAGAAGTAAAAATTACTCATGATCCTGACACAAAGAGAGACAAAGCCTGGTTACTCCTCAGTTTATTGCAATCTCTAAACACAGACGCAGGTGATGTACCTGCATAGCCTGGAGTAGGCTCTTCACGTGGTTGCAAAATAGTTAAAGATATTTTACATAAAATCATTATTACATAAACATTAACAACCTAAATACTTCCCATATACTTTTTCAAGGGAAGACATTACAAAGTATATGTTATAATCACATGCATAAAATGATTTTCTCCATAAAACACATATAAATAAATAAATAATTTCATAGAATTATGCTTAATAAGTATTTTAGCTTGTTGTATTTACTCAGTAGACCGCACCACATGACTTTTTTGTTCATCTTTAAAAGTGCTTGTTAGTAGCATTTTATGCAGCATTTAACAAAATGTGTTTTAGGAAACATATAGAAATAACAATATCCTGGGATTCTTAAGCAGATTTAGTGGAGATAGGATTAAAGGAAATAAAGAAAAAAAACCACAGGCATTCTGGAGGATAATTTAACTTTAGAAAATGGACACTACACTTTTATGACCAGGCGTGTCTGTGATCATCTTATTCTCATACATGTTTTTATTTCACGTAGTCATGTTCAATTAAATGCACTAAATAGAAAACTGGGTGGTCTGGGGATTTTCTTGATGGTAGCTTCACAAGAACATATTGTTATATTATATTATATACATTGTTCTACTGATAAGAACAAATAAAAATGTTATTATCAGTAGATTTAAAAAATACCTTGGTCAAAATGTCTCGTAAAGGTGAAAAATAATTCAGATGACAGTAGACTACTAGAAATAATAGCAACAAATAAGCATTGTGCCATGATTTTCTTTGTTTTTAAGAAGGAATTTTCCTCACTCAAAAAAGTGAAATGTGTGAGGAACCTTGTATTGTTTCTATCAACAAGTCTGACCAGAGAAGCCTAGTCAAGCCAATGTCAACAAAACCAATCCCTTCAAAGGACAAAGGTATCTGATTAAGTAAGACCTGTAAAATAAACCCCTTCTGATAGGCTCTCCTTTGAGATCCTGTTTTCTACATTAAAAAAAATGGTTAATTTAGTATGTTAATACAAGGGCACTTAGCTAGTAAACCCCAGAAACAGCAAAAGTTGATTACAAATAAAAATTCCACAAGCAGAGACCAAAGAAAACCAAAAAACAAAAACACACAACAACAACAACAATATTCTGTCAATGTTAGAAAAGGTCTAACATGAAAATTCATTACAAGTTGGTCACACCATTTCTCCAGTATTACATTGGAGAGGAAAGATAAGGCTTTCCCTACTCTCCACCAAATTTGGGTTTCTGTCTTGGTTGAGTTGTCGAGCTCGAGAGACAGCCAGCTTCTTTTGAAACTAGAAAAATTCCCTCCTCTTCCTCACGCTCAAAACACACCTTGAAACTCGGCAGGGGCACAGACAGGCGCGCACACACATGCACACACGCACACACATGCACACCCGCGCACACACAGACGCATTTTGTAACAGAAACTGCTTAAATTTCAGATTGGAAACATTTCAAAGACTGTTGGCACTTACCTTGCAAAGATGTGTTAGGTAAACTTGCTTCATTCTCTCCCATTTTATTATTTCTTTTTAGAGGGGGCCAAGCAGTTTCAAGTTGTGTCAGTTACCTTGCAAGCTTTGTGACCTTCTGACTTTCTACTGTAGTATTGTAACAGTATACTACCTGCTTTCTTCTGTGAATAATTACCATTCTGCTTCCTGAGTTACCTGGGCTTGCAGGACCTGTTTTACTATGAAATGAGATCACATTCTTTGATCCAATGTACTGCTATTAATGTGTACTTCACAAAATGTGGCTTTGTTTCAGTTTTGATATTAACTTCTAATTCTCTACTTTCACTTTAGTCTAGAAACGTATTTACATTTTCCCTGAGTGTCAATACTACCAACACACCATGGTGCAGAGCCAGAGTTTCATTTGATTTTTAGTGTTCCTGACCTGCTTCTTTTATAGAAATAAAAAAAATTAAAGTGAATTTTGTAATGTTCATTTAAAAAAATACAGAGACATAAGGAAGAGCATGGGAATGAATCAGTTTTGTGCAGTGGTGGAAAGACAATCTTTGGAGTATCTCTAGTACAAGCTGTGGAACTATAAGTGAGGGCTAGAACTTCTTTGAGTCTCAGTTTGCTCAACTGTAAATTGGGGATGATATAGATTTCTGAAGGTTTTTATGAAGACTGAAAGCAATAATGTGTGTGCTAATCACTGAATGGCAGATGATAAAAACAATAGGCACATTATTTTTCCTCCTCCCCTCCTCTTCTTCCTTTCCCTTTCATCTTCCTTCTTTGTCTCCCCTTGTCCTTCCTCCCTCTGACAAGTGGAAAAATGCCCTAGGACAGCACTGATGTCACTATGTCCTGATGCCAGCTGTCCTACTTATTAATTGAGAGACCTTTAAAAAATGATCCAGTCTAATCTTGGAGTGCGTCAAGGTTCTCATTTGTAAAAAGATACTGATATTTGCATTGCCTTTTTACCAGGAACAGAATGACTATTAATTGAAACTATTGTGCTTCAAACAAAAATAAGCTCTAGCAAAGATAAAGCAACAAATTGAAGATTATCTTTACTCAGTTGTAAAGTAAGAGAGGAAGTATATCAAAAAACTAAATCAATTTATTTAAGCTCTATCTTCCATAAAGCATCTAGAACAAAAGATAATCTCTAGTTTCTCCCTCTAGAATTTCTTAAAAATTTTAGCTTTGTTTAGACTAGTTAAAAAAAGTTCAAGGCTCAAACATCTTCTTCTTTAATGGTTCTTTAATTTTCAGTTTGAAAAGAATCTGTATACCATCTTTTCTAGCTTATTAATGAAACAATTATATAAATTATGCGAACAGGTAAACAAGTAAAATAGTTATTCTCAAAAATACTAGCAATAAAAACAAATGTGACATAAAAAAGTCCTCATCACAGTTCTTTCATTACTTCTCTGGGTCTCAGTTTCTTCATCTATAAAATGATCTGGAACATTTACTGTCTAAGCCCCGTTCTCTCATGATAAATGTGAAAACCTCTGATTAAAATCAAAGTTGTGGTTTGTTCCAAAAATAGAGTAGTCTTTTGCCTAATACAATTGCATAATGTATATATTGTGCTACATACTTTACCAAATGTAACCAGAAATTGAATGTTTTCCAATAAAACTATAATCATCACATTCTGACTTCCCCCATAACAGGTGAAATACACATATAAATCCTCCCTCATTATGACAACTTGTCCCAGGCACCTAAAATTAGTCAATACCAGTATAAAGCATCTCTTATCTATAAACTGAATTATGGAATATGTGAAGTTACATTGGAAGTAGAATAGAGAAGTCCTATTTGGAGGCAGATGAATAACACAAAAACACCAGAACCCCCAAAAGTGCATGTAGCTGCCCAGAAAGTAACATAAATATACACTCAATTATACTGAAATAGCTTCAATGCTTAGAAAGTGTCATGCATTCACTTACTCACTATCTCTCTCTTGTGCTCCTCAAATGCCTGGAAAATTCTTCCCTGATCACTTCCTCTTTGCCTTACTAATTCATATGCAGGAATTCTTCTTGAACCTACTCTTGGTTGAGACTTCCTCTATATGGTCCCAGATGCCTCCAAACAACTTGGAATTTTCCTTTTACCATGGCTCTTATCACATTATATTGTATTGTATGTACTGCTTATTTCTGTCCTTGGGAGCTGTTAAGAGACCTTTTCTGTGTCCACCACTATATCCCTGTAACTGCTCAGCATAGTTCCTACCTCATATTATTCTTTCAACAAATGTTATAAAGATGAATAAAATTACCATCGTCAGAAAGGGTGAATTAAGGGATCTCGAAGAAAAAAAAGACAGATATTAGCAAAGAAGATGATGAAAGATATTCTAGTAGGAAAAAATGCCAAATTAAATTTCAAAAGTGAAAAGAAATGGGTAACCATTTAAGTTTATTCCAAAAGCAAATAATTAAGAACTGGAAGGTTAAGAGAGATGAGGACATTTATGAGAACTCCCAAAAAAGAATTAGAGTAGTAAATGAAAGAGGGGGAAAAAATAATAAATGCATTCATTTAAAATATACATATCCACATTTACAGCAAAACCAAACAACATTGGTAGCATTAGCCAAAATACGTATACTGAATGGTGAAAGGAACAGTAATTATAAAATTATCAAGACTTTTGGAATATTGGGAAGAAAGTCTATGAGAGTGACTGAGATAGCACATATTTTAAACAACTTAGATGACTTAAGAGAAAACAATATCTACAGCTATATCACCTTTCTAATATTCTATTACTTTTTTTGTTCTTTTCTTTTCTTTCTTTTTTCTTTTTTCTTTTTTTCTTTCTTTTTTTTTTTTTTTACATTTTAGAGAGAGAGAAAAACAGCATGAGCAGGGGAGGGGCAGAGAGAGAGAGGGAGATACAGAAACTGTAGCAGGCTCAAGGCTCTCAACAGTCAGTGCAGAGCCTGATGCAGGCTTTGAACTGAAGAACTGCAGGATCATTACCAGAGCCAAAGTCAGATGCTTAACTGGCAGAGCCACCCAGGCACCACATCATTCTATTTCTAAAGCAAACTACAGGGAGAGAGGGCACAGAGAAGGTTATAAATGTTATCCTTTATCTCTCAGGTTGAAGTTTCTACCTAGAAATTACACAAGAGGAAGAAATCAATGTTGAAGTTTAAATCTGTTATGGGTAGTTATTAAACTGATTATGTAGTTGTTTTTCAAGGGAATATACATGTGAAAATTTAGAAAAAAAATTATGAAGTGGTCATTCAAAATTCTGAATATTGGGATTGTCCTATAAAGCATGGAGTCCTGGGTATGTAAAATGTCATACATTTAATAATTTACAGAGACCTGGTACTTATCTTGTCAATGAAAAGTACAACCTTAGGCAAACAAATAATCTGGTTGAATTATCCATATCCATACGTATGGATATCCATAAATATTCATGAAGAAAAACGGATTAGAACTATCAAAACTGTAATCCTATAAACACTATGAGGAGGAAATTCCATGTTTAGCAACCAGAATGGATCTTTGAAATTATAGTCTCAAGAATTAGGTAGAGGTGATTGAAGAGTGCCAAAATATACCATTCCAAAAATGTGTCTCATTGGCATATGGATTATTTTGAGCTAAAGGCCCTTGAGAATGAGCAGACATATGAAAAATATTTTTTTCTCCCCTCAATGCTTAAAAATAGAGTATAAATTTCTTCTTTTGTAAAGAAAATTTACATGTATAAAGGAAATTTCCATTTATAAAAGTTGGAGATGGTAAAATTCTTACCACCTGAGAAACAACCCTTCCTTACCATGCATTTTCTTTCATTTTCCCATAACTTGCCTCTCTTCCCCAGAAGTCCCAACCCCTTTCCATTTTTTAGCCTAAGATGGTATAAACCTCAATCATCTGTCTCCTTGAGTCTCCTTGAGTCTCCTTTCCTTGCAAAGCTACAGAATTACAACTGTTCCTCCCCCACACCCTACCTCTTGTTAATTGTTAATTTCTTATCTAAAAGACCCAGCCAGTGAACCTGGGAGGGTAGAGAGAAAAAAGTTTTTCCTCCCATACATGCTCTTTTATCAAGAATATATACTGGTGGTATTTATTTCATGCATTTTAGAATAAAGTAAACCTAGTTTCTATCCAGTCCTGCTCCAATGATTAAACTGTTTCAGTCTGTTTCTTTATCTCTAAAGTGGAACGAAGTAACAGTATTTTGAAAGAATTAAATTAAATATTAATTTAAATGTTCAACATGGTAGGGATCCTAACTGGCTCAGCCTCTAGAGCATGCAACTCTTATCTCAGGGTTATGAGTTCAAGTCCCATATTGGGTACAGACCTTACTTTAAAAAATTCGGTCAATCAATACTCAACATGGGATCAGGCAAATATAAGATGGTTAGTTTTCAAATATCCCCTCAAAATAAATTCCCAATCCTGCCAAACGACCCCAAATCAGACAAATATTTTCAAATATTGGAAACACTTAAGACATAAAATTTTCTGAATTGAGCCTACTTTTCTTAAATTCCTTTCTTGATCAAAATAAAGCTGTCAATAGTGTAAAAATGAAAAAGTTTACACTCTGATGTGATGAACCATTTGGCTTTAGACCCAAGCATTTCATCACTTAGCATTTAAAAAAAAAAAGCCTTTTTAAATTTTTAATGTTTTTATTTTTTTTGAGAGAGAGAGAGAGCATGAGTAGGGGAAGGGCAGGGGGTGGATAGATATTCCAAAGTGGGATCTGTGCTGATAGCAGAGTCAGATGTGGGGCTCAAAACCATGAGATCATGATCTGAGCCAAAGTCCGACGCTTAACCAACTGAGCCACCCAAGCACCCTGGTATTTTTGATTAAAGATTCTTTGTTGAAGCTGAAATTTTGTTGTTTGATTGTAGCTAGTTTGGGGCTGTCTGATCCTTACAGCTGCTAAATACATTTGAGTTCTACCAGAAATAAAACAAGGAAACTAGGAAAAGAGGAGAATGTATATGATATTCAAGAAGAATGGGTAGAGATAGATAAACAAAATTTTCTCATGCTAAGCAATATTGGCTAAACATATTCTATGTCCTGTCTTCCAGATCTCAGTAGGACTATTTACCCAACTGCCCTAGACAGAAACTTAGGATTTATCCTTAGCTCTATCCTCCCACATTCCCCAAATAGTGCGAAGTCCTTAACAATTCCATGTCCTAAATGTCATTGAAATTAATCTTCTTAATTTCCCATATCCTCTAAATAAGGTCATTATCATCTCTTGCCAAGATAGAAACTCTCTAAATGAATTCTCCATTTCCTCTAATCCATCCTTTCTATATCTGTTGAGTCATCTAACAGATAGTGATCTTCCTAAAACACAGTCATGTCATTTCCATGCTCACATATGTTCACTAGTTCCACAGCGTACTCAATAATGTCAATACATTATCACCACAATTTGTATCCCATTGACTCCTAACCCTCCATTATCATCTAATTCATTTAACTTAGGCTTCTCTGACATTCCCAAGCACATCTGATATTAATTCTAAATAGTTAAATACATAATATGTACATAATCACATTTACTTTTCTATACCTGTGAATATATATAAAGCTGGTCAAAACAATTAAAGTACACTCAGTGCTTTGTATTAGGATTGACTGGTGAGCAAAAATAACCTAACTAAATTTTTAATTCTCTATATTTTTTCTTCATAAAATTGTATACAGAATCTTAAGAAAATTTGTATTGATGGAGAACAAAGAAAGTAACTACTTCTTTCAGTAGTAAGATATATCCATTAACAAGGAAACAAGTAATAATTAATGGTAAGGAGAGTATTGTCATTTTCATGATCTTTCCACTATAGTTTTATTAAATGAAAAACCCAAGGAACTATATAAATTATATGCTAACACACACACGCATGCACAACAGAGTTGCTTAACAATTACTGGTGGTTTGTAGGCTATTTCACATGATTAAGATACACAATGACTCATCTAAAAATAACAGACACATGGAGGTGCCAAGTTGGAAGTCAGGTGAGAGTGATACTACAAAGCATTCTAATTTGCTGCTGGGAACAACACTCTTCCAGTTGTGGAAGAACTGCATCACAAAACATTAAATACAAGCTTGTAATCATAGTGTAAAATGACTTATGCACTTTTTATGAGGATCCCATGAAATCTTGGCTTACATGCCAGAAAATTTTAAAGCAATATACTCTTGTTAGCAATTTTAGCCTCATCTATGTGAGTCTACTGATCGTGGGAAGACTAGTTATGATACCCATCTAAGTATCATCTAAAAAAGAGAAAATTGTGAAGTTTAAATGTATATTTAATACTATCATGGAACTATAAAATGAAGTACACACACACACACACACACACACTTGATTATTCTATATAGAACTATTCAACAACTCTGCCAAAACTCCCTAAAGAGGAACCCCAAGGAAAGCATTACATGAAGACATACGCTAACTGCTGGAGACAGTATAGAATGATGGACTTTTCCATTTGAGAATAGAAAGACATGGTAAAAATCTAATAAGGCTTGAGAAAAATCTCCAGCTAAAACCCTAGAACACCAAAGTTTAATAGGAACACTAACCTGATAGAATTACTCTTTTTAAAATGCAATGAGAATGCCTAAATGATATTAACTTGGAGAAAATTTATTGGCTCAAATCACCCTGAAATGACAAATTCTAAAAAAAGAGGTTTCATCTCCATGTCAAAGAATGACCTAAATCATCTCGAAAACATGTTACCAGTACAACAGAGTCATTCATGTTGAGAGTTAAAATATCTCCCAGTCTTTGGCCTCTTCACTGTAGCCTCAAAAAGCAAGACAACAATGAATGCCACTGTGCTGCAGAAATTTGACAAATATTAACTAGATGAAAACAATATTTAATGGCTGTTCAAGGGGTAACAGCCTTCTCTGCTAAGGTGGAGCTGAGGTAAGAGGTGAGGTTTCTCATTGTCTTTAGAAACATTCTATCTCTTTCACTTAACATCTTAGTAATAGAACACAATAACTTTAACAATCACTTATTAAATTTAACAGGTTTCAATGCATGAGTATGAACAAAAGTAGTCAAGAAAAACTACGGGGAACAAAAGAAAAACAGTTTATCATTTTCTTACATAATATATCTTTAATTTTTAATTTCTGTTTTTTTTTAACGTTTCTTTTTCTTCTTCCTCTTCCTCCTCCTTTTTTTGAGTTAAGTCCAAGTGGAATAACAAGCTATCCTAGAAAAAAAATTCCAGGAGAGTTACTTTTGTTCAACATCATAATGGGCTACTACTTTCTACTGAGAATGTTTTCTTTCTGAAAGCTCTTCTGCTTTGCCTGCTGACTACCAGCCAGCTAGCATTGTTACAGAAAAGGAGATGCAGGATTAAAGTCTCCAACCTTCTCCTAAGTAGCTAGTACTTAAAATAGACTTTCTCTCAAGTGAATATCTGTCTTTCCTATGGTGACCAGACTTACAAAATGAAAAAAAAAAAAGTCACAGGACAAATGAGGGGAGATAAATACAGCTTTTCTGGATGGATTTTATAGAACAACAGGCTAAATGGGTAGCAATCAATAAAAAAAAAAAAAAAAAAAAAGAATCCCAGGAAGACACTGGGAAATATGGTATCTGATAACCTTGGACAATGAAGGGATCACATGTGAGCAATTTTAAGAACAAATAAACAGAAAAATAGAGATAGATATGTCATTGCTAAAGGTACCTCTAAATAGGTATTATGCCATCCCACCTCTTCTAAAACTTTCAGTCTTCCTATAGCCTAACATATCATTTTTTATTTCCTTAACATTTCTTCTTTAAAAAGCTGGGCAAATATGGCTCTGTTATCCAATTATCAAGGCAGATATTGACAGCATTTCTTAGTTGCTGTTTTTAGATCTGGCAGATTCATAAGCATTTAATAAATACTTGATTGATTAATTGAAAACAATTATATTTCATCTTTCTCTGAAAATCCTTAAAATCAAAGTGTAAGGGAAATTATTAATTAAAAATGTTACTAGTATTCTGCTTCCTTCCAAAGGGGTCAGAATATACCACCTCAAAATATGACAGTTTGGCATATGACACTGTTTTGAGCTAAAGGCAATTAGCTCTCTGCCTTCTCCCCTTTTTATTTACAAGCAGGACATAAGTTTCCATCTGTAATTGTGTTTCCCTCTCCCTTACCAGGAAGAGAACTACAGTGGAGACAACTCTTAGTACCTCAGATAACTCCTCTCTGAAAACAAAACAAACAAAAAACTATTAAATAACTCTTGTTTTTACAACGCAATCCCTCCCCTCCCCATCCTATAACTTACTTCCCTTATAGAAATCCCAAACGCCTTTTCCTTTGTCTAGCCTAAGATAGTATATAAGCCCCAAATTCAGATTCCTTTGTGAATTTCCAGTATGTATGCATGTAATTAAATCTATTTTTTTCCTCCTGTTATTCTGTTTTTTATCAGTTATTTGCAGGGTCCCCAGCCACTGAACCTAAGAGAATAAAGAAAAAAAAGTTCTCTACCTCTCCTACTCCTCTTTTATTTAGTTGTCCAAAAATCTAAAAAAAACTCTTTTTATTTCAGATTGGTGATAAATCAAAAATTACAATATTTTAAAGTTTACAATGGTTTGAAGAAATGAACTGATGTTGAATTACCCCTATTAGCACCTAATGAAACACAAGTTAAATAGTGAAAGCAAATATTACAGTGTAAAATGCATCAAGAAACTTAGAAGGCAATTTAAATTATTAAAGTTAAAATTAAAGAGAAGATTCTACTTTCTAATTTAAGGATTATTTTATGACATCACAAGTCTACACTTATCTGCCCTCAGACACTTCTGTTTGTCTGGAAACTTTTTTTTAAAAAAGTTCTAAATGATTTTAGGTGAGTTATTCACTTTCCAGTGGGTCCAATTCTCTCTCTACAGTCTTGTTTGATTTGTTACTTATTTACCCTCTGAAGCATTTAAGTACGTGACCTTTCACTTTTTACAGCTGAGCTATGTTCTCAATTTCAGTGTCTAAATATAATGTAAATACATAAAATTGTATTAATATAATAGCTAATCTTCACCACCAAATTAACCTACTCGAACTGCTTTATTTGAATTTCAATTTGTTAATGAGCTAAAGATGATTCCATTAGGTGACCCATCTCAATGGAAATTCAGAAATTTTCTGATATGAAGAGAAAGTGCCTTTAGCAATGCAAGCAAACATTTTTTAAGTGTTTATCATATTCTCTTTCACCATTGATGGCATACATATTTAACATTTTTATGCTGTTTGTCTCTTTGTGTAAACTCAAGTTTAATTTTCCTGCTGCCTGAAAAGCACCCTTGCGGATGGGCAAGGTGTAGGACATGCTGATGTCCGTGCTTAAGACAGGGGCCTTTGACATGGAGCAGGTGAAGCACTCCACTTACTCCTTCAGTTGACATGGCAACCAGCTGTCACCAGCAGGGCTCTGCGTGTGCTGCTTGCCCTGTACCATAGTGTAAGTAAAGCCCTATTGCCACCACGCAAAGAAACATAAAACACACCAAACCATTTCTTATAGTTCTTGTCCAATGACAAGGGATTCTTTCAGTTTATCTGAAAAAGTCCTTACTTAGCTTTGATCCTTTAGAGATATTTTTTCCTATACGTTAAAATATTTATTTTTCTTTCACATTTTGTGTATTTTTTCCCCTTTGTCATCTGGCTTACAGTTTCTGGCAAAGAAAAAAAACCTTTTTTTACTTATCCTTTATCTTCTTTATGCCATGTGTCTTTTGTCTCTTGATGTTTTTACGTATTGCCACTTGTTTTCAGTCAATTCGATTATTATGTGACTTGGTATAATTTTCTTTGTGTTTAATATGCTTTGAATTTGCTGAATTTCTTGATATGTTCACTTATAATATTCACCATATTCTAGAAGAAAATCTGCCATTAATCGCTATCTTCAATATTTTGTCTCTCCTTTCCTTCTGGTACTCTAATTACACACACATTATTGAAAGACACATAGATATAGATGTAGATATAGATATCCAAGCAGGTCCCTGGAGCCCTGTTAAGTTTCTTCAGTCCTTTTTCTTTTGTATTTATGTTTGAATAGTTTCTCTTGCTATGATTTTCAGTTCACTAATGGTTTCTTCTGGTTAACTATTCTACTGTAAACTACATCCAGTGAAATTTTCTAATATTTTATTTTTCATTTCTAGAATTTCTAATTGGAACTTCTAACATTTTTAACATTCTAATATTTCTAAATTGTTCTGTTTTTTTTCTCCCTTATTAGGTTGTTTGCCTTTTTATCATTGTAAATACTAATAGCAGTAATTTTTTTTAATAGCCTTCACATCTAGTGCGTAGCCCAGTGCAGGACTTAAACTCATAATCCTGAGATCAAGACCTGAGCTGAGATCAAGAGTCAGATGTTTAACCGACTGAGCCACCCAGGAGCCCCAATAACAGTAATTTTAAAGTCATTTACTAATTCAATCATTCTGGATCTATTCCTATTTAATTTTTCTTGGTATAATTTGACTTGGTATATTGTCTCAATTGTATGTTTTGCATGTCTAGTAATTTTTTATTGTATACAGAACATTTTGACTCTGACAGAACAACTATGACTTGTATACTGCTGAGTGATCAGTGTTTTTTTTATTCCTTTAAAGATCCTGGACTTTAGGTATCCTGGGTAGGACTTTTAAATCAGCCTGATTGTTTGGAACATTATTTCATAGGTTTTTTGTTATTTTTATTTTTTTGGCAGGTCTAGAGTAAACTTTACCCTAGACCTAGTTTAGCCACGCTACTAAGATGTATGAGAGTTTAGCCATACTACTAAGATGTATGAGACTTTTTAGAACTCTACTAGATGCTTTGTTGAGTCACCTGGTCCTTCTACCCTTTTTGGTAGGCATATGAATGATTCCTAGCTGGTGTGAACTCTGAAAATAGTCCAATTTAGAGCTCTCTCATAATTGTACCTTTGCAATAGTTGTTCTTTGCTCAGTAGCAAGGTGTTTCACCTTTTGCACTTATTGGTATTTAGTTAAGGCTTCAGAGTACTCTTCTGTAGATGTATGAAGCTCTTCCTTTGTGCAGCATCTCTTATCTCCACATTTAGTGGTAGCTTATTCTCCTCAAAGTTTAATCTCCATCTCTTCAACTCAGGATGTATTTGAGTTCTTCCTTCCCTTACCATATTCTAGAAATTGTCTCTATGTAGAAAGCCAGGGCTATTATAAGGCTCATTTTATTTGATCTCCTTTTCTCAGGATCACACTCCTAGGCTTCCTGTTGTCCAATGTCTGGTGGTAACAATTGTTTTAGATATTTGCCCCAGTTGACTTGTTTTATGGCAGAAGGCAAGTCAAATAGAATTCACCCCTTTATAGACAAAGCAAAAATGGCGCAACCTTTCTGGAGGGCAATTTTGCAAAAATGTATCTAAAGTATTAAATAAAAATCATACCATATGAAATGTCACTCCTAGGAAATTTACCAAGACAATAATCAGAAAAATGTGCAAATTAGTTTATGTAATAATATTTGTTAGTGTTGTTTACAATATTAAAAAAATATATAATTAATTAAATGCTAACTGTAGATTTTTAAAAAATAATTATTATACAGAAGTATAGTGGAATAATTTGGAACTATTAATACAGAAACATTCATTGACTAACAAAATGTCCAGCACAATATTTCATTATATTTTTATCATGATATATGACATATGCTAAAAATATTACAATTATCATTACATTACAGATTCTTGACTCTTCTTTAAAATAGAAAAGATAAAAGAGGTCCTCAATTGTGCTTTAACAAGATGCCAAAGATATCCATACAGTTTTCTCTAATTTATGTTTATAAAAGGAATTTGAGCTTGTTAATCTTGGAAAATAGCTAATAAAAGAAACATTTATATGTGTTCATATAATGTGTGAAATAGGTATACAATAAGTATTTAATAAATTTAGCTGATAAGGAAAAAATTAGTAAACTTCAATAAGATTTCCTTAAAAGGACCCAGGAGAAAAACCTCTTATAATTAGAAAGGTATAAAACTTAGATGTTATATTTACGGGGGGGTATGGTGGGGGGGGGGAGGTAAATATCACTCAACAGATTTCAGAACTTCTTTCTTATAACCTTATTACAAAGACTAATACTCCATGTTGATTTGGGAAATTTTAGTTAGAAAAGGAAACAGCAGGTCAGCAGAACAATTCTGTTTGACCTGGGAAGAAAGCAGACAAGATGCTACCTAAGAAAAAACTGTCACTCTCCAGAGAAGTAATAAAAAAAGAAAATAGCTTGACGTTTCTTGTTCTTTATAAAACACTATCTTCTTATAATCATTAATAGATTATCACCAGAAAAAATACAGAGAGGAAAAGATATAATTTAAATAATAAATTATTCCATTGTCTTAAGTATCCAGTATTAAATCCCAGAGAGAGAGAAGGAGGAGTATATGGGTATATATAGATATAACATAGATGTAGAAAGATATAGATATAAATATAGTCAGAGGTATGAGCATGAATAGAGATATAAAATCTAACAATGTACAGACCATTTTCAAACACATTTTTTTCTGTTAAAATTACACACTGAATATCATTCTCTTGGCATCTTTTTTTTATGGATTTGGGAGTCAGAGAAGTGTACATTTAGGTCCTGGCCACCACTCACTCCCAGTGTGATCTTGAACAAATTATTTCACTTCTCTGAGATCCATTTATTTTTTTTCTTCATTAAAATGGAGAAAACACCTGAGCCTTCATGTGGGTTTGAGGTGATAGTTCCATATGATAATGCAGGGCCTGATCATAATAGGTTCTCAATAAATTTTGGTTATAATACAGATGGTTATTTTTGTTTTATTATTATTATAAGATTTACAAGTAACTGTGATATACAGCTTTTGGAATGTTTTCCCAAATCTCAATAATCTCTAACTATTTCCCAAATCCACAGGGGTAGAATATTTTGTTCTATGTAATATAGTTCATTCCATAGGTTACAGTTGACTGAACCAGTATATATACATAAAACTCTAGCTAGGAGGACTGGAACTTTTTCTCCCTGCATTTTTATTTGGGACTGAAGGAAAATTACGGTGAGGCTTGTAACATGTAAAGTCAGGAGCTATGTGCATAGCCATGTTCACCCATGAGACCAGGGACTCTTAGAACAGCTATTCATATAAGGGAGAATAATGAAGCTGATTTTTGGAAGAAAAGAAGAAAAGAGGGAAAGAGAGAAATTAGTTTGGATTACTAGTGGATTTTTCGTTAGTTTTGTTGTTTCAAAGGCCTAACCCTTGGATTCCTTGAATAGATGGACCTTTCTCACTTCGATGAATAAGAGATGAACACCTCTTTGGTCCTATACCAATTAAATTAATAAAGAAATGGTTTTGAGAACCTCTTCTATTACTCTCACACCATTTAACCTGACCAATGATATCAATATTCATCAGAGATTATTAAAAAAATGATGGAAGAGCTGATGAACAGCTTTCTTTGTAGAGAGCAACTGCTGTGATTTAAGACTAGTTCATCTTTTCTGGGGTGATAGACTGGGACAATGGTAATTTTGAGTCATAAGCCTGAGTAGAGTAACCTGAGTGAGACCATGTAGAAAATTTAAGAATGTAAAATATGTTTGCTATCACTGGAAGGCAAAAAGAAGGGTCCTGACTCATGCCTTATAAAGCTTTAACCTACAGGAAATTACAATCTAGAAGACTGGATTTTTTAATATTAGACAGCCCAGATATGGTAGGCAGTACAACGTACCTAAAGATGTCCACGTCCTAATCTTTACCTCAATCTTGGTATTTATTAGGTTACACGACAAAAGATAATTAAGGTTGCACATGTAATTAAGTTTATTAATCAGGTGATCCAGAGATGGAGAGATTATCCTGAATCATCCTGAAGGGCCCAATCTAATGACATGAGTCCTTAAAAGTACAAAAGGAACACACAGAAAGGAGGTCAGAGAAGTGTGATATGAAGAGACTTGATCTCCTATTGTTAAGATGGAGGAAGGGGACACAAGCCAATGAATGTAGGTGGCTCTCGATGGTGGGAAAATCAGATTATTCCTCAGGCTTCCAAAAAGGAACACAACCTTGTAGACTCCTCAGTGTTAACCCACTGAGACCCATGTTGGACTTCTGATCTATAGAACTAGAGGCAGTGATTTATTTTGTTTTATTGTTTTGCTTTAAGCCATTAAGTTTGTGTTAATTTCTTATGGCAACAATAGAAAACTAATACAACAATATATTCTAATTACTGACCTGGAATCATATTTATGACTTAAAGTAACTATAGGTATGTTCTATCCAGTAGGAGTAAAAGTCATGACATCTGTCAGGGTTTTCATCCAGGAAAGGGGGAGACTGAATCCATAAAGTTTAAAGGGATAATGAAAACTACAATGAATTTAGACTGCAAACATATCATGAAGGAGTCTTGCTCAATCTGCTAGTTATAATAAATGTGCTTTTATTAATTTCTTAATTTATTTAGGCTAAAGTTAGCTTGAATTGGTTTTGTTATTTATCACTAAACAGTTTTAATGACTAGAACTGTTAAGATAATGATCCCAACAACAGGTACAAATGGGCTCAGGCAGGGCTGTTGAATACCACAGTCCCACAATGAGAACGATCTAGGGCTTCTAATCTATTTTTTTAACAAAAGTAAATCATAACACATGCTATAAAGAATACCTCATTTCATCCTTACAATAATGTCAAAAAGGCCAACACCATCTTATACACTGAGAAACTGAGGTTCAAAAAATTTAAATATTGCAAAGGTCGTAAGTCATGGACATAGCATTCAGAGACATTTGGTGCCTTTCTGACACGAAATATCTATTATATCATTCATTCATTCAGTGCATGTTTATTGATTACGTACTATTTACCAGACACTGTGATATCTAGCTTGTTGACATTTAATAAGGCCTTACTGCAGGCCAACTAATATACATATATTAACTCATGTAATCTTTATTCTATTATTACATCCATTTTACAGATGACACCCAAATAGAATAAGAAATTTGTCTCAGGACTTGCAAATGACAGAGCCAGGATTTAAACTAGGCAGTGTGATTCTTAGTGACTCTTAACCATTTCTCTATACTGTTGCCTGTCCTGGGGATGAATATATAGATATGGTCTCTGCTGCTGTCAAAAAAGGTTACATTCTAGTTGGAGACACAGATGAGAACAAAGCAAGTAAACAAGTACTAGCTACAATACGGTTTATAAGAAAAGGGCAGAATGTGATTGAAAGAATAACAAGATGTCAATAGTTGTTTAGGGAAGTAATATTTAAAATAGAGATAAATGTGAGGAACCAGCCATAGAAAAGTTTTGAGAGTGGCAAGGGGAGCATATTAGGCAGCATGAGAGAACGCCTAGAGGTAGAAAATAACTTGGTCCTATCTTTCAAGTTGAAGAAAGGCCACTGTGCCTGAAGCACAGGATTAGTTACATAGGATTAAACCGTAAGAATTGTAGCAATAAATGGTCAGATTTAATATAGGTTTTATAGTTCATTACATGGAATAAAATTTCCCCACAAAATTAATAAAATTAATCAAAAAATCTTATTTTCAAAATGATTTATGTATGTCTAATAAAAGAAATCATTTTGACTGTCTTCCATTTACCTATTTGGAGGAACAAGCATTGCCATTTGGTCACACACACGAACAAAGCACATCCATTACTGAATGTCAGCTCTTCCAGCTGCAGACGCAAAGGCCTCTATATCCCAACAATAACCAGATTGTTATTGTTATGAACTTGCTCAATTCATTCCTAATTTCCTAGTTATATATTCAGTTTTAGCTCATGGTAAACATACTAAATTAACAATCATTTTCATTGGTTATAAGTAAAATCAATTATGTTGATGCATGACATATAAACTATTATAAATAGCTCCACGTAGATATGTATAACTCTTTCAAATTTAACTCACAAACTAACCATATCCACTCATATATATGAAATGTGATTTACTAAAATGATATTGCAGGGGTGCCTGGGTGGCTCAGTTAGTTCAGTGTCCGACTTCAGCTCAGGTCATGATCTCGCAGTTTGTGGGTTTGAGCCCCACATCAGGCTCTGTGCTGACAGCTCAGAGCCTGGAGCCTGTTTCAGATACTGCATCTCCCTCTCTCTCCCCTCCTTCTGTTTGCACTCTTTCTCTCTCAAAAATAAATGAACATAAAAATTTAAATGACATTGCAAAAAGAATAATTTGCATTACAGAGAAAATCTAATTTTTTTTTCTTTAAGAGTAGAGGTTTGTGAGAATGGGATTGTTCTTATATCCACTAGATGAACGTGCTCTTGGTTTAAGGTAATGTGAAAGTATCATTTCATTTTTCCAAAGTGCTACATATAAAATCTGTTGACCAATATGTCCCTAGTTATTAAAAAAATTCTGGAACAATCTGTTTTAAGGTATTAAAATAATACATGTTACTGCATATTTGGGCTCAGTGGTGTTTTGCAAATTTCCTCTAGGAATACTACGGTCTTATATTCCAGCAAGAAATATAAAGCATTTGCTTAACAAGATTTTGGGTTGGCCAAAAAATCCTTCAAATGGAACATTTTAATTAGAATCTCTCAATGAGAAAAACTCTGTTTTTTTTTTTCTTTTCTTTCTTCTCACTTTTTATTTTAGAGAGAGACAAAGAGAATGTGAGCAAGGGAGGGGCAGAGAGAGAGACAGTGAAATGGGGGGGGAGAGAGAGAGAGAGAGAGAGAGAGAGAGAAAGAGAGAGAGAGAGGAGAGAATCTCAAGCAGGCTCCACATGTGGCTTGATGTGGGTCTCAATCTCAGGACCCTGGACCTGAGCTGAATTCAAAAATCGATGCTTAACAGACTGAGCCATCCAGGCACACCTTATTTTTATTTTTATTTTTTTAAGGAAAAGAAGAATTTGTATGTTATGGCCTTACAAAAAACACAAACAAAAACAGACAAAACCCAGATACTTGGGAAGAAGAGCAAACCTGGTTTTCAATTATACCCACTTTGACGGCAGTGAATTCTTCTGAAAGCATACATTTCTAAAGATATAACCTACTTTAATCTTTGCCATCATCTTAACATACTTAGCAGGAATAACCTTCAAAAAGTACACCTAAATGTTATAATCAAGTGGAAGGCAGGGAGACAGGAATTCTGTGTATTTTTCACTTTCCTTTTTGTCATATTTATTTGGGAAAAATTCAGTCTTTTCATTATCAGTAGATAAAGAAAAAAATACTAAGTACTTTTCACAGAGACACAGGGACTAAAAATGAGTTGCCAGTGGAATGCAAAACAAAAGAGCCCACACTGTATGTTTTCCAGCCTTGTAGGCCATCAATTGTTTCTCCAGACCCTCCATGTAACCACACTGATACTCTTGATTGAATATCTGAGAAAAAGACACACCATCATGCCTCCTGCCTCTGCATATATATTTCCCTGTAATTAGGATGCACCTACACATACCACAGGTAAATACACCTACAGATACATGATATTCCACATGTCATTCAAGACCCAGATCATTCTATAAGTCACTCCTCTGAGCTGATTTTCTCTGGCATTCTCCCTCCCCTAGAACCCCAGTGCCTGCCTACGGCTACATGTTCCTTTGACAGTTATGCAGCTCATTTGTGGGCAGAGGTTACAAATATCTACCCAGAAGCCAGATCAGCCCTGGCAAACATTATATTTGACCCAGAAGGTGTTGTTTTCATTTTAAACTGGTCCAATATTTTATATTTTATTATTTACCATAAAATTCCAGGTTTATAGCATTGTTGCTGGAAAAAAAAACAAAAACAAAAACAAAAACAAAAGTAATCTTCCACATTTTCACATGGCAAAAATCCTTTGGAGCAGAGTAGCTCATGTGTAATAGGCAGGAACTATTAGGTTCACCACCTTCCCTCTGGTCTCCCTGTTTGGGGTCTGTCAGCTCTCATGTAGTGTTGTATTTGCAGTGTGTATGTGTGTATTTTTATGACAGAGAACATTTCATTATACTTAGTCCACTCAACTCACTTATTTTTTGTCATATTACCTATACATTATTTGACTTTGATACGCCTAGGTTGTGGGAACGTGATCACAGAAAATTTAAATACATATGTCATTTATTATTACCCATTACCTTTATTATTGCAGCCATTTTTAACTATGACTTCTTCATGCTTTCCCTTCAAATTCATTTTCAATGCAACTAAAAATACCTATTTATCTCTTCCCCAGCTGTTCTTCCGTTTAACTTGTTACATATGTAATGACCAAAAGAGAGGTTGTCAGAAAGTAAAGCTATTGATAATTCTCAACCTGGATAATTAACCCATATATAAAGAAATTAGTTTAAACAATGTCCCATGTTCTTAACTTTCTCCCAGATAATTGGATTCCTGCCTAGCATTAAACACAGAAGGCCCTGAGAAACACCAGAAGTTCTACCATAAGCTTCTGGAATCAGCTGACAGCTACAGGGCCCACTGGGAAGTCAGAACTCTGTATAATTGCCTGAAACTCCTCCAGGCCTAGCTAGGCTTGGTTTCAGTGACTAGTGGTTCATTTGCTCAATCTGTCTCATAGCTTACCAGGGGAAAACTGGCTTTTCATCACTTGCAAAATGAGAAATGTTACATTTTTTGAAAATGTAATCAAACTTTCTCCAGGCTTTGTGAAGGGTACAGAAGAGAGCATGTTTCTGTTTAAACACTAATAAAAAGAATGGCAAACAGTACCTGATCATCTGCTATGTGCCAAGTGCTGAGCTAGATGACTCATACATATTTTTTCATTATACTGCTTAACCTTGAGCTAGGAACTATCATTCCTATTTTTATAGATAAGGGAGCTGAGTCTTAAAGTAAAGGTAAAACATATTGCCTAAGATAACAGGATTAATAACTTGAAATTCTGGCATCTGTATAAGTTTGATGCCAAACACGTACATGTGCTGATTTTACTACATTATTCTGTGCCTTTGCTCAAGCATTCAAGTCTACCAATTCCCAGTCTCCTTAGAGGAGTAAGGCCCTAGCTAATGAGCAAACAGTCCATGAATCAGTGGTTGATAAGAAATCTAAGAAGAATAAGCACTGGAAAGTGCCTAAGGATGTTTATCTGGGGTAGAAAAAAAGACCTAAGTACTGTTTCTGAATATTTGGAAGACAATTTATTGTTTGGGTCCTGAAAGTCATGAAATTTGTCAAAGGGGGGTTTTCTAGGAAAATTAACACAAAATTACAAATGCAAAATTAGTTATTAAAGTGAATATTTAGAATGACAAAAACATGTCAAAAGTTCCAAATGCCAACATATACCGCATTCATAAAAAATATCCAGAAAAATAATAAAATACTAGCACAACTCTATAGCACCTCTTTTCCCTACATTTTTGGCTATGTATTCTTGGTTATCTCTTTAATCATTTTATGGCATGATCTTGTCATATTTTCCATACAGAGAATAGATAATTAGGTTTTTTTGCCATGGTGTATTAAAATAATTTTTTAAAAGTTTCTGTCGGCGCTCCTGGGTCTGCTGGTCTGTGGCGAACTGGTCTGTTCCGCAGGATGGGGTTTGTTAAAGTTGTCAAGAATAAGGCTTACTTCAAGAGATATCAAGTGAAATTTAGAAGAAGACGAGAGGGTAAAACTGATTACTGTGCCCGGAAACGCTTGGTAATTCAGGATAAAAATAAGTACAACACACCTAAATACAGGATGATAGTTCGTGTAACCAACAGAGATATCATTTGTCAGATTGCTTATGACCGTATAGAAGGAGACATGATACTTTGTGCAGCTTATGCTCATGAACTCCCAAAGTATGGTGTCAAGGTTGGCCTGACAAATTATGCTGCAGCCTATTGTACTGGCCTGCTGCTGGCCCGCAGGCTTCTCAATAGGTTTGGCATGGATAAGATCTATGAAGGCCAAGTAGAAGTGACTGGAGAGGAATACAATGTGGAAAGCATTGACGGTCAGCCTGGTGCCTTCACCTGCTATTTGGATGCAGGGCTTGCCAGAACTACCACTGGAAATAAAGTTTTTGGGGCCCTCAAGGGAGCTGTGGATGGAGGCTTGTCTCTTCCTCACAGTACCAAACGATTCCCTGGTTATGATTCAGAAAGCAAGGAATTCAATGCAGAAGTGCATCGGAAGCACATCATGGGTCAAAATGTTGCAGATTATATGCGTTACCTAATGGAAGAAGATGAAGATGCTTATAAGAAACAGTTCTCTCAATACATAAAGAACAACGTTACTCCAGACATGATGGAGGATATGTATAAGAAAGGTCATGCTGCTATACGAGAGAATCCAGTTTATGAGAAGAAGCCTAAGAAAGAAGTTAAAAAGAAGAGGTGGAACTGTCCTAAAATGTCTCTTGCCCAGAAGAAAGATCGGGTGGCTCAGAAGAAGGCAAGCTTCCTTAGAGCTCAGGAGCAGGCTGCTGAGAGCTAATAAACCAAACACAATTTTCTATGAAGATTTTTCAGATAAAGACCATAATAAACTTATTCACCAAAAAAAAAAAAAAAAGTTTCTGTCAATTTCACAAGTCATCATGTTGTATGTAAGTGATGAACCGTGGGACTCTACCCCAAAAACCAAGAGCACAATTAACTCTGTATGTTAGCCAATTTGACAATAAATTATATTAAATAAATAAATTTAACTAAAAAAAAGAAAATATATAAATTTTTAGGTCAACAAATGAGGGAAAACCTCTATCAAGCTTTTTCATTTATAAGTTGTCACAGATGTACTTAAGTTTATAGCACTGCTACAGTTTAATCAAAGCAAATATAGGATTCTGAAGATTTATATTTTGTTCCAATTCCACAGAAAATGAAAAAATTAGACATGGTGTTTATTACTGCATATGCTTCATTACAGGGTATATTCCTGAGAACAGAGACTACTGGCTAGAGAAGCTTCCACTTAACAATTTTACACATGTGATGATTAGACAAATTTTGATCAACTAGTTCTGACTTCATGTGTTCAAACATCTACTGCCCACACACTTGTGGTGTGAGACATTTTAGGACATGTTCACATTATGGTATGACCTCTGACCACACATCTTTGTGTTCTAACAGAGCAGGCAATAGAGATTCGCTAGAAGCCATTCCTATGTAACAGAAAGTCAAGCAATAACTTGAATAAACATGAAAATTACTGTGAGTCACACAAACATAACCTACTAAACCCAAATTAAGTTCATTTCCAACTGAAGCTTCCCATAACCAGGTTCCCAAACTGCCCCCAGCCTCTCCAACACCACTGTACATGAGGACAAATGTAAGGGAGAAGAAGCTGGAGGGAGAAGAGTTCTCCTAATTGTGATTAAAATATCTTATTTTGGCTGATCTAAAAAACATATGACCTTCAGAACTATTCACAGGGGTCCTCCCAAGGCGTTGGGAATGGTTTCTGCACATAAGGTACTTGATGCTTAAGCTTTATTAATTTCACGGTAAATCTGCCTCAGTTGAAGAGTTATTCTGTAGATATAGGATGCCTGTCTTCTGTGCTTTTCTACGGAGCATGGGGCGATATTTTGGGCAAGAACTATAGGCAAGAGGTTTCTGCTTCAGTTTTAGAAAGAACTTAGCAAGAAAGAAGGGTATCCAGTAATATTATGGGCCGCATCAAAAAGTTGTGAACTCCCATTACTGAAAGTAGTTGAGCAAAAGAGCTATATGACATCTGGAAAAGATGTGATTGTGAATGAGAAGTCAGGTCTAGAATATATGTGTTATGCTTTTATAACTCTAAGCCACTGCGATATCTAGCTTTGGCGCACAAGAGCTCCTTTTTACTTATTATTTATAAGAATTTTGTTTGAAAAAAATAAAGCCAGTACCAAGAACAAATGTCTAATAAAGAAATTCAGTTATTCAAAGAAATTCAAAATCTTATGTTGAATTGCTTTATTTCTTCTATATAATTTAGTGGTTCTTTTTTTTTAAGAAATAAAGAAACAAATAGAAAAAGAAAAAGGAAAACTTACAAAATAAAAAAAGAAAAAGAAAAGCAGATGCGAATGGAGCTGTTCAGTTTGAAGCAAGGATAGAAGACCAAAAACATGCCTTTGCCCCTTTCTTTTCCTCTTCACCCCACAGTGACCTGCATGGACTCCAACAGTTTCAAATTTAGGGCTCCATGAAAGTCAATGTTCTATACTACAGACTAAGGGCCTCCTCATGAATTTGTACTAT
This sequence comes from Cryptoprocta ferox, assembly GCA_028646485.1. Taxonomy (NCBI): domain Eukaryota; kingdom Metazoa; phylum Chordata; class Mammalia; order Carnivora; family Eupleridae; genus Cryptoprocta; species Cryptoprocta ferox. Next base: position 86,440,848 of record CM053573.1, read on the forward strand.
CCCTGTGAATTTTGATATCTGGAGCATTTTTACAGTCAACCTTAAAGCAAAGAGACTTTTGTGAAAGATCTCAACAGGGCTTCTTAAACTGGGACATGCATATTCCAGGTGTGACAGGAAAAGGAAGGAGATAACAGGACCTACAAGATAAAGGCGGCACAGCTTCCTGGTAGAGCTGTTCCACTTGATGTTAAGTATATGCAACATTACTTTTATATTCAAATAGATATAGCAAAAGCAAAGTAATATTTATAGAATTCTTAAAGATAAAATATATAATTTCAAAGGAAATTCCAGCTGGCCATAGAAAGTTGCTGTTAGGACCTCAGGCTTTGCACAGAGAATGTGTTTTCTTCATGTCTAAGGTGAGGAAGGAGTATTTCAGGGAGAGGCCCGGCATTAAGCTTATAGGTTCAGAACTGGGCTTAGAAGCTGGAGATACGGCTCCTAATCTCTTCTCCAGGAGTGTTTGACGATATTAAATTCAGAGGAAATGGCATCTGTCTCCCTTATTTGGCTGCAAAGATAAAAATCAATCCAAGTGATTCTTACTAAACAACTTCAGAGTTCTTGGCATTTCAAAGGACACTATGGGGTAAAGATGTATAACAAAGTGCACAGTCTGTGTTCTTTAAGAGGCTGCAACCTAGTACGGAGAACAGAGACAAATCAATGACTAATCCAAAATGGTTATCAGATGAAGGAAGCCCAGGGAGTTGCATTTTGAAGAGCAAAATAAAATCACATATTTTCTGTGGACTGATTACTGTAGAAATATATGGAACTGTTTTTATTATTGACAGTGAACATGTAGCTATCCACAATCTGACAAAAACAAATTTCCTGATAAGACTATTTAAAAAGATAAACATGAATGAGAGCTAGAAAATAATTCTAAAATGCTGCTTAACAATGGAGGTAAACTGAAGGTATATAAGAAGCTAAAAGCTATGCTTATAAAATTGAAATCCTAAATGCATTATTCTAAGGAAAATGATAAAATATTTCTAATCCTCTTTTGGAAAGTATTTGTTTTTAATTTTATTGTTGTGTTCTCATATCAATTTGAACTTTCAAGAGCTTTTGATAAGAATCACATTATCATATTTTAATATAAGGCATTTAAAGGGATATGTTGCCAAGTACCTTATAATAAAATAACCAACCCAGTAATTCTAATACTTAATATTAAGATTGTAGGTGATTTTATCATTTTACTTGAATCCTATGATTTATCCAGTCACTCAATTTGTCAACTCCTCCCCCTATTTTTTTCTGGATATCTGCTTGCTATATCTAACCCTTCCACCAAAGGAAATAACAAAGACTTAAAGTCAAATTTATCAGCTTTAAGTTTGTCTCTCTTTTAAAATGGTCAAGTGATTAAAGGCGTGAACCAAAATACTACATTTTGCACTTTCTATGATGGTTTTTCTTCCAATATATAAAGAATCCTCAGATATTCTAATGTATGGTTTGCTACCAGGTCAGTTAATACCACAAGGCCTGTGGCTTAGGCACAGGCATGCACTCCACATCCCTGAACTGGTTTCAAAATTCCAGTGCTGGTTTGCAACAACAAATAGTATAAAATGCAAGCAAAGAACTGGCAGGGCTAGGGGAAAAGCAGCTTGAATAAGACAAAAGCAAGAAGGTCTTAATAAATAGTGGTTAAAAGTAAGAATCTGAGAATCTAACATACTTGAATTTGAAATCAAATTATGCGTGGGTGCCTGGGTGGCACGGTCAGTTAAGTGTCTGACTTCAGCTCAGGTCATGATCTCACAGCTAGTGGGTTAGAGCCCCATGTGGACTCTGTACTGACAGCATGAAGCCTGTTTAGGGTTCTCTCTCTTGTCCTCTCTCTCTCTGCCCCTCCCCAACTTGAGCTGTCTCTCTCTCTCTCTCTCTCTCTCTCTCTCTCTCAAAATAAATAAATAAACTTTAAAAAAGAAAAAAAGAGAAACCAAATTCTTCTGCTTGGGTTATCCAAGAGGAGTCTTTGGTGGATTACTTAATCTGAATCTCAAGCGGCCTGTTGTTAATGCTGTAACCAATATTATTAAAGGAATAATCAATTGTATGTGCAGAGAAGGAAAAAAAGAAAGAGGGAGGGAGAAAAAGAGTATTTATCTATCTCAGTATTTATTCCTGAAGGCATATATAATCAACTATGGGCATATATTTTGACAATGAATGGGGTAATTAATAAGCCCAATGTTTGTTTCAATAATTTATGAGTCTAAATGTCCATTATGGGTTGAATGCTGAATTATATCTCCCCCAAAACTCAGTACCTCAGACATGACCCCATTTGAAGATAGGTGGGTCTTTACAGATATAATTAAGTTAAAATGAGGTCATTAATATGGGCCCTAATTCAATAAGACTGATGTCCTTATAAGAAGAGTAAACTTTGACACAGACTTCCCTTTCTCTAGATGAGGGACCAAAGCACAGATATCCAAGTCAGCTCAGCGCTAACAGCCGTGAGCCCAATGTGGGCCTCAAACTCAGGAATGATGAGACCAACACCCAAGCCACCACGGTGCTCCTGCACAGGTTATTTAAATACCATGCCCAGGACGAACTCAATGGTTAATGGCTGAGCCAAGACTAAAATCAGTCCAGTTATTCTTCCTTAAGATCTAGCGCTGCCTTTGATGAAATGATTAGGTTTCATTCACACTGTTGGGACTTTCAGAAAATTTTTTTTTGTTGTTAGTATAGTATTGTAAAGGTAATAGAATGTATTCTGAAAAACCTTTCTCATTATTTAGAAAAATTCTGAAAAGACTAAAAAACAAAACCTTAACACAACTCTTTTGTACAAGTGGGAATAGGTACTAATTGGCTAAATTGTCTTCCAAAAAATTCATGTTGAAGTCCTAACACCCAGAACCACAGAATGTGGCTTTATTTGGAGATGAGGTCTTTACAGAGCTGATTAAAATGAAGTTACTAGGGTGGGCCCTAATCCAATATGACTGGTATTTTAATAAAAAGATAAAATTTGGACATAGCCGAGGACAGAAGAAAGACTATGTGAAAACAAAGGAGAAGAAAGACATTGGCAAGCAGAGGAGGAAACTCCTGGAACAGAACTTACCCTCAAGCCTTTGGAAAAAACCAACCTGCCATCACACTGATCTGGGACTTCCAGGCTCCAGAATTTAAGAAAATAATTTTCTTTTGTTTAAGCCACCCAATTTATAGTACTTTGATACAGCAGCCCTAGCTAATAATACATTATCTAAACAGCATCCTTGCTGACTGTATGACCACCTACTTCTATAAAAAGAAGAGCCCAAGAAGGTTGTAAAACTAAAGCCAGGACTCCTACAATAGCTTGGTTTCCCTCCTGCACATGGAAAAGAAAACTCAATTTTGTATTTTCACAATCTATTTATGACAAATTATATAAAACATATTAGACATGTGATAGATATACATGTTATAAAATGTCATAGAGCATGTCTGACATTGTTTTGACTTGGATAATTACTGAAGCTGGAGTTTACCAGATATTTATCTAAGGCAGAACATTTTTTGGATAATGAGCCAATATATCATCTTTTTGTGAGAAACATAACTTTACAAAGTTCCAGAATGAATTAATTGCAAAACATAACCTGCTATATGGTGCAATTATATGTAAAGTGATTACATTTTGGGAGATATCTGCCAAAAGTAATTTTTATTTCCAAGTACTTGTTCTTAAAGAATTATTTCTGAACATCATTAGGGCAACTACTAGACACATACACACACACAGACACACACACAAATCATATTATCAAAGTGTAGGAGGACATATGTTTTGCTCATTAATGGTAAATGAAAATACTTATTTTAATATCCATTTTGAGCCTCAAAATAAACTTGCTGGAATTGTCACCCAAACTAAATACAGATACCCCAGGGAGCACAAGATGTTCTTTAATCATTCAAGTAAGACACACAACATTCTAGGATTCCATATATCAAAATAATACACAAAGGGGCATGTGGGTGGCTCAGCCCATTAAGCATGCGTCTTTGGCTCAGATCATGATCTCACAGTTTGTGAGATCAAGCCTCACATCAGGCCTGTACTGACACTGAAGACAAAGTCTGCTTGAGATTCTCTCTCTCCCTTTCTCTCTGCCCTCCCCCACTCATGCACACACACATGTGCATGCTCTCTTTTTCTCAAATTAAATAAACTTTAAAAAATAATGTAAAACTACACACTTAAATTTTTACCTAGACAGATAGTTTTCAGTCTTTCTTTTGCATTCGCACCATTCACATTTTCATTAAACTTCCATAAGAAATAGCTCTTATTACAGTGCATTATAATGGAGTAAGGATGTATGGGTAGAGGAAAGGGGCATATGCTTTGTCTTACATTGACACTAAATTATCTTTTGAAGAAATATCTAATACTTTACCCATATATAAAATCTTGATAATTTAAATATGTATTATTTAATTTTACTTTTAAAAAACATAAGAAGTGGTAACACAAGGAAAGTTAAGGCATCTGGCTAGTAGTAGTACCTATACAGATAGATTACAGAAAATATGATTCAGGAAAATAAGGAATTTTATAAAGTTAATTAAAAGGTTCAAGAAATGTCACTTAATTTAATAAATTAAATATTATCTATTATTTCAAATAATTTTATGTAATACAAAATGTCAATCTATTTCCCTATGGTCCTTTTATAAGTAATGGATCATGCCAACTCCTTAGATATGGTGTTATAAAAATATTTTGCATACACATTGCAAAGGTCCAAAAAAATTCTTGGCACCTTTATAAATATTTGGTCACTACAGAAAGGGCAACACTCATCAAACCTTTTTATTGTGTTATCATGAAGTAAAATTGGTAGAATCTTAACATACTAATAATCATTCAAGGAAGACAGAATTCTGTTTTTCCCAAACTATTTTAGATTACATCGTAATATCCTGGGTAGAATTTCACTACCTCTATATTTGCTTCTGTTACTTTTACACAGCATGGCTCTTTTTAGTAGAAGCTTTTGCTACTGTATTTTAACAACTGAAAAGAAAACTATAGTCCAGGACACTTTCATTGCAAATAGAGACTGCATAAACATCCTTAGTGCTGTTTCCATATCTAACTACATATTACAGTGCCTATTTTGATTTCCTACCTACTTCAGCTTTACAATAATGATTTCAATAGGTTTCATAAAAGTTATTTCCATGTAAAATATTTATTTAAGACTCATTAAGCCTTTCAAAATTACTGGGGCTCCATTAGGTAAATGTGCAGTTGAAACACAACTAAATAGGTTACATAACTGGTCAATCTATAGGAGAAAAGGTTTAGAGAAAGCTGTGATTCTGTGAACTATACTTCTAAATGTTATTTCATGTAACTAGCTGGCTCGGTTGTTAGAGCATGCAACTCTTGATCTCAGGGTCCTGAGTTCAAGCCCCACATTGGGTGTAGATTTTACAAAAGCTATTTCATAACACAAGCTGAAGGTCTCCAAGGTTGGATGGAAGGAATACAGAAACAGAGGTAAATACATGCAAACATATACCCATTCTAACATCACTACTACCATACACATACAGATGAGAAAATATTTAATTCTTTTTTTCTTCATGAATATGCTTTTGGAGAGAAGATTATTAAAGCTTCTTCTAAAGCAAATCCTATTTTTTCCATCATCTTCTATCAAATAATCAGAGATGCTTCTTCTTTAGGAGAGAATAATCTGCCAAGTAAAACTGTATAATGATAAAGGCATAAGAAGTGATGGCCAGATTCCTACCAGGATGAGAATTTCAGCAAGCTCAAGAAGTTTATTATGCCTATTAAATAAGAGAGTTGCTCTATCACCTTTCTTTTGCAGCATTTTCTCAGTTCGATGATGAAATACATCATAAATACAATATCTAGCTCGCTTATTTTCATAAATGGTAGTATTCTTTTATTTTAAATCTACTTATTTAAGTTTACTCCATGCTGTTAGCATGGAGGACAAAGCAGGGCTCGATCCCATGAACCATGAGACCATGACTTGTGAAATCAAGAGTTAGACACAACTGACCAAGCACCCCCCAAAACTGGAATATTCTTGAATTCGTTGAAGTCCACTAGAAAGTGGACTCCCCATTTTATCCACTTTTCCTATTTTGTTTCATTTGACCATTTGTATGTGCACATAGTGCATTAGTAGACTTGAATGACCATATGAGGAAATGTTTAGTCAGATACAGTGAGGCCTTGTTTAATGATTTCTTTTAACCTTTGATTTTCATATTGTGAAGAATGGTTTCATATTCCATTTTGTTATTCACAACTGTTAACTCTTAAAAATTTTAAGTATAGTTTACATACAATGTTACACTAGTCTCAGGTATACAATATAGTGATTCAACATCACTAAATGCTTTGCTATGCTCACCACAAGTGTAGCTACCATTCATCGCCATATAACACTTACAATGTCACTGACTATATTCCCTATGCTGTGCCTGTCATTACCATGACTTGGTCCATAACCGGAAGCCTGCATCTCTCACTGCCCTTCACCCATTTTGGCCATCTCCCTACTCCTTCCCTTTGGCAACCATCATTTTGCTCTCTGTTTTTATAGGGTTGATTCTATTTTGTTTTTTATGCACTCGTTTGTTTTGTTTTTAAGTTTAATTTTTTAAGGTTATTTGAGAGACAGAGAGAGTCAGAGAGAGAGGGAGAGAGAGAGAGATATATCAAGGGAGGGGCAGAGAGAGAGAGGAAGGGAGAGAGAGAGAGAGAGATCCTAAGCAGGCTCCGCACTGCCAGCACAGAGCCCAATGTGGAGTACACAGGCAATAACCTCTTTGGAATAGGCTATAGCAACTTCTTCCTAGATATGTCTCCAGAAACAAGGGAAACAAAGGCATAATTAACTATTGGGATTTCATCAAATTAGAAAGCTTCTGCACGGTGAAGGAAATAATCAACAAAACTAAAAGGCAATGTACGGAACGAGAGAAGATATTTGCAAATGACATATCTGATAAAGAGTTAGTATCCAGAAAATATAAAGAACTTATAAAACTCAACACTAAAAAACTGAAACATATAATTAAAAAATAGGCAGAAAAAATGAACAGACATTTTCCCTAAGACATACAGATGGCTAACAGACATAGGAAGGAAGCTTAACATCATTCATCATTAAAATCAAATGCAAATCAAAACTACAATGAGGTATCACTTCAAATCTGTCAGACTGGCTAAAATCAACAACACAAGAAACAACAGGTATTGGCGAGGATGTGGAGAAAGTGGAAACCTTTTGCATTGTTGGTGGGAATGCAAACTGGTGCAGCCACTCTGAAAAACAATATGGAGGTTCCTCAAAAAATTAAGAGAACTCCCCTATGATCCAGCAATTGCACTACTAGGTATTTACCCAAAGAATAGAAAAACACTAATTCAAAGGGATACATGGTTCCTGATGTTTATAGCAGCATTATCTACAATAGCTAAATTATGGAAACAGCCCAAGTGTCTATCAACTGATGAATGGATAAAGAAGAGGTGTTATATCTATATCTAGATAGATAGATAGATATAGATATATAAATAGATACAGATACGCGCACACACACACACACACACAAAATGGAATATTCGTCATAGAAAAGAATGAACTTTTGCCATTTGCAACGACATGGATGGACCTAAAGAGTATTATGCTAAGCGACATACAATAGAGAAAGACAAATATACGACTTTACTCATACATGGAATTCAGGAAACAAAACAAATGAGCAAAGGGAAAAGAAAAGAGGGAGGCAAACTAAAAACAGACTTTAACTATAGAGAACAAACTGATGGTTACCAGAGGAGAAGTGGGGGGATGAGTAAATTAGGTGACAGGGATTAAGGAAGGCACTTGCTGTGATGAGCACCAGGCACCATATAATATGCTGAATCACTATATTGTAACCCTGAAACTAATATTACACAGTATGTTACCTGACTGGAATTTAAATTAAAAACTTAAAAAAAGCTTTATAGAAATATATATTCTTTTTGGATTTATTTTAAATTGGAAGTATCTTTATGAGAATGTTTTAAATGTCAATAATTACCTATGGACTAGATAAAAAAGTAAAAAGTAAGGCAATATAAAAATAACATGCCAAAGAGAACAAGGGAAAGAAATATTTTTATTGTTACAGTCTGTTCTGCTTACTTCACTTCTTGTACTTAGACTATTTATATATATTTGCAAAGTACAAATTCATGTAAGACAGACTTACTGAAGCTATCAGCATGGCCACGAATCAAACAAGCAAATTACAAAAGAAAAAAATATGTACAGGGAAAAAGCAAAACATAAAAAAAAAGAATATTTTAGCACAAATTAAATTCTGCATCCAGTGAATGCCATATCTGATAACACGGGGGTGGCTATTATCCTTATGCTTACACTTGGACACAGTTGAGTGCGTTGTATGGGCAAGAACCAGAACCCATTACTAAAATGTAAGTCCTATCCAATGGAGTTATCAATGTTCTTTTCACTTCACTGTGCAATTTCTGTATACATTTTTGTTAACTAGCAGCAGAAGCTGAATATATCAAAGGATGACTATTATGGTACTCATGAAGAAAAAAAAAAGGTTCGGTAGTAAAAATGCTGATGTAAGAGACAGATTCTTATTCAATTAAGGCAGCAATTCATAAAGACCTCGTATGTGAGCTAATATAATTTCAAATCTTATAAAGGCTGAAACACTAAAATACACAAGCATATTTCTGATGAATGAATTCTTAATGATGAGTACTATATCCATATTCTGGAGTTAAAACACTCAAGCTCAGTTTTAAGTTTTCTCATTTATCCTGCGACTGTGTTAAATCATCTAATCACTTTTGTATCTGTTCCCTAATCTATAATCTGGAATAATGATGCTTACCCTGTCTTGTTTACCAAATGTCTCTAAGGACCCATAACCTTATCTGAATCATATCTGAGAAAATGTACTGTAAACTATAATGCAGAATAAAAGGGCTATGTAAATCATTTATATTTAAATCAGTAGGTAGATTTTTGGATATACATGGCTTAAAAAAAACTAGTGTCTGAAAATTGTATCACCACAGAAAAGCCTTAGAAAGCAATGAAGTACAGTCAAAAGTATAGGGATTGCTATCTGTGTAATTAGAAAAATCTCAGTATGCTCTCTATTAAATGGGGATAATAGTATTTTCCACACAAAATTTATAGGAGTATTAAATCTGTGATTCAACTTCAAGAAAGGACTTATTGCCTTGCTCCTGGGATCGTTGTTAGCAGACAGCCTTTAGCTGTCAATGTCTTCAAAGACTAGACTGAGAGGCACAGAACCACATAGCCCAAGGTGATATTTTAGGTGTCCCACATTGAATGATTGACTTACATGGAAATAAAAAGTTCCTCTCTATAGGCCCAACTCAGGGCAACTCTCAAGGGTCAATCTAGCTCCAGATCTCCCTGTGGTGTTGACTAAGGCTGCCATTAGGACTATGGAGCAGTTCGACTTCTCTTTTGGTCCACTCTTCTTTCCTTTACTCCTTTCCACGGGTATTAATCTTCAGGGAACTGTGTACCAAACATTCTATATTAAAATCAGCTTTGGGAGGAGGCCAACCTGTGACAAATTGTTAGTGATAATAGACAGGGCCTAATAATTTGTCATCCAATAAGTGAAGGATGCTATGGTTATCCTCAACGATTTTTAACTATAAACTTCCACACCAGTTAACTATTATTGCTATGAGGCAGAGAAGATACTGGTACATTATCAGAAATAATCACTTTGATAATTAACAGAATAATTTGGGCCCAATATAAATTATAAAAAAGTAGGATAGCTGCATAGATAATTTAGTTCAAAATATACTTTTACATAAAACACCTACATAATTGAAACAATTTTTTATAGAAAGGATTGTCTCATATTTTCATTTGTTTTCACAATATGAATATTGTTTAAGATGGTAAAATTTGATTAAATAATTCATTGGGTTTTCCAATGGTCTCCTCTAGAGAGTGGTCTTTTTTTTTTATGCTTATTTATTTTTGAGAGAGAAAGAGAGACAGAGTGCAAGCAGGGAAAGGACAAGGTCACACACACACACACACACACACACACACACACACAGTATCTGAAGCAGGCTCCAGGCTCTGAGCTGTCAGCACAGAGCCTGACGTGGGGCTCAAACTCACAAACCGTGAGATCATGACCTGAGCCAAAGTTGGACACTAAACCAACTGAGCCACCCAAACATCCTGAGAGTGGTCTTTATTTTGCAGTAAGATGACTATGCTTTTGTAACAAAATACCTAAGGAAAATTAGTGAGTAAATATTTTTTAAATGGTATAAAGAAGGCTTGACAAAATAGACTCAAGCTGATACATAGTAATTTCTGAAATGTTAACATGATATCTTACCAGTTAAAAAGGAAAATACTTTATAGGTATCAACAGTTAATAAGATAACATACATACATAGTGTTAGTAGTTTGTGTTTTGTGCCAAGCTGTTCTAGGAAGTACTGGACAGCAATCAACAAGTGATATTCAGATATGCTACACTAAAACAAACAAAAAAAAATAGAGCAACTAAGTAAGCTTTTGAGATACATTCTTTAGAGATAGAGATAGAAAGTAGATCTATGGTTGCCTCAAACTGGATCTAGGTAGGGGAGATGCAGTGTATGAAGGAGATGGTGAACTATAACTGACAGCTATGGAATTTTTTTGGTGGAAGGATAAATATGTCCTAAATTAGATTGTGGTGATGGTTGCACAACCCTGTAACCTTATTTAAAAACATGGTAAAGTGTATGATATATGAACTGTATCTCAGTAAAGCTAGAAAGTCTATTTTAATTTATATTAAATCATTTCCTACATCATTTACGTAGCTTTTCAATAATTGTTACTACTCTAGTAATGAAGAAGTACCATGTATTAAAAGAAGTGTGGAAAAGCAGTGAAGGAAAAGTAACATTTCCTTCAGCTAAGGTAATTTAGTTGTTTAAGTGTTGCATGGATATCTCCCATTTAATGCTACATCTAAGCCATTTATAATTTATTTGAAGGCGTAATTACTCAATATCTCTTTCAATTTTTATAGGTTTGTCAGTGTGTTTTCATGTTGGCATTCCAGAATATTTAGAAATCCATTTGTTCTTATTTTGTTCTTAAAATTTGTTCTCAAATTTTAACTTATCCTGTTTCCTAAAGTAAATTCTATTCCTTAGATTCTAAGTGTTAAGCAACTATAAATGATATCAAACCCAAAAAACACAAACAAACAACAACAAAAACAGTAAATTTTGGCCTTCTTTCTGCAAACAATTTTAGTTCAAAGACACTGCACAAAGTCTTAAAATTGGACATTTCCTTACAAGTCATTACCAGCTCCCCCCACATAGTATCTAATTAATACTTTAATTAAGCACATAGTATTTAATTAATAGAAATCATTGCTTAAAGAGCTATCTCAGCAAGAATCTAGATCTAGAATTGTCAGCTTCATCATAGCTGTCCAACACTTAGATTTAATCCCATATTTTAGAACCATTCTACCCCTCCTTTTGAGAACTCCCCCCAAAACATACAAAATGAATGGCAGAGAATGGTAGTGAAATCATCTCCTGGTCACCCCACAAATAGCTGGGGTTTTTATTCTCCATTAGATGGAGAAATGTCAATTTTTGGATTTAGAATATTTTCAGCATATAAAAATACTTCAGGAAATTATATACATAGACTCAATTAGTGACACTATTATAGCACATTTAAATAATCATATTGAAAAACCGCAGGCTAGTAATTTCAACTCTTAAATAAGATAAGCTCCTTCCTCAGAATTATAAAAAAATTGTATTCTTTTATAAAGCCAATGTTTACTTTTCCTATGATACAATTTTTTTCATGAAAACAGCGATTTTCTGTAGATAATAATTTATATTTTGTAATAAGTAATAAATTCCCAAATCAAGGGAGAAAATTACTAAAGGATCAGCAATATCTTAATTATAATGCTAAAACTATTAGATATTCATAGTAGCTTATTTCTCAGCAACTCAAATATTCATTAAACTTTTGTGTTAATAAAAATAATGAAAAATAAATGTTTTTTTTAATCAAAACTTTAAACTGTGTAAGTAAGAACCACATGGGAAAGACTATACTGTCTAACATTTGATAGCCTCTAATTCAGGGTATATTTTTTCTGTGATTAAAAACTTAGGTACAGAAAAAGATACTCTAGGTTGGCAATCAACCAACGACTCTGGAAGAGAATTGTTACCAGACTCCAGCAATTGAGCATCAATGGATATAGAAAGCTACTCATTTTTTCTTTATACCATTCTTATATTTTCTTTATTCTCTTCTATCCCTCATCCTTCATTAATAGGCCCAGAATATAAAGAATAAATATGACAGAATATTATAATCATATATTAGTTTGGATTTAAATAATCAATAATTCTATTTTGTAAAGCTTTAAGTTTGTCTAGTACCTCTAAAACCAAAGAAAGAATACAATAAAATAGTTAATGTCATTTGTCATGATTTACTTGAGTAAATACTAGAGCAATCACATTGGGCATACTGAATCTAACCTACTTATCATCAAACATTAAATATATTTAAAAGTCTCATTAAACCATACAGTTTTCCATATACTGTACTTTGAAAAGAAAGAAAATGAATCCACCACTACTAAAAACCGGGCTTCTTGCTACTGCAAAGCTTAAACTTCTCGTATACTCTTCAGTTGCTCAGCAACTGTAATTGTACTAGAAGCATTCATATTAGACATTAGATATTTCCAACTTTTATTTTTCTTTCTTCTAAAAGGAAAGCTATTGTTAACCAAATAATTTTTTAAGGAAAAAGGTACCAGCATTTTGAATCTACATGGGTTCAAGTATATCTTTCAACCTGCACAATTCAAGTCACTTCTATGCAGATTATAAAAGTATCCAGTTAGATTATGTATCTTTGTGTCTGCTGTGATAGATATTAAAAAACTTACGGCTAATATAAATACTATTTCAAAACAACTACACAGTGTTTGTTGATATAATAATTATGTTGTCTTTATGAGAAAGCTAGTCATAGAAATAAATTCATTATTAAACAATCAATTTTCAGCAATACTTAGGTTTTCTTTGTTATTTTGTTTTGCAATTGGGAAGGAAGGACTATGTACACATATTGGTAAAATGTTGTCCAAAATAGCCAATGATTCTGGATGACTTCAAGCAGAAGCATCATACAACTGACTACTACTCAGAATCACCATTGGACAAAAGATTTGACTATAACTTTGGTGGTGATTTAAATCTTATTTACAGAGTGTACCAAGCACATATCATGATACCCACATTAAACATCACTCAGTAAATAACCACTTTCTGAATCAAAATGAATAAAACAATCAATAGAATATATTACAAAAGATATTGTTAACTAATCTGACATAATTTAATTCTACTATACGTTATTCACCATGACTAGTCTGTAACTGGCTTGTGTTGTTAAAAATATAAAAGCCATTTCAGTCCAATTTTTATAAATAATAAGCACCAGAATTTAAAAAGAGGTAATTTTCATATATGTGAATATGTGAATTCACATATATGTGAATAGTGATGCACTAAGTACTTATGCATGTAAGGGCACTGTTATCCATGTAAATTTTGCCCTGTAAGTGCAGTGGTTCCATTGACTGAAAATTAACTTTCATATTTCAAAGCATATGACACATTTTATAAGAGAAAGTGACTATTTTTATCTTACATATATCAATCCCAAACTCTGCTTAGTTAAAAAAAAAACAGTACATTGGCAAAACCTTTAAACTCGCAATAAAAGATATTTATACTCTAGAAAGAGATGATTTATTTTGGGAAGGATAGCACAAAATGAATATTTCATCTATCTGTGCTACTACCCCTTATTCCCTAAGAGTATATTGCATCTTATTCCTAATACCGTCAGCTTGTTTTTAACTTTAAAATTTTAGTTTTCCAGAATTAAATGCATACAAAGATAACATATTTGAATTTGAGGCATCAAATAATTAGTTATAATATAATAAAATGCCAACATGTGAAAGATATTGAAATTTGGGGGAACAAAACTCTACAAGAGATGAAGCTAATTTTCTTTAAAAAAAAGATAAGAAGGGACAAAAGAAATTACTCAAACGTGGTAAGGTTCAACCCAAGTACAGGTCATTTGCTATGTTAGATAGCTTATCTATATGTGAATGTTTCAAACAGGAGCCAGAGGAATGTGCTGGGTGGAGCTACTGTGTCTCCCACAGAAGTCTGGATAGAAGGGGATTGAACAAATGCAATGAAAATTGCCACACAAATAGGTGATTCACCATTAATCTAAGAAACAGAATAAGATGAAGAAACTTAATTCTTAGCTCTAATCTCTCATGGAGTATTCGGTCCTGCTTTAGACTATGCTAATATGACAGAATTCTGGAGAGAATATTTTTAAATGTTACAAAGGAGAAGGTTTTGGAAGAATTAGCTCTAATACTGCCTGTGGGCTTAAATGTTTTTTAAACTCACGCAGTTAGGGTATATGGATTCTTCAGCTTTTCTCACATAGATGTTCTCTTCATGGTTTCTGTCAATGTAAAAATCTTCTGAAAGGGTACATTTCCCCATCCTCCAAGTGGACTGAGCTGAGAGGACAATCTGAATCCCCCCTAGGTATTTGGACCTGAGCTTCTCCTCAACACTGCTATTTATCTTTGAATCATTCAGGGTCCTGGGAACATACACAAAAGAGTTAAATCAACAGTTTAATTAACAGATCATCTACAGAAGTATGAGTGAGGGGTATGGGGACCAACAAGGGGTGACCAAGTATACAGGATCTAGCAATAGTAGGAGGCTATTACCACCTCTATCAGGACACAGAGATGGAGCAGTGTTATCAGAACTTAGAGGTAGACATTGAGCAGTAGAAGTAGAAAGACAATGTAGTGAATTGAGGGGTAGAGGTAGAGACTTCTCTGTCTAGATCAGGTTTACAAAAGCGAAAGAGAAACAACAATTACAATAAGAAAATTATCTTTTAAATCAATCATTGAATTGTCATAGTTTTTATCTGATATGCCAGTATGGTCACTAACAATTTTTTTCAGATGTTTGCTTACCTGTAGAGAATAATCTTTCCCTAGTTCCATTTGTATCTTATTTATAGATATATCAAAAGCTTGTATTGCAACATTATTAAAAAATTATAGATATACTGATACCCTCATATGTATATAAAACATGGTCTTTATGGAGCATGTGAAAAAGATATCATTAAATATGGATCTTTTAGGAAACAAGTGAAAAGTAAGCTTATTTTTATTTTTTTTATGTCTTTATTTTATTTTGACAGAGAGACAGAGACACAGAGATTGAGTGGGGGAGGGGCAGAGAGAGAGGGAGACTCAGAATCTGAAGCAGGCTCCAGGCTCTGAGCTGTCAGCACAGAGCCCGACGCGGGGCTCCAATCCACAGACCGTGAGATCCTGACCTGACCTGAGCCGAAGTCGGTCGTTTAACTGACTGAGCTATCCAGGTGCCCTGTAAGCTTAGTTTTAAAGCCATTTATGCAAGCTCCACAGAGGGCAAGCATCTTTGTTCTATTCACTGAAGTATCTTGTACCTAGGCCAGTACACGGCATATACGAGGTATTCAATAAATACTTGTTGGATGAGGTATAAATGGTAACTCTTTTGCTGACTATAATATTTTGGTAGTCTATACAACTCCTGTTATTTTATTTTTACTTCAGATACTGCTTCCAGGTCAGATAAGGCTTCAGTGTTTGCTACCTACTACCCAGGTTTCTTAGAGTAATTTCTGCAACACTAATTTCAGTACCAATTTAAAATGAGAGCATTTTCTATCTTGCTTGTCTCCTACAGTCAGTGCTGCTGAGTCATCCTTTCCTGTTCCATAACTGTTCCATGATTCGTATGCCTCCTTCTCACCTTCCCCAAACCTAAATTCTTTATCACAAACTACAACTAACTAATTTTTGGACAACTGGAACTTCCTTGATTTTCATGATTTAGTTTCTATGCAACCTCTGAGTTATTTTTAATAAGTTCCCAAATTATTTTACATTGCCTTCATTTTGACTCTTTGTCTTGCAATGACTTACATCACCATAAATTCTGAAATATTACCTTCAAAGTATTTGAGTAGCTACTTATAAAGATGTGCTGCACTAAACACACAGACACAGTAATTAAGCTAGTCCTGAGTAAACACAATACTTTTAGGAGTGGATAAAAACAAACAAGTAGAAAAAATATAATCCCTCTTTAATTTTGTTTTTATAAAACCTAACTGTGTATTACACATAGGCTACATGAAAAGAGTAGAACTGTATTACTTATGGTTTGACTGTGGGATTTTTTTTCTTTGTTTGCTTTTAGTTTTATTCCTAGAATTGATTAATAATGAGTTTATACAACATTCTAAATCTTCAATCGATGAAACTATTAGCAATTTGCAACTAAATATCATGGTGATATGAACATAAATATTCTAAAAAAGAATATTTTTTAGGGAGGGGTGCCTGGGTGGCTCAATCGGTTAACGTCCAACTTCGGCTCAGGTCATGTTCTCACGGTTCCTGGGTTCAAGCTTTGTGTTGGGCTCTGTGCTGACAGCTCAGAGCCTGAGGCCTGTCTTCTGATTCTGTGTCTCCCTCTCTCTCTGACCCTCCCCTGCTCACACTGTGTCTCTCTCAACTCAGGTCATGATCTCATGGTTCTTGGGATTGAGCCCCATGTTGGGCTCTGAGCTGATAATGTGGAGCCTACTTGGGATTTTCTCTCATTCCCTCTCTCTCTGCCCCTCCCCCTCCCCATTCACATGCACTCTCTCTCAGAATAAACTTAAAAAAGGAAGATACTATTTGAAAAATAAACTCCTTTACTTTTAAAAGTTAGTTCATGCAATCTTAATTCTTTCACTTAATCATAAACAGATTATTGTTACTTTTGATCCAAAAATAACTGACCATTTTTAGTTTAGTTTGTTTTTAATTTTAGTGTTTGGAACCATTTGGAAGACTGGGAGGAAGGGTACAAATTGAGGAGAGAGGCTCTTAGCCTCACCCCGTTTTCTTTCCAAAGCAGACCCTATCAGGACAATTAGAAACCTGGCATGTGCATGGAGACCACCAGCTGCATCTGTGCCCTATTGGTTTCTCCTTGTCCCTTCCCCCAGCCTCCAAGACACATCTTGGAAGGAACCTTAGCAGGGCCAGGAAGCACAACAAAGGTATATCTGGGGCAGAGAATTTCTGGCTTCCTGGTACCAATGGCATGGTATTTGAGGACAAGACTCAGTTGGTCATGTCCCTTTGGGAGGATTGTGGTAGGAAGATGTCCAGAGGAGGGTCTGGAAAGATGGTAGCCCAAGGCAAGGTTCTGGTTGTACAAGTCTACGTTGAGGTGGGGGGGATGGGTACCAACTGCATTTCATGAGAATATTTCATGGAAAGAGTTCAAAATATTAGAAAAAACAGAAACACTCAGGGATCTTAAGGTTTATTTTTATCTTACACAGGAATTTTTTGAGATGCAGTGGGTGTAATAACTCTTGCTTCAATACTCTGTGATTTCACAACTGCCCTTTCCTATAGTAACTATTACAAAGCTAATAAACACTAATGTCAAACACCAAAACTCAAAACATAAAGTATACTTATTTATATTTATATTTATATTTATATATACATATATATATGTGTATATATATATAGTTTCCATGTATACTGTGGCTTACCAGTTTACCAGGGAACAAATGTTAAGTAATTGCAGTGAATAATAATAAAAATGTCAATATGTCCTTGAATTTAAATAAATTATCCACACTTTTTGGAGTATCTATTGGATGTACATTATCCATATTGGGACATTGATTTATGAATTATTATTTTTCTGCATACTGGTATACTAATAGAAAAGTTTTTCAATGAGACACAAAATGACTATCCCTTATGCACAGTTTTGACAAATTATCGTTTTTATAAACCACATAATGGACAAGAGGAAAAGAAATCAAGTCAGATGTACCATGCCACACTGCCTTCATACAAATTATCAGTTTTATAATAAGCTATAGTACCAATATTAGGAACAGAACAGAGAGATGTACTTGATCTTGACCCTTTCCAAGGCTACATATTCTACCAGGAACCTGGAGCCTGTGTCTCTATGACTGCCAGGAAATCCCACTTGGATTCCTTCAGAAACATGTAAAATTGTCAATCAGCCTCCTTCTTTGAATACAGTGAAAGAGAGCAGTCTTCAGTTTTTTGAGATGCCCAGGACTCCCTTTTCCCTCAAGGGTGACTCATACTGTGAAGGAGACATGTCAGAGATTACGCTCTGCATGACAAGGTCCCATTGGCCCATACACTCCATCTAATGCCTCCCAGGTCAGACCTGGTGGCCAGCATTTTATACCAGGACCTTTGTGACAGCTGATCTTGAGGTTGAACTTCTACCTTTGCTCAATTCCCACACTGTCTCTTTACAGTAGCTTTCAGCAACAATGTCAGCTTCCACAGTTTACCAAGTTGAGAGTTCCCTGTGGTTGTTGCTTTGACACTGGCTGCTGGTAGAAAGCAGTTTTCTAAAGACATCTCTGTGACTCTCTTCTGCTTTTTGCATTGCTCACCACCTTAAATAGTGATCTAAAAATATCTTCCAGGTTTGTGTTTTAATTTTTTTAAGTTTATATGTTTATTTTGAGAGAGAGAGAGTGTAAGTGAGGGAGGGGCAGAATAAGAGAGGGACAGAGGCTCTAAAGAGGGTTCTGTGATGACAGCAGAGAGCCTGATGCAGGGCTCGAACTCATGGCTTGAACTCGAAATGAACTGTGAGATCATGACCTGAGCTGAAGTCAAATGCTTAACCAACTGAGCCACCCAGGTGCTCCTGTTTGTTTGTTTTAAATCATTTAATGAAATCCTGTTAATTCTAAGCATCATCTCTAGATGGCAATTCACAACAGAGTTTCTAGTGAGAGTTATAGAGGTAGTTGGGATGTTCTGCAACTTTTTCAAATAACTAAATTTTTAAAAAATTTACTTGAAATCTTTGCATCACAATTGACAAGACTCAGTAACATCTTGCAGAGTTTTGATTCTCTCTTCCTTCTCTGCCTAGCCCTAACCCTATCTTGTGACTTAACCTTCTTAGGTGGCAGGAAAGAGCAGAGAAAATAAATAAAATGTACAAATTGCCATAATAGGTAGCAACTACAGTCATTCCAAGAAGCCACCACACCAATATTGGAAGCTGTCCTCTCCTCTAGTCCTAAAGTTCTGTCCCTGTATTACTGGTCACCAGGCAATCCACCAAGATGGATTAATAAAAGAAGTTTTCTTACAATGACGATGACCTCAGCAGAAGACACAGTAAGTCTCCAGTACCCAAGAAAATCCTAAACTTGAAGGTTCATTACAATTTCTCTATTTAAGACCTACTTCATCCTTTTGTGATCTTTTCTGTTTCCTATAACACAAACCTCTCAAACTCTTCCCCAGGGTCAACTTCATGAGAACATGTTAAAATATCCTGAGCACGAGGAGGGGGCCCTGGAATCTAGGTAATTAGAAGTGATGCCTGCACAAATTGGTCTCAGTTAGACCTTCTGCTGTACTTGGTAGAACTCTGTATATGAATCACAGGTGGGTGAGCAATATTACCAAATAATGACACAATAATGTCACAATCCATGATACTTTTTTGCTGTGTTTTGTTGGACCTAAGATTCCAAGTTCTGCTGAGACTCCCCTGGCTAAAGTCAAGCTACTACTAGTATATCTAATTGTTGTTTTCTCCCTCAGGAAGTTAAAGGAAAAGCCTAACACTTTTCCAAGATGGGAGCTGGTAGGCCTCCAAGAAAGATTGCAATTCCTCCTTTACCTTATTTATTTATTATTTATTTATTCCAATTTTTCTCTTTTACCTTAGAGAACAACACAGAGATTTATCTATATGTGCCGATCATATACCCCTGTCGATGACCTACGCATCATATCACAAATACGATAAAAATGACACAGAACTACTTATTTGGTGATTAACCAAGCAAACCTACTACTTTTCTAAATTAGGTGGAGACAAATACTTAAGTAAAAGGCATAAAAGATATTAGAAAGCACATGAAGTTATCAGCTTATGCACAAAACACTGGCACTCAAGATGATCACTGATTTTATAAAAACCAAGAAAGATTTATTTCCTGCTTATTATTAAGATATCTCTGTCCCAACCAGGTTGAGAAAAATACATCTAAGCCCTATTCCAAAGATAAAAT
The DNA here is from genome assembly GCA_028646485.1 of Cryptoprocta ferox. Classification (NCBI taxonomy): domain Eukaryota; kingdom Metazoa; phylum Chordata; class Mammalia; order Carnivora; family Eupleridae; genus Cryptoprocta; species Cryptoprocta ferox. The sequence continues at coordinate 86,461,247 of CM053573.1, forward strand.
GGATATCAGCAACCATAGTTATCCAATAATTCCTAGTCTATAATTTTGCTCACTGAGCTACTTCTGAATTATTGGAGCTAAGAAAGAGCAAGCATTTTAAATAACTTAGTTTTTGTTGACTTTCTAATATAACATCTATTCATTTATAGTGATCATCTTTTTATGCACAGTATGAGTTTGCTTCCAATGCTACACACTTGTTACAACAGCAATGGTTTTCATCCATTAATGTGTATATTGTCTTCCTTTGTATTATTTTTAGGCTGCCTTCCCAGACACTTTTGCTCATGGAAATCTATGATACCACCTTTGTCTACTGTGTTATCTAAATCTAATGTTTAATAAGTCATAAATCTACAAGTACAATATGCCTCTGTTGTGCAATTTATTTCACCCATTCTTCACTTATCTCTAGAAATAATACACACTTCTCCTAATCAATTTATCAGTCAAAGGAAATCAGATTGGTCATAGATAAGTCTACATAAGCTGAATTTCTTAATATCCTAATGTATTCAAAGGTTTTGAAAACTTTAGGCACTTAGAATAAAATGTAATTTGATAAGGTCTTGCATATTACTAGTCCCTTTCCTGGCCTCTGGTCAAAATTCACTAATTCACCTTCTTTCTAAGACCATAGGTTCCCTTCACATTTTCCACTTTTTTGAGGGGGCAGCCCTTATCTGTGATGTCTTTTCCCATAATTATACAACTGTAACTTATTTAGCAGACACTATGCAGTCCTTTCCTATTTTATAGTACTGAGTCTTCTGGAATTCTTCAAAATAAAATCAATGTGCATAATTTTTTGTATATCTGCAATATTTTTTAAATGTTTATGGAGTTCAGAGCATACTATCACACACACACACACACACACACACACACACACACACATCTCTTGTTCTCTGTACCTCAATAATTCACTTGTGGATATGTTCAACATGGGGCCATAAACAATGGAAGAGCTAAATAACTACACAAGGGAACAACCCAAGAAACACTGCAAGGCAGTACAAGATTCATTGCTTGAACAGGGATATAGACAATAGGGTTCATGGCAAACAAGAGACTAATCATTTAGTAATTCTGAGTTAAAGAATTATTCCCCCAGTTGAATACAGAAACTTCTGCCTGGGTATAAAAAAAAAAAGTATCACATTTGGTCCAGTTAATAAAGTTCAGTGAAAGATACGGTTCTCTACTATGAGAACTTCAACACCCTGAACTCTCCAACATTTGCTAAAATTGTTCAATGACTTCAATTTTTACACTTTCCCCCCAAAAATCAACTTTTAATATGATTTCTAAATTTACTATCATATCTTTAATCCATTTATTCAAGAAGAGATGCTTTCATCCCATCCAGCACTGTGCTAACTATTGGGATTCATGGTCTATAGAAGTCATCATGAGTGATTTTATTTAAGTAAATATGACTTGTGGTTTATGACACAAAAAGTAATGGCAGATATTGGCTCTTCAACCAAAAACTGAGTTATATGGCAAAGTCTCATTTTCACATAATATCATGGAGGTTTTAAGACAAATACACCTCAAACCAAAGCTGCATATTGATATGTACACTTTTTCCTATCCTCCGTGTGTATAAAGACAACACATGGATTCAAGGCAGAGAACCTTTTACTATAAAAGTGGGTGATACTATTTTACATGAATATAAATTAAGTTCATAACACACTACCTAGCAAAGCAAATATTGTATATGCCACAGAACAAAATAATAGTTACGTAGAGATTGATCTATTGTAAAGACATGAATATTTATCTAAGTGTGTATATTGGTACATTTCCATCTTATGCTGAACTATTTTAAAGGCTAAAAATAACAAATTAAATAGTCTAACAAATCATGTGGTCAGAACAGCAAAAAGCTCATTCCTGGAAAACCCTGTGTTAATTGAGGAGTATTTCTCACCTTCCAGTCTTTGTAGTTCCAGCTCTAGTTAAAAGCACCTTAAAAGAAGTATTAGGTTACTTTTCAACATGACTCTGTCAAAACAGCGAAAAAATCCAGTTATTTAGCCTTGCAAAATCTAGAAATGTAAATAAAACAAGATGCATTTATGCAGTCTTGGGCATTGTGTTTTCATTACACTTGCAATGTTTCCCTTAACTTGTGAAATATTTTGTCAGTTTGGAGGGAAGAATAAAAAGTGTAAAAATTTCATCATATCTAAAGAATTCAAATCCAATTCTAACACCCAAAGAAGTCATCACATCTCTTCATAGGCCCTTAAAGTAATAAAAAGCCAAATATATTGTATTAACTAGTTAAAGTTGAACTGTATTTTTTTATTTGCAGATGTTTTATACATCATGTAACAATCACAATAACATGATTAGCCAAATGTTCTAACTACATATCAGAATGTCTATTTTTTTTTTGATAAGGCACTAGAGAAAAAGAAAATTTAATTTTTATATCTTAAGGACAGTAAAAGGGAAGATGAGTGATGCTCTTTGGTTTTTATTACTAGAGCAGGGCATAACCCTTACCTAACCTTCAGACAAACCTTGTGTTTCTTCTTCAAACCACCAAGGACCTATGCCATTTATGTAACTATATAATTCAGTCATTGTTAAGAAAGGAGTTTTTTTTTATGTTTATTCATTTTTGAGAGACAGAAACAGAGCACAAGCAAGAGAAGAGCAGAGAAAGAGGGAGACACAGAATCCAAAGCAGGCTCCAGGTTCTGAGCTGTCAGCACAGAGCCCAACATGGGGGTCGAATCCACAAACCATGAGATCATGACCTGAGCCAAAGTTGGCTGCTTATCCCACTGAGCCACGGCATCACAAAAAAGGAGATTTTTTTTAATTTTTTTTTGAGAGAAAGAGAGAGTGAGCAAGAGCTGGAGAGGGACATATGGGGAGGGAGGGAGGGAGAGAGAGAGAGAGAGAGAGAGACAGAGAGAGACAGAGAGAGACAGAGAGAGAATCCCAAGATCCCAAGCAGGCTCCACACTCAGTGTGGAGTCCAATGTGAGGATTGATCCCACGACCCTGGGATCATGACCTAAGCCAAAATTAAGAGTTGGACATTTAACTGACTGAGGCACCCAGTCTTCCTTACAATTCAGTCTTATACCTGATCTTTCCTTGTCAACATGCATTATCTTTCTCTAAATTTTTATCCATTATTAGCAAAATGTTTCCTGAACAAAAAAGAAAACGAGAAAGATTCTCAGGGCTACTTGTCACTGAGGGAAGGATAAGTGGAGGTCTGGGAGGGAAATATAGAGCAGGATAATCATTCTTTCTACACAAGCATATTTTTACTTTTCTCATACAGCTTTTTTGCCAATCAAAGGATCATGCAAAAATAACCAGAGGACTGCTTGATGCTACTTTAACTAGAGTTCCTAACTGTGACCTGGTTGTTTGGTACCAGTTAAGCAACTAGGAGTCAGTATAAAGATCCCAGAGCTAATCGCATAATCCCTGTGCCTTTACACAATCACTAGCTGTGTAATATCCAATAAATTAGGAAAAGGGGATCAATATCAACTGAGAAGAGTCTGCTATAATCCACTGAAAACACAGTGGTGAGGAGGTAACATAGACACAAACTTGAATAGGGAAGCAGAGTACTCTGACAAGGTTTAGAGCCAAAATTCACATTAGAAACCCACTTAAAAATAATCAATGTTTAGTTTTAATTTCAAAGACTTCAAACAACAGAAGACAAAATAAATAAATACTGCAGGAAAGCATCACAATTGTAGTTTGTGTCTATTCTCTCAGCACCTACGTTTTAGTAATCAACTCAACTGAAATGCAGCAATATTTAGTCAAGTGTAATACTCACAGTAAAGAGCCAAAATTGTAGCATCAAACCTACATCTGTCTGGAGACAAAACAAATGTCAAAATTCAGTAGTTTTACATAAAATCGTATCTAAAGGACAAAATAAAGTGTATTGTGTCAACATAGAAAAAATAAAACAGGACAAAATAACTTGTATGTTTTCAGAATGAGCCGTCTTTGAAAAAGAAGAAATAATATATTATACATTTACCAGTTACTTCCAGAAACTAAAGGGCTATAGTGTCTGTTCAAGTATAGAAGTTATATATATATACATACATAGTAGAATCTGGTATGTGGTTGAGGAGGACACCTGCAAAAACAGCAATTTATCTCAACATTCAAGATAAATTGCAAACACAATTTGCCTCTTCGCCTTTGAAATGCACTTTAAATAGCAAAGGAACTGTGTTTTCCCCCACACTCTGGCTGCTTTGTAAACATTAATTAATTAATCCCAATAATACCCTTGTGAATGGGAACAGGTATTTTTCTCTCTGTGTTCCACAAATGAGAAAACTATAATACTAATTACGTACATTTATAAAACTATTTTTCCCAGGGCACCTTACTATTTTGCAATAACTAAACAGACATTAATCATTACATTACCTCTGTGAGGTATGCAAAGCTAACATTAAACAAAAATGACTGAAACTTTAAAAATTAGTTATTTTATCATTTTATCATCTTTATCAATATCTTTATCATATCTTCATCAGCTCTTAAAATTGTCCCTACCTATCAGGATAATCCAGGTTAGGTGATAATAACTACAGTAACAGTAATAACTGAAATATTATTTTGGAAATAAGAAAATGTTTTTTTCTTTAGAGGCAAAATAAAATTGGCCTCTAAATCTTAGAATTTTCTAATCAAAAGAAAACAGAAGATACAATAGAAAGATAGAGAATTAAGGAGAGTGATAAATTTATCAATAAATATCTACTCAGTTCTGACAATGGAGCATCCATTGTTCTAGATCCACGGAATATAGAAATGAACAAAACAAAGATTTGTCCTCATGAAGCTTACATTCCAGAAAAGCAAAAAGGCAATAAAAAAAGTAAACAAAATAACTACAGTTGAAAAATAAATGTCTATGAAGCACAGACACCAGGGTAAGAAGGCAGAGTGAGGGTCCTGGCACGTGCAAAGAGGTAGGAGAGGGATGTAACATAGAGGTCAAGTTCAAGATAAGACATAGAAAGAAACCAGCCAAGAGACATCAAGCACATTCACTTTAAACATGATACAATGAAAAATAAAATATAATAAAGAAACATAATAGAATGTATTTATCTCATTCCCTAGCTTAGTTTCAATACTGCTCATTTTGGTGCACAGTTCATAAAAATAAATGACTACATGTGCATTTAACACGTATATAAATATATGTAAACACAGATTTCTGTAAATTTTTCATCTTACACCATTTGTGTCAATGCAAATATGAGAATTATTTTTGTACATTGGACAACTGTGCAAAACCCAGCATAGTAGTAAAAGGATCACTGAAAATCCAGAGAACTTATCTATTTACACACTACCTTTGGTTTCTTTTCTATCTTCTATTTGAATTCTGTTTCACTTGCAAAACCACATCCTTGACTGAAGTGCAACCTTGTACTCCATGAGAAGCAATGTCATTCTCTGGATCACCTATTTCCTACTTAAACCCTGTGTTTGAACTAATACTTTAACAGCTTGAATAAGAGTAAACCTTTATCTCAGCAGTGAACCAAAGGCAGCAGCTGACAGTCAAAAACAGTGCGTATTTACCCTTATACTTCCCTATGAAGAGAAAAGTATATCTAAAGTTTGAATGATGCTGGGAAAAGGATATAGTAACCCTGATCTGTCTCCGAGGACATAAAAATGTTGTATTAAGTAAAAAATGAACATATGGGGGTATTCTTTTATACCTCCGTCAGTAAAGGAGGGAAGCATTCCCTCTCCACCATGCAAAGACTCCACTCATTTCTCTAGGCTAAGCCCCTGTTTTTCCTCTACAATAATCATGACAGTGGCCAGGATGCTTCATACTACCCTCCTGAACACACTGAGCAATTGTCTTTTCAACTCTTCATTAATTTTGTTCTCCAGCTTAGACCATTTATTTCCTTTTACTTTAAGTCTTATCCATCCTGCAAGGCTCACTTCAAAGCCCCTTTTTATCACTGTATAGCCTTCTAAGATTACTCTAAAAAGAAAGCAATTCTCTCTCCTCTAACTCCTCTAGAATTTGTTTTTATACTTCACTTATGGCATTTACCATCTACTGCTTTGCTAACTAGTGCTATTTAATATGGGGTCACTGAAGCTCAGCTCTATGCAGGACTACAGGAGGCATCTGATCCAGCTGTCTAACTAGTACAGGATGATATTCTCCATACCACTGGCCAACGCTCATCTTGGTTTGCTTGGCTCCCTTCCCTAATCCTGCTCCCAAGGATGAGAAGTGTACATTTTACTTATTAAATACAAATATATTAAATACAAATATACAGAACAAAATCTGGTGCAGAGTGGCCCCAGTAAATCTCTGAATGAATAAAAATACTTTAAATTTGAATAGTCTAACTTTATACTTTACCTCCTCACGCTTAGGCCAAATGTGTCTCTCTGTCATTTTAACTCACGATAATTACTCTAGGGTTCTTTCTGCTTTTATGTCAGTAGATATCATACACTTTAAGACAGGTTATGTGACCACACTGGATATCTCCTTTAATCATCTAAGATAATTTCCAGGCCCTCTCTTCTTAGGAACACTTAGACATTGAGAACAGGGGTCACATTCTTCTGAATGTCTGGTGAGTGTGTAATATGTCTACACTTAGGACATAGTATAATACCCAGCACAGTACAAAAAGGGAAATAGCAAGTTTCACTCAATACAGATTAAAAATCTGTTTGTGTGAATGGCATAGCATTGGAATGTCAGTACCATATCAACCCTGGTAAGTACGTCCATTCCTAATAATACTATAGTCTATGTGTATTTTTGAGATCACATTCTGGCATTCAAAAGACCACCTTTATTTTCCTTATAGTTGGTTGTCTGTCAACCTTTCACAAGAAAACTGATGATAAAGACCGTTGAACCATGAAGAGGAGATCGAGTATAATGTGCATATGCATGCACATATGCCAGGGAGAGGTTCAAGTTGCAGAAACAGTAGATAGATTGAACTTTACATTGAAAAGAACAGGTTCAGAGTTGAGATATCCTTTACTGTGTTTTTCATTCTTTTAACTTTTAGCCAGCCACGATATCAAATATCTCAACAAGACAAAGGAATTGTGCAATTTAACAGCCAAGTTACTGTTTTCTGGCAGTATATGTGTACTGTTGCTCAGGCTTCCATTTAGATATTAGGTACATTTTACTTTCATCATCTTTAGGAAATGTACTTTTGTCTTTTGCTTCTAACACCTGACAATCTTTTAAGTATAAATGTATTATTTTCAAACTCTATTTGAAGAGCTTCAATTCTAGTTTCATTTACTAGTTTCTATCATGTCATTGTGTCAGAACAGAGTAAGGAGGACACTGGGTATCCTACTATATTTTATTTTCTTAAATTTTTTTATTTTTAAAAATTTTTTATTTATTTTTGACGAAAGAGACAGAGCATGAATGGGGGAAGGACAGAGACAGAGGTCAGACACAGAATCTGAAATAGGCTCTAGTCTTTGAGCTGTCAGCACAGAATGCAGGGCTCGAACCCACAAACCGTAAAATCATGACCTGTGCCAAAGTCAGATGCTTAACCAACTGAGCCTCTCACCCCCCCATACCTATATTTTAACTAAAATAAACTTTAAAATATATGTATGTCTTGGTCAAAATATTCTGCTAATTTAATGCATTTTTGCAGAGAGAGAGGTTCCTTATGAGAATGTAAGATTGTGTTTTCTGGGTTGGTATCCAAGTTATCAAGAATGAAACTGCAGTATTCTATCCCTTGGAAAGATTATGATAGTTAATAAATGCACATAATCACTTATTTTTTTAACATTCATTTTTCTTTTGAGAGGCAGGGAGAGACAGATCATGAGCAGGGTAGGGGCAGAGAGAGAGGGACACACAGAATTGGAAGCAGACTCCAGGCTCTGAGCTGCCAGCACAGAGCCCGACACGAGGCTCAAACCCACAAACTGTGAGATCATGACCTGAGTCGAAGTTGGATACTCAACTGACTGAGCCACCCAGGTGCCCCGCACATGATCCCTTATTATTGTGATTGAAATGAAAGTGTTGAAACAATAAACTTCAGTTAATTAATTCCTCATGACATATGACTTTCCACTATTTTCTAAAACTGTTTCCATTGCCTTTGCCTCAAACGAATTTAAGAAAAAAAAATTTTGGGGACACCTGGGTGGCTCAGTCGGTTAAGTGTACGGCTTCGGCTCACGTCATGATCTCATGGTTGGTGGGTTCGAGCCCCGCGTCAGGCTCTGTGCTGACAGCTAGCTCAGAGCCTGGAGCCTGCTTAAGATTCTGTATCTCCCTCTCTCTGACCTCCCCCTGCTCGCGCTGTCTCTCTCTGTCTCTCAAAAATAAATAAAAATCATTTACAAAAATTTTTAAAGGCTTTCTCTATGATCACACAGTGTGCTGTGTACTCTGAAATGAATTATTTCCTTAAATATGTATATTATGTGCAAACAATGATGCAGGTTTATCATGCATGGTGAGCAATGAAGTCCTTCATAGCAGAATCAATGGAATTCCCTAATTTTATCACACTGTCCCCATGATTCATAAAAAGTATATAAAGATCCATCATAAAAATGAGAGAAATCTCTTCCATCTTCAATAAGTAAAACCAAAACCAATGTGTGCCTAGAGATTAGATCATCTGTCAGTTACAATGCATTATTACAGGTTCTCAAATTATGAATATGCAGTTTTCTGCGTGGCAAATTTCATGGCTGAGGGAGTACAGATTGGTTTCCCAGTTCACAATGAGGTGTGGAATTTGGGAAGGTTTGGGCACCTGGGGACTGGATGGAGCATATGGTCATAGTTATTCATAAGAAGATTTCAATAAGAAGTAGCTCTGGAGCTACAGAGCTGCAGTGTTCAGAAAGGTGTAAGTCTTTAAAGTCTATTACCTAAACATGGCCATTCGCCGCCAATGATGTCTGTCAGTGTGCTGTGAGCATTGTACAAAATCATGATTTCTATTTTTGTTATCATTACGTTGGTTGTATATCCTTGAGGAAGCCACATAACAGCTCCAGGGCAATTTTCATATTTACTTTGTAATCCTTTGGACCACTTCAGTGTAGAGTTGTAAGAGGTAGTAGACTCTTTTATTGTGTGCCAAACAAAAAGACTTCAGGTCCAAATGAATGTTTTACTTGCTTGTCTAGACCTGTCAATCAACAGCATTAAAAAATGTTTATTTATTTATTTTTGAGAGAAAACATGAGTGGGGGAGAGCCAGGGAGAGAGAAACATGGGGAGAGAGAGAGATGGGGAGAGACAGAATCCCAAGCAGAGTCGAAGCGGGCCTCAATCCCACAAACTGGGAGATGATGACCTGACCTGCAACTGAGTCCAACATTTAACCAATTGAGTCACCCAGGCTCCCCAACAGCATTTATTGAGCTCCCACTGTGTGGAAAGACTCTTACTTGAAGAAAGTGGACACAAGAAGTAAGGAGGTGAAAGCCTCTGTCTTCCAACTGTTGAGGGAGAGAAGACAACAAATGAATATGCAGTGGAGGCTTATTTTTAATCCAGCATTCTCAGAGTGCACACCCAGATAACAGAAGCTCTTCTTTTTTAACAGAGGTTAATTTTAGCTGCGTTAACAACAGATGTGACACTAAAAATGCCCCTTAAGAAAGAGTGGGTTTACAACAGAGGACCATGGGGAGGGGAAGGAGGAAAAAGAGTTAGGGAGAGAGAGGGAGACAAAACAGGAGAGACTCTTGAATACTGAAAACAAACTGAGGGGGGAAGGGGAAGGGGAAAAGGTAATGGGGGGTGATGGTCTTGGTGGAGGTCACTTGTGGGGAAGAGCACTGGGTGTTATATGGAAACCAACCTGACAATAAACTATAAAGTTAAAAAAAAAAAAAAGAGTGGGTTTAGCTAACAGCCTCTAGCTGAAAGGTTTATCTGGCTTTGCCTCAGTCTTCCATCTTATCCTTAGGACAGCCTCTGACCAATCACCAAGCAAGGCAGTGTAATAAGAGCCTGGCCATTCCCTCCCAGTTGAAGATTCCTCCAATGAGCAATCTTTGTTCTGGGGACCATGAAGGGCAACGTGCATCATGGTCTGATAGCCCCGTTTTATAGTCCTGCTTCAAGCTCTTTCTTTTCACAGATATTATTGATCAATAAGTCTTCTGCATGCTTAATTCCATCTCTAAATTTCTTCAGAGAAAATTTAATTTTCAACAGATTTTAAAAATTTTATTTATATTTTTTCTGCAATAAAAATGAATGAGAGTCTGATACATGCTAAAACATGCATGAGCCTTAAAAACATCATGCTAAGTGAAACAGGCTAGTCACAAAAGACTACATGCTGCGTGAGTCTATTTTTTGTGAAATGTGCGGAACAGGCAAATCTTTAGAAGCAGAAAGTAGATTAGTGATTGTCAATGGGCTGGGAGGGTGAGAAGATGGAAAGTGACTGTTAATGGGTGTGGGATTATTTTTGAGGGGTGAGAAAAATGTTCTAAAATTAATTGTGGTAATGGTTGCACAACTCTGAATATAACAGAAGATACTGAACTGTATACTTTGAATAGGTAGATTTTATGTAAATCTCAATAAAGCCATTTAAACAACAGTGATACTAGGAGACTGTGTATGGGGGGGGTGGTATGTGCTCATTCTCTACTGACAGTTGTCATTTCTCAGTGTATGAACATGGAGCAGACTAATTCTTCCATTTGAGAGAACTGAAGTAAAACCCAACAATTACATTTGTAAAATCATTAAACTAAATTTATATAAAATTCAAATGTTTCAACCTGAGTTTGGACAGACTGAAAGCCAAGGCTCTCTGAGGCAGTGTATTTTCATTGCTTAGAAGTTTACTTTTCTATTACTTCTGTGACTAGGATAGCTAAGAGTATCTAGAATCCATTCTGTATAGATGCATATATAAGTATATACCTGCAACAAGACGGTATGTGAGAATTTTCCTTTTGGTGCAGAATTGTCAAAGATGCTAAGTATTTACTTTTAAAAGACTCTATAAATCACCTACAGTAGAGAAAAGACATGAGCTTATTAAAAAGAGGCAAAATTGGTCTTGCTATCACCAACCATTATTTCATCTCCTCCATAGAATCTGTGATGGAACAGGGCTGTCATCAAGCCCTCTGCTTTGTGTGGAGTCCATGTTCATGATTAGAGGCTACTGTTCAGAGTAGCAACTACTGAGGTACTACAAGTGATGCCTTTGAGGCAGAGATTCAGGCATTCCATTCCCTGGTTATATGTCTGTTTGGGCAGATAAGCAGCAGATCAGTTTCAGAGCCTGCCTAGGTAGTGGGAAAAGAATATCAGGGATAGTAGAGCCAAGATAAGGCATACCAGTGGGAAAGTCTATATTTCCACCATTTGGCACATGGCAAGGTATATGAGTTTTGTTGGACCACATGGATGCCACAGAAGGTAGCTAGAGTTGCACCTATTTTTTGCATTCCATACAAAAAGACCACTTTTAGGGTAAAAGGATTCCAACAGCATGCAGCTGTGGGTTAGATGTATTGTACTGGGAGCAGATGAAGTGAGCTAATGAAAAGGATACAGTGGGCAGATGATGAAGGGTCAGAATACAGAATTCAGATACCTTAAATGAATGATCTAATCTTTATAAAAATACACCCAGAGTTAGGTCAGAGTTATCATGTATTAAGTATTATAATCATTACCACCATCTAATTCTGGTTTCCCAGAAGGAAGCCTGCAGTTTAACAATCAAAACCGCTTATTTTACTCAATCAATAGTCTCTACTATTTGGATCAGTGCGATTAACAACACTACACTTTTCAAATCACATTTACTTAAATTCATTCTTTAAGGAAAACACCAATTAACTTCCTATTATAGACAATTAAAAAAATCTGCACACTAATTAACATCTTCTCTACTCAATTTGAATCCACAAATATTCAAAAGCAAACTGCAATGAAAAGCTGGGGGGTAATACATTTCTATTTCTCTCTAATTCAGTAATAAATTATTCTTGAAAATGCTGCACAAATATTTTCAATCTCTAAGTCATTTAGAAAGAAACAGAAAATAGTATAGTGACAGCTCAGTGACATCAAAATATCAAAGACAAAAATTGAAGATTTCAAGAAAGCAATCAGACTAGCTTACTAATTAATTTCTATATTTGGAGAAAGCTTGATATTATATTAGATATTAAGAAGGTATTAATCAATTATTGCCATGATCACAAAAACCAGAATCTCACTATAAGAATCACCAAGCAATGTTTTATAAGGTAAAAACTGGGTCTTGTTTGTTTCTGTGTAGCCTGTACGTAAACCAATGTCTAACAATGTGGGTTTAATAAAGTGTAGATTCAATGTTGTGTATGGAATGAAAAATCTTTTCCTTGTTTCTCCACGACTCTCTCAACAGTCATGAAATGTTGTCCTTTTTACTCTAGAAATCTCTTTAATTTTACACCTTTCTTAAAACTCCCTCCAAAATTCTTTCAGAGCTTTGTCCTTTGCTACTCTTACAACAATCTCTCCGGTAGTTTCTCCTCTTGCACAATCACTGCAGTACCTTTCTAGATAGGTCAGAGATTTCACTCTCCTACTGCCAAACCTTCACTGGTTCTGGTGTATTGTGTAGGATGCAATCTAAACATCTTAGTAAAACACACAAAGCCCTTATGATCAGTCTCAAAGCTACTCCTTTATGTTACTTCAGCTACTTCCGGCTACTTGCTCCCCAGATCTGATATACCTATTAGCAACACCCAGTGTCTGTCTACAACCTAAACACGCCATACTCTTGTATGCTTTTGTGTATCGGCATATTACCTTCCCCATATTTTTCTCCTTCAATAACAACCATGTCCTTGCCCTGCACTGGGTGCTGGGCACACCCATATATTGCATTCAATAGACATTTCTATATCACTACATGTCTCTGATGTCTCCTCTGTCTTAAAGCCTTATCCGACTTCCTCAGAAGTAGAGGTGTTCTTATTATACTTTGGTTTTACTCTAATTTTTGTATGTTTCGATTATTTGTATATGTTTATATTACTTCCACTAGCAATCCAAGGTCTTTGCCGCTCACCTGCATCCCCGACATCGAGGAGAGTGCTGGGCTTGTGGAATGAATCAAAAAGCACAATGAATGAATGAATGGTTACAATGAGAGAAATATATACACAGATGTTTGAACAAAAGAAATTCATTAATTCAGACTGGGTAAGCCCTAAATTAAGGCTAATTCAGACAAGGTCCACACAGAAACTTAGAAAGTCATCACCTTTAAATAAAAGGGTTTGATTATGAAATGTGTCTTAGAAAAACAAAAAAAAATTTTTGAATTGCTTTTTCACTAATACATGCAATTCATTAATCTATAAAATGTTATCAACCCTGTCTAATTATAGATGAGAAGTAACAGAATCACCCAAGTTCACATACAATTTGATTCCAGGCCTTCAAACATCCAAAGCAATCTGTTTTGTTGTTGTTGTTTGTTTGTTTTTTACCAAGTTAACATCATAATATTTGTTGTCTCTAATGAAAATTAACGATTACGCATCATTCTTTCATCACATATTGGATCCTATTTCAAATTGGCAGTCACTGTAAGTAAAAAAAAAAAAATCTAATACCAAGTTTTTATTTCCTTTGAACTCATACTGATCATATTCCTCAGAGATAATCTTGTGTATTTTTTGTATAGTTCCTTTCATACACAAGCATGTATATATCTGAGCATGTTTTTATGTATAAATTATGATTTTGCTAAATGAGAGTCCAGATAGATATGACACAACAGATTATTTCTTATTCTAATTATAAATTCATAGAAAATTTTATTGATAAATAGTTTCTAAAGAAGGGCATCTAATATTTTTATTATACCAATTATTAAAAAGTAGAGATAATTTCCAACTTATGGAAAAAATTTGGAGGCTTCTGTATCGTAAGATTTGGTGGCTGGAAAGCAAAAAACTTTTATTCTCAATAGTAAGAGGCATAGTCAACAGGGTTTAGGTATAGGTATATTTTAAAATAATAGGTATATTTTAAAATAATTTCTCAAGAAAATAAATTTTTTTTGAAATATACAAGAAATCAGACAGAAATTATATTTGTTTTCAAAAGGGTGAAATAAAGTTTCCCACAGAAGGAGAAAGATGGTACTAGAGAAAACTGAGAATACAGAAACATCCAAATTGCATTTTCTGTGCTTTTCTTTGCTGTGTCTTTATGGTTGAGTATAAATCATATTACAAATATAAAAATGAAAGGTATAATAACATAAAAACATTTTAAATATTTTAGAATATTCTAATATTCCACCTTTGGTCCCACTTTAAAATACTTAAAATATTAAGGAAAATTAATGAATACATATACCAATAATATACTTAAATACACATTTTATTTTTTTTTAAGTAGCTTCTGTGTATGTAACTGGACTCATGGCCTGTGACGGTTCATTTTATGTGTCAATTTGACTGAGCTAAGGGATGCCCAGATAGCTGGTAAAACATTATTTCTGTTGTGTCTATGAGGATGTTTCTGGAAGAGATTAGCATTTAAATTGTAGACAAAGGAAAAGCCCCCTCATCCAATTTGTTGAAAGCCTAAATAGAACCAAAGGGTAGAGGAAAGATGAATTCACTCTCTTTAAGCTGGGACACTGATCTCCTCTTGTCCATGGACATAGGTGCTCCTAGTTCTCCAGCCTTAGGACTTGAACCAGGATTTATACCCTCTGGCCCTCTGGTTTTCAGTCCTTCAGAAGCAGACTGGGGTTACACAATTGCCTCCTCTGCTTAGAACTTCAGGTTTATGGACTGTAATTGTGCCACTACTGGCTTTCCTGGGTCTTCAGCTTACAGATGGCAGATTGTGGGACTTCTCAGCTTCAATAATCATGTGAGTGAACTCCGCATAACAAATCTCTTTCTATATGTCTCTATATATCCTATTGGTTCCATTTCTCTGGAGAAACCTAACTAATATATGACTTCATTCAAACAATGAAGATGGGAAATTCTTCCCCCAACATGCTAAAACATTTCCAATATTTAGCCTTTATCCCACCAACCAGATGAAAAAAAATATATATATGTAGTGTTATAGGCTACATTTTCTGAAGTAATATAATACAACTACAATTTAATAACTCATTTAAATAACAAATATAAATGACAATAGTAATAAACCTATGGAAACAAACAAAACACTTCTAAGGAAATAATATAGAATATTTAGAAAAAACAAAAATAAAATATTATCTTCTAAATTCATTCAAGAAACCAAATTAGTGATTAGACATTATTTTATACCTCTGGTCACTTTTATTTTAAAATAAACATAAAAAATAAACCCACTGCAATCATCCATCCCCAAATTTCAAAACACAAAGCAACTCATAGGGTTAAATTAATGAAATTAAAGGCCTACTACATTAATTTATTTAAAACATGGTAGCATTAATTTGTAAATATAAAGGAATTTTTAGAAAAATAAACCAGCAAAATAAAAAATCCAAATGGAGACGTAAAAATTGAAGACTTTTATAAGTTTAATTCTATGATAATAAATCAAAAAACCTCAACCAAATATATGATTTTTGACATTAGCATAATGCTATTGAGAGAACTATTAAATAACTTTCCACCAAAGAAACCAAGACTTTTTGGATTGATCAGTAAATTCTTCAAACTTTTAACCATATTCTATAATTTGTTCATGTCCTAGTACTCCACTTAACTTGTTCTAGGAGAAAAACAGTATTATTTTTTAAAGCCTACTAAATATATCTCCAAATAATTGAATAATGGTAATAGCAACAATTAAGTATTTTGCTTGAGTCAAGCACTAAGAAGATGTTGTACATTATCTAACTTAATCCAGATGACAATATCCTGATACTAGGTACTATCATTTTCCACTTAAAAAAGGTGAGACTGGGGCACCTGGGTGGCTCAGTTGGTCAAGCGTCTGATTTCGGCTCAGGTCATGATCTCACAGTTCTTGAGTTTGAGCCCCATGTTGGGTTCCAGGCTGATAGCTCAGGAGCCTG
This sequence comes from Cryptoprocta ferox, assembly GCA_028646485.1. Classification (NCBI taxonomy): domain Eukaryota; kingdom Metazoa; phylum Chordata; class Mammalia; order Carnivora; family Eupleridae; genus Cryptoprocta; species Cryptoprocta ferox. The sequence goes on from CM053573.1 coordinate 86,477,362, forward strand.
CTTCAGATTTTGTGTCTTCTCCTCTCTCTCTGCCCCTTTCCCCACTCGTCTTCTGTCTCTCTCTGTCTTTCAAAAATAAACAAACATTTCAAAAAAATGATGAGACTGGTTTCAGAGTTAATGTTACATGCCCACGGTCATCAGCAGTAACTGGTAGAAGTAAGACATAAACCTAGTTTTATCTTACTCAAAATTTCATGTTCTTAACCACTAAACTGGACTACCTCCCAGCTAAAGACATTACTGTATACTTACTATATTATCTAATTATGCCTACTTATAAAATAATCCATGATTTCCTCACTGTACTGCCAGGAAAAACACTGCCTCTCCATACCAATTTATCATACTCTGACTCAAAGAAAGTAAAATTAAATTGCTACAGTGAAAGAAAATAAAGAGTAACTAGCCAGAAAGGTTTTCTAGGTACTCTGAGAGTTCTCTTTTCTCCACTTCCACCAACTTGTTTTGGTGACTTGCTTCACCCATGACTGTTAACATAACCCATATCAAAAAATCCCAGACTAAAATTGAGGTTATAGATTCTAATAAGTCTCTTTACTTCCATATTTCTGTTCTAGAGGCAGCCACTTTATTTGCTGGCCCAGATTATGACCACAAACTTTTCAATTTGATCAGAGCCAAACCTTTGCACTTTACTGGCAAAGCATTTTGTTCATTCACTCAGCTCTGCATCAGGAACTTCACAGGAAAGCAAAAAAATATAAAAGAGAATAAGGAAATTATTCTAACTGAACTTAGATATTCCTGATAATCCACTTTTGGAGGATTAATAAGATAGAAATGGAAACAAAAACTCCAAGATAAGTCAGCCACTGCCCATTCATGTAAACATGCCCCAATGTCAGGAACTGTCTCTTTGGATAAGTGAAGTAAGACTTGGCAAAGCCAGCCAGACTCCATCCTTCTGGCACGTGCAAGCCAAAACGTGGCTTCACACTGAGCATTGACATAGCAGTGGACAGTGACTGGCAAGAACCTGTGTAGTTGGCATCACGTAACTTTAGGGCAGTGTGACATGACTGTGCTTGATGGGCAATGAGAAAGTCTACTCAGAACTTGAATGTCAGATCCAGGTGATATGTTGATATGTTTTTGTAATTTAAGGTAATTATGCTTAAGTATCAAGTGATGTGTTTGGTGGGAAAAGCAGGTTGGTAAGGTTAACAAGAAAGATTTCACGATAGACAAGAAAATTAGCCTGACCATGCACCATGTCTCTCACTAGGATATAAGGAGATTTGAAAAGTTTTGTGTCCTCTGATATCATTTGCTATTAAATAAATTATTTCTGTTTCACTGAAGTCAATTCTAACTTCTGTAAGTTGCAACCATTGTGTGCTCATTTGTGTTTAATTTTCACTAAGCTTTAAACCCACTCCTTCAGAAAATTCAGGTCTATCCAGTCTCAAGAAATCATGTGGCACCGGACAAAAAGCTGTTGCCTCTACTTAAATCTGGCCCAGCACCAGAAATGTCAGCCAGGGTTGCACAGGCTGTAAACTATACAATCCTGGGTGGCATCATTCACAAGGACAATTAGGTAAATGGTACTACTCTGTAGAAGTTGTATAGCACATAAAATGCACAGATGTGTATGTGGCTTCTGCCTAAGACCCACAGATAGTAATTTCAGCCTGCTCAATCTTTAATATTGTACTTTCTGTTCCCTAACCCCTGCTAGAATGTAAGCTCTCAGAGGACAAGCGTGTTTGTCAATTTTGTTCCCCAATATACACCAAGTATGAAGAACAATGCCTATTCCAAAGTAGACACTCAATAAATATTTGTTAAATTAATGAGTCAAAGAAAGACCCTGAATCTAGAGCAAATAAAAAGATCCAACTAGTGTTTAAATAATGATAATGATAAAAAGAAATTAAAAAATCATAAAAGAAGAAAAGATAGTGGCCTAAGTGGTATAAGCACTTATTAAGGCTCTTTTGAAAATAGAGCCCTTTGATGTTGCCTAACAAAGAAACTATTAAGTTTATAGCTTTGATTATTGACATATAATGGACACACAAAACACCTTCACCCATCCCATGTCTTTATTTTCTGATTCATGAGAATCTCTCATGAGAGCCTAGGAGGCAAAATGAAGAAAGTAATGACCATCAAAGGTTCATTGAAAGATTCGATGAAAATCAACAATACTAGTGGCAATGAGGACACATTAAAATAATAGATTCAAGGGGTGCCTGGGTGGCTCAATTGGTTGAGCATCCCACTATTGATTTCAACTCAGGTCACGATCCCAGATTTGTGGGATTGAGCCCCATGTCAGACTCTGTGCTGAGCATGGAGCCTACTTGGGATTCTCTCTCCCTCTTCCTTTGCCCCTCTTCCCCACTTGCTTTCTCTCTCTCTAAAATAAAAAATAAAATAAAAAATAAAATAATGGATTCAAAATGGCCACTTCAAAATTCTAAACTTCATGGGCAAAGAGCCACATCTAAGAAATGGACGGTGACTATCTTCTGGAAAGCAAAACTCAACCAAGAAGGTAACTCACCCAAAACTGAATGTAAACATTGAATGACAGCCAACAGGGTAAGAAAGAAGAAAGTGGTAAAAGAGGTATTCATTCCCCAAGGAATGTAGAAGTTTCTTTCCTTTTGAGGTGTCTTAAGTAACATCAATAATACAACATTTTGAGAACAAAATGCCCAAACATTTAAAACTGTTTAAGGTTGTTTATCTGAAATGATACTGAGGTGCACCCAAGCAACAGAATTACGGTTGTTTTTCCCAAAAGGTCTTGCGTATGATTATTATTCAAACTGGCAACAGTAATTAACTCATAAAGTTTGGTGAACAGAAGATGGGAGACTTTCTCTCTCCTCTGCTCACTCTTTTCAGTGTCACACTGTTAGGTGAGGATATTGCATTCATTTTGGCAGTAAGGTGTTGCATAGTGTGAAAACTCGAGGGGTAGAAAATAATACAATTTCTCATGTTATCATGTTACCAAAAACTGACATTATATTGAATAATATAAAAGCCTATGGCATATTCAAAGCTCCCTAAATGCCGTATTCAAAAATAAATAAGGGTTCACCCTGAAGAATCTTGACCTTATGCAACACTGTCAATTAACCAAAAGACACAAATATTACTAGTGTTCACTCCTATCGCAACCTTTTCAGCTCCTATAATAAAAAGAGCAAGTTTCTGAAATTTTCAAAACCACAAGAAACTGCTCACCTTTTAATATAAGGCCAAGTGCATGGAGGTGAAGACAAATGAGGGAGAAGGGTATGACCGGAAGAAAAAAGTACTACTATTTATTTATTCACTTAGAATATCAAAAGATAAACCCAATATTTTTCTCCATGTTTATAATGAAACTTGTTCTTTAAAGTCCATTTATTTATTTTTGAGAGAGAGAGAGAGAGCAAGCATGTGAGGGGCAGAGAGAGAGGGAGAGAAAATCCGAAGCAGGCTCCACAGGGTCAGCGCAGAGCCTGATGTGGGGCTCGAATTCACAAACTGTGAGATTTGACCTGAGTTGAAATCAAGAGTAGTATGTTTAATTGACTGAGACACTCATGTGCCCTTAAACTTGTTCTTTCGATGATATAAGTTCAAGATTGTCACAAAAAAACTGTGTTTTCTATTTAAATAATATTCTCCATTTGGTGTAGTATCTAATATCTTTAAATGAATAGTCAAACTCTGTGTGTGTGTGTTTAAATGTGTCCAATTAAATCACTTGATTGGCTTTTAATTTCCCTGGTCATTTAATCCCTATCTGTGCTATTTTCATGCTGTCAGAGAAATAAAGAGAAAACAAAGACAACTAGGAAGTAATCTGTACATGCATAACTTCCACGTTCTCCATAACACATTTTGTCCCCATTTACATCAGATTATCTTTCAATATATAAATAAATTTCCCCTGATTGCTTCTAGTTATAGAAGGCATACCACAAGAAGACTACCACTTCTACTTCTATCTGTTTAATCATTGATCTTATTTCCCCCCTCTTCTACATTCACCCAACTACTGCCAGAGAGCATGTCCTTATCCTCATCTAACCCAAATGTTACTGGTTACCAGTTTTATTACCGATCAAAGTTTTATAAAATCTTATCCTTAAGAATTATCAATATTGACCTTCTAATAGAATGCGATATATGTGTTTTGTTGGCTTTCCATTTCTAAAATCTAGGGAAAGAAATTGTACATAATAGAATACAAAAGTTCCCTAGTTTAAAACTATGGATTGAAACAAAAGATCATGAACCATATTATCTTTTGATAATTCTACTTAGGACCCAGCAGGTGAATGAATGATGTTTAATCTTAGCATTGATAAAAATAGTAGATAGTAGATAGAAGGTTGCCAGTGGATAGACCTCGCTCTGGCAGTTCCTGGGAAATTTTTCAACCTCTACAGATCACAAAGGATAGAATGGTTAGATGATTCTCATGCTCTCTCCTCCTTTAAAAACTCATTATTCTATTTTTTTTTAATTTTTTTAATGTTTATTTATTTTTGAGAGAAAGAGAGAGAGAGAGAGACAGACAGAGGCAGAGAGACAGAGAGACAGAGTGCAAGCAGGGGAAAGACAGAGAGAGAGGGAGACACAGAATCCCAAGCAGGCTCCAGGCTCCAAGTTGTCAGCACAGAGCCCAACATGGGGCTCAAACTAACAAACCGTGAGATCATGACCTGAGCTGAAGTTGGATGCTCAACTGCCCGAACCACCCAGGTTTCCCCTCTATTTTCTTTTTTCTAAGCCTCAGTTGCCTAATTTAAAATCAAGGGAGAAGGAATATTGGGCCATCTTTGGATCCTTGGAATAAATTCCATTTGATCATGGTGAATGATCCTTATATATGTTGTTGAATGTGATTTGATAACATTTTTATGAGGATTTTGAAATATTATACAGCCATAAAAATATCTTGGCATTTATGATAACTTGGATAGATCTAGAGGGTAGTATGCTAAGTGAAATAATTCAGACTGAGAAAGAGAAATGCCATATGATTTCATTCATATGTGGAATCTAAAAAAAAACACAAAAAACAAAAACAAACAAACAAACAAAATCAGACCTATAAATAAATAGAACAAACTGTTTTTAGGGGTGGGGTGTGAAAAAAAAGAAAAATGGACAAAAGGGAATAGGAGATACAGGAGATACATTCCAGTTATGGAATGAATAAGTCACAGGAATAAAAAGGCACAGCATAGGGAATATAGTCAATGTTATTTTAATACCTGTCTGGTGAAAGATGCTGGCTATGCTTGTCGTGAGCACAGCATAATGTACAGAGAGGTGAATCACTATTTACACACCTAAAACTAATGTAACATTGTATCAACTATACTCAAATTAAATTCAAAAAAATATCAGGAGAGAGAGGAAGTTGATTAGTCAGCTTTAGTCCCAACCATCTTTAAAATATTATAGATCTAAAATAGTTCAGGATTTTTTTAAATTTTTAAATTACTACTACTACTACTACCATTAATTTTTCCAACCAGAAAATTGATGTAAAGACCCTTAAATGAATCCAATTTCAAATTATTTTCACCCTACAATTTTCATCAACTTAACCATTTTCATAGATTTTTTTTTCATTTTCTACCCCATTAACACTAGATACATTGCAAATTCACTGAGCTTTCTCTGCTTGCAAAGAATGAGTTTGTGATAAATGCTACTTCAACATTTTTTCTTAATAATCTGCTTCAGTGCCTAGAATCCTAAGATTTCATTATATTAATTATTATATTCATATATTACTCTGAACAAAATTGGAAATTTAAATTCATGGAACAGTTTTAAGATGTAGAACATTTAATACAATAAAATGAGGTCAATCCAATGTTTCAATGAATTGTTCATAATAGGATCATATATGGTACCTCAAAAATTAGAAACATTTATGGAAAAAGTAATTGTTTATTGCTTTAATTCCCCCTAAATCTGTGGCTATATCTCTTTATTCACAGTCATTATTTGGAATCCGTCTCATATCAAAATGCTTCAAATATTCATTATAATAATAAATATTTATTACAAATCATACATTATATGTACAGTTAAGAACATGTATTTTTAAAAAAATGTTAATGCCTGGGGCGCCTAGTGGCTCAGTCATTTAAGCCTCCCACTTTGGCTAAGGTCATGATCTCATGGTTCGTGAGTTTAAGCCCAGCATCAGGCTCTGCAATGGCAGTGGGGAGTCTGCTTGATCCTCTGTCTCCCTCTCTCCACCCTTCCCCTGCTTGCACGCTATCTCTCTTTCTCTCTGAAAATAAACATTAAAAAAAATAAAAACAGAAATTATTAATGGTTTTATTCTTCTTAATTATGGCATTAAGATTATTTTTTCCATTAATGGCATTGTTATTGTAGTACTAAAATTATTACTTGGTATATAATGAACAGCACACATCAGTCAGATTTTCTAAGTAAGTTTCAGTATATTAGAAACAGATGATGAAGAATTGCCTCAGGATGACTCTGGGGCAATGTATTAATACTAAGAAGTAGGTCTATCCACCATGGGGTTCCAATTCTGACCTAGAGCACTCACTCCAAAATTCAAAATAATTCAGTAAGTTTCTTGTTACTCCTTTCTTCCCCTTAACAGTGAGGGTTGATCATGTCCAAGCCCAGAGAAAAAAAGGAACTAATTTACTATAAAGTTTTGGTTTACATGGTAATATAGCAGAGGGTATCTGTAAAGAATGCTGAGCTCAGAAGTTGTCCAAACTTAATTAGGATCGGACTTCTAACACTGTGTGATCTTGGGGTAATTAAGTAAACTGTAAGTTTCAGTCTCCCAATCTGAAAGGAGGAATAAAGCAATATATTTTCAAAGGATCATAGAAAGAATAAAAATGAGATAATGTACATGAATTACTTAGTGAAGTAACTGGTACTCAATAGCCAGATCTGTAAATGACAACTATCAATATGATTACTACATACTTTGTCTTGTTATTTCTTGGCAATTATTATGTGAGCCTTAAACTTTACAAATAAGGAAATAAGGCTCAAGGGTTTATGTGATTGTTTTTTAAAACTTAAGAGGCAGCATAAGACCACAGTGAGGTCATGGGGACTTGCTAGAACTCATAGTGCTATTCTCTGCCATGTTTCATAGCCATAAACTGGCTATAAACTGGCCAAAGTGTACACGTTCGAGTTCAAGATGGCAATAATGGAGGCTCCTGAACTCACTTCCTCCCATGGACACACATAAACTATAGCTACACGCAGAGCAACTCCATCTGAAAGAAACTGAGAAACAAGATGACTAACTCTTACACACTGGGAAAACAAGAAAATACCTACATCAAAACAGGACTTGTCACACTTCAACTACTAAGAGCCACTAAAATCAAAGCAGGTGACTTGAACAACCAACAATTTGAGAGACAATCAAGAGTTAGGGGTGAGCGTAATAATAACATTCATCTCCTACAAGACTACAAGATATGGGTGCTTTATCTAAAGTGCAGAAATCCAACAGACAGTCAAGGAAAATAATGAAACCAAAACATACGTTCCAAACAAAAGACAAGATAAAAGTCCAGAAATGTAACTTAAGGAAATGGACATAAATGATTTAGCTGATAAAGGGTTCAAAATAATAGTCATAAAGATGCTTACTGAAGTCAGGGGAACAATGAATGAGCAAAGTGAGAATTTCAACAAAAATATGTAAAATATAAGAAAGTACTAAACAGAAATAACAGCTAAAGAGTACAATAATGGAACTGAAAAAAGTTAGATCAAGCAAATGAAAAGATAAAAGAACCCCAAAACTGGGCAGCGATATTCATCCAATCAAAATAGTAAAAAGATAAAAGAAAAAAGAGTGAAGAAAACTTAAGGGACTTAATCGTAAAAAAGACCAATATTCACATTCTAAGTGTCTAGAAGGAGAAGAGAGGAAAAAAAAGGGACAGAAATATTCCAAGAAACAAAAAAATGAGCAAAGGGTGGTGGGGGGTGAGGGGTGGGAGAGGAAGAAAGGCAAACCAAAAACAGACTCTTAACTATAGAGAACAAACGGATGGTCACCAGAGGAGAGGTAGGTACGGGGATGGATTAAATAGGTGATGGGGATTAAGGAGGGCACTTGTTGTGATGAGCACCGGATATTGTATGCAAGTGCTGAATCACTATATTGTACACAGGAAACTAATATTACATTGCATGTTAACTAACTGGAATTTAAATAAAAACTAAAATAAAAAAAGAAATATTATTCAAAGAAATAATGGCTGAAAACTTCCCTAACTTGGGGTAAGAAACAAACATCCAGATTCAGTAAGCTTAGAAAATTCCAAATAAAAATAATCCAGAGAGACCCAAACCAAGAAATATCGTAATTAAGTTGTCAAAAGTTTAAAAAACAAAGACAGAATCTTAAAAGCAGCAAAAGAAAAATAACCTCTCATTAACAAGGGTTCCCTTATAAGATCATCAGCAAACTTTTCGCAGAAACTTTGCAGGCTAGAAGAGAGTGGCATGAAACATTTAAAGTACTGGGCGGGGGGGGGGGGGAACTACCTAATAAGAATATTCTACCCAGCAACGCTGTCCTTCAGAATTGAAGGAGTGTTTTCCATACAAGCAAAAGCAGAAGGAGTTTATCACTACTAGATCAGCCTTATAAGAAATGTGAAAGAGACATCAAGCCAAATGGGAAAAAAAAACTGTAACAGGAAAACATATTAAAGCATAAACTTCACTAGTATAGGTAAATATATAAATTCAGAATATTCATATTGTAATGGTGGTAGGCAAATCACTTATAAAACCAGTATGAGGGTGCCTGGGTGGTTCAATCAGTTAAGACCCACTCTTGATTTCCACTCAGGTCATGATCTCACTCACTGTCATGAGACCAAGCCCCAGGTAGGGCAATGTGCTGGGTGTAAAGCCTGCTTGGGATTCTCTCTCTCCTTCTCTCTCTGCCTTTCCTCCTACTCTCTCAGTCAGTCTCTCTCTCTCTCTCTTTCAAAATAAATAAAGTTAAAAAATTAATAAAACTCACACATGCACACACACACACACAACTATAAGCTGCCTATAAGAGACTCACTTCAAATGTAAGGACACAGAGACACAAGTGAAGGGACAGAAAAAGATATTACATGTAAATGTAAACCAAAAGAAAGCTGGTTATACTCATATCAGATAAAATAGATGGTAAGCCAAAAACAGAAATAAGAGAGAAAGAAGGTCATTATATAATGATAAAGTGGTCAATCCAACAAGAGGATGTAACATTTGAAAATATGTGTGCATCCAACAGAGAAGCACTTAATTATATGAAGCAAATATTAACAGATCTGAAGGAAGAAATAGCAATACAGTAATAGTAGGGACTTTAATACCTCACTTTCAACAATTGTTGGATCATCCAGTCAGAAAGTCAATAAGGAAACTTTAGATTTAAATGATACTTTAGACCAAATGGACTTCAGACATTTAGAAAAATTCTATTCAAAAAATGCAGCAAGCTAGGCTGAACACAATCATGGCCTAGCCACAACAGGAAGGCACAGCCAACCCCCACAGGTGGATACTACTGGAGAGCCTAGTTCTAGTGACCAGGGGACATTATGCTATAAGGAACTACAGGATAACTTCTACACAAAACAACTACTTTCAAGACCAGGAGAAATAGCTGATCTATCTAATACATAGAAACAAGCAGAGACTTGGACAAAATGAAGGTGCAGAAGACTATATCCCAAATGAAAGAAAAGAGCTCCATAAAACAGAAAAGCTATATGCCAGATAAAGAATTAAAATCATTATAAAGATGCTTGCCAGACTTGAGAAAAGAGTGAATGAACTCAGAACTTTAACAAAAATAGCGAAAATATAAAAAGGAACCAATCAGACCTGAAGAATTCAATAACTGAAAGAAAAATTACACTAGAATACTCTAAAAGGAATCAACAGCAGATTAGAGGGTGCAAAAAATTGAGCCATTGATATGAAAGGCAGGATAATGGAGAACAACCAGGCTGATAGTAAAAGAAAAAAAGAATAAAAAATAAGAATAGGTTAAGGGAACTTAGCAACATCATCAAGTTTAATAACATTTGCATTATATAATCTCAAAGGTAAAGAGAGACAGAGGGTAGAAAACTTATATGAAGAAATAAGAGCTGAAAATTTTCCTAGTCTGGGGAAGGAAGCAGACAACCAGGTCCAGGAAGCACAGAGAGTCCCTAACAAGATGAACCCAAGGAGGTCAATACTAGACACATGATAATTAAAATGTCAAAAAATAATAATAAAGAGAGAATTGTAAAATCAGGAAGAAAAAAGAAAATGGTTATGCACAAGGGATCCCATAAGGCTAGTAGCTGATTTTTCAGCAAAAAGTTTGCAGGCCATAAGGGAGTGACATGATATATTCAGAGTGCCAAAAACAAACAAACAACAACAAAACTCACATACACACACACACACACACACAAAACAAATAAAACACTAACCAAGAGTACTCTACCCAGCAAGATTATCATTAGCATTAAAGAAGTGGTGGAGTTTCCTAGATAAAACTTAAAGAAATTTATCACCACTAAAACAGCCTTACAAGAAATGTTAAAGAGAATTCTTTAAGTAGAAAGAAAAGAAAAGACTATAACTAGAAGAAAATTATGAAAGGAAAAAGCTTCATAGGCAAATGCGAACACATAATAAAAGTAGTAGATTAATTATTTACAAAGCTAGTATGAGGGTTAAAACACAAAAGAAGTAAAATCAATTAAATCTACAAAATTTAGTCCAGGGATAAACAAAATAAAAAGATTAGGAATATGACATCATATACATGAAATGTGGAGGACTAAATATTTAGTGCTTTTAGATAGATTATATTCAAACTTAAGTGACCATCAACTTAAAAGACATTGCTACACACATAAGGTGTTACATATGAACATAATAATAACCACAGATTAAAAACCTATAATATAAGCATAATACTAAAGAAAATAATCAAATCACAAGGGAAGAAACCAAGAGAAGAAAGGAAGAGAGAGCTACAAAACCAACCAGAAAACAATAAAATGGCAATAAGTACATACTTATCAATAATTACTCTAAATGTAAATGGACTAAATGCTCTAATCATAAAACAGAGGGTAGCTGAATAAGTAGAAAACCTAGAGTCATCTATATACTGCCAATAAGAAACTCACTTCAGACCTAAAGATATATACAGACTAGAAGTGAAGGGATGAGAAAAGATATTCCATGCAACTGGAAGTTAGGAATAGTAGTAATTAATACTTATATCAGACTAAATAGACTTTAAAACCAAAACCGCAGCAAGACACAATAAAAGGGCACTACATAATGATATAGGGACCAATCCAACAAAGGAATATAACACTTATAAATATGTATACATCCAACATAGAAGCACTGGAATACATGAAGCAAATATTAACAGACATAGAGGGAGCACTTGATAGTAATAAAATAATAGTAGATTTTAACGCCCTATTTACATCAATCAATAGATCATCCAGAGAGATCAAAAAAGAAACAATGGTTTTGAATGACACATTAGACTAGATGGACCTAACAGATATATATAGAAACCAAAACAAGAGAATATATATTCTTTTCAAGTGCACATGAAACATTCTCCAGTATAGATCACATGTCAGGCACAAAACAAGTCTCAGTAAATTTAAAAAGACTGAAATCTTACCAAGTATATTTTCTAATCATAACAGTATGAACCTAGTAATATAAGAAAAAAATTAGAAAAAACACCAAAACATGGAGGCTAAACAACATGCCACGAAACAACCAAAATGTTAATAAAGAAATAAAAAAGGAAAGGAATTAAAAAATACATGAAGATAAATGAAAAATAAAAACACAATGGTCCAAAATCTTTAGGATGCAGCCAGAGCAGTTCCAAGAGAGAAGTTTATAGCAATATAGGTATACCTCAAGAAATAAGAAAAATTTCAAACTACCTAACCTTACACTTATAGAAGACAGAACAAGAACAAACAAAGCCCAAACTTAGTACAAGGAAGGAAATCATAAAGATTATAGTGGAAATAAATGAAATAGAACCCCCCAAATAAAACACAATAGAAAAGATCAGTAAAACCAAGATTTGGTTCTTTGAAAAGATATACCACGTTGATAAACCTTTAGCTAGACTCATCAAGAAAAAGAGAGGATTCAAAGAAATAAAATCAGAAATAGAGAAGAAATAACAATCAACATACCAGAATGCAAAGAATTACAAGAGTATTATAAAAAAAATGCCAACAAATTGGACAACCTAAAAGAAATGGATAAGTGCACTGAAATGTACAATGTTCCAAAGAAATTCAGGAAGAAACAAAACTTAAACAGACTGATTAAGAGTAACATAATTGAAATAGTAATCAGAAAACACCCAAAGAACAAAAGTTCAGAAACAGTTGTCTTCATAGGTAAATTCTATCAAACATGTAAAGAATTAATACCTATTCTCAAACCATCAAAAAAAAAAGAGTGAGACAGAGAATGAAAAATTCCAAATTCATTATATGAAGTTAGCATTACCTGACACCAAAAGCAAACAAAGACATCATAGAAAAGAGAAAACTACAAGCCAATATCTCTGTTGACAATAGACACACAAAAAAAATCCTTAACAAAATATTAGCAAGTGTAATTCATTAATACATGAAAAGAATTATTCACCATGATCAAGTGGGGTTTATTCCAATGATGCAAGGTGGTTCAATACTAGGAAATCAATGTGATAATCACATTAATAAGAAGAAAAATAAAAACTATATGATCATTTGAATAGATATAGTAAAATCATTTGACAAAATAGAACATCTGCTCATGATAAGAACTCTCAATAAAGTAGGTTAAAAAGAAATACACATCAACATAATAAAAGCCATATACAAAAAACCCCACACATAACATCAAACTCAATGGTGAAAACCTGAAAACTTTTCCTCTAAGATCAGGAACAAGACAAGGATGTCCACTGACAACACTTTTAATCAAAATAGTACCTGAAGTCCCAGCTGCAGCAATCAACAAGAAATAAAAGCCATCCAGATTAGTAAGGAAGAACTAAAACTATCACTGTTTGCAGATGGCATACTATCTATAGAAAACCGTAAAGACTCCACCAAAAAAGCTATTACAACTAATAAATGAATTCAGTACAGTTGCAATATATAAAATTAATATACAAATTTGTTGTTTTTATACACTAATAATAAAGTAGCAGAAAGAGAAACTAAGAAAACAATCCTATTTACAACTGCACCAAAAAAAAAAGAATAAAAATAGAATAAAAAATAGAATAAATAATGAAATTTAACCAAGCAGGTGAAGGAACTATACTCTGAAAACTATAAGAAACTGATGAAAAAAATGGAAGATGACACAAATGGAAAGATACACCAGGCTCATGGACTAGAAAAATATCTTTAAAATGTCCACACTACCAAAAGCAATTTACATTCAATGCAATACCTAGCAAAATACCAGTAGCATTTTCCACAGACCTGGAGAAAATACTAAAATTTGTAAGGAATCACAAAAGACTTCAAACAGCAAAAACAATAGGAAAAATAAACTGGAGGTATCACAATCCCAGATTTCAAGACACACTACAAAGCTGTAGTGTCAGAAGATTATGGCACTCGCACAAAAATAGTGATCAACAGAATAGGACTGAGAGCCTAAAAATAAACTCAAACATATATAATCAATTAATCTATGAAAAAGGAGGCAAGAATATACAATGGGGAAAAGACTGTATTTTCAATAAATGGTGCTGTGAAAACTGGATGGCTTAATGCAAAAAAATAAAACTCTACCACTTTCTTATGCCATACACAAAATAAACCCAAAATGGATTAAAGACCTATATGTGGGACCTGAAACCATAAAAATCCTACAAGAAAAGAGGTGATAATTTCTTTGACTTGGCCTTAGCAACATATTTATGAATATGACTCCTCAGGCAAGGGAAACAAAAGAAAAATTTAACTATTGAGACTACCTCAAAACAGAAGCTTTTGCACAGCAAAGAAAACTACAAACAAAACAAAAATGTAACCTACCGAATGGGTAAAGATATTTACAAATTATCCAGCAAGGGGTTAATGTCCAAAATATATAATGAATTCATACAACCGAACACCAAAAAATAATCTGATTAAAAAATGGGCGGAGGGCCTGAACATTTATCCAAAATAGATATATAGATGACCAATAGATATAGGAGTAGATGCCCAACATCACTCATCATCAGAGAAAGACAAATCAAAATCATGAGACATCACCTCACACCAGTCAGAATAGCTAGTATCAAAAAGATAAGTGGAGGGGTGCCTGGGTGGCTCAGTCAGTTAAGCATCCGACTTTGGCTCAGGTCATGATATCACGGTTCGTAGGTTCGAGCCCTGCGTTGGGCTCTGTGGTGACAGCTAGCTCAGAGCCTGGAGCCTGTCTTCAGATTCTGTGTCTCCCTCTCTCTTTGACCCTCCCCTGCTCATGCTGTCTCTCTCTCAAAAATAAATAAAAACATTAAAAAAATGTTTAAATGGCAATTGTTGGCAGGGATGTGAAGAAAAGGGAACATTTGGGCATTATTGGTGGGAATGTGAATTGGTATATCCAGTGTGGAAAACCGAATGGAGGTTCCAAAAAAAAATAAAAATAAAAATGCCATATGATCCAGTAATTCTGCTACTAAGCATTTATCCAAAGAAAACAAACACAGTAATTTGAAAACATATATATACCGCTTTAATTGTAACATTAATTACAATAGTCAAAATATGGAAGCAATTCAAGTGTTCATCAATAGATGAAGAGGAAAGAAGATGGGATGTGTATATGTATTGGTATATATACATATAATATATGAATATTTATATATATAAATAACAGAATGTTTATCATAAATATAATGAGATCTTGCCATTTGCAACAACATGACTGGACTCAGTGCGTATTATGCTAAGTGAAATAAATCAGAGAAAGATAAATAGTGTATGATTTTACCTACTTGTGTAATCTAAAAAAAAAAAATGAACACATGAAAATAACAAGCTCTTAAATACAGAGAATAATCCAGTGGTTTCCAGAAGAGGTAGGTAAGGGATGGGTAAAATAGATGAAGAAGATTAAGAGGTACAAATTTCCAGTTATATAATAAGTCATGGAAATAAAAAATACAGAAGAGGGAACATAGTCAAAAATGTAAGAATGTTAAATGTTAAATTGTTAAATGTAAAAATGTTAAATGGTGACTATAGTTATTGTGATGAGCACTGAATATTGTATAGAATTGTCAAATCAATATATCGTACACCTGAAATTAATAAAATGATGCATATCAATTATATTTCAGTAATAAATATACATTTTTTTAAAAAGAAGGAAAAAGAGATTCAGACTGAAATAAATTATAAATGAAAGAGGAGACATTATAACTGAGACCACAGAAATACAAAGAATCATAAGAAACGACTATGAACAATCATATACCAAAAAATTGGACAACCTAGAAGAAATGGCTAAATTCTTAGAAACATACAACCTACCAAGATAGAATCATGAAAAAATAGAAAATCTAACTAGGCCAGTTACTAGTAAGGAGATTATCAGTTATCAAAAACTTCCCAACAAACAAAAGTCTAGGACCAAATGACTTAACCGCAAGACTCTATCAAATATTTTAAAAATTAATACCAGTCCTCTTCCAGCTGTTTTTTTTTTTTGAAAAAATAGAAGCAGAGAGAATACTTCCAAACGCATTTTATGAGACCAGCATTGCCCTGATACCAAAGTTAGACAAGAACACTACAAGAAAATAAAATTACAGGCCAATATCACTAATGAACATAGATGCATTTTTAAATTTTTATTCATTTTTGAGAGACAGACAGAGAGAGAGACAGACTGCAAGCAGGGGAGGGGCAGAGAGAGAAGGAACACAGAACCTGAGGCAGGCTCGAGGCTCCATGCTGTCAGCACAGAGTCCGATGCAGGACTCAAACCCATGAACCATGAGATCATAACCTGAGCCAAAGTCAGATGCTTAACTGACTGAGCTACCCAGGTACCCCTAGATGCAAAATTCTTCAACGAAATATTAGGAAACAGTATTCAACAGCATACTAAAAGGATCACATAACATGATCAAGTGGGATTTACTCAAAGAATGCAAGAATGGGTCAACATTGGCAAATCAGCCAATGTGGTACACCACATTAACAAAATGAAGCATAAGGATTATAGGATCATAAGAATAGATGGAGAAAGAAACATTTGACAAAATTCAACATGCATTCATGATAAAAACTCTCAACGAACTGGGTATAGAGGAGGTGAATATCAACATAACAAAGGTCAATGAAAAGTCCACAGCAAACATCATACTCAATAGTGAAAAGCTTATAGCTTTTCCTTTAAGATACAGGACCAATATAAGGATCCCATTCTTATTCAGCATAGTACTGGAAATCCTATTCAGAGCAATTAGAAAAAACACACAGACACAAAATAAATAAAATAAAATAAGGCATCTAATTAGGAAAGAACAAGTAAAACTATTTTCAGATTACATGTTATGTATAGAAACATAAAGAATCCACCAAAAAACTATTAGAATAAACAAATTCAGTAAAGTTTCAAGATATAAAATCAATATAGTAAATTCATTTGTGTTTATATACACTAATAACAATCAGAAAGAGAATTAAATAAATAAATAATAATGAATAATATAATAAAAATTTTAAATCCTCACATTTGCAATTGCCCCAAAAATAATAAAATACCTAGGAATAAATAAACCAAGGGAGTGAAAGGGCTATACACTGAAAACTGCAAGACATTGATGAAAGAAATCAGAGATGACACAAATTAATGGACAGCTATTTCATGTTATGAATTGTAAGAATATTCTAGAAATTTCCATACTACCCAAAGCCATCTATAAACACAACTAACCTCTATCAAAATTCCAATGGCAATTTTTTAAAGATATAGAAAAGCCATCCTAAATTATGTATGAAAGCACGGAAGTTCTCAAATAGTAAAAGCAATCTTGAGAAAGAACAAAACTGGAGGCATCACATTTCTTATTTCGAACTACTTAACACAACTATAGTAACCAAAACAGTATGAGTATGGTATTGGCATAAAAAAGAAATATGCACAAAGAAACACAATTGGAGTCTAGAAGTAAACTTATTAGAGACAGCCAGTTAATTTATGACAAAATGAATATACAATAGGGAAAGGACAGTTTCTTCAATAAATGGTGTTAGAAAAACTGGACAAGCATATGCAAAAAAAATTAAGCTGGAACTTCATCTTATACCATACACAAAAGTTAATTCAAAATGGGTCAAAGACTTGAACATTAAATCTGAAACCATAATGCTCCCAGATGAAAATGTAGGGAGTAGTAAGTTCCTTGACATTGGTCTTGGCAATGCTTACTTGGTTTTGACACCCAAAGTAAAGGCAACAAAAGCAAAACTGGGACTACATTAAATTAAAAATCTTCTGCATAGAAAAAGAATCCATCAACAAAATGAAAAGGCAACTTACTGAATGGGAGAAAATATTTGTAAATCATGCAACTAATAAGAGTTAATATCTGAAATACACAAATAATTCATACAATTCAATTTAAAAGTCTGTTTAAAAAATGGGAAGAAAAATTAAATAGACATTTTTCCAAAGAAAACATTCAAAGGGCAGCAGGTACATGAAAAAAGCATCCAATTATTAGGGAAATGCAAATCACAACTACAATGAGATATCAACTTGCACCCATACGAATTGGATCACCAAAAAAACAAGAGATAACAAGTGTTGGTGAAGATGTGGAGAAAAGGAAACACCTGTGCACTGCTGCTGGGAATGTAAATTGATGCAGTCAGTATGGAAAGCAATATGCAGGCTCCTCAAAAGAGTAAATAGAACCACCATATGATCCAGCAATCCCAGTTCTGTGTATATATACCCAAAATATATGAAAGCAGGATATAAAAGAATTACCCAAACTCCCATGTTTTTTGCAGCATTATTTACAACAGAAAAGAAATGAAAGCAACCCATGTCCTTCTACAGGTAAATAGTGTACACTTTAATTATCCTACAATTTTATGTTTAATTACACCTCACAGCTGAAATTTAAAAAAAATAAATAAATGGGGGCAGCATAAAAATCTGAGCAAGAACTACTAAGTGGAACCAGAACACATGACAATATTTTTAGGTAGTACCTTCAGTATCTAAAATTATGCTCAAACTATTATTTGCAGAGAATGAGAATGTTTTATCCTAAGTGAAACTAACCAGTAAGCCAAATTTTAGGCTGTCTTCATTTTGAACTGACATATTTTTTCTTTACCCCAGATTAGCTGCACATCCAGCTAACTGCATCAATAAGTGACTAATTGGTAGGTAGCTGTGTGAGCAATTACCCGATTTGCACATGTAAGTGATGCTTATATCAAGTTTACTTCTCATGCCAAGCTTTAGAAATTTGGCTCAAGAGTTCAGGAAGACAAACTGATTCAAAGCCATATCATACCTTGTTCACAATCATAAACAGAGCATAGGTGATTGTGATATGCTATCTGAAGTAATGTAAAGATCTCAAAATATCTTAAGAATGTACTTTCCAGGTATTTATAAAAAGAAAAACAAAAGCCAAATGGTATAATTTGTGAAAAATCAAAGCTTACACTACTTTGTTGACTCATCTATACAACAAAGACAAGTGGAGGTAATCTACCCATGAACTTACAGAATCCTGAATAATCATTTCAAGATTTGAGAGAGGATCCTATATCCTGGCAATATTACTACAATCGCATAATTATGATCCCTCTCAGCATTTAAATATGAGGCAAATAAGAGATTTTTCTTAACTCCCAATATTTTTCAGCAGGGCATTTAATTTCAAATGGTTTTAATGGTGAATTTAAAAACTGTTTCAACTCTGTGACTCTTTCCCTTTCTCTTACCAATTTACCACCCTCTTTTTCACTTTTACCAGTTCCCACAAAATAAGAAAGGCATATATTTTCACAATATACAAAATTACAAATTATTTTCTTTCAAAAATGTGTCCCAGTAGTTTCCTGATATTACAAAAGATTTATTTTTTATTTATGACATTTTAAATGTCAGACTTTTAAGTGAAAAATGCTTTTCATGTAACAAAATGACCTCAAAGTCATTTTAAATTATTCAACAGGTATATATGAGACCCCATATAAATTATTCAACTGGTGTATAAGAGATCCCAAATAAATTAGAAGATACATATATAGAATGACTATTTCCCCAGACACATTGTTTTCTTTCATTAAAAAAAATAACAGGACTTTAAAAAAAACTTGATATATTTTACTATAGATTCAGAATGTATAACTTGAACATATAGACCCAGAGATGTGAAGCTTTCTAAAAAATGAAACATGATAATTACCAGTCAAGTGAAACATGGAACAGGAAATTCAAATATAAATTCAACTATAAATATGTCATAAAATTATAATAAATATGATGATTTATGCATAATCCAAACAAATGCTCTCAAAATTTGCTTCTAGAATGTTGTAAATAATCCTTAATTTGCTATTTTTCTAATATAAGACATTAAAATATCTTTTATTTAGCATTTAGTTTTTTTTCCCCAAATAGGAGCTTGTTGGCCTCTAGTTACTATGAAAACTTGCAGGTGAGTTACGTTTTCCAACCTTTATCAATGTGAATAATGTCAAACAGCTTTAAAAAGATAATCCATAAACAGGAGCATCATGAAATTTTTTAAATCAGAATAAGAAAATTCATTTACCATTATAAAGTAGATAATGCTAACCAACTGAAAATGGATTCTGGTACAGTACCATTCACATGGAACAATTGTTTTCTTTAGAAGTAGAAGGGCTTCAAGACAATATGACATGTGAAACGAGGTGTTAGACTGTACTGTGCACTACTATGTGGAAAAGATTTAGAATCTGAGACTGGAAAAGGAAAGTTATATTTAAAGGTCCCATGAAGGGGCCCCTGGGTGGTTTAGTGGGTTAAGCATCTGACTTCAGCTCAGGTCATGATCTCACTGTTCTCGAATTTGAGCCCCATGTCTGGGTCCATGCTGACAGCTCAGAGCCTTGAGCCTGTTTCAGATTCTGTGTCTCCCTCTCTCTCTGCCCCATCCCTGCCCATGCTCTGTCTCTCTCTCCCTCTCTCAAAAATAAATAAACATTAAAAAATAAAAATAAAATAAAGGTCCTATGAAAAACCCTTGGGTACTGTACTAGCTATTTGGGGATGGTACTGTATTAGCTATTTGGGGATCATGAAGAATTAAGAGATCACACGCTAGTTTTGCCCAAAAAATGAACAACTCCGTTTATCTTTGTCTCCTGTTTATTAGACTTGAACAATCACAAGGACCAAAAATTGGAGACAATTGAATATAATTAAATAAAAGAATGTATAGTTTTACTAGCTGTATCATGGGAAAAATCTTTTAATGTTTATTTATTTTTGAGAGAGAGAGAGCGATCAGGAGCAGGGGAGGGGCAGAGAGACAGGGATACAGAGGATCCAAAGTGAGCTCTGTGCTGACAGCAGACAGATCGATGAGGGGCTTGACCTCACGAACTACAAGATCATGACCTGAGCCAAAGCTGTATGTTTAATCCACTAAGCCATCCAGGCACCCCTGGGAAAATTTCTTCACAAATAGGAATGAATGGCCATGTTCATAATATTGCCAACCCCAAGTTATAGCCAAAAACCTACACACCTAGAAGGAAGCAACAATGACAGAAAGAGCCTGGCAGAGACCATCCAGTGCCCATCCACATGTTAAATACGTAGGTGGGCTCCTAACAAAGCCCTGTAGCTTGTGCTCAATGATCTCATACACACAGGCATGAGGAAATTCTCCACCACAAATAAATATAAAAACAAATCTGGGGATCCTTTGTATTGCCCACAGTGTCTATCACAGTTCCCCATTGAGTGAATAAATGATTTCTCTGTGTCAGTGAATCTGGCCAAAATACTCAATACTTACCTGAGAAATTTACCATTAGGTTAGAAAGTTCACCTGTCGTTTTCAATATCACTGCAGAATCACTACCACAACCTCTGGGTGGAATGGCTTCTTCTCAAACAAGAAGAGAAATGATTGGCAGTGTGGTGCCTTGCACAGGCTTCAGCTAGCATGGAGATGTAAGGGAAATAATGGAATGATAAGTCCTATAAGTGCCAACTGCAGCTCTTCCGTTGTTTTCTGCAGCTTTTCCCTTTAGAGAATCAACCTCCTTGGCCGTAAAAAGGAAAGAAAATTATTGCCTGCTCTATCTACTTTACAGGGAATTGGAGGTTTAAATAAGATACACTTGAAATGTTTTGTAGACCATATAGAATTAGTCAAATAAAAGTTATCATTACTGTATTTCATAACATAAGAGAAGAAACATCTTACTAGTTTTGGTCTGGCCCTATTTCTAAACTTCTACTGACAGATCCATTGATAGATGATAAAAATTTACTTGAAATGAAAACAAATCTTAAATGAACCTCCAAGCTATTCATGTTTATAGTACACACAATTCCAGCTTCTACCTTTTGCATACTCCTCTTTTCCAAGAGCTAACAAGAGACTTCAAGGAAACACAAGCATCGTTATAACTGCATGTTTACCAATTAATAAAGCAACGCACCATGTTCAAATTAATCTGGGTGGGAAATGAGAATTCTGTCTCTTAAGAAGCATGGGAAGAATTTGTACGAGCAGATAAACTTGCATCTTGATCTTTTATGTAAATTGTGAAAAGGATACATGATCTTTTGTTTTTTCCTGTCTAAAAACAAATACATTTAAAACATCTGAATCATTCCAGATAAATTGTCTGAATGCAAATTAACAGCATAGCATTGAGTGAAGTCATTATGGAATAATGCAAATAGTAGGCTAATCCCAGCTGCCAAATATACAAATAATTTTGATAGCATAAATGTGGAACAGATTTTGTCGTCAATTCTAAATTTCTTGAGAAACAAATCTTATGCTTTCTACTGACAAAGGAAAAAAATATGTGGATGAACTACTATCATAACTAAATATAATCTTTGCTGGCATTTTTACACACACATTTTTCTAAAACCTATTATAAATTATAGACTTAAGAATTTCATAAACAAAGAACACAGTCTGGATATGGCCAAGGAGGAAACAAGCAATTAATCTCACTGTAAAATGTTGCCTTTTTTTAAAACAACGTGATGCAGCAGTATGGAAAAAGTATCTGCTTTTTCATGATCCAAATGAAAATAAGCCGTTAAAACCATCCTTAGACAGACTGAATATTCATCCACGTTACAAGACCTTTAAGCCATTCAACAATCTGGAAATATCTCTTAGTCCGTTCAGGCTGCTATAACAAAATACCATAAACTGATGGCTTACAAACAACAGAAATTTTTCACAGTTCTGGAGGCTAGAAACTCCTAGATCAGGCTGGCAGATTGTGTTTGGTGAGGACCCACTTTCTGGATCACAGACAGCACCTGTGTCTGTGTTCTCACATGGTGGAAGGGGGGAGCTAGCTCTCTCCATTCTCTTTTATCGGGGCACGAATCCCAAACATAAGGCTCCACCCTCAAGACACAGTTACCACCAAAAGGCCCCACCGCCTCATACCATCATGTTGGGGATTAGGATATCAACATATGAATTTTAGGGGGACACATTCACTCTCTAGCAATCTCCATAGTTTAAACAGGGAATGAACAAGCATGAAGCCGTGTTCCTGGACAGGCTTCCTTTTACAACCAAGCAGCTAATTACAACAAGGTAAAAGGCTATGCCAAAGGCAAGCCTAAGGCAAAACTGGAAAAGAGGTGTTTATTTTTGTTTGTTTGTTTTTGTCTAAGTCTGAGTCTCCCCTTTTTCAGATATTCATCCCTGTCTCCAGGGTGTTCCTGTACACGTACTTCACCCCCTCTATCAATGGCATATTAGCACCCTTGGAATGTTGCTGAGGACTTCTTATTCCAAGAGTATAGGTGACAGAGGAAGAAAGGGAAAGACAACTGAGCATCTATTATATCCCTGGCAATAGTTTAGTCTTATATATTATTCCATTAGTTATGCTGAAGATAATTAATGAAGGTGAGAAAGTGTTCGTTAAAGGATCCAAACATATGATCTCTGTTGTCTTTCACTAAATTGTGCTGCCTCCTTTGAAAAAATAAAATATATTACATTCTGGGAAGGTTTGTGTTTCACCAAGAGAGAGAGAAAAGATGCTAAAATGCGAAACTGAGATGCTGTGGTTTTTTTGTCTTTTTTTGAGGACTAAAAGGAGCCAGGACAGGGGCCCTTGCTTAAATCAAAGTGATTTTTTGAATCTTAAGGCAATAAGTGCCAACCTATCAGTGCCAACCTATAACCTCTGCTTTCTACAGCTGCAAAGAATAATGGTAGTAACTCTTTAGGCTCTATGTGCCATTCCCCTCCCTTGCTAATTTTAAAGAAGTTTGATTCCTGGAAAAAAATTAAAATCAATTACTTGAGTGGCTCCTCCTGCATTTTGCTAAAAATGCATCATCCATTCCTTGATTAATTCATTCACTGAGTAACATCATGCCCCAGGTATTCTGCTAGTACTGACGTTTTCACTCTCAACTAGATGTCTGGCTATCCCCAGACATGTTATCTCTGCTTTCACACCAGGCCAACTTTGAAGGAAAACCATAGTATCTCTTTTTGTTTTCCCAAAATATCCTTGAGCAGAAAAATCACTAGTGAACAAGACAGACTGAATATTTTGTAGAGAAGTCAAAGAAAGTGAACATTTCACATGCCATAGACTCCCACTTCCAAAATGCTCCTAAGCCATGTCTATTTGCCAAAGTCTCTATGGTTAAGCATCTAACCAGAGTACCACTTCACCATGACCCATCCCCTCAATTATGCCCTAGTCTTGCTCACTGGCTGCTTGAGCCACAGTGTCCCTATACTTGGTCTCACTGTTGCTACCTACCCAAAATATTGCAACTATTTTTATGCAGAACAAAGAGGATTTGCCTTAACTTCTCTGGATTCGAGTGCTTAAATCCAAGCACTCTGTAAGTATTGGAACTTCCCTACTTTACCGAAAGCAGTTGATCATAAATAACAACAACAACAACAACAAAAACAACAAAATACTATTGTCTTCAAAGATTTAGGGTCTATGAAAAAAACACACACATAAACAATAATTTTGTGAAAAAAATGCTGAAACAGAAATATACTGGAGTTAGTACAGGGAGACACAGATGAGAGGTCTTTCTTGAAGCCTGAGGTGTCAGGAAACACATAAAAGGAACGGTCAGGAATCTTGAAAAATAGGATATCAAAGTTTTTCACGTAAAATAGGATTGAGAAGGGGGCTCTGACATGGACACAGGCAAGGAGACATGAGAGTTCTGGGCATGTCTGAGTACAAATTGCACACTGTGGCTGTGAGATCAGGAATCAGAGCTAATCGGACACTGCAGTACCAGTTTTATTTCAAAATTCACCTACTCCTCTGCCCTCATTCACCAGTTTCTCCCTCATTGCAAAGCAGTGCTCTATCTTTTCATGACAGAAGACAGTGCTAGCTGCATGTATTTGAGCATAAAGGAATAGGATTAATTTAATAGTTTCATCTTAATTGTGCTCTGAGTTTTCTCAATTTAACTAAATAACTGTAATGCTCTTAGGCACCATGCTTTTGACAAACTTTCTTAAAAAGTCATTATAAAAATAGTGAATTTGCTAAAGAGTATACACATAGTAAAAATCATTATTCCAGTAGAGGGAGCAGAGGTGACATCAGAATAGCTGAACATTGCCTGGCCCAGAATATATAGAAGTCCAGACAAAGCACAACCACGAAATGGAAAAAGCACATTTGAGAGCAAAGACTGAACATTACTGAATATGGCTTGGCTAATCACCTAATTTGGACTTAGAAAATTTCACACTCTATTCAAACTGAAGAGGAAAACAACCTTAGGCAAATACCAAAATGATTCCTTAAAGAAACATTTACATTTTAGAACAAGAAAGCTGTAACTCTGATTTGTTTAAAAGTCTCACTATGGTGCTTTACAATCATTCTACATAACAGACAAGGCTAAAATTCTTAAAAGGGCCTCTAAATGCATGGCTAATGTGTTTTTCCCTTTCAAGACAATTTGTGAATTGTGTGATTGCCTGATATAGAATTATTAAGAAATAGATCAATAAACACAGCAGGCTGCAAGCTTAAACCCTCTGTCTACACAATGAACCTATGAACAAAGTTACTCCTTAGAAATTGCAACAGCAGAGATCTGGACATGCAGATTCATGCTTGAGAAGATATTAGCAAGTGGAATCATAGACATTAAAAGAACTGTGAAGAAGCAAACATTTTTATTACAAATTATAGCTATTATATATTAGGTAAATGTCTTAAATCTGATGAAATTCCTTAAAGATTCTTGAAGTCAAGAATGAACTATTCAATTTGTGGTTTTATAAAGTAATTACTGTAGGGAAATAACTTCCAGTAGTCATTGGGAATAGGAAATTTGTTCATTTTCTCCTAAGAATCTACCATGTGCCTTACCCTCTTAAAATCTTCAGCAATTTACAGAACTGGAATATTCAGAGGCAGATAATGTACATGTTTAGGACCCAAGCAAAACAGAAGCAGCTCCAAGTCTTTTATTAAAGAACATATTTGGCATTTCACAAAAATGTATCAATGTTATCATTGGGAGAAAAACAACTTTGTTGGATCTTGATTTGACCAGATTTCTAACCTAAGGTAAGAGCTCATTAACCATACACTAAACAAATGTAATAATTCAATGGTTATGGGTATGAAATAATTTAAACCTCAACTATGCCATAATCAAGTTATATAAATTAGGAAAATACCTTTGCCCTTTTTATATTGTTTCCTTATTACAAATGAAAATGATAAAACCTCTTACAAAAAAAATGGTAGAGAGGACTAAGTGATATAAAGTGATATAAAGCATAAAAAGCATCCTCAGCTGCCATTATTAATGAGAGTATCCTATCTCTTGGGTGAGACCAGACTGAAAAAAAAGATTAAAAACCACAGTTATAGATGTTAATCCCAATGCAAGTTCTTTTAATGATACTCACATTCTAGCCCAACCTACTTTGAAGCACATCTTAATGTTAAGCAAGGAAGTCAAAGTTTCTAATCCAAAACAAAACAAAACAAAACACTTCTGCAATTTTGCATATATGGAAAGATGGTATCCTCATTTCATACTTTGTCAATCTTCATTCACATAGGAATCATGAATATTAAAGAATTTACTTAAGCATATCAAGTAATAACTTCTAAATTAGAAGCAAAATTTTTCACTGCACTTTATAAACTCACAAGTTTACTGTATGCCTATGTTTTCTTGATATACATTTAAAAACATGCATCATACAAAAAATCATTTTGCAAATATTTCCTATCTCCCATTAGAATCACGACCATCTTAAAAAACATTACGTTGTTGCTACTTTGATAAAGACATAATAATTAGCACAGGCTTCCATAAGTTAAATGAAATGTCACTGTTTTAGTCAACTCAGGCTGCCATAACAAATACTATAAACTAGGTGGCTTCAACAACAGGAATATATTCCTCAAAATTCTGGAGACTGGAAATGTAAGATCAAGGTACCAGCAAGGTCTATGTCTGGTAGGAACTCTCTCCTTGGGCTGCAGACAACCACATTCTCATTGTGTCCTCACATGGATGTCCCTTTGTACCTGGTGCATGTGGGTGGAAAAGAAGCAAGCCCTCTGGGGTCTCTTCCTATAAGGGAAGTAATACATCACGAGAGTCCCACCATCATGGTCTCATCTAAATCTAATTATCTTCCAAATGCCCTATCTCTAAATACTATTGAATTGGAAACTAAGGCTTCAACTTAAGAATTTTGTGGTAGATAATTCAGTCCATAGCAGTCACTTTTTTTTGGAACTCAGTATGACCATGGCTAAGAAAGTAGATTTATAAATAATTTTAAGTCTTCTCTCTCTCTCTCTCTCTCTCTCTCACACACACACACACACACACACACACAACTTTCAATCCTGTCATCCATTCCTTCTTTGTGTCACTAATAGCAAGAGGTTATGTAACTATTCATGTCCTCAGAGTACTCCTACTTATTATAGAAAGTGTGATCTTAGTAAGTAATATTTGCCTTTCCCCCATAAAAAAATTAAAACTATAAATATAACATTTGAAAATGAATTTTAAGATTATAAAAGAGAAAGAATTTCAAAACTCAACATGGTCATTTAAACCTCCTAATTTTAGAATAAACTCCTTAAAGGGAAAATGGGATCAATAAGAAAGTAAATTTGTTAGCAAATTATTAGAGATACATATATATACAAAACACAAAAAACACATAAATGTTCATTATACCTCACAAATCTTAAATGGATGGAAAAAGTTAATATCAGAGTATATACTGTTAAATCTATAAAGAGGCCTTCTGTGATCTGGCTAAGTTTAAACTTCAATTAGTATCCCATTGAAATGTTTTGCTCCAGGAAAACATACCATGCTGTTTTATGCCTCTCTATATAACTACATTTGGGGAGATGGGCATGGACTATGTAACTGCCACCCCTCCTGCAAAATCTAGTTCTAAAAGTTAAATACATTGTTCAGAGGAGAATTATTATTCTTGAGTATTTTATCCATTAAAGAAAACAATGAAAATACATCAAGAATCTATTAAAAGAATTAGATAAGAAATGGGAAAATACAATGAAGCAAAACAGAACAAATTAATAAAGAAAAAAGCAGATAAGAAAACTGAAAATATAATTACTAAATTTAATAGCTGGTTATTTGAAACAACAAAATTACTAATAAGCCTATTTCTATAAAAACAGAATAGAAATGCACGAAAATAAATTATAAGTGATAAAAGAAAACTACCATAGTCAAAATAAATTTAAAAAAATAGAGTATGTTGCTAAACATAACGCAAATAAATCTGAAATCTCAAATAAAATGGATCATTTTCTAAGAAAATCTAACTTGCTAAAACTGACTTCAGAAGAGATGGAAAAATCTAAAGACTGATTTACATAGAAGAAATAGAGAAATTTGTCAAGAGTTAAATGTAAAAATATCAGTCCCAGAGGATTTCATGGAGAAATCCTTTTTGTTTGTAAAGATCAAATAATTTTTATGTTTCCAAAATTTCTTACATAGTGTAAGTTAAAGAAGAGAACCCCCTGGTCCAACAATGATTGCATATACACACATATGCCCTTAAATCAATACCATTTAAGAATATCAAAGAAAAAATCCTGATACTAGCAAATATAATCCAAATATACACAAAAGGAATCATACATCATGACTAAGTGAGATTTATTCCAAGAATCTAAGAATTTTCAAAATTAGGAAATCTTTTAATTACATTGTATAATAATATTAATAGATCTCAGAAACATATTTTATCATCTTTGTTAATGCTGAAAAACCATTTGTCTAAATTCAATAACCATTTGTAAAAAAAATGTTTATTTGTTTTTGAGAAAAAGAGAGCATGAGCAGAGAGGCAGAAAGAGAGGAAGACACAGAATCTAAAGCAGGCTCCAGGCTCTGAGCTGTCAGCACAGAGCCCGACGTGGGGCTTGAACTTGCGAACTGAGAGATCACGACCTGAGCAGAAATAGGACGTTTAACTGTCTGAGCCACCCAGGTGCCCCTCAGCAACCATTTTTTATTAAAGTACTTAATAAAATGAGGGCACTGGGGTAGTCGTGAGTTCGAGCCCCATATTGGGTTCTGTGCTGACAGCTCAGAACCTGGAGCCTGCGTCAGAGTCTGTGTCTCCCTCTCTCTCCCCCTCTCCCACACACACTCTGTTTCTGTCTCTCAAAAATGAATAAATGTTAAAAAAATTTTTAAATAAACTTGATAAAATATATTTAGATAGCAATTTCCTTTATATGATGAATAAATCCAGCTTAGTTCAAAACCCACTATCATGCTTAATGGAGCGACACCAGAAGCATTAACAACAAAATCAGAAACAAGACAAAAGCCCTCATCACCAATATTACTTAACATTGTACTGAAAATACTAGCCAAAAATTTAAGAAAAATAAGTTACATGTGTGTTTTTTGGAAAGGAAGAGGTAAAACTGTTACTAACTACAGACACATAAAAATATTAATTGTATGCATAGAATATCCAAGAGAGTCAAATGGCTTTTGTCACATACAGCTGATAAATCACACACACTGTGAGGATAAAAGGTATTGAAAGAGTTGTATTCATAAAAAGACTGTAACTAGATGAGACAAATAAAATACCTCCTAGCTTCCAACATTCTGTTGGGAAGAAACAGGCAGAAAACACTACTTAACCACCAGTAAGTGGATACTTTCCAATTCTTTCTTTATATAAAAGGAGGAAGATCGAAATGTAAGATCCCTCTAGAGGGTAAGGCCAAAATCTATGGAACACAAAAACTAGGGAACCATACCTAAAAGTAAAACCAGGACCTAATTCAAGGTATTTTTTTACCCTCAGGGTAGTGAGCTGGCAATATTTACCCAGGTGAATTTCATAAAATTCTATATGGTACACATTCTTCTTGTTTTCAAATCACAGTAATTATTGACAAGGGGGACAAAGTAAAACAAAACAAACAAACAAACAAAAATCCAGTGTCTTTATTTGCATGCAATTCATGAAGATGCATATGAAACTAATAACAATGATAACTACCTGAGACTGGATGGAAACTAGGAAGACAGGGGACAAGGTGGAAATGAGTACTTTTCTGTATATATCTTTTCCTATCTAAAATGTTTGTAACCATAAGAAGGCATTCCATATTCAAAAAATAAAATGGGGGTGCCTGGGTGGCTCAGTTGGTTATGCATATGACTTGATAGTGGCTCAGGTCATGATCTTGTAGTCATGAGACTGAGTCCATGTCCAGCTACATGCTGAGGGTGGATCCTGCTTGGGATTCTTTCTCTCCCTCTGTCTCTCTACCCCTCTCTTGTTCATTCTCTCTCTCTCTCTCTTTCAAAATAAATAAACAAACTTAAAAATGAAAAATAAAAAAGAATTTAAAATGTCATAGGACTTACTGAATTACTGGAAAAAAGATTAAGAGAAAGAAATATGTTTCTTATGTTTGTGGTTTGATCAGTTTAGTGTAATATACCAAGATAGAAAATATATTGTAAGCGCATATAGGGGAAAGGAAACTATGTTTTAGGTATATGAGTACCAATTGTATCTTGAAGCTATCCGCTGGTTTTAGGATGACCACTGATTCAGGTTTGCCTGGCACTACTCAGGTTTGAGCACTAAAATGCCCATGTCCTAGGAAATCCCTCCTCAGAATCCAAAATATCCTGGTTTCTAGGAATACATACAGAAGGTTAGAGGAAAAATACAAAACCCATATGACAGCTCAAAACACTGAAGCAAAAAGTAACCCTCTATTTAGTTTCAAATGGATATGACATAGATGATCCACTTTCAGTAGTTACTGTCGCTGTTCCCCCCCCCTCCAACTATTGGTTGGCAACTGTGATTTGCAGTTCATAAAATGAAACATCTATTGTTGCAGCACTGAGTGATGTGACTTATATGTGCAACCTAAGTGCACTCTAATCATGAGCATTAACAGTCATCTTTCACTTGCCTGTGGATTAATTGTGTGCTTTGCGTTGAGGTAATGCTAGTTTAATTTTAACACTGTGAATACTTTGACCATGTTTTCTAAGAGTTCAGATAATGAAATGAGAAGGATTATAATACGAATGTCATTATAACCCAGACAACTGTATTATTTTAATGACAGAAAGACTCATGCAATTGTATTAGGGGAATACTAGAACATTCTATACAATAGGCAGAAAAGAAATTGGGTATAGGCATGGTGGAAAAGGGGATGCAAAAGGACAAAGGGAGTCTAAATTTCACAAGTCCTAGATGAAACAGAAAATACTTATAGATCAGTCATATGGGTTTTTTTCATCTCCCATGCTCAGTCAAAACAGCCACTGTATTAGCCTATAGACACACCACAAGAATAAATGCACGTCCTACCATCCATGTTATCATTCTATAAAAATAAATAAAGTTACATTTCCTGATTCAGAGATTACAACCAGGTAGGCAAACAAAAAGAGAAATTTTTGATAATAAATGGTTTGGCCTATCATAGTATAAACCTGACTTAATCAGACCTTATTAATAAACACATCTTTCTCAGTATATCCAGTGATACTGAATCAGAACAACAAAATGTTTCTTGTAGTTCTTAGGTGCTTTGTTTTGAAACTTGAATTTCAAATCTTCTTCTAGGTTTTTATGAAGAGATTATGAAGCTACAGAAAACATAAAACAAGGAATACTGATATCTTACTCAAATAAGAACTAGGCTTTACCCATTATATTCATTTCCTATTGCCCTGCAACAAATTAACAGAGAAATATGTTAATAGACTAATGACATAAAGAACACGAGTTTATTGTCTTACATTTCTGCAGGTCAGGATCCTGAAATGAGTATTACTAGGTTAATCAAGACATTGGGACTAAAAGTCGAAATATAAGCATACCTGAGTTCTTTTCTGGAGACTCTAGGAGAGAATCTATTTTCTTGATTTTCCTGCTTCTAGAGGCCCCCTCCATTACTTGCCAGGTGCCCCTTAACACCTAGTTGTTCTTCAGAACAACTGATGTCTCCTCAAGTCTCATAGACCTCATCACTCTGACAAAGACTCTTCTCCCTCCCTCTTCCACATTTAAAGACCCATGTCATTATACTGGGGTTACCTGGATAATCAAAGCTATTCTTCCTCTCTTCAGGTCAATTAATTAGCAAATTTAATTCCATCTGCCGTCTTAATCCCCCTCCTGTCATATGACATAAATTCACAAATTCTAGGAATTAGGACCTAAACATCTTGTGGGGCCATTATTCTACCATACTCCTCTATCTATGTATTTGGCAAACTATGTGAATGTGAATTTTGTTAAATCCCAATCAGCCTATAAACTTCTCTGACCAAAGAAAATGCAAATATATTACCTGCTACATGCACTGCATACCTCACATGCAATATTCCTCAAAGAGTGTGTGTTTTGCCCAACTGTGAAGCTGAGGATTTCATAATGAAACCTTCTGAACATTTTTCAGTTACGTCAAAGTGCAGAAGTTCTTAATGAGATTTTGGGACTTTATAGCAATAAAACAACATATTCTCCTTAGACATAAGCCTACAAGATGGCTATCACTATTTCTGGTCACACAGAAGGTATTAAAATCTTGGCCTGCCATAAATTCATTTTGAAAGTACAAGACGTTATATGGAAACCAACCTGACAATAAACTATAAAGATAAAAAAAAATAAAAAAATTTTAAAAAAAGGAAGTATAAGACAAGAATAATGTTCTTCTCTAATTTGGAAACACATTGATGATAGAAAGAAAAGGATCAAAATAAAATACATTTATGGGTGGTTTCTCTAAATCTGATGAAGTCTGGTCATAAGGAATCTAGAAAAAAAATGAGCTGACTGCACCTGAGTTGTTCATGTTTAGGCTGAAGCAAAAACTCCTAAACTATTATAAAACAACAACAACAAAAAATCAGCAGAAAGGGTACCAATTTAAAGAAGACTATTTCTTTTCTAAAACCATAATTTATTTGAAATACAATTTTGATTTTATATGTTCATATTATGTCTGTACTTTGAAACCATTGTCTTTGAGAAAGACAGGTTTAACTTATGGTATCATACAAGGTGCTCTGAACTTTTCAAAAATGATGAATATTTTTGACAGGGTTAACCTATATGGTAAACGTATACAAGCAAAAGGCCTGGTTGTCATAGCTTGTCTGCCAGAACAAGCCTGCAGATACAAAGTGAGTCAATAGACCTGTAATCTAATTCTAACAAGGGTAAATACCTGCTGTTTCAAATAAGTAAAATCCTAAATCATCTTTTTTTTTGTTTTTTTTTTTTTGAGAGGATATTTAGCCTGCTGTTATCACATGGAGCTGGTATAAGAAATTAATATAATAAGGACTTGATGAGGACAGAGCTTCAAATGTAAGTAAATGTTACACATAACTATATTTAATTTTAGTGTTACATAAAAGAAGGATAACCTAAAGGATGAAGGCAGTTCAGACGAGTTTCACTGGAAAAGGAAACAAAGAATAAAAATATTCTATTGCATCATGAGACAGAAACAAGTGTATTATTACTTTGCATTAAATATAAGTAACACCCGTTTGCTTAGTTCTTTTAAATTTAAATTTTCCATTTATAGGTTCCAATGTATCTTAAACTCATAATATAGTCAATAAAATTTAAATATCCAATAAAAATTAAAAAATAGTTAAAATAAATTGCTGTATTAAAGGACAGAATGAGCTAAAAATATTGTTAAATTTCATACATATTATTTGTAAAATTAGTCCTGTTAATTACTAATTGCCACTTTACATAACTGCAATTATGTAACAGAAAAGTAAATAAGAAATAATATATAACCTCAAATAAATTCATGTTTTCCATATTTTAATGTTAAAGTAGTACCATACATGCATATAATTCTTACATGTTATATTATATTGGTTGTTTTGAACTAGTATGTTATGACTATGTTTCAGGTTGACTCTCTAAAATCTTGATCACCCTAGTATTTGATCTGAAGCCAAAAAGACTGACCTGGGCTAGAAGTATTTAGGAGTTAAAAAACAGAGCAAAACAAAACAAGAACCACAAAAAATGAACAAAACAAACAAAAACAATACTCCCACTTTTGTGCTACTTTTTACATTCTCATGTTACCATAGCACAATACATTGCAATTATTTGTATCCCCAATAACAGTGAACATCCTGAGGGAAAACACAACAGCATAATTAACTTCGTTCCTCTAGTACCCCCAAATAGTGCCATAACATAGGCTCACCAAAAATATTTCTAGGAAATTGTCCTTGAAAATTTTTAGCGAGTATTTTTCTAAATACTAACACATTACATATTTTATATGTAAATATTTTTTGTATAAATAAGAGAATGAGTTTTGTAGTTACAAATAACCTTTTATTTAAAAGGTGAACATTCAGCTTGAAAAAAGATAATCGATGTTAGAATTATTTTACTTGGAACCGTAAATATAAAAAGATGTTTCAAGGACAAGAAAGTACTTCATATATACACAAGTATGAAATTCATACCATGTAAGTTAACAAGAGGCCATATGTCAAATTTGCAAGGAAATGTTACAGATTTCTTTCAGTTATATAAGAAAATAGAGCCACTTGTATAAAGACAATTTGCAGCATCAAGTACTAAAAGAACTGCCTGCCACCAGGCTGATTAATAATGGTTAAACACTGATATCTTGAAATTTACATCAAAAACTATATGCAAAGAGCTTCAAAAAACTTATAAAATTTGGCAAAAAATCTAACAATTGATTTATCTATATAAAAATAAAAAGTTAATGAGTTGGGGTCTTCTCCCTTAAAATATCAGTTGGCTCTTAATGGTTGATTTCTTATTCCCTACATAAATACTGTTATTTTCTTTTATTTTTTTAGAAAGGAAACTATTTCAAGTTAGTCTCCTGAGAGAAATACAACATTCATAAAGAAATTATAATAAAAGTAATATAACTTCAACCTTAAAGATAGAATCTAATATAAACATTATTTCTACCAGCAACAGTACAATACTTTAAAGATTTATAATACTTAAAATATTTGTTTAGGAATTATACATTAGTTAAGTATATGATGTAGCTCAAATAAAAATATTTTAATGCTTTTATTAAAATGTACTTTGAAAGAAAGAGACTACCCATCTTTTCTTAACAAGGCTAATCTAATACTGAGATTAACCAGAAAACCATTCTTTAGATGAAATTACATTGTGGGTGTGGGAGTATTTAAGGACAGACAGCTCATGACAAGAACCTCAAGGTATTTGCCATCAGTGCTTTTCCTTATCTCTCTCTTGTACAGGGCTTAGAGTATCAGTAAGATTCTATAATAAATCCACTGGGATAGAAATGTCCAGCTCCTGAGTGTTATAAGGCTATTTATAGGTTTTATTTTTACATTGATATGCTGCTGCTGGATCATTTAACTGTCCTATTTTTTTGGTACTATTATTATTATTAGTCTTGTACCCTAAGCAAAGGCTGCCTCTTTAGGAAAATAAAATAGAGAATAAATTCTGGAATAAATTACATTTATTAAGCAGTTTAGAGAGAACCTTCTCAAGAAAAATCAAGAGTGTGATAATTGTATGTACTTGGTTTATAGGGACCCAGGAAGGGGTGGTGAACTTCAGGGAGCAGAAAATGGCTTTAACAGGCTCCAGCATCCAGCCACTCATGAATGCATGATTTCTAATTACTTTTGTAGTTTGTCACTCTTTAACACAATCAAATCTAATTGACCAGAAAATTTTGGTTAGATTGTACTAAGCTATGGCTAAATTTTTACTGTTATTATTCAGGTTTCTCTGTGAACATCTCAACTTTACTGCATCATTAAACCTTAAATTAGATTTTGATAATAAGAATGTTTTATAAAATTTTTCAAACAACTGCAATATTCATATAGGAGCTACAATATTCTTAACTCCACTGTCATGTCTTTTTTTTAATTTACTTTATACCCAGTTTTGTGGGTTATTAAAAACAATGGCACTTTAATTTTAATTAAACACTTCATTTGAAAGCCTTGCACATAACAAGTGCCCAACACTAAAGGTGAACTTATGTTAAGTGCATATCAGAGCATCTTTTGTCACATGAAAGGAATTAAAATCTGCAGTTTCCCAGTTTCAAACTACTGATGAGGTATACATACAAGAATGGTGGCAATTTACTACCTCAATTTAGAGTCTGCATTACTTTATTTTTATGTTGGGAATCAGTGATCTAAGCAATAGATTAGGCATTCTTGTCATTAATTCTCTAAGCCTAGAAAGATAATAAAGGAATAATTGAGTTTGTTTCTAAACATCTATAGTGTTTTAGTAATGCAGAGAGTAGATGCATATACTCTCTGCATTACTAAAACATTGAAGATAAACATTCATGAATTTATTCATAAACATGTATGACTGTATTCATTGAAGAGAATAAAGAAACTATTTAATCACACTGATAATTTTTTTAAATGCCTCTATAAAACAAGATTAAGAGAATGTGAGATAGCATCATTAGAAAGCTTCCCTATTTAGCTTTCCTTAAACTTATCTGCTAATATTTCCTCTTGTATGTTTATTCTTATTTTCCACAATATGTGAAGACTTCAGGGGACATCATGAATGTTTGGGAGAAAAAAAAGACCCTGTACTTTTTGTTAATATCAGATGTAGGTCAGTCAAGGAATAGATCTAACCAGTTCTAATCAGGTTGAGTATTGATACCTAAGTACTTCAGGCTTAACTTGGCTATCAAAGAAATGAACAGTGAATATTTAAAGTCATTACAACATGCCTGGACTATAATGTTTAATGCAAAAAAAAATTTAAACATTATTTCAGGATATGTATCTTAGAAAGTAACAGTTTGTACTAACACTTGGAAAAATTATCTGAGAGATATAAGTATACCTCACACAATGCACCCATTCTCAAAACTAATCATATCTAAAGTAACCTGAATAGGACTATAGATACATGTGATCATGAAATGAAAAGCTATTCAAATAATATAGAAAAAAGCAGTTATTAGAAGGGCCCAACCAAAGGCATAAAAATTCTAGTTTCTTCTAATTCTCCCTTTGTCACTGAGATAACACATGTGGCTCCCTACAGTCATGGGTTCAATTTTCTTGTAGACATAAATTCTGATTTAAATTGAGCCAAAGAGAATAGATAAGACCCCCAGAGTATATTGACTTGGCCCACTTCCCATCTTCCACTAGGCTTGCTGCCTAATTGCCATTAGCATCTGATAAAATGTACTTATTTTCTCAGCTAAAATATAAGCTTTAAAGGCAGTAAAGGTGATAAAAAGAAATAAATAAATGCCATTGCTGTAAAAAGGAAAATACAAAAAGAGCAAAAACTGATGGAGCTAGAATATTGTTAGAAAATATACTTAAACTATAACTTTAATTTTTCCATATAAAATAACATTTATTTTAAAATATTAAAACATGAATCAAGAGAAAATACAACATCTAAACACTCCTTAAAGAATCACAAAACTAATCTCTAAAAGGTTCTATGACTCTCCTTTAGTTGTTCACATGATTTTTTTTTACTAAGTATACCTATTAATAGAGAAATTGCTAACCAGTAACTCATAGGCTAGGTTTTATTCTCCGATTATAGTACTAGATTCAAAATTCTCATTCCAGATCAATTAATAACAACAATAATAATAAACCCTCAGAATAATAAACTGATATGTCATTTAAGTGATTTATGGTCAAATCACATTGGCTCCTAATTCTAATGTACAATTAAAGGGGGAATTCAAACTAAAAATTTTATTTTATTTATCTTCAATTACTTAAAAAGGAACACATACAGAGCTCAACAGATGCTAAGCATACTATAACTGCTTTACATAGTTAGGGAATTTTACAACCATGTATTGAAATGGAAATGACCTTAGAATTGATTCAATCTAATTCAATCCAATGGCCAAATTTAATTCTCCTTTTGCTTCCCCCTCCCCCACACCACACAATTTACTTCTTTGTCCAGCTTAAAAATGTTTTAATCTAAATGGCTTTATGAGACCATAGCCTCCTCTCCATAGTCTTGCCATTCTCTACTGTCTCACACCCAGATACTTCATCCATTTGTTTTATATGCTGGACCTCAAGGCACATGAATTTGTCACTATTCCCTGATTTAATCTGACCCCTTCAAATTCAGAACTAAGGGAATACTCAGAAGGTTAAATGATTTGTGCAGGTTCCTAAAGTGTGTTGGTGGACATACTGGGTCGGCTTAGATTTCTTAGCTCTTGGTTCTGTGCTGCCTTTTGCGTCTTTTTAAGACTGCCTTGTAAAGTTTCATGCGTAGTAAGCCTAAACCAGCATTTGAACATTAACTGCTGCTAGGGCCTTACAGAAAAACATATTTCAATCACACACTGGCATCATCCCCTCAAAGTAAGAGTATTTCAGGAAGAACAAAACAGTCTTTTTAGACATATATTAAAATTCTAAAGCCTAGGGACACCTAGGCGGCTCAGTTGGTTAAGCATTGACTCTTGATTTCAGCTCAGGTCATGGTCTCCTGACTTCCTGATTCATGAGTTCAAGCCCCACACTGGGCTCTGAGCTGACAGTGTGGAGCCTGCTTCAAATTGCCTCCCTTTCTCTCTGTCCCTCCCCTACTCGTGCTCTCTCACTCTCAAAAAATATTTTTTGTCATTAAAAGAAACCTCTAATGTCTAAATTGAAATTTATAGTCTATATGAGACCATATACAGACAGATGTTCCAAAAAGTTAACCTGTACAAACTTGAAATAAATAAGCAACACAAAGTCATGTTGAATCATGGCACAAACTGTCTTGTTATTTTTCAATAAAATCTGTGAGCCAACCTAAACTTAAAAAAAGAGACTAATTTGATTACTTTTAATAACATTTACAGTTGTATAAAAATGATTTGATACTACAAAGGCAAGAATATTATAGCAATTTCAACAGCCACAATGGAATTTAAAAAAATTTAATTTTTTTTTTTTTTTTGAGAGAGAGAGACAGACAGACTGCAAATAAGGGAGGGGCAGAAAGAGAGGGCAATCCCCAGAATCTGAAGCAGGCTTCAGGCCCTGAGCTGTCAGCACAGAGCTCAACAACAGGGCTCAAACTCACAGACTCCAAGATCATGATGTGAGCTGAAGTCGGAGACTTAACCTACTGAGCCACCCAGGAGCCCCTGGAATTAAAATATTTAGATAATGCTATCTAAAGAAATGTATTCAATTCCATGAAATAAAAGATGATTAGAAATTGGAATACATAAGAATTTGCCACAGAATAATGCTCTCATTCATTTTTCTTTTTCCAAAATGAGCAACTATTGGCACATAATAGAGGTATGCCAAGTCACCTTATTAAAAGTTGACTCAAGAGTAAAAGTCTTACATTCTAATTAAAGTAATTAGGTCTTACTTCAATCGAATGATCCTAGTGCAAGCAGAGGATCTTTGTAGGCTACAGGATGCTGACAAGCTGAACCCAGGGCTCTTCATCCAGGTGCCTAACAGTCAAAGCTCATTTCCTGTTCATAAATAAAAAAACAGAGGTGACCAGTTTAAATTGGAAGCTGTATTAGATAATGTATTAGTTGCCCCCTGAATTTCATTTTTTAGTTAATGCTTTTTAAAGTTACTTTATCAGTTCTTTTTATTGTAAGCAGCCTGAAATCATTCATTCTTTTTTGCAAGAATGTATAGACATATTTTAAAGAACAACATTTCAAAGACAAATGTATATACAATCACACAAATATTTTTCTCTCTTGCTCTCGTTTTTATGAGTCTACATGTATGCCTTAATTCAGCTAGCCTAAATGGCACACTTACCTTGTGCCATGTACTATGAAATATAACAAAAGATAAAGCAAAAAACAAATAACTGGATACCACGTGATATTATCTGTTTAAACAAAGGGGAAAATGTATAGTAGAAAAAGCATAGCTAAAACTGAAAGCCTGGCTCTTCCATTCAATACTTGTGTAACTATGGGTAATTTCCATAACTCTTTATTAATTTCTTCACTTTAAAATTAGCACGGAAATAGGTAATTTGAAGAACTATTGTGAGAAGTAGAGACATTATATGCAATGTGCCCAACACATTGCCTAACACATACTATATGCTCAATAATGGATATAAAGTATTTCCTGAGACCGACAGACTTTTGTTATTATTTTAGATTCCCTAATACCAAAATAGGTATTTATGGGCTATTATTTTGGGGCACCTGGGTGGCTCAGTCGGTTAAGCATCCAGAGTTTGATTCAGATCATGATCTCACAGTTCACAAGTTCAAGCCCCCATCAGGCTCTGTGCTGACAGCTCAGAGTCTGGAGCCTGCTTCAGATTCTGTCTCCCTCTCTCTGCCCCTCCCCTGCTCTCTCTCTCTCCCTCAAAAATAAATTAAAAAGACATTAAAAAATAATGCCATAATTATAGAGCTATTTATTTTACTTCTCCTATTTTTTATATTTTGATATTAACTTTGTAGTATCTGAAAATTATACAGTGTTTTTATACCCCTTTTTAAATTATTCCCCACAAATAAATTATTCATTTTCTTCAGTCAAAGTCAATTAGAGTATGGCACAAACTTGTGTTTAATTTCTCTTTGCTTTCTTAATATTTCTGCCACATTTCAAAATCATACATCACCCTTAAACTTTAAGTAATAGCAAATAATGTGTCATAAAGTACTCGACTACCAAAATACAAAATAAAATAAAATTTCTCTATTTTTCTCTTAAATTTCTTATGCTTTCAGGGAAAAAAAAGATTCAGATAGTTCCTGTAGATTTATCCAATTTTGAAGCCCCATCCAACTCTCTTTTTCTTTTCTTGCCAATTTCAAGCTTCTTGATAACAGTAACTTAACTTGGTCAATATAGCAATGAGAAGCTTTGTGGACCCACTTATTTTCAAATAAAGTCCTTGGCTCAAGATTAGTGACATTATATCATCAGTATAGACTCATATCTACACATACACAAACACACATAGAGACAGGACATTTTAGAATATCTCATTTGTGGGAAACAAAAGGGATGTGAAATGAGGAGGATTGAGGATAACTACTCAATTCTCAATTTTTATTTAATTTTTTTAATATTTATTTTTGAGATAGAAAAACAGAGAGAGAGAGAGAGAGAGACAGAGAGAGAGAGAGAGAGACTGAGACAGAAAGACTGAGACAGAATCCAAAGCAGGCTCCAGGCTCTGAGCTGTCAACACAGAGCCCAACATGGGGCTCGAACTCACAAACTGCAAGATCATTACACAGGCCGAAGGTGGATGCCTAACCAACTAAGCCACCCAGGTGTCCCTCAATTTTTATTTAAAAGTGCCTCAATATTCTATCCATGGGCAAGCATGTGCAGGAAATTGATTATTGTCTTAATACAACACTGAAAATGAAGGAGCCAATACAAAAATGATATTGGCATGCTCATGGAGACCTAAGTTTTCCAGCTACAAGTCACAGGAAATCTAAGTCACATGAGAATTTACCCGTCACCTTTCTCTTGCTATCTAACTAGATAAAAATGGCATGCTGTCATCTGCATCCCTGCATTTGATTAAAAATCAAACTGTGTAAAATAGTTGATACTGAAAAGTCATAGTTCATCTTGTCTAACATAATGCCTTTGATCAACCCTTGCTTTTTCAAACCACAAATTCAGGATTCTATTTACTAAGTGAAATAAAATCTAGTTTCATGTTTTGAAATGCATTATTCAAGATATGATTTTCTCAGGTTCTTAGGGAAACTAGGCTGAATTTATTCCTTGTGTATCTTTCAAATATCACCTAAAGTCAGAACACTGAAATTAGAAGGAAGCTCAGAGATCATCTTATTCAAACACTCACACCAACACCTACCATCAGCTACACTAGATATTTTATTTGGTAATAGACTCCAATGAGACCCTATATCCAATATTTTAGGAATAAAATCTCAGAAATAAAATGCTCCACTTGTCTATGGAGATTTTTTCTTTATACAGAGTATTAAATGGTATACATCTATATCAGAAAGACAAAATGGTATAACTCCCTAGAATTTGTCCTTAGCTCTGAAGATGGCTTGATACAAACATAATATACTAAATTTGGATTTTCATAAGTATGTAAAAACAAAGCAAAAAAAAATGAGCAAGACAACAACCCAATACACACTATTATACAACTTAGCAAAGTTTATGTGAGATTATTACTAACAATTGTCCTTTTATATGGTTATTATTTTACTAGCTTATCAAGAACTAACAAAATTTCCCTGTTGTCAATCATACAAATTTCATTTTCAGTTTAATACTCTTTGAAAGTCCACTCTGAGCTAAGGATTTTAGAATATCTCATTGTGATACCTGTATATGGCTTTGGAATTCTGTACTATCTTGATACACCTGAGATTCTTGAAGGC
Source organism: Cryptoprocta ferox (assembly GCA_028646485.1). Lineage (NCBI taxonomy): Eukaryota > Metazoa > Chordata > Mammalia > Carnivora > Eupleridae > Cryptoprocta > Cryptoprocta ferox. Next base: position 86,519,673 of record CM053573.1, read on the forward strand.
AAGTACTATGCCTTGGTTAGCTATGCCCCAGAGGCCTATGGCTACGCCCACATAGAGAGCATGCATAATAAATATTAGTTAAATGGCATCTGTGGCTCTTAATATTTTCAATTCTCTCCATATCAGAAATCTCCTTGCCACTCTTTGTAAGAATACAGTGTTCCCACCATGCATTTTCTCTTGTTGGCCTTCCTTTCTAAAACATTTATTTTGCTCTCTTTTGCCTAGTTTCTACTCATTCTCCAAGATTCAACCATATCATGAAATCTCTTCCAGCCTAGGAATTTAAATTTTTTCAAGACCATACTACAGTAATCTAATCTTTGGAAGAACAGTAGAAAAGTCAGATTTATACTTCTATATTCACCAAAGCTCCCAGGTCAAAGCTGGACACATAGTTGCTGGCTACTGTACAGGATACAGATAATTTGTGAGATAGGAAAGTTACAATTACTCATAGATGAATCAGATTAGGGATTGGCAAACTATAGTCCATGGGCCAAATTCAGCCATTGTCTGTTCTTATAAATAAAATTTATTACAACACAGCCATATCCACTGTTTCTGTATTATCTATGGCCTCCTTCCTACTATAACAGCAGAGTTGCATTGTTGCGACAGAGACTGTCTACCCCACAAGCCCACAACCCTATAATGTTTACCATCTGCTCCATTACAGAATAAGCTTGCCAATCAGTATATTAGTTCCAGTGGTTCTCCAGCATGGGCCCAAGAAGAGATCTGGCCCATTCACAGCCTTAAGCACTGTGGTTAGACAATACTCTATAATCCAGCTCTTCAAGTGTGATTCCTGGACTGGAAGCACTAGCATCACCTGGGAACTTGTCTGAAATGCAAAATCTCAGGCCCCATCCAGACTACAGGTTTGAAACTCTGAAGATGGAGACAGTAATCCATGTTTTTACCAGCCCTCCAAGTGATTCTAACCACACTCAACTTTGGAAACTACAGATAAGATAAAGAGAGGACCATTTATTAGCAACTGGCTATAACAACTTGGCCTGGTTATGGCAGGTCCGTTTCTTCAACGCTACTATTGTGTAAAGATATTTTTAAGTAATTAAAGGATATCAATTATGTTTCACCTGCCCAGAAATATGACACCTTGGGTTTACTATGAAAGAACACTACAGAGCAGGATTACTTTGATGTGGGAAATGCTTTAGCACTTTCAGTAAATGTTAATACAGCTATGAGCTGTATATCCAAAAGAAAGACAATATACCAAGTGTCAAAGAGTAAAATCTATCCAATTTAGATTGAAATATCAAAGCAATATAGCAGATAAGCTCCAGTTTTTATAGGACTGCCTGTCAAGACAATCCTTTGCACAATAATTCTCAGCAGGGACACAAGAGAGCAGACTACAGCTCAGTATGGGACTCTGCTAATCAAGGATTTGTTCCAACATGTATATCCCCCAGCTCTGAGTCTCAGATGTGACTAGATAGCATTTTCCATGATAGTTTGTACGTAGAAATAAGGAAAAGTCACCACCAAGCATGTGGAACGTAGTAACTAGATAGCATTTCCCCTGGAAAAACAATATATAATTATGCTATATAATATATATAATTTCCACAAAACAATGCATGTTTAAACTATACAATAAATCCCCCTTCTTGACTGTTTCTGTCTGAAACACACACTAGCACCGGCAGCTATGGCTATGATACAAAAGGGTTATAATCCACATACACACACACAAAAATAATGCTAAGGTATTGATAAGAGATGAGCAAGATAAAGTTCTTTCTTCTGGAAAGAAATGTGCCCCAATGTATTATATTTAATGCAGAAAGCCTGGCAGCTGTATCAGGAAACAAACAGTAAAATTATTTGGCCTATTGAAGGGTCTCTACATAAAGGTAGAAAGAAACATGTCAATCAATATAAGCATAAACTACTTGACAGCTTCTAGAAAATTCATACTTCTTAGTCATAAAAAATCATTGTTTCTACATGATCATTATTTCTCTTTTGAAAAGTGTCAATAGATTTCATATGCCTAAAATCTATATAAACATTTATTCAATATCCATTTAAGAACTATTTTTGGACATGTATCTATGGAAAATAGGAAAAGCATTCAGATCTGCCATGTATTAGAAAACTGAGTAATATGGACCTGGATTTCACACCTATGAATTTAGTCAATGCACATTGTTCAGACTATCTATTAGAATTCTGATTCAGAGATTTGAAATTCATAAATTTCAATCAAAGACTAATATGTAATTTGGTACATTTATGCATACCACAGCCCCAAATCAAAGAAAAAGCATACAATTCCTTCAATACAGGGACTAAAAGCCCATATAAAGGTAAAGGATATGCTTCACTCAGAAATAACTCACAGTGAGGAGACATAATACCTATCTAGAAGGACAGTGAGTCACAAATAGTGTGAACCAAGGAGGCAGCAGAGGCTGAGTAGGTTACAGAAAGTAATTAGAAGTAATGCTCTAAAATTTTAAGGAGTGGAAAATTAAGCTAAATGTTAGAAACCTTTCATACCAAGTCCATTAGCCTCTGGAATCAACCTCCAGCTGAAGCTTCCTCAATTGAGTCATTTAAAATTAGACAAGAGCCTGTCTTTGCCAAAATGCCATAGGGAATTATTCATAGGGAATGACTAGTGGGATGTACTAAATGAACTTTTTTTTTTACTCCTCTTTTACCTACCTGTCATGCATTCACACACATTAAAAAAAAAAAAAGATGAAAATGCTCTGAAGATTATTCTTACTACTATTATGCCATATGAAATTCATATTATTTTTATATTTTTCAAAACAAGAGAAAGACGATGGGATAAAATATAATTAAACTACTTTTGAATAGTCTACTCAAAATATTAAATTCAAGAAAATGCTATATTAAAAGACAGTATGTTTATTCACAAAATTTGCATAGTTAAAACCATATTTAATTATGAGCAATGTCCTAGTATAATACAAAACAGACTTAATCACCAATAAACACTAAATGAATGAATAAGTGAACACCTCTCCCTCTAGCCCCCACCAGATATTGACTCTTCTAAGATTAATGGTCTTGAGATGCAGGCTTATCATAGCTATTAATTACTGAGACCTAAACCTGACTGCCTAGGCTCAAAACCTGGATTTGCAACTTACCAGCTGAATATCATTGAACAAGTCACTTTCCCTATGCCTCAGTTCCCTCACCTGTAAAGTGAAGAGAAATTATAATAGTAGTAACTTTCTCCTAGGGTTTTTGTAATTATTAATGAGTTAATAGCAGTAAAACACAGATCTGTTAGATAGTAATCACTCAGTAACCACAAGGTATCATTATTATCAACTGATACTAGTGTGTATAGTGACTAGTATAGATTTTAGGAAATTAGTCTAGAAAATATCCGAAGAACATTTGGAGTGACAAGCTGCAGATTCTTGGTATATGACATACTTACCAAAATATTACTAGAAATCAGTTTCTTCATAAGATTAATTTTAGAAATAAGAGATTATTCTCACCTATGTTAAAAAAAAATTTAAAAAAGACTGACCCTTCCCTCCCAGACCATGTGTCCATCCATAGACATAGACATAGCCTTAGGCATTGTGCTATATACCAAGTTCTTGATCCCAGCCAGGCAGCACAACAAGTTATTAGTAAGACATCAGGTCTCTTTGGCTTTCTGGATTTCACACCTACAATGCTACCACCTCTGCCAGTTATTTATAAATATAAACTATCTGATGCTTCAGGGATTATTGCTGCTTGGTCAATTAACTCAAAATGATATTAAATTATAAGTCAATCTCTCCAAGTTTCAGTGCCAACTAACCTGGGCTCTGTGACCTTGGGCAAGTTATTTAAACTTTAGGCTTATTTTCTCACCTGTAAAATGGGAAAATTATATTAATTATACCATCTCATAGGGCTATATCAAGGACTAAGAAGGAGGCAATTAATGAAAAATGCTTCTGAGTACTCTGAACAGAGACAATCTGGGTTCAAATGCTAGCCCTAATATTTATTAGCTACATGTACTGGGGTACCCTCCTTAGTCCCACTGTGTTTTATAAGTGCATAGAAAAAGACTACCTATTGCTATTTTTAATAGCTTTACTGAGATATAATTTATATAATACACCCATTGTGTATAATTCAATGTTTTTTAGTAAGTTTATACAATAATGTAACCATCACTATAATCCAGTTTTAGAAAATTTATTTATCCCTAAAAGCTTCCTTATGCCTATTTATAGTCGATCCTCACTCCCAATCCTAGCCCCAGATAACCACTGTTTGGCCACTTTTGGATATGTAATATTATAATCATATAATATGTGGTCTTTGTTTCTGGTTTCTTTTACTTATATTTTTGAGATTCATCACATCATAGTCTGTATCACTACCATATTCCTTTTTATTGACAAATTATATCCCACTGTATGAATGTAACCACTATAGAAACAAAACAAGGAAAGATCTAAATTTCATTTTCTTTCCAGACTGTTCTCTAAGATTGTGTTTGATTTGAGGACACACTTTCATTGTTAAATAAGTAGGAGCCTTTAGAACTTCATCTGTTCCCCTGTAATTAAGATTACGACTAGACTAATGAGAATAAACTGAACACATTTCCAGACTGTCAATATGTTTCATGATATATATCTTTTTTTTTTCCATTTCTTCCAACTATCACCATCATTTCAAATCTGTGACTCACCATTCCCTTTAAAGGCCTATCAAAAGTCATTAATCCTTTGATGTTTTCTATGGTTTCTTGGGACACTCTATACAGCCCAAAAATATCTTAATAATATTAATGGAAGCCAGTAGTATGTACAAGGGAGAATAGCAGGGACTCTAGGATGTGAAAAACCGCCAAGAGGGGAGGATTGCCCATGCTGAATGTGTAGAGAGTAAAAAAAAGACCAATGGTGGGATTTTAATGAACTTCAACTTTTAAAAGGTGATAAGAAGAGGATTCATGTAAAAGAAATGGGAAGAATATAATAGGGTTACAAGTGCAAAAGAATGAAGAGACTCAACAATGTGCAAAGGTTTAGGCAACACATAGTCAAGTAACATAAGCACTTGGAGCATGCTCATTGGCTCTGAGGCATCAGGATACTTGAGTCCATTTGAGGCCAGCAATGGAAATGAGTGAAGCAACTGGACATAAAGCAATGCAGAGTTGCAAAGACTGTGGTAAAGTTAGAAGTAGCAAGATCAGCAGACTGTTGCCATGTGGGATGATAAGTTCAAGGATGACCATTCTTCTTCTTTGTCAATGAATCCCAAAATAAAGTTAGGTTAGGTCTCAATTTTTGAATGTCACACATTTTTTAAAAAACACACTATGTATAAAATTATACCCTCTGAGCAAGTGGGATTTATTCCAAGTACTCAAGGCTGGTTTCAACATTCAAAAACCAACTAATGCAATTCATTATATCAACCGTCTAGAGGAAAAAAAATATATATGCCTACATTTAAATATAATTATATTAATAGAAGGAGGAAAAAATATTTGATAAAATACAACACCTATTCATGATAAACCTCTCAGCAGACCAGGAACAGAGAGGAAATTTTTCAACTTGATAAAGAATATCTAAATTCCTGCAGATGACATCATAGTTAATGATGAGAAACTAGATGTTTCCCGTCTACGATCAAGAACACATGAAGGATGTCCCCTCTCCCTAATTCTTTTCAACATCATATGGGAAGTCCTAACTGATGCAATAAGACAGGAAAAGGAAATAATATATATACAGATGAAAAAGGAGGCATGAATCTGCCTTTGTTCATAGATGATATGGTTGCCTTATGTAGAAAATCTGAAATAATCAAAAAAAAATCCCTGGAACATTATAACAAAGTTGATATACAGGAGAATATAAAGCCAATTGTTTTCCAATATACCAGCAATGAATAAATGGATTCTGAAGCTAAAATAAATCTATAGTATAAATCTAGTATAAATTTTTAGTATAAATCTAAAAATATACATACAAGAGCCATATAAATAAACCTATATTTTCTGATAGAGGAAATCAAAGAACTAAGTAGATTTTCCAAATTCATGAATAGGAAGCCTTAATACTGTCCATGTGTAGGTCCTTTCCAACTTGATCTATAGATGCAGTGCAATCCCAATCAAAATCCTAGCAAGTTATTTCATAGACATTAACAAATGGATTCTAAAGTTCATAGAGACAAATGATCCCAAATAGCCAACATAATATTGAAGAAGACCAAAGTCAGAGGACTGATGACACCTGACTTCAAGATTTACAATAAACCACAGTAATCAAGACAGTGTGGTTATTGGCGCAAAAAAAAATAGACAAACAGATCAATGGAACAAAATGAAGAGCTCACAATAGATATCTATCTACCTATCACAAATAGATCCACACAAATATAGTTAACAGACCTTTGACAAAGAAAGAGGAAATTCAATCAAGAAATGACAGTCTTTTCAGCAAATGGTATTGGAATAACTAGACAGTCATATGAAAAAAAATTAACCTAGATACAGAAATTATAACCTTCATAAATATTAACTCAAAATGGATCGCAGACCTAAATATAAAATGCAAAACTATAAACCTCCTAGAATATAACACAAAAGAAAATCCAGATGACCTTAGGTCTTGCAATGACTTTCTAGATAAAACACTAAGGGCATGATCCATGAAAAAGGAATTGATAAGTGAGACTTCATTAAAATTAAAAATACACTATGTGAAAACCACTGTCGAGAGAATTGGAAGATAGCCAGAGACTGAAGAGAAATATTTTCCAAAAAAGACTGTTATCCAGAATATAGAAAGAATCCTTGAAACTCAGTAATAACAAAATGAATAGTCCAGCTAAAAAATGGGAAAAAGATTTGGATACCTCACCAAAAAAGATATACAGGTGGAAATAAGCATTATGAAAAGATGTGCATCAGACATCATTAGAGGTTCATCAGTTGTTATAAATGTACCATTCTGGGGTATGATGTTGATAGTGGGGAGGCTGTACATCCATGAGGAAAGGATACATGGGAACCCTCTGTACTTTCTGCTCAATTTTGCTGTGAATCTAAAACTACAGTACTGTACTATAAAAAATAAACTCTATTAATTTAAAAAGAAACTGAATTAAATTAAAGCAAACACATACACAGTGAGAGCTTAGTAAAACATGTCACTATACTGGATTACAATTTGCTTAGAGGCTATGGCAGCACATATGTTCCAAGACTTGGGATACAAGTATATATATATATACTCAGAAAGAGTAAAGAAAAAGGGTGATTATATTATCTTGTATTTCTGAGTCTAGAAGAAAATTCTAAGTACTAACAAATCAGTGGGTCATTATTACCATCCCCTTAATGAAAAATAATATTTTAGAAACCTGAATTAGGCTTCCACTACTTTATATACAACTGATTGGAAATAATAAATATTCAAAACTGTCTATAGTCAAAATATGAGAAAAGGGGGAAAATACCCTTTCCACCCAACCCATCATGCAAACATATTTCGATAAAAATTAAATACAACTCTAGAATAAGCCTAAAGCCGTATTCAAATGAAATTAACCTAGAAGCTCAGGAAAGTATGGCCTTTCTTTCATTTACTGATTTTTCCCTAGAATCTGAAACAGTCCATGAGGCAGGAAAAAAAATATTAAATAAATATTTGGTTAACAAGTAAATGAATTACATATTCACTTTAGAAAAAAAAATTATTCTCCCTGCATTGTGGATCAGAAAGGGACCAGCATGAAAACGAGAGAAATTTGTTAGCAGCCTATTGCAATTCTTCAGTCATGAAATAATGAAGGCGTGGATAAAAGCAATAGCACTGGAAATGAGCAGATGCAGCCAAGAAGAGTATAAACAACAGCATGCTTAGAGCAATGGGCATGAGCTACTGACAGCAACAAGTACTGAGGGGCTAAAAGAGAAGAACGTCCCAGGAAAGATACTGAGAAGGAATATTGGTGATGTATAAAAAGAATCAGAAGACAACAGTGTGACAGAAACTCAGAGGAGACAGATTTAAGAGACAGAAAAAACAGTACCAAGTACACAAAGAGGCCAAGTACTGTGAGCAGGGCTGGAATTAGGCGTGAGTGAAGCATCCACCTAGGGCAAAAAACTTTAAGGGGCATCAATCAGTAATCAAAATAAAAAAGTAAATGCATTATTTTAAAAATAATTATTAACAAAAGAATCCAAGGTAAACAAAAGATCAAATTTTAAATAAAGACAAGGTTGCTGTTTGTGTGTTTTATTACCCAGCATTATTGTGCATCATGACAGCCTGCAGTTCTTGAACCCGCAAAGCCTTTGCTTTCCCACTGGCAGGTTTTGAGGTGGACAATAGTGGGCCAACAAATTGGACAGCATGGGACTTCATAAATAATCATGCTTTCTGATTGGAGAGCTTTTACTAACTTTTTCTGCTTGGTTCAAAATATGGGAGGATATCTTAATAAGTGTATACAGGGCACGCCTTTTTTCCTTTTACCACAGTTTCTGACATAGTTTTGGCACAGCACTAACTGAGACTTGGAAAGCTTCCTTTGGGTTTAGCAATTAGAAAGTCATTGGTGACTTAGTGGGAGTAGTTTCAATGCAGTAGTGAAGGGAGAGGCCAGATTCCAGTTGATTGAAGAGAGAGTAGGCTGAAGGCAAAGGGCCAGAAAGGAAGATGTTTGGGAATGGAGGGTAGATAATCCATGAGGCAATACAGCTTCCAAACTTTTCTTTTATTGAAAGGGATCCACGCAAATCTGTTTGTAGGGAAACAAATATAGTTTAAAAAAAAAAAGGAAGAGAGGAGGACAAGATGGCGGAAGAGCAGGGAGCTCTGTAATCCGCGCACGCCCCTATGGATTGAACTGAGAAGGACTGAAAGGATAAAACTTGGATTTGCAAGTGGGGGAAAGAAGAAACAGACGCCAGAAAGAAGACAACCTCAAAGATGCCTGAGTGAGTGACTGTGATCTGGGAAATTAGGGGACGG